>OX637897.1:8522500-9201020 GCA_951802675.2 Boloria euphrosyne
CTACCACGTCGAAAACTTTAGTTTATGAATTTATGGGGTCAAATGGGTTACACTCGAGTGGTTCAGGCTTTAATAAATTTAGTATATTTGATATTTTCGGCCACGTTTATACCTTGTTAGCAATCGTCAGGTTATTTACAAATACTTTGCTTCCTTTAGGAAATATTATTTGGTCATATTTATTTCCATATTTCTTTCTGTTAAGTGTTTTTTTCGGCATATCAATATCCGATAAATATTATAAATGCTAATGGATGGATGTCAGTTTCTCAATCACGTCAGAACAGCTGAGCGTATATGGATGAAATTTGTCACATTGATTATAGTGTGGAATAGCACATAAGTTACTTTCTATCCCAGAATAATGTACGGTTTCCGTAGGATAACTTTGTTTGTTTTGTTTCGTATTCACATATGTGATTGTATGTGTATGTGTAGTTTCAACAAAGTTAAGAATATCTTAACAATCATGTACTCGTAATTGAACCTTGACTACTAACAGCAACTTGTAAGATTAAATTCGCAATATTTAATGTATCAATGCCTGTGAGACTCATACTTCATGCGATGACGGTCGCTTTTTTGTTAGTTTATATTACTTATGGCAGTATTTTTCGAAAACAGGTGTTTTTTTTTATTTCTATTATATATTTAACAGTTTTTGTGTGTGTTTGATTCTCTTTCACGCTGAAACAGCTGGACTGATTTGGATGAAATTTAGCATAAAGATAGACTATGAATGGGCACACCGGTAATATACATACGTAGGCTGTATATATTATGTAGGTAATTCATATGAAAAATTACAAAACACATTTGCATACAAAAATAATTCGAACATTCAATGCCAAAATTTGGCAAGCTTTTGGCAAAATATTTATCCTAATGGCAAATACTTGTTAACGTTTATGGTATCTCATAAATATGCGTATACCGTTCGTCACGTATGAAACTAAAAGCGAAGTCTATTTAGACAGGTTAAGTATTCAACCCAAAATTTTTGTGGTGAAGGAAAAATTTAAGGGTTAATGCGATACTTTTATTAGCTAAATAGGTTTCTAGTAAACCGGTTTTACATCACTGGGCAAAAATGAAATTTTGTGGAAATGTTTATTTTCATACACTTTGTGTTTGCAATTTCTTTATTTTTTGCTATCTGATGGCTATTTGGATAGCTATTAGTGGTCGATTATATCTTATTATTCCCTGAAGGTCTTTACTTATCGTCTCGCTTAGGATAAATATATTATATATTATGTAATATGATAAATATTTCACAAGACCAAACAGATTTTATACTGAAACTAGCATATCTCGCGTCTCGCCCGCGTTCTAAAGACCGGAAAACAAATGTTTTGATTTTTAGATTTTACATAATATAAACAATACGTTCTAACCGTCAGTAAAGATTTCTAAGAAGTCAGATATTTTCCGGTACTTAAAAGTAGCCTCTGGACCTGGATTTAATCAAAATCTGCGTAGTGGTTTTTTCGTTTTATTATTATCAACACAGAGGTCGAATGTATAGTTTAAGTCCGTTATAGTCTATTTGTGATTGAATCACAAATAGACTATAACGGACTAAAACTATACATTCGACCTCTGTGTTGATAATAATAAAAGTTTCAATAATATTTTCCAAAAAATATTAAATGTGCAGATTCTAAGAACTTAGAATTTTATTACGTATATAATATAATTATTATCAAAATACATTCAGTAACTGAAACCAATCTTATATTTCTAAATTTGTGAGAGATAACGTATAAAAGTTTAAAATACTTAGTAAATTTCATACACAATAGCACTTTTTAATAAACGGTATTTACGGGACATAGGTTTATGCAAAGAAAGTCTCAATGTGATAGTGAATGCAGCTCCTCAGTAAATCTCAGATTTCTGTATTCGTATCGCGGATAGGTATTTATTTAGGGTCGCTTTCCGAGCTTAGTCTATATGATAAGAGATAAGCGGATAAAATATTGGTTAAGAAATATAGCTTTTAAGTGTTCTTTGACGTTTATTTGAAAGTTCGATCAAATAAATGATGGATGGATTTTAGCATAATTTTCTTAATATTTAAAATAGCCTTTGTTATAAAGTAAAAGAAGCTTTAACAACGGTTTTTCCTGGTTATTCTTGTATTTTTTTGATTTATATATTTATCTATTAAAATACAGTATAAAATGAGATTAATAATTTTTAGTTTTCAGGTATAAGCTATCCATTACGAATTCTATTTAAATACGCTGAATCCTTCCAGCATAAGGCATTACTGTAATTAGCAGGTGTTTTCTATTTATTTACAATACTGAAAGCGACCTTTCAACATTTTTTATTACTACTGGCTATCTGTTTTCTAAATTTAATTCAAATCCATACAGCATACATACTTATATACATACATACATACATACATACATACATACATACATACATACACACACACACACACACATACATACATACATACATACATACATACATACATGCATACATATATACATACTTACATACATACATACATTTTACTTTCGCATATATTATAGTAATTTACATGACATACTCGTACGTGTAATATTATTGTTTTATTATAAATATATTGGGGCAAGCACCAATTTATTCCGGCCTGCCCTTAGGGTGACAATAAACAGTTCTGTCCGCGCCTAACAAAACTGTTTGGTCAACGCCAACTGAATACAACTGTGTGTACTTTGCAAGCGTTTCCAATGGATTTTTTATTGGACTACCCACTTTTTATAGCTATTACAGGATAACATGTAAGAGATGGATGAAAATAAAATGAACAGTTTTGAAATACTTTGTAAAAAGTATTAAATGTTTTATTAGGTGATATAATGAGAAATTAATTTATTTCTCGTGAAAAAATTATAGCAGTCACTTTTTTAAGGAGAAAAATAGGAAACGAAATTGTCTACCCTTAATTTAACATAAAAATATGTGTTTTTGTTTAATAAACATTACATATACAGAATACTTATATAATACAAAGATCTTATATTGTTGCTCAGCATTTCCTGGTGTTAATGCGCTCTCTTGGGTAATCGAGAGGGAAGTAGGTTCAAAACCCGCGTCCCTCGCACCTGATATAATTATATGCTCATCATTTCTAACATAACAAGTATTTATAAGATACATAGCGTGATAAACTATGACTTCATCCCTAATTGAAGGGTGACTTCTTCGAGCAGTGATATGTTAAAAGAGTTGAATGCAATACGAATAAAACTATATTGAATATTTTTTTAATAGTTTAAGATTATAGACTATTACTTAAAGATCATAATTATAATAAGTAGAGTCTCTTTAGACTTTATATTTGAACGAAAAATCCTATATATTTTCTGAAGCTCTGGACCAGAAGCCAAGTATGATATTAACTTCATATTGTATCATCCGAGCATCACATTGCATCGCTATTGACATAAGAGCAATTTGAACGTTATAACCTTTCTCTTGCTGGAAAAATGTGAAGTTTTAATTTTGAACCTATTTTTATCTACTGAGATCATATTTACAATATATTTCTTACTAGCGATCTCACCCAGTACTCCTTTCTTGTGATACTCGGTATTGCTTTAATACACTTACAGAAAAAATGTATTTAGATAAGGGTTGCTTAACCAAAAAAAACACAATTCTCCGCAAAATATCCCCGAACTAATTTCCCAGGAGGTGCCTAAAACTAGCAAATAAAATAAAAACAATCATGAAATAAGGTTTGAAATATTTTATCTGTAAAAAAAGCTAACATTTAAATAAATTGAAACCAAACGGTAATACTATTTCTAAAAGCTTCAAAGGAAAATGTGACTAATACTTGATTGATTATATAAGTGGATAGTTTTTCAGGACGTCTTAGAGGAAAATAAATACGCTTGAAATTTTTATCGTAGAGTCAATTCCAATTTCAAGAGTGTCACTCGACTCTAGGTAGAGATTTTCAAATCAAATCTGTAAAGGGTAAAAGGGTGAAATGTGTTAAAACGTGACATTTTAGTAAATAAAACAGCGCTGACCGCTTAAACTCGATTCAACGACTAGCTACAAAATACCGGTTAAACGTAGTTTTTACCGGTTTTTTCTACTTTTTTGTTTATCTGTCGTCTGTGTAGATATAAGTTGATCGTGGAATAAAATTGTAGGAAGCTGTCTATACTTGGAAATATTATAATATGAGGTAAATCTAAACATAAAAAATTGTTTGGATAATCTTAGTGAAATTGTCATTATTATTGATACGGAAGCCTAATGTATAAGTTATTGAAATTTGTCTGTCTGGACAGATTTTGATGAAATTTAGTATGATGATAGCCGGGTTATTATAGTATAGTTTTAAATTGGGGGAAATATCTAGGAACAAGCCCGAGTGAATCGAGAGTGATTCGATTGCATAATATATTAATAAATAAATAAATAGGCTAGGCTAGGCTAGGACATCATTACAACAGTGCCATCTAGTTCGGTGTTAATCTACAAGGCTTGTAGTACGTATTTCAGATAGTTCATATATATACTACACATATAAATTTTAAACTGGTACGAACTGGTAGTAGACTCATGACGTTCAGTAAAAAATTGTAATAATTTCATGCTGAATAAAATATTTTAAATTTGAATTTGAAAAATAAATACGTATTATAAATAAATATAAATACCCATGAGTGGAGTACAAAAATTGGTGTTCAACAACAGCGACCGCTGGCGCAGAAAGTAGGGTCCCTATCAACTGAGCTAAATTGTTATTTTTTTTTAATTGTAGAGAGATTTTTTAATATTCATACAGTATTTGTATCTGTCGGGTATTTTACGTATTGTTTGTATTATTCCTATAGAATAAAATTAAAAAAAAAAGCAAAACTTTATTTTAAATGTCATTCCACTGTGTTCAAAACACCTTTTGCAAATGTCAGTTTAATCCAGTAACACTGTTTAGTACATATCAATATCGCATCTATGTATCAAAGCCGTCACATTAACCAGGTGTCCATTTGGCAATACGAAATATCCTTTTGAAAGCTAAAAGCATTACGCATTTCACAGAATTGCAATCAATCGTAATGTAGTCATTTAAAGGGTATTTGTTTGTATGTTGGTTTGTATATACTCGCATAAAGTGCAGAACACAATTTTCTACGTGTTTAGCCGTTTTTAACGTTCCACGGCACTGCTAATAGTGGGGTCCTATTTCAATATGGGGAAAATTGGACCATCCCAAATGTGGGTTGGCGAACTTTACAGGTCTTTTGAAAAGTTGCAAAGTTATTTCAGATATTATACATATTCGTAAAACTTGGTTGACAATATGTGCTTACGTATGTACAGGTTTTGAAGGTTGAAAATAAAAATAAAATATGTTATAATAGAATACTTATAAAATACCATCCATACAATACCATTTTAGAATATTTCTTTCCACATATTTCATTGATTCAACATCGACATTGCTTGTAGATTTTTTTTAATATATTATAAATACCATCTAGTTCCATGTTAAGCTACGGCTTGATTAAATAAAAATTTGATAAAAGTTAATACCCTCAGCGAGAATCGAAATAATGACCGCTGGCACTGCAAGTAGAGTCTCAAGTAGACTATATGTGTCATATATTAAAGATATAACAATTTTTTTGTATTGTTTTTTTTTGTTTGTTTATACCAATATAAGTAACGGAAGACGAGATCTAGCACGTACATGATTTTTTCTATTTATATTCCAATTATCATTTCCTTACTCTATTTTTTTAACTGCCTCGGTGGTGTAGTGGCTAGCATATACGGTCACACACCGTGAGGTCCTGGGTTCGAGTCCCGGGTCAGGCCAAGTTTAGTTATTGTGTGTTTCTGTTTCGTAAGCCTCAGTAACATCCCGGAATTGCGTTGTGCCTCGAAAAGCACGTAAAGCCGTCGTTCCTGCGCCTTAACTCTCACTGTTCGCGTCGAGCAGTCGTCCCACCGGAATATGAGAGTGATAAGGAATACAGAGTGCACTTGTGTCAGCGCATACATTTGTGCACTATAATATATCCCGCGCAGGTGGGTAGTTTCAATGAAATTAGCGGCCGTGACCAAATTCGGTCGAGAAGGACATCATCATCTATCTTTATAAACTTGACTCTACACACTGTAAATTAACGTTAATAATAATTCACTACGAAGCAAGGAAAATTTAAACCTTAAGCAATTTGGCTCTCAAATTAAGTTCTAATACCTAACAATTCTATAATACAAATTCACAACATTTATCACCTCATATAAAACGGATTATGGGAAAATGTTTCTTATATAATATAAATAAAGTGCGAAATTTCTTTAAATATATTTATCACTTGTGGCATTTTTGCTAGGTTGTGTTTAGAAGCTTAATTCTACAACCCGTCGGTATTCGTAACGAAATGGAGCCGTAATTTAGTAGGATAAGGTACAATAGTGTTGCCACGAAAATAAAATGAAGCAAAGAAATGGTATTTTATTTCGAGGTGAGTTCTTCACGTGAGAAATAGTTGAATAAAACTAGAGGGGTATTTGTATACTTTTTGTTAGAAAGATATTTATTAAGCACTTAAGGTGTTTAATATCGCTTGAATTAGTGGGTTTTTTTTCTAATTATTGACTAACAAACCACACCGTAAGTTAAAATAAAATAAATTTCTAATAAAATAAAAGTAGTCTGAGCTACTCCTTATAACATTAGCTATCTGCGAGTGAAAGTCCCTTCACAATTGGTCCAGCCGTTTCAGAGATTAGCCGGAGCAAAAAGACAGACAAAATCTTAAAAATTGATTTTTTGACGTATTTTCCGTATATAAATAAATAAATATGTTGGGACATTATTACAACAGCGCCATCTGGTTCCGTGGTAAGCTACGTAATGTGCTTGTGTTGCGGATACCAGATAGTTGATATACTACACATATAAATTTTAAATACATACATATTATAAATAAAAACACCCATGACTGGAGTACAAACATTCGTGATTAGCAAATGAATGCCCCCAGCGGGACTCGAACCCGCAACCGCTGGCGCAGAAAGTAGTTCATATTATGCATTTGAAACTAAAACCAGACTCTTCCATATTATTTATATGTAAGTTTACTGATGAAAGGACGAAACGATAGTGGAATTAAGATTTGTCTCAAAGCTATTATTTAGACTTAATTTACTTCACACAAAGCTTAACTAGATGCCATTTTAATATGTTATGCAGGTAGTAAGTAGGCAGTGATAGCCGAAGCAGGATAGTGATAACGTGCTCCCATGGGAAACCGAGTGAATCTGGTTCAAAGACCGGGTCTCGCACCTCTAAGATTTTCACGTGCGAATTATTTCTATAGGTAATGATTACCACTTGTCTTACGGTGAAGGAAAACATCGTAAGGATACATACATATATATATATATATATATATATATATATATATATATATATATATATATATATATATATATATATATATATATATATATATATATATATATATATATATATATATATATATATATATCTGAGAGAATCTAGGAAGTTTTTGAAAGTCATGTACAGCATGCCACCGCACTGTTGGCCAACTTGGTGGACTATGGCTTGCTCCCCTTCATAATTAAAGAAAGTTCGTGCTCAGCAGTGGGATGTTTAAAAGGGCTAATTACAATACAGGTAGCGCCAACCGTTGCATTGTTGTTGCATGCTTAAGTTACCTCAAACTTAAATTCTATTTGTGTGCTACATGCTATCGAAGTACTTCTACATTGTGAGTTTAGTCCTTGACAAAAGTTATTTAATAGAAGAAATCTAAAATGCATAAATATCGCATCGTTATAAATATTTATTAAAAATAATACAGTTTCTTACAAGAAACACTATTCCCAATAATTATTGTATTCATTCAGTAGTTTTGAAATACAAAATGTTGACCGTGACTTCGCTCGCATGAAGAATGATATGAAGGACAAGGTTAGCCTATACTTAAAATGTAATTGCAAAATTTTATCAAAATTTGTTTAGCAGTTTAAGCCTGAAAATGTAACAGACATAGTAACACATTTATCATTTATTTATTACACCCAAACGGATAATTCACTGTAAGGAAATATTTTGCTTAGAATTATTACTAACTACTTAAAAATTAAAATTAACAAATCAATTTAAATTGGTATTAATAATTAATTAATCTTGTCTTAGTAAGATTGAGATTATTATCAAACTATCGACTATATACTCATACATCTTATAATTAATTCAAATGATTCTTAGCAGAATCTAACAGTAAAGGAAAACATCATGAAGAAAAATGAAACTCTGAGAGTACTTAGTACGGTTAAAAAAATATGACTTGATCCTTCTCGTGTTAAAAGAAAACACTAGCCCAGTAGTAAGACATAAAAAAAGGCTAGAAAAAGTGATTCAAAATGAATCAAATAAGCTAATATTTACTTACAAATTAAAACTTATGCTTCCCTTTCTTAATCATGGAATGCATTCAATAGAATTGAATAGCTTTATTAATAACTCAATATCACCTAAAGCTTCAGATCTAAGCAATAATTGGGAGTAAACCATAAAAAAGCTTCTTAAAAAGTTTTCGTAGTATTTAAATGTTGTGTTTAAAAAAATATTCGACATGTTTATGTAACGATTAAACACTAGTAATTCTATTAGACTAATACTAAGTACACTTAAAATCTAGTTTTTATCTAAGTGACGTCCAGACACTTACTTAGGCACAGGTAGGTACTATATCACTTTAACACTCTAATACCTGTTTTATATAAAGTTTTACCATAAAAAGCCCAGCATTAATCCCTGTTGAAAAGGATAAATCCGACATTACGAAAATTTATGGCCACTCCAGGAATAAGATTAAACGCTGTATAGAATTAATACTTAGATTTACGACTCCTTGACTATTGAACCTTCATTGTGACATTGGAAATAGATCTAAAAGGGTTGATTTAAAGGCTTTTAAACGCTATGTCGAAAACCGCTAATAGTCTTTATTATCACTTGGCCAAACTGGAAGCTATCTGATTACATTAGAAGTATGTACTTCATAAGAAATTAATATCACTACATATTATGAAACAAAGTCCTTTACCACGTTTGTCTGCTTGTTCGCGCTAAACTCAAAAACTACTGCACCGATTTTCGTACCATTTTCACTAATGGAAAGAGTGGTTCTGAATGAAGATTTTTATATATAATTTGTTAAGTTTTGTATACATTTACTTGCGAAATCCGCGACAAAGCGAGGGCGACTCACTAGTATTTTGATAAAGCATAAAATTATAAATGAAACTACTACTGCGGGAGAGACTCTCCCGTGACCATGATTCCTGTAAAGCATTCGAAACGTCGGGAACTAAAAATCAAAATAAATCCGCGACAAAATCCGAAAAAGTAGTTTCATTTATAATGTCGAATATTCGCGTAAATCTAAGAAAGCATAAAATATTAATGTCTACTTAAATTAAAAAAAGATAAATAAATCTGGCCTTTTCATGATTATAACATAGTTTAAAAATGTCCGTCTATGTGTGATAGTCCGACTTTAAATGTGAAAGGAAGTTTTATGTTTCTATGTATATATTTATGTTACGCGTAACTTACTAGGTGTAAACCGATTTTTATGAATTTCCTACAAATACACAAATAGAAATTATTATTTTTGATGACTAGGTTATGCCTTAAGAAATTATTTTTAAGAAAAATATAATAAGAAATAGAGTGTAATAATTAATTTTTACGTTGATAAACTTTTGAAGTAAAAAATATATACATATGTTAATAAATATATAATAAAATTTAAGAAACTAGAACAAATAGGTTATACTTTACTCGAGTATTTCAATCACATTGATTTTAAATTTGACAATATTGTAGTGGAGTGAAAAAGAGAAACATTTATAAAAAAGTAGTTTCTAGAAGGAAAATAAATATTTCCAATTAATATACTATAAAACTATATACACTGCATACTAACTATTTTAAATAAAAATGTTTAATCGTAATTATGATAACTAACTAGCATTTACGTTTGAAATAGGTCGGAAAATTCGCCAACGTGGAAATAGCCGGTACTGGTCGAATCGCTGATAAACTGCAATTATCACTACTTCAGCGATTGCAAAAGCCTAAATATTTATGCAACTTTACACGTGTCTTTGAAATGTGTAGCTTTATTTAGAATAAAGTAGTCAATATATCTATACATACTTATAATAAAATTCCAATAGAGCTAAATCTGTATATTACATACTTGCAATTCGCCCTCGCTCCGCTCGGGCTCATCCCTCATTTTAGCGCGAACTAAGCCGCGGTTTCCACTAGTAAATGTAAACAAAAACTTGATAAATCATATACTAAAACCTTCCTCGAGAACCACTCTATGCAATGGTGAGAACCGTATGAAAATTGGTGCAGTAGTTTTTGAGTTTATCGCAAGCAGACAGACAGACGCGGCTGAGGACTTCGTTTTTTTTAATATGTAGTAAAATTTACGAAAATCTTCTTGAAATAGTCATTATTATTATAACAGAAGCCGAATCTATAGTACATTTTGAAGAATTTTTGTCTCTGTCTGTATGTTGCAGCTTCGGGAGAAAATCACTGAACACATTTTGATGGAATTTTGTAGGTTGGTAGCTAGATATCCGGGTTAACTTTGAAAATACTTTTTATAGCGAGAAAATATCTTATTTGTAAGAAATATAATATATTAAAGTTTAATACGTATCGAACACGAGCGGAGTGAGGGTGAATCGTTGGTATACTTATAGAAGTCGTTATTTAATATATTTAAAATATTTTAATATGGAATCGAATGAATCCGGAGGAAAACACTAGCATGTATGCAATAAGCGTCTACTTAGGTATTGTATAGAGGAAATAAAAATTCACATAAATCGTGCGATACGTATCAGTACGTAATGGCGATTGGTTTCACTTGTTACGATCTATACACGTACATTGTATATATCGAGCACTTTGCAAATGCACTAATAGGTAGTTTATTTATATCACCGCTCGATAAGTTTAAAGGTTTGTTTGGAAAATGTTTGTTCGGACATATAATGTATATTTTTTACTTTAAAAGGTAACGGTTTATTTGGTTTTGTTTTTATTTTTTATATAACTTGATACCCTTTGCAACTGTGAATTAAATTTGTAAACATTTTTAATTAATTGAAAATATTATTGAATGAAAGCGCGTTTAAAAACTATTATAAAGCGAAATAAATGATTTTTTGTATGTGTGTTTGTAATGGTAAAACAAAAAATCCTTCGAACCGATTGAAGTGACACATGGTACGATAATGGCTTGATATTTTCGGAATATGGTTCGATAATTACGGAAATCACCCCTTGAGTAGGTGGAAGGGGGTATGAAAATTTGTATGAAGATTCGATCATTTTTTAAATAACCAATACTAATATACATAATATATTCTATACACATATTACATTTATTTTTATATATAATACATTCTATATACATATTACATTATTCTATATACATATTAACCGTTAAATCATAACTAGGTATAAACTCGAGCAAACCGAGGTTGATCTAATTCTACTTAAAAAATATTATTGCATACTAAGTTTGTAAGGATGTATTGATATATGGATGTATGTTTGTTACTCTTTCACGCAAAAACTACTAAATGGATTTTTAGGTTTAGGTTTAAAGAATTTTATTCTCAAAAAGACAAAGTCACTTACATGAGAACATCATAATGAAGTGAGTGAAAATATACAAATGGTCGTCACATAGGTAGGTACTCAATTAACGTAATTGGATATTTTTAGTTACAGCTTACAAGTGTGTTAAACGTTAGGTATTATATTATGTTAAATAAATGATGTACTGTTATCCAAAATATATTGTGAGAGCTGGGATTTAAATGCGTTAGTTGAGCTTACTATATATAATATAGCTTCCACATCAGAATACCAAATGAAACGCTCGACGAACTCTATGGGCCCTAGATGGACTGTGACCTAAACCGTCTACATTTTAGGTTATTATTAAGAAAATAAATTAAATCTATCCCACTATTCTAATGGACTATTTCAATAGCCACGGATTCGATTACCATGTGAGGCGTAACGCATTGTTCAAATGTATATCTCGGTCCAGTTAATATGAACGCATTTCGTTAGTATCGACTACTGTACGTGTTGAAACCGTAAATGTATATCTCTATTCGGATTCAGTAGAGCTTTTGTTTCTACTCTCAATGATAAATCGTAAATAACACTAATAATTTGAGTGCGAAAGTTTTTGAGTTAGTAAGTTAGTTATTTTTTTTTATTAGATATGTTTTCGTAGGGAAATGTATAGGTGATTATATTATATACATATTATATAGGTGATTATGTGGGAATCACCGGCAATGTGTACTAAAACCCAACGGAACCTCTCCCGACTAAATGGTACATTGCACCCTTATTAAGATTAAATATGCCAGGTAAAATAGCTATCTTCGATAGAAATAATGAAGAAATTAAGTCTCTGACAAACTACGTCACCTACAAGGTCATACACCAGCCTACGCACCATAAGCAGAAGTACCATTACCAATTTAACCCTCAACTCTTAAAATCCGTTCTTCTTTAAAAAAAATCGCAAATATGGGTGTACGGATGAAATGACCATATTTATTTATTTACTCAAAAAAAACTGCGATAGAAGGCCCGTTAGCAAAAAATAATATATCATGTAACTAGCAACTCCGCCTCGCTTCGCTCAGATTCGTCCCTGCGTAACAGTTTCCCGTAGTAAAAAGCATTATGTAAGTCGACGCAGATAACAAGTTATTATCATACCAAATTTCATCAAAATCTGTTTAGTGGTTTTCTCGTGGACCAAACAGGCAGACACACAAAAATTGTAAAAACTGAGATTGACTAGCGACTCATCCTCGTTTCACTTGGATTCGTTCCTATCGTTACCCCCTTTATTATAAAATTTTTAATATGTAATTGAAATTAAAAAGAAATTAAGCTTCTAGCTTTAAAAATGAGGTAATTTCCATACAAACTTTCATTTCCTATTTCAATCCTTTAGCTAGCCTTTTTTTCGTCTTGAAAAGAATCCTATGTCCTTTCGCAGGCTCTAGGATATCTGTGTACCAAATTTTATATTAATCGGTTAAGTAGTTATGGCGTGAAAGCGCGACATATAGACAGACTAACAGACAGACAGAGTTACTTTCGCATTTATCATATTAATATAATAAATTTCAATAATATTTTCCAAAACAAATACTCGTAATTTGTAGTAACATAGTAATAATAATGTTACAAATTAATTAATCTAACGATGAAACGTTGTTGATATTCTGTAAAGTATATTTATATCTAATATGTAAAGATCGAGATAAACAGACTTAGATTATTAATTATTATTAATGAATATAAGGATTTAAGATCAAAATAACCATGATAATTACAAGAATTACAATACATTATTATACTAGACGACACGCTTGGCTCAGTTGGTAGTGATCCTACTTTCTGCGCCAACGGTCACGGGTTCGAGTCCCGCTGGGGGCATTCATTTGTTGAGCACGTATGTTTGTATTTCAGTCATGGGTGTTTATATTTATAATATGTATGTATTTAAACAAAAATCTATGTATAGTATATCAACTATCTGGTATCAGTAACACAAGCCTCGTAGCTTACCACGGAACTAGATGGCGCTGTTGTATTAATGTCCTAACTAAATAATTATTTTTATTTATTTTATTTTATTATATACGAAAGTTTGTAAGAGTATAATATACTCTGTTGGGATCTTAGGCATATGCTTGTGGTGGTTTCGCTAGTGCATGTATACAAAAAAAAAAGACAAACTATATACTAAAACCTTCCGCAAGAACCACTCTTTCCATTGATGAAAACATCATAAAAATCGGTACAGTAGGTTTTGAGTTTATCCCGAACAGAGAGGGTGTTGATTTTGCACGTTATTATTAGTATTTATAGTACAAGAAAACAAAATGTCAAGATAAACGAGGGGTATTGGTATAACGAGTCTACATGCATCAGTATCGCTACGGCATTGCGACATCCAATAACTACTCAGTCTATTACAGCCTAATTGTGCCGTCTGTTTGTGTCCGAAATAGAAACGGTTGTAAGGATTTCAGCTGAAATTTGGACTGAAAATTTAAACTATCTGATATGAGACGGATGCGGAGGTGACATTTATTAAGCTTTTATATACTTTTGCTTAGAAGTCATGATTTGATCACAATCATTAGTGATTTATAATATACTAGTGCTCGGTCAGCATGAATTCGTTACTAAATATTATGTTTAGTTGTAATACATTTCACAAAATTGATATATTTTCCTGCAGTAAAAAGCATCATAGTATAATTATAAACTGTATACCTTGATAACTAGGTATTTCCATAAAAAATTAAACAAAATCCGCTCGTGGGTCTCTCGTGGTGTTATCACAAATATACAGATAGACAAAAAATCTAAAACTATTAACTCAGTAAATATTTTAATAAGCTTTTCCAAAAAATATTTTTTTATGTGTATAATTAGACAAAATATAAATATTACATGAAAAATCACAAATTTTCAATAAATATCCTTAAAGCTATAATAAATAAAATACGAAAGCTCTACATTTAATACAACTTCTACACACGAACACACACTTAACTCTGCAAACTGTTGTCATAACCGTAACGATTCAAACTGAGAGCTTTTACCAAGTTCCTGTTCGCTTGACTGTTACTGTTTGAATTTAGTTTTAACTGCATTCCTACTAATTAGACCCGTTTTAATGATAATTTTAGCCGGATATAGTTATTGTCATTGCTACTTGCTGGAAATCACCCTAGTGTGAGATTGAACTTAAAAATTATAAATAAGCTCTTAGATAGGTTTAAACAGATTTTATATCGCTTTTTGTGAGCTGATTGCACATTTATAGTCATTATATGCTTGGTATCGCTTGGTATTTTTGTCGGAAAGATATAAAAATGACAATGATGATGGTTTTTATGACAATTATACAAATAAATCAAAACTGCAACTATATAGTTGCAAAATTTCATCTAAATCGTTAGACCAATTTCCGAGATATACGAAACGTATTTACATATATAATAAATAAATAAATATGTCGGGACATTTTTACAACAGCGCCATCTAGTTCCGTGGTAAGCTACGAGGTTTATGTTACGGATACCAGATAGTTGATATACTACACAAATACAAATTTTAAATACATATATCGTCGGCCCCGGGCAATAAAGCGGTAATCGGCGGTTACGCCCTTTTTAATTTTATTAGATTTTTGGCTTCTCTGTTCTTCAATCTATACCTGTAATTTTTAAACGCCTATTTCAAATGACTGTACACTAAAATATAAATAAATTAGCTTTAATTGTTTCTCCTGTAAAATTTGTTTTTTGATATAACCGCTTTATTGCCCGGGGCCGACGATATATTATAAATAAATTAAACACCCATGACTGGAGTATAAACATTTGTGCTCAACAAATGAATGCGGGAGCCCCCAGCGGGACTCGAACGCGCGACCACTGGCGCAGAAACTAGGATCACTACCAAATGAGCCAAATTTGTCTTAAAATTACTAGGTAAATATTATAAGAATCGATTTAATTTAAAACAGTCAATAATTTAATTTTATTTATAATAAATTTTCAATTCCACTTCCAAATGTTTAACTCATGTATCGTCTTTAACTATTAAAAATTTAAAATAAATTTAACCAAACCAAGTATCATCAAATATATTAAACTAACCACACTTTTAAAGTCAGTCAAAAACCAAAGGTTAAGCGTTTCTTCATAACTTTAAAATAACATTGGGAAATTGTATTTATTAAATGCAGTTTTAAGTTTAGAAGAGCAATTATGTAGTCAATATTACAAGTTAAAGATGAATTAAGGAGACTCTAATCCTCATAACTCGAACTAAAGTTCTATAAATTTAAATTCAACATAGTGTTTTGTTATGGTCTAAGCTATAAGAGTTCGTGTATTAAAAGTGTTAATGTAAATAAATATTTCTGACTAGAATTTGCTATAAATAACAACTATTTTTTTTGTATTTTTGTTTACGTAAAGTGTTCTAGAGGTACCTACTGAGAAGGTAATTCTTAGATCCTCCTAATATAAAGTCTCTCCGTGAGCATAATTATTGTAAGGTATTGTATAACGTACACGTACACGTTGGTAACCAAAATTCAAAATAAGCCCAAAAAAAATTAAAAAGCTAGCTGTAAAATCTAAACTATTTATGAATTATAAAGTTTATCTTTATTATTTTTATAAAATTTCAGATTCAAAGATCAGAAAAGATATTAAGATTCAAAGAGCTTCGCCATCTTGTGGACTTGAAGATTGAATTTAATACCCAACCAGAGACACAAGTTACTCCTGGGCCTATTAGCCAACCGGCATTCGTTATGAAGCGATTCGATTTCTACAATCGTCATCGCTTAAACGCAGCGTATGCATTTTGAACTTTAAATCACTAATAATTGAAATGAATTTACATTGTCTACCAACATCTATTCGTTGACAACAGATCACGTGACATATCTAAGGCATATGTTAAACCCATACATTTTGGACTTTTCTACTAGCGCTTTCGCTAATCGATTGTTACATTGTCTAGGCCCTCTGGTCTATACCTACATATTAATATAATCTATTAGAGGCTTAATATCCATTCAATAATTTTTATCTGAATCATATGATGTGATATTTAAATTGGGAACATGTATGTGTATCTAAAAAAAGCAGTGGTGCCCAGCGGTAACGCGTTTGAATAACCAAGTGATGCGGGTTCAAATCCGGGTCTCTGATATTTTCAAATCAAATCATTTCTATCATGTCTTCCGGTGAAGGAAAACATCGTGAGAAAACCTTGCAAGTTTTCGTAAGACATGTGAAGTCCGCCACCCCGCACTATGCCAGCGTTGTGGACTATGGCCTGAATCCCTCGTACTGAGGGAGGCCCATGCCCAGCAGTGGCACGTTAGAAAAATCACCTAAATGTAACAGCATATAAACAAAAAGTTTTATCAAAATTAGTTCACTACCGCTCATCGCCTCCATTTGCGCCTCACAGTCTACGTGACCGCTCAACGCTCACGTACCACATTATCAACGAGTTAACTAATCAAGTTATTAGTGTCGTAGCTGCCCGGACAAATACTACATTGTAGTTAAAGTTAACTGTGTATAATAACTGGCATGTCTTTTATTGAATTTTGACCTAGTTTAAAGAAGAGTTGGTTAAAGTCCGGTTACTTTTAGGTGAGACGTAGGTTTTCATAAAAATGTCTACTCTTATTAGGGTTTGCTTTCATATCTTTTAGATTAGATATATTATTATTTATATACGTATAATATAAAATATAAATATATATAAAAACTATTAATGACATTAGTTTTTTTTTCTAGAAAACCAAGGCTTTTACTGATAAGGAAATAATAATCAAAAGGACCGCTCAGGGCAGCATCTTTAATCGATGTATGCTACTTGTAATTTAATGTATACGGTATTACAATAAATGACCTATGATTTGTTTATGTTGTTCGTAGCTCATAAGAAATATAATAAATATTTAGTCTGTCCATCTGTTTCCAACATCGTATACTTCTTGGCGAATTGAAAGAATTATTGGGAAACGAGAGATGAATTTTAAGTTTATCTTACAATGCGAATTTTTTTAAGTATAAATTAAATGAAAAAAAAAATGTTTAAGCGAATTCCTAGATCTTTTTCTAAAATACAAATAGCCTTATTTACTCGTTATAAAATCAACTATCTGCTAGTGAAAGACCCGTCAAAATTGGTCCAGCAATTTTTTGAAATTACCTGGAACTAACACACAGACGGACAAAAATCTTAATATTTGTGTTTTTCTTTAAGTACCGTATGTAATTTCCTAATATGTATTTATTAAAAATCCGTTATTTTGACATTACAAGCAGACACTTCAAGTTTATTCATGTCTGATATTAAAGTATTTTCATTTTAAATTAAAACGTAATATGTAATTCGCAGCATTAAATATTATAATTATTAAAAATAAAATATGAAAAAATTTTATAACGAAAAAGAGAACACTGAAAAACTTGCTCTCATTATCTAATTGAGATTCAGTGAAATAAAATGGTAAAAGCAGTTTTATTATTAATAATATTACATTTTACATTTTTTCAATGAATTTCGCTTCCATTTTTTTGCATGGGTTTATTGAGGTCAAGTGTCTGGTGCTTTTAAGTCCTTTTTATTTAAACTTTGTTTATATTATCAGGTGCTTAACTTGCGGGATTCCACCAAAGAGGGTGAAAATGTAAAATAAAAAACAGAAGTGGTCAGAAAAAAAAGTGAAAACTAATAGTCGGATTTGGGAGTTTGTAGTTCAGTCCCAATTGCGATTGAACGAACGAATAATCGAACGCTGTATTCTGTGACAGATTAGTACTTTGACGGTTGAGCTAATTCATTATAAACTAGTAAAGCTGTTGTAATTACGTAGTTCTAACAATAACGTTTTATTTATTATCTACGATAGCTAGAGCTTTTTTGACCCTCTTTGTCAGATAATATTTTAAAACCTTGATTTTATCTACTTAAGACAAAGATTGTTATTGACATTACAATCGATTGTATATTTTACCAATAAAATGTCATTTTTATATACCACATATATTTAAATAATAATAAGTAAAGATTTATAATACCGATATTTAAGTTTAAAAAGCTCAGCTTTTAAAAGAGTATAGAATAGAAACGTTTAATCGTAATTTAAACAAATAATTGCAAAATAAATTGAAATTTTCTAATATAACGTAGGTCTATTTTATAACAATAGTCTATCAGTCAATAGTCAGGTGGGACGAAAGCAGCCACTGAATATTTGATACACGTTAACGTCGTTCGGCAGATAAAGCAAAAATAATAAACATTTGGTCCGTCCATCTACATTAGAATATATTTACAGTTGTATAAGATTCTCTCTCTGTTTCTAGCATTTCACCGGCGAGTTTTGAAATATTTTTGCTTATTGCGAAGCGAGAGATGAATTCCGAATACATTTCAATTGGAAATATCACAATTTTCTGTACCTGAATCTGTTTAAATATTTCTTAGTCCGATACGTATACAATTTTCGGATGCTGAACAGTCGCCTGTCAGATTTAAGTTGCCCCTAACTTAAAAGAAGAGCTTAAAATAAATATTATCAATATTTTTGATATGAGAACGTTTTCACTATAAATTGGATGATAGAGAGATGTACATAAAAAACTAAAATGATAAATATGTTATCGATAAATTTATTAATATAATAATCTATTCTTCTAATTGAAAAAAAAATGATTGCTGTAAACTGCTTAAGACTTTGATTTATAAAAGTATTATTCAGTCAGATACTAAATATTTTCATGTCATGACAAATTTCAACAAGATCCGTTCAGTACATTTCTTGTGGTGCGGTCACAGACAGACAGAGGGACAAAAAATTTTAAAAAATATATATTCCGAATCTGTATAGATAATATTGACTAACCAATAACATTTTACAAATAATATCTACAAACAGATTCTAGTTAGAAATAAAAAATAATATGATAGAAATAAAACTTACTAAGTTAATTAAATTTTATTGTGAAAACTTTAACGATCAGGAGCTTATTTATAGTATATCTTCCCATCATCCAGTCTAAATCTTTTTATTGAAACTAAATTCCATTTCTGTATATAAAAGCTTTAAGTTAATGCCTTTGTTTCCAGTAATCCGTGAACCAAATCAAATCTCAACGTCGCATGGAAACCTTAGAACATTTCGTAAACATGGCACGAATAACAGTATTATACTCAAATTACAATTAAATTATTTTCTTTCATGACTCTTAAAAGTGCCAGTTGGTATCTTCAAATTCATAGAAAATAAATCTTTACAAATTTTTTGAAAACTGATTAATTGAACTACTATAAATATGAATGTTTGTTCGTGTCTATATTTTTATTACTCCTTATGATTTAAAGCTGAGCTTATTTGGATGAAATATAGCAGATAATACAAAGAAAGAATATGCCCTGAAGTAACCCTTAGGCACTATTACCCACATTGAGACGCATTTGGGGGTAAGTCGAAAGTTCATTAATAAGGTTATTCTTTAATCTTTGAAAGATACAGATTTGTCTTGTATTTATTTTGCATATCGACAATACTTTAGCCTAGTACTGAATCTAATTTGACGACAACAAGCCGTTAGTGTTAATATCTTTAATATCTTAAAAAGTATTATGTGAAGTTTTAAAAAAATATTCTTCGATAAATGTTCGTTTATAATGTTACGTTCAAGATATGTAAAGTTGTATATTGTATATATATAAAATAACCTGTACGTAATGACTCTTCTATTGTTTTATATACTTTGTTTGCTTCCATTAACACTCGTTAATAAATCCCATTGCCTTATTTCTAGCAAATTTTCCCCATAAACAGTGTCGGTTTCTGTTTCTTTATATATCTGTATACTAATAAGAGTAAAAATAACGTAAAAAAAAGAACTTAAAATAATATTTCATATAAAATATGTTATTTCTATGTTACAATATACTTTTAAACTCATAATATAATATTATTATTATTATAATAACGCTTTAATCTCATTGAAACTAGTCATCTGAGCAATAAATATTAGAGTGCATAAGTCTCTTCGCAAAAACACGGGAGGTCTCTATTTCTGTCATTTCAATCTCCGGTGGGAAGCCACTCGACACGACCAGAGAGAAACATCATCAAATTCGCAATACAAAACTTTAATATTTAAACTTAGCTTTACCCAGAACTTGAACCCAGCACCTTCCGGACATACGAAGGTGCTAATCCATAATGCGAGCAACTACACCATTGAAACAGTTAATAATCAATAATTTTTTATTTATTTATTTCAATTAACAGCAAGACTTTTTCATTTTAACAGTAGCTTTTACAGCTCTACCGAGTGGTCAAAATGCGATACTAAATACAAAAGAGTCATATAAAATTCACGTCATTTAATATGCACCGCAACGGTAAGTCCTGTCTGTGTGGCTACGCTATATTAGCCAAGCTTTCATTATTTATCTTATACTACTGACACACCTCACTAAGCGTAAGCTCTCAACGTATCTACTGAATTTTTTTACCAATAACAATGTGGCCGTTTTTTATTACATTTATAATATTATGTACCTGTGGTGACTACGTCCCACATTACGCCTTATACCAAATAACGTTGTAAATAATGTATTTAATTTTAAGCTTGTAATTTAGCTGTACGAGTATTTCTCACGCCTGTGTTTTATTATAAGGCCGTAGTCATTAAGTTAGAAAATATTTTTACTTTGAGTTTATTACCATTTCTTTTATCTTATTCGACAATTATATTGTTTACCTTTGTATTCGTTCTTTGCAATGCCGACTATTTGTGTAAGTTAATATTTAAAAGTTTATTGTTTCTCATAACTCTGTACCCATGTACCATTACTGTAATTGCTTTATTACTTGCTTCACTGTTATTGTTTTATTGCTTTCTGTTTTGGGTATTCACTTTTGTCTTTTTAAGTTAGCCGACACCGACCGCTGTAGTATCTTTTAATTTTTACAAAGCTCCGTATTCTTGGGCAGTTCACTCGCAACCACGGTCCGGGTCGGTTCACTTAAACTACTCTTTGCCTTAATTGTTGATTAATATACACTTAATTGAGTCTACGAAGTTATCATTTCCTCTCCACTAAAACCTTACGCGTATAGCCCAGTCAGAGCGCCGACATTGGTGACCCCGACGTGATCTTTCTGTTGTCTAACGTGCGCTTGGGTTTATTAGGATTTTGTTTCGCGCCACGGAGTTATTATTAGTGAAAAAGACTATTGTATTTAATTGACAATTTGTGACATTTGTTTAAGTGGTAGTATTTTATATAATTTTAAAATGACTGGAATTAGTCAGCCCAAACTCGCGGAAATCGCAGACCTCGTCGCGGAAAATATGAGGCTGCGGTGTGCGAGGCCATCGTCCGCCGTATCAGCGGAGGACCGCTTGGGGCGCCTAGAGGATGATTTATCGACAATTAAAGAACTCGTAAAGGACATGGTACAACTGCAAGCTTCCGTTTATAGCGCAGAGCGAAATACGAGGCCGCGCTTACGCAGCCATGCACGCTCGCGATCATCATCAAGGACCCGACCAGAGGGCTGGTTATGTTGGTACCACTTCAAACACGGACCGAAGGCTAACAAATGCGTGCAACCGTGTGCATTTAAACCACACGCGCAGCAGGGAAACGCCGGCGGGAGTTACTAGCGGCGAGTGACGTCATCCCGCTTAATCCAACGCGTCGCATTTTTATAACGGACACTGACAGTAAGGTGACATATTTAATCGATAGTGGAGCGGATCTCTGTGTTTATCCGAAATCATTAGTTCATACGGCTCGCAAAGTCTCTGCCTATGAACTAGTGGCCGCCAATGGAACACCGATTGCAACATACGGTACTGTCGCCTTGACCCTTAACCTCGGACTGCGACGTGACTTCCCATGGGTCTTTGTTGTGGCTGATGTATCTACGCCAATCATCGGGATGGATTTTTTAGCGCACTATAACCTAATGATCGACGCAAGGAACAAAGGCATTGTTGACGCTATCACTCAGCTTACGGTTAAAGGACACGTGGCTGCGTGTAAGCAAACAACTGTTAAAACGGTAAACGGCACAACACCTTATCACGATCTCCTAGCGAAGTACGTTGATATTACGCGCCCGGATGGAATCGTGAAAGAAGTTAAACACAACACGAAACACCATATTTTAGTGACACCAGGGCCTCCTGTAGCACAGAAGCCGAGACGTCTGGCACCGGATCGCCTTATAGCAGCTAAGAAAGAGTTTGACACGATGGTGAAGTTAGGCATTGCGCAACCATCTAAGAGCCCGTGGGCTGCACCGCTTGTCATGGTACCGAAGCCACCGGTACGCGGTAAGCCGGAGACACCCGCACCGTTCGCCATGGCTACACCTGGAGAGGCCACGACGGAGGAGCACCGGCCTTGTGGTGATTATCGCCAGCTGAACGACCGGACGATACCGGATAAGTACCCAGTGCGACATATTCAAGACTTTGCACAGTGCTTAAGTGGTAAAACAGTGTTTACAAAGTTAGACTTAGTGCGTGCGTTTAATCAAATACCGATCGCAGAGGACGATATACCAAAGACAGCTATAACTACGCCATTCGGACTGTTTGAGTTTAAATATATGACATTCGGTCTTCGGAATGCGGCTCAAACGTTTCAACGATTTATGGACGAAGTGTTACGTGAATTAGACTTTTGCTATTGTTACATAGACGATATTTTAATCGCATCAAGTGATGAAGCCGAACATTTAAAACACTTAGAGACTGTATTTGATAGATTAAGACAATACGGTGTTGTGATAAACCCGGCAAAGTGTGTGTTTGGTCAAACCGAGATTGAGTTTTTAGGTTACCTAGTCTCAACGGTAGGTACCCGACCGTTACCTGAGAGAGTAAACGCGATACGTACGTTCCCACTACCTGCCACCGCGAAAGAGTTGCGACGCTTCTTAGGTACGCTTAACTTTTATAGGAGGTTCATACCTAACGCAGCGGCTAGTCAGGCCAGCCTAAACGACCTCATAGGTAGTAAAAAAGGCAAGACACCTATTATTTGAACAGATGAGGCGAGGCGGGACTTTAAAACGTGTAAAGAAAGCCTAGCCAAAGCAGCATTGTTATCTCACCCGCTTATTAACGCCGAGTTAGCTATTTTTTCGGACGCCTCGGAGAAAACAATAGGAGCGACTTTGCAACAAAAGGTAGATAACAGTTGGCAACCTCTCGGATTCTTTTCAAAGAAATTGACCACAGCTCAACAGAAATATTCAGCATACGACCGCGAATTACTAGCGATCTATGCTGGTATTAAGTATTTTAGACATTATATCGAAGCGCGTCACTTCAGTATCTTCACAGACCATAAACCTATTACCTACGCCTTTAGGAAGAAAGAGCAACAATGCACGCCTAGGCAGTTCCGGTACTTAGACTTTATTGGTCAATTTACTACGGACATACGTCACGTTAGCGGAGAGCTGAATATACCGGCTGACATGCTCTCACGTATCGAATCCATTCATAGCGACATCGATTGGGAATCTCTCGCGGTTTCACAGAGAAATGACCCACAACTTAAGTCATTAATCGAAAACAATTGTTCGTCATTGCAGTTACGACTTATTCAATTACCCGGTAGTAATAAGCTTATCTATTGTGATGTTTCGACGCAGGTAGCAAGGCCGTATCTTACAGAGCCATTCAGAAAGACCGCTTTCCTTAAGCTACATCGGAATTCGCACCCGGGAGGTAAAGCCACTACCAAACTTGTGTCTAGACGTTTTGTATGGCCGTCCATGAATTCAGATTGTAAACAGTGGGTTAAAGCTTGTTTAGATTGCCAACGATCTAAAGTAAATCGACACGTCATTACCTCACCCGGAACTTTCGCGCCGCCGTCGTCACGCTTTGATCACGTACACATAGACATAATTGTAATGCCTTATTCTGAGGGATACCGTTATTGTTTAACTTGCGTTGACCGATTCTCTAGATGGCCGGAAGCTATTCCTATTGAGAACCAAGAGGCAGAGACTGTAGCTCGCGCGTTTTATTCTAATTGGATTGCACGGTTTGGCATCATGTTAAACGTAACGACCGATAGGGGTCGACAGTTTGAATCACACCTGTTTAGAGAACTTAATGCTCTAACAGGTACGAAACATTTTAAGACTTGTGCCTACCACCCTTCCTCTAATGGTATGGTAGAACGTTTTCACCGCCAGCTGAAGAGCGCAATAAAATGTTACGGTTCTAGGCACTCTAGCTGGACGAAAATTCTACCAACTGTGATGCTAGGTATTAGGGCATCGTGGAAGGAGGACCTTCAAGCTACATCCGCGGAATTAATATACGGACAGAGCCTACGCCTTCCCGGAGAGTTTCTAACGGCTGGTACATCGCGTAGTACGTCACCGAGTGAGTTTGTTAAAGAGCTATGTAACAACTTCAACCAGCTCAGACCTATTTCTGGTACGCAACACGGCAAGAAAAGTACCTTTATTTATAAAGACCTAGCTACAAGTAGTCATGTATTCATTAGAAACGATACGGTAAAGGCACCATTACAACAGCCGTACGATGGGCCGTTTAGGGTAATTAGCAGGACAGACAAAACCTTCGTACTAGACATTCGTGGCCGCGAGACCACGGTATCTGTCGATAGGCTCAAGCCAGCGTACGTGTTGCGGGAACCGGAACATCATCCCGATAGTAACGTAAGCGATGATCCACTCGAATTTTTCGTTCATAGTAACCGGCAACCTCAGGAAGAAAGCATGAATCATGATTCGGATTCGAACGCCGTGCCTGAGACGATCCCTAATAGTGTAACGTCAGATTCATCGGACGTGAACCTACAACGTGCGGTTCCACGCCGGTCTGGTAGACGCGTTCGTTTTCCCGATTACTACCAGGCTGGTTTGGCGTGATTTTTCGTAATTCAGTATTTTCATATTTCATTACTATAGTTCGTTATTTTTGTATATGTTTGTTTATTATTTTTTTTGTCACCTGAATTACTGGTAAGGGGGTACCTGTGGTGACTACGTCCCACATTACGCCTTATACCAAATAACTTTGTAAATAATGTATTTAATTTTAAGCTTGTAATTTAGCTGTACGAGTATTTCTCACGCCTGTGTTTTATTATAAGGCCGTAGTCATTAAGTTAGAAAATATTTTTACTTTGAGTTTATTACCATTTCTTTTATCTTATTCGACAATTATATTGTTTACCTTTGTATTCGTTCTTTGCAATGCCGACTATTTGTGTAAGTTAATATTTAAAAGTTTATTGTTTCTCATAACTCTGTACCCATGTACCATTACTGTAATTGCTTTATTACTTGCTTCACTGTTATTGTTTTATTGCTTTCTGTTTTGGGTATTCACTTTTGTCTTTTTAAGTTAGCCGACACCGACCGCTGTAGTATCTTTTAATTTTTACAAAGCTCCGTATTCTTGGGCAGTTCACTCGCAACCACGGTCCGGGTCGGTTCACTTAAACTACTCTTTGCCTTAATTGTTGATTAATATACACTTAATTGAGTCTACGAAGTTATCATTTCCTCTCCACTAAAACCTTACGCGTATAGCCCAGTCAGAGCGCCGACATACCTATTTAAACTTATTAAATATGTGTAGTGTATCAACTATCTGGTATCCGGAATACAAGCTTCATAGCTTGCCATAGAACTAGATGGCACTGTGTAATAATGTCCTACCATATTTATTTACATTAATTATGTATTTCATTTTCATTCCATGATGCAAAATAGACTATTGTTTTTACTTTAAAATATTACTGTTACTATTTCAATTAACTTTATCTTTCCTGTTTCTTCTCATCATACAACTTATAAGCAAGAAATGGAACTTCGTAATACCAGAAGTCATTATTATAAGCCATATGCAGTGCTACGAATACGTGCTACGAAATAGCTACGAGCTACGACAAAGTTTTGTTGTGCAAATATGAGACCTCACATCGTGAGCTTGTTAAATACATTGATTCTATCAAACAAGTAGCAACCTGTCCTACCTTCAGTCACGTAAACTCGATTACTTTGTTAATAACAATAGACTCTGGTAGGTGTTTTGTATGAATATCCTATTATACGTTATACGAGTATACGTATGTAAAATATTATTTTAAGTATATTATAAAAAAATAATTTAAATTAAAATATAAACTTAAAAGGTATGATAATAAGTTAGCACACTTTCTAAGTAATGCTGTTATGGATAATAACTAGAATATTTAAGTAAGGTCATTAAATATTAAGTATATTATAATTATCTGCTAACTATATCAATTAATTATAGACTTAATTACTGGCATAAGAAAAAGCTAAGACTAAAACTTGGCCGAAATTAACACTGCCATAATATGTAAAACAAGACTACGTGGCAGACCAGTGGTAACGTGCTCGCTTAGGCTATCATTAGGAAATCGAGTGAAAATGGTTTGAGTCCCGCGTCTCATACCTCTGATATATGTGAAAATAATTTTCAACATAATTAGCACTTGTCTTACGCTGAAGGTAAATATCATGAGGTAACCTGCATGTCTGGAAAAACCTAGCTCGAAAAACACGTGTAAATTCTGCAAACTCAGCTATGGCCTGATCACTGTCCTTTTAACGTCCCGTAAGACATATGTAATATTCAAAAATCTAGTATCTCTTCTTCTATAGCATTGTCAATGTCAGTCTTTTTTGTATCCTAGTTACTTCTCCTTATTTTATAATTACATTAGAGCAGAAAGCTCACCAAATTACAAAATGTACTAAGCTCTACTAATATTGCCAAAATTATTAAACATTCTGTGTAAGAATTAGTAAGTACTTAACTATATGCAGAGTTTCAAAGACTCTACATTACATGAATTGCAAGTTTCACATTGCAGTAGCCATTATTAAAAGCCATATGCAGTGTTACGCTACAAAATCGTAGACGTGCTACGGGCTGCTACGACCTACGACAAAGTTTTGTAGTACGAGTACAAATGTAGAGCCTCATAGTAAGAGTCGGTAGTTAGAATAATATGTTTATCTTATGTTCATCACAAGTTAGAAAAGGTGCATTAAATAACTTATTTCAGGGAAATGGAATAGAATAATAAGTGCAAGTGTTAATATTTGAACCTATATAATTTTCAATAATTTTAAGTTTATTTCTAGGCTATTTACATTTTATAATTTTAAAATAAATCTTCTAAATAGTTAAATATTACAAGTACAAATGCGTATAAGTAAAACATTTTTCCATGTTTTTATGGTTTTCAAAAATACAATTTGATTTAACTCTTATATAACATCTTAAAAATATAATGCTAAGTGATTCAAAACTTAGCTTTAGATTTAACATGAAAAAGAAGTGTATCCTAAAAAAGTCTATTTAAAAAATATAGCTTAATTTTAATGAATTCCATTCATTATAGATCTTTATAAATAAAAGCGTAATAAATTATGATTCGTAAAGTAAATAAACAATTCTAATTTTGGTAAAACCCGTAAAAACGTATCCCCCATCTAATCATGGCGTTTTGATAACAACGCCTGTAAATAAGTAATAGTAATCACACGTAATAGACACGCCATTTGGGTCTCATTCCACATTCTATTAGTTTAACGCCATACCATTTAATTTTTTCAATTTATTCAGCTCTTAAGTCTACGATATAAGGTTTATTTTTATTTAAATAAGCAGCACAATAGATGTTTAGACAGGGTGACATTTATACATAGGGTTGTCGGATTTTTATTATTTTTCCTAGAAAGTATTATAGTACGAGTACTTCCTTGTTTAATCTTTCTATTTAATATATCTTTCTCTCTCTCTATCTCTCTCTTTTTCTCTGTAATAGGTCGTAAGTTTGAAAAAGTTGTTAAAGTGATTTTTTATAACAGCAGCATAGCAAATATTATTGATATGATTATATCTACTCTAATAATTATTATCGTTTTGGCTATTTCTGAATTAAGTAATTACAGTGTCCATCCAATGTGCGTTCACCTGACCTCGTGTGGTAGAGGATTCATTGACGTCTAGCAATCCAGCCAGGTGCGAAATCTCTCTACGCCACAAAAATATTTTATTCTCTAACTCAAATTTAAATAAAGTATATCTATATTTAAATTTATTTTCAAATACTATTTTTTATAATAAACCCATTGTTTTTTTTTTAATTTAATCGCATCCTTTGATACTTAGCACTAGTCCATAATTCTATATATTACTTCGGTTATCAAACTATTACATGTACTAATTTTCATGCAAGTGTATCAAGCGTAACAAGAACGAGTAGTAAACATGCATACTGTCGTATTTATATACTCCTACTAAAGTTTCATAATATGTATAGTTATATAAAAAATAAGAATTATAGGGTCACTACAATTAAAGATATCACCTGTATAGTCTTGCTTCCACATGATTTAAGCACTAAACAAATACTTAGAAAACCTCAAAAATCTAAGTCTAATCTTTTTATTAAACTCATTTGGTACAACCCTAAATAACGACTGTATTATGTAAATTATTCAAAGCATTAACTGCTTTATTGTTTACATAATACTGATGGTATTTGCGTGTAAATATTTGACAGATATATGAGTATATTATATTAAACATTGGTGAATGCGTATGATTTTACCGTTTGTACCGTTAAAGGTAATCGATGAAACTAATTATAATCCTATTTTGTTAAGTAGACTACGCTGTGAATTATGTAAAACGGCTGGACTATATACAACTTGCCTGACACTAATACGGAATTGTTTTGTTCTATTCAAAATGCATATCGTTTTCAGTTTATATACAATTTAACAGCAAATTGAGAATTCGATACAGTATAGAGAACAATATGAAATTATGAATCTTTGTACTACAATACTATCAGTGTAGTGTGTATAAATATAATAAATAAATAATAATAAATATGTTAGGACATTATTACAACAGCGCCATCTAGTTCCACAGTAAGCTTAACTTTAACTTAACTTAACATGCTTGTGTTGCGGATACCAGATAGTTGATATTCTATATATGTACATTTTAAATACATACATATTATAAATATAAACACCCATGACCCATGACTGGAGTACAAACATTCCTCGACTCGAATCCGCGACCGCTGGCGCAGAAAGTAGGGTCACTACCAACTGAGCCAAACGAGTCGTCAAAAAATATGCACCTAACACAGGTATTGTAAGTCAGGTGACTTGCCTATTTGTTTGTTTTTTTTTTTTCGAAATGACTATACTAATTTTGATGTGATTTAGTGTAAAATTATTTATATATTTTTTAATATATAATATTATAAATATTTTTTAAATTTCACTAGAGTTAAAAATAAATGGAAATAAAATTGGTTGTAGAAAAGTAATATAAAGTGTAGCTGAATAAAAATACGCATAAACCGTTTCAGGTCACTAATAGAGAGACTTTCATAAAAAAAAACTAAGCAAATTATACGCTGTCCACAACAAAATTTAAAAATTAAACACAATAATTCATGTCTTTTATCCTAAGAATACCAAAAATACTGTCACGTTAAAACATTCATAAGTGTACGTGACGTAAAATGTCACGTCGAAAATTTACGGTCATGTCCTTACCCTGTACGTACCTATTTTCCTGAAATAGGTAGAAAACAAGGTTCGTAGATAATTTTAGACAATGGCTTAGTAGTTAGTACTTTGTGGGCAGAAACTAGGGATCGTCGGTTTAAACTACTACTTTAATTAGCTAAAGACATTTTCAAAATAATTATTTTTATCTGAGAATAATTCATCTTTTGGTCACCTAAACAACTAAAACTAAATTCTAACTGACTCGTATTTGTTGCATTAAATTTTATTTTTGGAAAAATTATTATTGATACAAATAGCTAATATAGCCTGCACTTATTAAATTATACCATTATTACTGTATTACTGCGAAAAAAATTCTTATCACACAAATACTAATCGTTAAAAGGGACGAAACTTTTGAAGTGACGAACGTTTTATTAAAGGCTGTTGCTAGTCGTCCGCTAATCGGATGATTAAAGAAAATATTATTCGTCCGACAATTGTCGGTTTATACGAATATCTATCACTTTTTTGCTTTCTAATAAAAAATAAGTGAGTTTTAGGTGCAGGATATATGCAAAATATAAAAAAAATAACATTAACCTACCGAGCTGAAAATTTTGCGGGATATATGCAAAATATAAAAAAAAATAACCTTAACCTACCGAGCTGAAAATTTATTATTTAAATTCCACCGACTTTTAACATAACATAACACCCTCAAAATTATTTTTATCCTTTATCACAGGTTAATAAAACTATTTCAACAAAATATAAGAAACAACCAAAGTCTCAGTCGCAAAAAATCAAACCCAACAGTCGTCTGTCGGACGAATAAAATTTTTTTATTCATCCGATTAGCGGACGACTAGACACTTCGTTTATTATTAAAAAAATATATTTTGATAAGTTATAGATTAGATAGGAGCCACAATAAAAGTTATTATGAAAAAACTCTACATACTTATTCAAAGGCATTTTGTTCCAGCGAGGCCGCGCCGCCGCGCCGGTAAATTTGTAAAGGATTTTATCAGATTATGTTATTCAAGGTTTGGTAATTTTTAAGCTTCACTAAGTTTAAGTTAAATTGAAAGTAATGGTGATGAGAAAGCTTTTTGCGTACGATTTTTCTTTTTCACAAAATTAATATATGGACGTAAAAACCATTTTTTAATATATTATTGTAATTGATATATTTATATGTCATAGAAAGAAAATTGTCATGTTCAATTTCCTATTTTTTTATGTTATTTTGTCGTAGAATTTAATGAAACTAATTCATTAAGTTTAACTCCTAAATGTTTTAATTCATTATAATGTTCTTAGTTAAAAATTATACGTAGTTTTCACTTTTCAACGATTTCTTTAAACCTTTGAATGTGCGGTGCTGTTTGTCCACGATGAACATTGAAACTACTTTTTGAACCTTCATGATTTTTATTAAAATATTATTTTTATATTTTGTCCTAACGTAAAAATATGATAGTTTTATATCGACTGTTTTTTTTAAGTAAAAAAATTAGTGTTTGTCACAACTTAATATTCCTCAGAGAGCCGAAAGCTAAAGAAAAAATAATAATAGGTGTGTCATAGCAACACGTGACGTGTATCATACATATATTATGTACGTAAAGTATGATTTTTCTTAATACAAACGATATAATATATCTAATAAATTATGTCCCATGGGATCGAATGTGGGATGAATAACTTATTTTCTAAAACTTAACCATAGAATGTCAATCCTTACCTGTCCAGCATATCCCCTTCAGGTCGGTTGATGGCTGCATCCTTAGAAGCAGAGTACACATACACTCTTGTGTCTCCTTTATACCATTTGATACTGTGCATTTCTCCACAGGATTTGCCATCTATCCTGCATCTGAGGCGAGCGGTGTTGCCTACAAGAGCCGATGCATGATCTGTGAACAAAATTATTAATTAGTCAATTTATTCGAATTATATTTGAAGTTATATTATATGAAGTTTGTATAATGATGCTAGCTGTTTCGTCTTCTGGATACTTTTCATTTTTTACTCTTAGATTATTTTTCACATTAAGACGGTGGAGATTTTGATGATTTCTAGTTGGAAGTACTGGTTTTCTAACCAGTGAGCTTTACATAACCACCTGTTATTCACAGGTGGGATGCGTAAATGCATTTTTTTATATTAAAAAATCTCCTTTGGCAAACTAATTTTTAAATCTCGTTTTTTATTTAAAATTTAATGTCCCAACATATTTAATTTATATTTATACTAATCTAAAACTTTAGCTTTCCGAGACATAGAGGGAGGGAAAAAGTAAAATATGTTGGAATTTAAGAAGTTTAAATGTAATTAAAATAATAAAAGTGTCAAAAATTAATATAAATCATTTATTTATTTAATCATTTATTTAAAACATTAACATAATAAATGCCCTTTCTTATTCTCTTTGAATCGGTCTCAATCGCTCTCTCCCTCTTCTTGGACAAAAAAGTCCCACATTTTCGTGTCACTAATATTATTGTTATTGCGTTTCATCCGTAAAAATTTTACTCTTATGTGCACAATCAAGTTTCACTTCAAAAATAGGGTATTTTTCACTGCGGATTAATATCTCATCTCTTCAAAATTTAGTTAAATAATTCAATATTAGTTACTAACAGTTAAAATGTACCGAGGCATGACCTGAACAAAGCAAGGATAAGTCACTAGTACAAATATAAAATGCTTTAAAACAATTTTGCGATGTATTCCTAAATATCTAGGAAATAAAATACTCAGATTTACCAGATAACATCGGATATAAGTTAAAAACTTTCAAAACGAACTTGAAAAAAGATTTCTATTTTCCGGATACAACAAGAAAACTCGCTAGCGTTGGTATTACGATTTTTCTTGAAATAAAATCACTGCGCTTACCGCGTGAAGGTGGTGTGAGGTATGAGAGATACGAAGCAAAATTAAATGGAGAATATTTAAATATATATAAATAGACAAAGACAAAAGTCTAACTGCCTCTAAAATCCTAGTTATGTTCTTATTTTACTTTATTAATAATCCTAAAGCTACGTCAATAGCTACGTAACAAAAGGATAGATAGACAAACATAGACAAACACACGTGAAAATGGCACTGATTTTTTTCATATGTAATGTTTTCTTCAAAGAAAACTAAACTGAAGTAAATTAAATAAATGCACGACTTAACCAAAAAGAAAAAAAAACCTTTTTAGTAAAGGTAACATTCAACCTAAAAATAACTCCTAAATGGAACTTCATTTTAAAGTCTATAACATATAATATATACTATATACATATATAATTACGTATGTATGTACATAATTCATAAATATTTTCAGAGTAGGATCCATTTAATTTTTCTTATCCGCCGTGATCTTGTACCTTGCAGCGCAACTTTGCTGGTCCGTGCAAGTGACACGTGTGACGGCGATATTAGGATTATCCAACTAATAGCCAAACCACAGCCGTAAATCGAAATACCTTCGATGTATTTGCAATTGGTTTAAGAGCTTATTATATCGGTTACTGAAAATGCTACAGTGAGTTAATGATTTTAGAATAAGCTCTGTTTAAAAAAAAAATACTTAGAGGCTTTTGTGTGTGTTGCAATTTAATAATAAAATAATATTAATTAAGCCCTTTTTTAATATCTCACTCCTGGGCACAGGTCTTCTTTTAATATGATGGAGATAGATCAGGCCATAGTCCACCTAATCAAGTGCGCATTGGCTGTTTTTACATGTATTTCGAAAGCTGGCAATTCTTCTCACGACATTTTACTTTACGCCTTATCCATGATAATATTAAAGGTACTAAAACCGGTATTAGAAGTGGCTATACTTAGTTTCTCAAGTATGTAACCACTGGGCTAATACTACCTTCTGCGATTTTTTTTGAATAACTTGATATATTTAAATAAAACGAAGTCCGACGCGGAACCGTTCTTATGAAAAAAATCTTTCCATGTAAGAAGTCCTAGGTTAGAACTTTGAGTAGCGTAGACACCAAGAAATCCGAAACAATAATATGGGTAAAATAACGTAACATTTTTTACTAATGCATATGAAAATATATTGTACTAATAATTCAAACACAGTTTTTTTTTAACTATAAATTTGTTATGGCTGATATTTAAAACAGATAGATGGAGTGATTTGGGAAAATTGATGGTATAATTATAGCTTTTAAAGAAGTATTTACCAAAACAAGAATAGGTTCCGTTCAAAGAAATTAATAAAACCAAGCTGAATTCAAAATTCATTATAAAATAAACTAAAAACAGGGTTCTAACGTAATAATATGTTTACTTTAACATTGTTTCGAGAACATACTCATATGTTATAACACAGCGAGTGCACGTGTCGCGCGCGGCGGCTCGCGGCTTAGCTGCTTAGAACTTCCGTAATACTGTATTTGCAAGATTTTACTTCAAACTCGCGTTTATTTTATAACTAACCAAGTTTTCTTGGCTTTATCCCTACTTACTTACTTATGTAAGGGATACATAATATGTATAACCAGTACATCTATACATTAGGTATCATATAATATACATTATAATTTATATTACATCTCTATTAGCTATTCATGTCGAAAAATCTGAAAACTTGTAAACAGACAACAAGTTTGACTCAGTTGGTAGTGGCCCTACTTTCTGCGCCAGAGGTCGCGGTTTCGAGCCCCGCTGGGGGCAATCATTTGTTTAGCACGAATGTTTGTACTCCAGTCATGGGTGTTCATATTTATAATGTAATGTATGTATGTAGTATATCAATTATCTGGTATCCGTAACACAAGCCTCGTAGCTAACCACGGAACTAGATGGCGATGTTGTAATAATGTCCCAACATAATTATTTAGATAGGTAAATGAATAGAATTTATGTTTATTATTATATGTATGTTTTCCTTGACTTTTTAATATTTATTATTGTCATTTTGAACATCCACATCCAACATCTAGTCAACGCGAAGGCCTCCCTTCAACGCGAGGGTACGATTGGCACGATCAGGCCATAGTCCACCGCGCTGGTCTAGTGCTGGTTGGCGGACTTCACATGTCTCTTGAAACTTGGTAGGTTCTCTCCGACATGCAGGTTTCTTCACCATGTTTTCCTTCACTGTAAGACATGTGGTAATCATGATGGAAATGATTTGGTTTCCCAAGCGAGCTCGCTACTACTGCGCTACCGTTACCTAGTGCAATTAATTAACCCAAAATATATTACTATCTAGATTGAAATTTTCTAACTTATGTACGTATTCGTATAAAATTTAACAGTTTCTGTAAACTTTACAACAACTCGCATTAATCTCTATATCGCGCTGTCGCATGTAAATTAAAATTAAATATCATTTAAATATTAGATCTTGATACTTGCATATTTTGTCAACAGGAGGGTTTTATCCATACATGTAAAAGTATCTGTTTGTCTGTCTGAACAATTTTTACGACTCTAACGATTTTCGAACATCGATGGACTTTGGTACTACGTTTTATTTTAAAGTTATTGGAATAAGCTAAATCATTATAACTTCATTTAAAAATCGGTTTCCGATAGGTTGAACAACCTTCAATAAATAAATTATAAGCTTAAAAATCCGACTGCGTAAATAACCAACTAAAATAATAAGTTGACAAAAACATGTAGCAGGACGTAAAGTAAGTATAAACGTGATTTTCATACGTATAAATGTTCAAAATCAGTAAAGGGTCAAACACATAACCTTCTTTTCTACTTCCGCTGCTGTCGGGTAAAGGAAAGTTGTGTTGCTAGTATAAAAAAGTCAATATGACATTGTTCTATAAAAAGTTATTATTTTAAATACAACTTTTTACAACCTACATAATATTATACTAATAATAATCGGAAACTATTTAAAATCGTTACTAATGCGATTGTCAAATAAATTTTAAAATATAATACTGTTTTCTTCTCCTGCTGACGCTACAAAATTTCATGTATCGTTTTGAGCGTACCAAGAATTTCGTTTCTGGCACTACATTAGCAAACGATTAAAAGTTTTATCGCTCTACGGACTTTCATTTAACGACTTAAGTATGCCGCATCGGAATACGTGATTCCACAATATGACTCAGGCATCGTGAAGTTACAAGGCCAATTCACTTTGCTAATTATTTTTTACATTGTACTTTGGAGAGATACAAAAATTTTAATTTATAGCATTGATATGTAATTGTTGAATATAAAGTAGAGAAGCAAGAGAGAGAATATTGACGTATTACTATTGAAAGAACTACTATTACTAATATATACTATTCTTCTAATATATTAAAATCTCGTGTCACAGTGTTTGTTATCGAACTCCTCCGAAACGGCTTGACTGATTTTTATGTTTTTTTTTTGTGTACATTTGGTGTAGGTCTGAGAATAGGCCGTAGGCTTTATTTCATTCCCCTAGGTTTTAAGGACCCTCTCCAGATTTTTTATTTGTATTTTTAGACCAAAATTTTTTTATTTTTTATGGTAATAAAAAATTTGGCAAAAATATAATATTTATAACCCTTAATTTTCATCCTCCTACCAGCAAACCCTATTTTTTAATAGTGATCAGAACGCGGGCAAAGCCTCGGGAATTGGTAGTAATCTATAATAGTAACGATTCACCTACACTTCGTTTAAGTTCCCTACGTTCGTTGGCATAGATTTCTCATAGAAGATATTTTCCTGCAGTTACATAAATTATTTATTAATCCCCAAAATTTATCATAATCTGACCAGTGGTTTTCAACACACAAATATAGAATGTGCAATAGCTTGTATATTATGAGTGTTTGTGATAACTTTAAACTAACACTTAATATATTTCTTGTAGGCTACTATTAGAAATCCAGGGATGCATTTTATACTAAATCGCTATTAAAAAAAAAGTCTATACAAAAAAATCATGAAAAAATTATACGATGCAGACGACTCTGACACGCTATAAACATAACTTACAGCGGATTTTCGTCTCAAATTAAATAAACTGGGTTCAGTTGACCTCTTGTCGGACCCGAAGGATTACCGATTACAGCCGTAATACTGTTAAACCTTTCACAATTACATTTGTAATACATTTTGAGTTTCCTCGTTTATTGGACTGTATTCAATTTGCATTTTATTTAACGCTCACCTCTAACGAGATTTTGTAATTTGGAATTTACATTGAATATTTCAAAATTAATTCACTTAAATTTCGACTTTCAAGAATTATAATTGGATTTACTGAGGAAATATTTTGATTAGAGCGTATAATGTCAAAGAACTTTGTAACAAGCTTTATTTTTTCAGAGATTAACAGATTTTCTTAACTTTGCAGATCCTTTTTCCTTACAAATAAATATATTCGTAAAAAATTCGTAATAACCTTTCAGCAATAAATCAGGAACGGCGTGAAACTTTCCAAATCAAGATTACCGAAGACGTCCGATTCAAACCGAAAAACGCCGAACGTTCCATAAATTTGGGGAAAAACGTCAGCCAATTACCGACTTGCACGTTTATGGGTGAACTTGGGTGAAATACTTCTTTTTTATTGCTATAGTTTTTAAAAGGTGAAATGTCAAAGAAATTTATGAAAGAACGTTCTTTAAGTAACAATTCTTAGAGTAAGTGGCGTGTAAGTCATTTAATTCCGGAAGTGTTCGTAGAATGGCTGTTTGTCAGCAATTATACGTTTGGACTGCGAAGATTTATGGGACGAAACTTTAGAATAGGATTGAAGAAAGTTTTGGTAGTAACGATTATTTTGATGATAGTTAGCGTACGCTTAGTGTTTTACATCTCATTCGTAATAACTGTTAAGAGATCTGTTCAAGTATAGTTTCATAATCAAATTTAAATTTGAAAATTCTAGAGATAAATCAGTTTACAAAAGGTTTGAAAAATTGATTTTGACTAAAATCGAACTTATACAAGTACTGGCAACTCAACCTCGCTCCACTTGGTATGCAACTTAGGTATGTATTATTTAATATACTAGCGACTCATCCTCGCTTCGCTCGGGTTCGTCCCAGCATTTAGGGCAAGTGAAGCCGCGGGTTCCGCTAGTTTATACTTAAACCTTTCTCGAGAACCACTCTATCCATGGGTGAAAACAGCATGAAAATCTATACAGTAGTTTTGAAGTATATCGCGAACAGACAGACAGACAGACACGGCGGAGAACTTTGTTTTATAATATGTAGTGATATTTCTCAGAGATGTGATATTATCCTGAAGTAAAAAGTATCATATATTATGTTGACCCAAATCAGAGCGCTGTCATCATACAAAAATTTAAAAAAGACAGACAAAATTCTAAAAACAATCGTTTCTTCCTCGGTATTGATATGAACGGGCTACTTCAATAATATTTTTCGACTCGACTCAGCTCAGTAAAAATGTTATCACGTGTAGGTATAGATGTACCCACCCAGTTATTGAACACACGACCTCTGGCATAGAAAGCTTCTACCTTTTACACCGAACGGCTTCCTTTTTTATAAAAAGATAGCCTCTTTTTGCTACTAAAAATTGTACAGTGTTCCTAATTGTAATTGTATAATATGATGTATTTTTACAAAATTAAGCAAATTTTATGAAAGTAGAGCCAGCTTTTACTCAATTTAGCATTAATTTTATAAATCTTATGCTGAATAAAAATTGAGATAAAATTTCAATATTTTGTATTGAAATAAAAGATATTATTTAAATAAAATAACTACGATATGAACATGAATAATATAACAGAAGCCATTATAATACTGCCCTTTCCCATCAAGAGCTTTCATTAAACATCACGTATTATAAAGGTGCTTTCATATAGGCTTTTAAAGCTTACCACTCATAGTACTTCGTACTTCTATATTAAAGTAGGGTTTTGTATTAAAAGCTAAGTCCACTGGAGTGATAATAAATATGGTCAACTATTTTTGCACAAAAATCTAGCCTATTAACAAATGACTTACTGACACTACAGATATATAAAATTGAAGTGTCTTTCTGTAATGTCAAAATAACAGCATTTCACTATATGAATATTAAATTAGAGGCAGTGGTAGCTCAACGGTAAAGCGCTCACTTGGATAACCGAGTGATGCGGATTCAAATCCGAGTCTCGCACCTCTGATAATTTCATGTGCGAATCATTTCTATCATGATTACCACTTGTCTTACGGTGAAGGAAAACATAGTGAGGAAACCTGCATGTCTGTGAAAACTTAGCAAGTTTTCGTAAGATATGTGAAGTCCGCCAACACGCACTAGGCCAATGAGGTGGACTATGGGCTGATCTCCCTCGTACTGGTGAAGGCCCGTGCCCAGCAGTGGGACGTTAAAAGGGCTGAAGACAAAAATACATATTAAATTATATACCTATAATCTACATACGGTAGACTTTATAAGAAAAACTTGTTTTTTTATGATTATCACATTTACGCTTACTTTGTGATAAAATTTTGTGTTTCAAATACCCTACTACTTTTGTATGTTCTGGGATTCGAACTCGAGACTTTAAGAATGTACTCGTAGGTTCTACCCACATTTAATAATGTTCTCCGACCGACTTCGGCCATGGCGGCCAATATCAATGAGACTAGCCAACTGCGCATGAGATATTATAGTGCAGCTTGTGTCTGCGCAGACACAAGTGCACTCTCTATTCCTATCACTCTCAAACTCCGGTGGGACGACTACTCGACTGAGAATTAAGGCGCAGGACCGACGGTTTAACGTGCTCTCCGAGGCTCGGAGGTGAGACACCGCCAACTTCCCAACTCCAGACTGTTACTGAGGCTCACTAAACAGCAATACTCAATAACTAAAGTTGGCCCGACTCGGGACTCGAACCCAGGACCTCTTGATGTATGGCCGTACATGCTAGCCACTACACTAACGAGGCAGTTATGTACATATCATATGTATATCCAATGAGTAAAAAATATATAACTAGAAAATATGATACGATTTTCAGGGCTCAATACGGGTATATAATAAAACGTTTAACACTCAGTGTTGACAACTATTTTGTCAGTTTTAGAGGATAGTATTGTAGCGAGCAAAGTTGTTACTTGTTTGTGCCAAATGAACAAAGTTGCTTAATAAAGACCCCCCCTCACCAAACGAGTTTTGTTATTAAAAAGTTATTTTTTCCCCCAAAATACAATAGCAGTTATAATGTAAGTAATTTTATTTCTATGAAACAACTACTTTTAATCAAATTAAATTCTTATTCTTATATATTCAAATTTGCTTAAAAATCGTTTAAAATGAATATGCAGATGTATCGTGTAATGTACTACAAATATATCAAAGTTTTTTAAATAGTACATTTTGTTTTAATTTTAATAATGTAGAATTTTATGGCCCGAACAAACAGACAAACACGCAGACAGACAAAACATTAAGAGTTTTATTTTCCTTATAAGTTCTACGTATAACACTATATGCATTTAGTTCAAATTTTATTTAGATATTAGAAAACTATAAGGTAAAAACTACTCCTAATAAGTATCTCGTTTTTGGATTTTGTCGAATAATCATTATAAAATCTGCCTACAACAATAAAATTTTCGAAATATTGTATGAATTAAAAACAAAAATACTACCAGTAATACATTGAATGTGCGATATGGTTGGAAACCTACATTGCTACTCGGATGCATCGCATTTCACTTGTCAGATGCAACGGTGAGCTTTCGTGTAAAATACTTCGTGTATGTGATCAAATATAAGTTTTTAATACGACTCTGTTTACTTTAAAAGGTGAAATAATTAATTTTCAAAAATAAATAGAGCTTTTGATAATTGAAAAGGAGTGATGAGAGATATAATTTCAATTTTCAAGTACATATGAGTGTATTTTAGACACAAGGAATAACTGTCCTGTCTTGTGTTGTAGCTTTAGTAAGAATTTAACACCCATATACAATTATATTTATGTATATATTTATTGACTCTATTTAACATATCAATCTCCTTCGTGTCTTCTCCATTCTACGTGACATTGACAAAGATGTGCTCAACTGGCACGCTTTGAAGCTATTAACAAGAATATTGACTTGAATTGACACAAGGATAGTGACTGAGAAAGATAATGGTGGCCGAGTGGTAACGCACTCACTAGTATAACCGAGTGATGCAGGTTCACAAAAATCGAAACCCATACTTCTGAAGCATATCTATATAGCATGCATATGAATAAAAAGTTAAGCATCAGAGAACTATCTAAGATATGCATATTACTAATAAACATTACCCTCCTTATGCAGAGTCGGATATTTATAACAATAATGCTTTACAAACAATCCTTCTGGACGTAAACTTAGACGAGGATACTAAATATAATGAAATTAACTCATAATGTGAGTAACAGCACAAGAGTGAAACTAGACAAAACGTGAATAAACTAAGTTGCTTGGAAGTCACAGATCAAGTGGTTATAAGTGCCAAAAAGTTGGCAACTTTGCGAATTACCCGATTTATGTTACGATGGTAATGTCGTGGATAATTTTGGGCGTTTGGTGGAATAACTGGTTCTTAAATTTATGGTTGTTTTGACATTTTTATCGGTTATGGTTAGGGCAGAGGTTCATTGTAGGCTTTTAAATCAGTTTTGTATTGGTTGCACTCGGTTTTCTAGTAAAGTGTTATATGCACTTGTGTTGTAATTTATTTGTCTGTATTTGTTATAGTTAACTTTAGGTACTTTTATTTTAAACTAGTGTAAGTTTTTTTCAAATTTTGTTTTTTTTTTATTATTATTATTAAATCCTTCCGTATGACACGGAACATATAAAATCAAAATTAGCCGAATTGGTATAAATTAGTCTTTGTCGAGCCATTCTTGAGTTATGTGCTTACAAACATTCATTTTTATTTATATAAGATATATAATTATTATTTTTGAAGTATGTATGAAGCTTTTTAATGTCCTACAGCTGGGCACGGACCTCTTTTACATAAAAAAGGGATCAGGCTATAGTCCACCACGCTGGCCTAGTACGTATTAGCGGACTTCACATGTCTTTCGAAAACCTGCTAGGTTTTCTCAGACATGCAGGTTTCCTCATGATATTTTCCTTCACCGCAAGACAAGTGGTAATCATGATAGAAATGATTCGCATATGAAAATATTAGAGGTGCGAGACCCGGATTTGAACCCGTTTCAATTAGTTTCCCAAGCAAGCGTGTTGCCACTGGGCTACCACTGCCTAATAAAGTATTATTATTACAAAATATTAATTAGGCCAAATTCTTCGCCTTATAATGTTTATTCTTTTCCTTTTTAGAAAGGTTCTCTTAATCGAATGTGAGTGTATTCACAAACAGTTGCAAGTGACCCTTGGAGCAGAACATTTTCCGAGACTAACACGTCTATACACTTAGCGATCGATACTAGACTAAATTTTACTGACGCATTATAGTTTCGGTACAAAACCAAAGAGTATTCAATACTCTTTGGTGTTTATCCTACTAATATTATAAATCGTAAAGTTTGTGAGGTATGGATGTCTGGATGTATGAATGTTTGTTTCTCTTTCACGCAAAATCTCCTAAACTTATTTTAATGAAACTTCACAATAATATAGCTCATACGTCAAAAAACAAGTAAGCTAGAATTTATATAGATTTTGTGTAAATTAGAAAAGTATAATGATAAGTAGTACAACATGAGTAAATCAGATTATGTTTCGTTTCTAACTCCAAACAATATTGAAATTGTCATTATAACACTGACCCATACGTAAATTTAACTTTTCTTAGTTACTTACACATTTAGTGTAAAATTTCATACGCCAGCAAACGAGCTCTTCAAAAACTCATAACTTTTCGGGATTTGAACGCGCTACCCTTCAATAATTGACATTTCAACAATAACGTCATCTCGCAACATGTTATATTAAATTTGAAATGACAAAGCGAGAAGCAAAAATATCTCATTATAATCCCCGGAATTCCGGAACGACCTCTGTTTATGTTTTGTTTGTGTGTTTATTCAACCCTAATTAGTATACATGACGAATGTTTGAAAGCGGTTACAATTTAGTATTATTTTGTAAAAAGTTCTACAAAGTTAAAGCTTTTTTTCATGCAATTTTGCAAATATGCATGAAAACTTACAATATTTGACAACACGTTTGGCTCGGTTGGTAGTAACCCTACTTTCTGCGCCAGCGGTCGCGGGTTCGAGTCCCGCTGGGGGCATTCATTTGTCGAGCACGAATGTATTTAAAATGTATGTATGTGTATGTATTTAAAATTTATATATGTGTAGTATATTAACTAACTGATATCCGTAACACAAGCCTCGTCACTTACCACGGAACTAGATGGCGCTGTTGTAATAATATTCCAACATATTTATAAGTAAGAGACTTACAGATTCTTACTTAATGATTCCTTATGATTTTTGATCGGATGTATAGAAATGGTTTTTGATTTTTGGCTGTGGAACCCTAAAACGTCATTTAACTAGCACACAAAATATAAAATGAGTTGTCTTATTCATTTCCCCTTCCATAAATAATTGGAATTAAGGGAATTGACAGATAGACACATAGACAGACAGATGGATGAACAACAAAGTGATTCTATAAGGGTTCCGTTTTTTCCTTTTGAGATACGGAACCCTAAAAATGATCAAAACAATACCTAAAGATGAGCAAAACTAAAGCATCATCTAGTGTTAAATAAATATATCATCTTAATAATATAAAGATATTACAAACCAAAAGAATCGTATCTTTTAATAATATTACAAGCAAAGTTCGTCATATATTCGTTTTTTCATACGAAATTTGGTTCCAAATTACCATCGTTGGGAGCGTTATGGCGGCGTGACGTCACCGCTTACGTCATGATTTGCCTTTTATAGCGATATGTGCGTTAACAAGGTTGTTTTTTAGAAAGTTTTACTGTTATAATGGAATTTGAGGTTGTATGATACTTAGTGTCGTGCTGTTCCTGTAATATTTTGATGGCATTTTCCCTTATTTTCGTATCTAGTGTCTTAATTTTAAGCAAAATAGTAAAGGATCGACTTGAAGTAAGAGATAGTGATGAAATGAAGGGTTATTGGATTTTGAGGTTTGAGAAGGGGTGCGGTTATGATCACCGTGTTATTGATACGAAAAATAGTATTAAGGTGATGTGTGCGAGATTTGAGGGTTGGTAATAAGTGTAAAAAATATGTTAATTATTTTTCAATTATATAACTGAAAAACATGTGTAGGTAGCACTTTATCACTTTTAGTTTACTGTCATCTTAATTTATAAATGCTCGTAAAAAAATGCTAGTACCCCTTTAGCATACAATTTTGACAAACTTTGAATGTCTTACTTATTTATATCTAATGAAAAGGCTAAATAATAAATTTCAAGATTCTAGTTTTAAAAATGACATAATTTCTATACACACTTTCATCCCCTATTACCATTTTTTCGCCTTTGTTACCTTCGGGTAGCAGCCGAATGGGCCGGCACGCCCCGTATAGTACCACTCTCTCACAGAAGACCGGCGTGAAGTGGCAGCCATGCTGTCGCGTTTCGTCCGGTAAGTGAGAGTCCGGGAGGCCTACTCCCCATTCCTACTCCCGTCCTTCTCCCTCCTCCCTCCCTCCTTTCCTGAAAGGCCGGCAACGCATCTGCAAGCCCTGTGGTGTTGCAGATGTCCATGGGCGGAGGTGATCACTTACCATCAGGTGAGCCTCCTGCCCGTTTGCCCCCTTTGTTCCATAAAAAAAAAGACTACCTGTGTACCAAAGTTCATTAAAATCGGTCCAGTAGTTTACATATATGATTCGGATATCGAACCCGGAACCTCAAAATAGCAGAATTTTTTTTTTTACTTAAAGCTTAATCAATTGCTACGAACATTTTATAAAATTTTACTCGTCCATAAACTTTTCGCTAACAAATTTTTAAACAAATATTATAGAAAATGTCAACATTCCCTTCCCAATAAAGGGTGAACTTTTGTTACAAACTTTTAATTCCCTTACAAAATGTGCTGTCTATAAAGTTAGTTAGTTAATTTAATATTTGTAGAACGGAAGGTTCTGGGTTTGATTATTGGACAAACAAAAATGTAATATATATAATGTAAATCGTTCATCAAAGCCTAGACTTGAATCAATAGTGATATTATAGTTTTAAAATTAGCACAATTTGTTTTTAGTTATGTTTATACATCACTACTACTACTAGGTTACTACTACGTTAGGTACTTCTATACTAGTAAACACCTTTTACCTTACACTTTTTAGCAAATTTGATTACTAACCTTAAAGTTAGTAGACTTTAAGTTACTCTATAGTCATACTCTATTTGTGGCCTAAATTTCAACCAAATCTATCCGTTTGTGTGTGTAGGAAATACAAACAGTAATAGCAATGATGTCTACAAAATAGAAACATTGTAAGTTATTAAGCACTATATCTTCATCATCAGCCCTTTTTAACGTCCCACTGCTGGGCACGGGCCTCCCTCTGTACGAGGGGGATCAGGCCATAGTCCACCGCGCTGGCCCAGTGCGTGTTGGCGGACTTCACATGTCTTACGAAAACTTGCTAGATTTTCTCAGACATGCAGGTTTCCTCACGATGTTTTCCTTCACCGTAAGACAAGTGGTAATCATGTTAGAAATGTTTCGCACATGAAAATATCAGAGGTGCGAGACCCGGATTTGAACCCGCATCACTCGGTTATACAAGCGACGCGTTACCGCTGGGCTGCCTGCCTTCTACTACACTATATCTTACATAGTGTGAACTAAAGTAAATTTTAACCGACTACCAAAAAGGAGGTTTTTTTGGTTGTCTGTTTGTATTTTTTTCTATTTACTCACTACAACTCTCAGTGAACGACTACGAATATACAATATCATAGCATTCCACGGTAGCAAAGTTGTATAACAAAACGTAGGCGGTTCTCGTTTAAAATGAGAGTGTAAATTTGACCCGACAAGTTTCTATGTTGCGAGAAAGTTTTAATTCGCTGGTTATGTACCGTCAGCAGCTTAGGAAATTTTGCAAGTACCGTCAGAAGCGTTGTTGTTACACAAACAGTATTAGTATACATTGTTTGTGTATTCTATATAAATTGAGAGTTGTTGATATTTAAAATTTGTGTAAGGAAATTGATGAAATAATAAAATTTGTGTGATATTTTTAGGTTTTTAATGTATTTTTTCGTAAAAAAATGTGTTTTTATCTAAATTTTAGTGTCAAATTGTCACAAGCTATATTTTTTTATCACAAAATACATATATAAGGTTGTCGATAGTAATTTATTTTCTAAGCTTTTATGCTGACCTTACGGATGAAATATCAGGAATCTACTTCAATATACAGCGAGACGTGATTAATACGAGTTGTTTGCAGTTTTCTGAAAAATGTTAAAATTTTTCAAACTTTGCACCTTAATGTATGCGATCTTAGCGTTTAAGAGTCTTGAAGCGTAACACGGCTATATATAACGTTATTTTATACTACATCTTATCGTAATGGGATACGTAACCGCAGCTATTATCTCTATGACCATGACTCTTTAAAGAATTTAAAATTTAACACATGCTTTATCAATCGAAGATAGAAAAAGAAAGGGGATTCCCTCAATTATTTTTCGAAGAAAGAGTTTAATCAAAATAACATAATTTTTAAATCCTTTAACCGCTGAACCGCGCTTAAAAACTATACTAATATTAGAAAGAGTATAAATGCAATTTGTTTGTAACTGATAAACTAAAAATCCAATGAATCTATTTAGATAAAGTCTCGTATAAACGAGACCTTGGAAAGAATATAGGATAGTTTTCAAATAAGAAATTATTTCTATAAAGGGCTGAAAAGGGGGATGAAAATTTGTGAAGTGAATCAATCATCTCTTAAGTACGCGATGTAAATCTTATCATATCTATGTATTAAATATATAAAGGGTACTAATATGTAGTCTATATATTAAATGCTAACCGTTATATACACATAAAATATATTTTATCTACAATAATACGTAAAGCATGTAGTTTCGCGCGCGCTTCAACTAAGCTCCTAAAGCTGACACTAGTTCATAACTTTACACACATTGTATATTTTAACACCAAAACAGCAGTTGTATTTATAAATTATAATCTGAATATATTCTAGTTATTATTATAAGAATTATTATAAATATATGTGAATATTAAGAATTTTTCATTCATTTTTATAAAGTTATTTTTAACGTCCCATTGCTGGGCACGAGCCTCCCTTCAATACGAGGGGGATCCGGCTATAGTCCACCGCGCTGGCCTAGTGCGTGTTGTCGGACTTCACAAGTCTTTCGAAAACTTGCTAGGTTCTCTCAGACATGCAGGTTTCCTCACGATGTTTTCCTTCACCGTAAGACAAGTGGTAATCATGATAAAAATAATTCGCACATGAAAATATCAGAGGTGCGAGATCCGGATTTGAACCCGCATCACTCGGTTATACAAGCGACCGCGTTACCGCTAGGCTACCGTTTCTGAATTTCATATTTTAGTATTTTTTTTAAATATAACTAAAATATAAAATTCAGAAACTATAACAAAAGAGTTCCGTTGTAATAACATAAAATACTAACCCATTTAAACTATAAATCAAACGAGCTCCCACAGTGTTAATGGATGAAAAAAATTATATATATCAAAAATAGCGGATAGTGTATCATTTCTTACTGCCACGATGCCGGATACGACTTGACTGATGGGTTCTACTCGGTGTAGCCTTGTGTATTTGAAAGACGAATGGGTTTCGGTTTAAGGAAGAACCCAACGGATTTTGATTTTGATATCCTTAAGATGTAATTTTTTTTTCTTTTGATTATATTTCTTTATATTTGACAGTTTCTTTTTCATACTAGTAGTAGTAGATTTACAAGTTTTAGCATATTTTTTTTAAATTAAGAAGCTTAGTGCATACAAAATTAAACAACGTGATAGTTGAATTCCAGGATAATTTCAAAACACTTATTTTTTTGGAGTAGGTCAAGATTGGTTTTAGTAAAAAAAAACCGGGAAAACAAAAAAGAAGTCTGGAAAATCGTTAAGTTCAAAATTGTTTGTTTTGTATAGAAATCTCTAACGTTTAAAACGTCCCTAGAGACGAACTCAAGCGAAGTGAACATTTTCCCTAGAATCTACACGCAGTGAATTTTTTTAATCGTTTTTGACTGTGTGTTTGTTACATATTATAATAACGGTTGTGCTGTGCTGTGTTGTGGATTCGAACCGAGGACTTCTGGTTAGAGACCGCCCGGTTTCCGCTGTCAATCAATCTGAGCTATTATACTCTTGTGGATGACAGCGAAATTTACCTTCGTATTCTAATGGTATTATAGCTTCTTTTCATTGCCTGAAAATATTGATAAAATAACGATTTCTAGAAATAAAACCTAGCTAGATCGATTTATTGCCCCCGAAACCCCCTGCATGCTAAATTTCATGAAAATCGTTGGAGCCGTTTCCGAGATATATATATAAGAATTGCTCGTTTAAAGGTATTAGATAATATACATAATATTGCGATTTCAAACATCATTACCACCTGATCCCTTGCGCCTTAAAGGAGGCCCGTATCCAACAGTAAGACATTAAAAAGTATATACGAGTTTTTCATATCAATACATATTAGTCTAAACTCTCATTCAAAAAACACTCAAGTAAAAGTACTAAAAACTAAAAAAAAACCAGTCACTCAACCCTATACCGCGGGATTACAGCATGAATTAAACCCGTAAATCTAGCAAATGTAGATATAATTGTTATGTAAAAGTTCCAGCGTGATGTATTTATATAACACGGCACATTAATAATAGCTGTCACATTATATGAGAAGACAGACGCTCCCGACGAAATTAATATTAATAGTTAGTTTCTCGTCGTTTGACAAACGATTTTAGCACCGAGAAAGTAAGCAGTTTTACATTTATACTAGTTATTTAACCTTGCGTTACTTGTATCTAAATAGATGTTATTTTGAAAGGGACTCTGTCTGTTTGTCTGTCTGCTTTATTCTTTGACGTGTTTAATTGGATAAGAGATGTAAAGGGTTGAAATTAATCATTTCTCAAGCAAGGGAAATAATATTTTTTATTTAGCCCTTTTTAACGTCCCACTGCTGAGCAAGGGCTTCAATATGAGGGGGATCAGGCGATAGTCCACCACGCTGGTCTAGTACGGGTTGGCGGACTTCATATATCTTTCGAAAACATGCTAGCATACTACATTAAGGAGGATGGAAATGATTGGAAGTTTGTATGGGAAACCAATCATTTCTCAAATAACGGATATATATTTTTTTATTTTTTTTAACATATAACTTTAATGCTAACATATTAGATATTGCGCATCTAAGCTTTGTGAAGCGGAATACAATAACTTAAAATCTAGCTTATAATTTACCCTGAGCAGGAATCGAATTCATAATCGGTACATAAAAAATGTCATGCAAATTGTTACTATGTAAATGCTTTATTTCTTTATTTCTCGTAATGTGATTTTTAAAATAATATTTGAGAATTTTGTTATTGAAACATCTAATAAATTCACTTAAATTTCTAGTTATACGAGTATATAGTACCTACTATCATGAGGCAATCTGTTTGAGAAATCGTCCTCTCAGCGATGTTGAGCGGTGATTTGTCGCCGTTTTTGTTTCACCCCTCACCATGCGACTATCACATAAATTATTAGAAATAACCATCGATATGTCATTTCAAGTGTAATTCAGATTTTATATTGCGTTTCTTATGTTTTGATTTAAACCAACATTCGTATTTCAAATAACTTTGAATAATATAAAGTATAAAAATGCTGCGTTAATTTTGTGTTTGTTGCTACTTTCAAGTACTAAACAATTTTTGATAGAGTTTTGTTGCCAGGAGTCGCCAGTTCGAGTTCCGCTGAGGCATTCAGCTATGTGATAAGTACGAAGGCTTATTATCCAGTGATGGGTGCTTATATTTATAAAATGTACTAGCAATTCCCGCGGCTCAACCCGCGTTCTTATCACGAGTAAAATAAAGAAATTGGTGGTAGAAGGATGTAAATTTCGGGTATACGTATTTCTTTGTGCCAAAACAAAAAAAAAAACAAAAATTTGGTCTTTAAATAAAAAATAAAAATCTGGAGATGGCCTATATATAAGAAAAACCATAGAGATCGGATCGGTCAAGACGTTATATAAGTGTATTGTATCAACTATCTGGTATCCGTAACACTAACTTTGTAGCTAACCATGCAAATAAATGGTGATGTGTGTTAAAGTTTAACATATTTAAAAATCTTAAGCTAAAATTAATCAATATTAAAATAAAATTATCGACCACTATGAAAATATATTCAAAATAAACAATGAACATATCGTGTTTAGGTTTACTTTTTATAAGCATTGAAAAAAAGGTTTTTTTAATAATTCATTTGATTTCTCAAAGTTTGTAATGTAACTTTCAACAAGCTAAAATGCTCTCGTTATTAAATTCTTTTCTGAAAGGCCGCCAACACATTTGTACGGTGTTGCAGATGTCCATGGGCGGCGGTAATCACTTTCCATCAGGTGAGCCTGCCCGTTTGCCCCCTTTAATATATATATGTTGGGACATTATTACAACAGTGCCATCTAGTTCCGCAGTAAGCTACGTAACGTGCTTGTGTTACGGATACCAGATAGTTGATGTACTACACATATAAATTTTAAATACATACATATGATAAATATCAACACCCATGACTGGAGTACAAACATTTGTGCTCAACAAATGAATGCTCCCAGCGGGACTCGAACCCGCGACCGCTCGCGCAGATAGTAGGGTCACTACCAACTGAGCCAAACGAGTCCTTTGTCCCATAAAAAAATTGTAGGCCATTAATATGAATGAAAGTATTTATTTAGAGATGTAAAATGTACCAAAACAATGATTTTTATAACTATAAGTTATTACATCAAATGTAAATTAATTTAATATGCAAATAACAACTAAAGTATGTTCAAAGTTCTAACTCAGCTCGGTTAGGCGTTTGACAAAACTTCGTTGACTGCTAACTATGTGAATGATTAAATAAACTTACTAATAGAATTAATCTGGAAGCAAAGTTACGTATGAATACATGAAGCTGATTGTTTGTAGACATCTTGACTTAGTTTCTCTTGTGATTTTGATCTCCTTTCTCTCTCTCTCTCTTTTTTTTTACTGGTTAGGTAGAGATAGCTATACCGATTTTTCTCTTTCTTTTCAGGCTTATGCTTCAACCATTTAATAATTTTGATCACTTGATGTAACGCTTAGGTCCATTAATTCTATACATTTATTTTAGACGAAAACGATTGTAGTAAACCATCTTAGCTAAGCATTATATTCTATTCTCCGAAATTTAGTTATTAGTTTGACGTTACAAGACAAAAATAATTTTATAAATGATATTGAGAAATAAAAAAACGTCAAAAATAAGTATTTATTTAATTTTTAATATTGACTGAGTATTGCATACTTTACTATAAACAAACATAAAAATCCCAATCCGAAAAATGGCACTTCGTATTTAAATCAACCGCAAAAAGCTCTAGAAGTTATTACTGTCTAACATTTCTGGTAACCGAAATGATGAAAATCAATCAGTTTCAGAAATACCAGCATAAAATCACAAGCTAAGCTTTTATCTGTTATGAATTTCAAAAGCTCAGGAACTAATAAAGCTGTATATAAAGCTTTAGTGACATCTGCCAAAATAGCCGGGCAACTTTTCCATTTAAACAAAACATCTGTTAAATGCAGCCCAATTATAGACACGTCTGCACTGACAGCTTGCGACAAGTCCTAACACGGTAAATGGTTGGGATGTTAGATGGATTTGCTGCGTTTTAAAACCTATTTCCGTATCTATTTTGTGTTTTTTTATTACTTTTTGTTATATGGGTTGAAAATATAAATACTTAATGGAGATGATGAGATGATACAAGGATTAGTTATAATATTGTTTTATAAATACTTCATAATGTGCAGTTTATTTTTATAATATCACTACATATTATAAAACAAAGTCCTCCACCGCGTCTGTCTGTCTGTCTGTCTGTTCGCGACAAACTCAAAAACTACTGCACCGATTTTCATGCTGTTTTCACTAATAAAAAGAGCGGTTCTCGAGGAATAAATTTATTACTGTTAAATAAGTGTTAATCAAGCTATAAATTTTGATTTGTATATGAAAATACTCGAAATGCGAGACTCGAGATTTGAACTCATTACACTTGGTTATCCGAGCGAACACATTACCACGTATCGGCTTATATAAATCATTATCGAACAAAATTAGGTATTTACTTTTAGAAATACATAAACTTCAAAATACAGCCATTTTGATATAATTATTATACATAAATTATTATTTATCACTAATTCGATATTAGAAATGCTTTGAATAACTGATATATGATATTAATTAAAGTTTGAAACTAGACGCGCATTAATATAGCTTTGAGTAACAAGTATAGTTAAAACAATTTTCATATGTGTGTATAGCACATTGACTGGCTTCTACTGTAAAGAAAGTCAGGAGTTCGATGCCTGTACGAGGTAATTAAAACGTATACTATTGTTATTAAAAAATGTTTATTCTATATTGTGGGTAACAAGTAGGAGTAACAATGGATTACGTTTAAAATAATTATACATATCTTTGTGCTTTTAAAATGTTAAATAAATGCATGTAGAAGGAAAAAAGAGTAGAGAAAGGCCGAAAAAGATATGGATGGATTGTGTAAAAGAGGATATGCGTGTAAAAGGGGTGGATGTTACGTTGACGAATTACAGAGGAGAGTGGAAGAAGAAGACATGTTGTGCCGACCCCACAGCGTGGGATAAAGACAGGAAGAAGAAGATCTTTGTGCTTTTAATGATTATTTAATGTTATGCTATTATGTAGAAGTGTTCATCCGGTGGATGTAATTTAACTGTAATATTATTTATTGATAACACTTATCAATAATTTTTACTCTTACAAAAAAATATGTTATATAGGCAAATATGTTACATGCGGCCTTGCGCTATAAAATACAAAACAAGTAGTTCCTCTGATTATCGCGTTCAATCAAATAAAATCTTCAATAGATGGATTACAAAAAATATATATTATAATTAAAATCGGTGTTAAATTTCAGTTGAAAAGTTAGAATTATAATTATCGAATATTAAGAAATTCTATCTTCCTCCAAACTTGCGGTCAATTAAACGAAAACAATGATTAAATGATATTTAAACCTAAATAGCAAAATGAAGATTAATTTTGGTAAAGTTATAATTAGCCATGGAAATATTATTAATGACACGTTTGGTTCAGTTTGTAGTACTAGACGTGCCGGTCATTACGGGTTCGAGTCCCGCTGGGGGTATTCATTCTTGTGTTGAATACAAGTCTTTGTCCAGGCATGGATTTTAGGATGGGTATGTTTGTAATATTATGTATTAAATATGTGTAGTGTATCAACTACCTGGTATCCGTAACACAAGCCTCGTAGCTTACCACGCAACTAGATGAAGCTGTTAATGTCCCAACAAATTTATTTACTTGTCATAAATAACAGATATTGGCAATTTACAGTATAATGAGTACGGTAAAAGTAACTATCGATATGTCGTAGCTCATATCTGTATAACTGACATTATCATTACGACTGGCGGTTAATATCATTTCGTATTTAAAATAACTGTTGTTTTAAACTGAACGTATACCGTAATTGCATAGTGGAAGTTGTAAAGAATGCGCTAACTTGAAAAAAAAGTGAAACCGGTTCAGATCCTTTTCTTTTTAAGGCTGAGATTTTTTGTTGAGACATTACCAAACAACATCATCTTGTATCATGATAACCTACGAGGCTTTTATGTACGAGTACATATACTTTTTACACATATTTAACTTTAAATACATATATTTTATTAAATATAAGCACCTCATGACTGTAGTACAAGCATTTGTGCTTATCACGCAAATAAATGCCCCCAGCGAGAATCGAACCCGCGATCGCTGGAACAGCAAGCAAACAGAACGAGCTAAATGTATCTTTTTTACTCGCAAAATTATAAGGAAAGTGAAAAGCGTTTTCTCAAGGCGTTTGATTTTGATTGACATTAATTACAGATTTGTAAGGACAAAATATTATGGTAAGTTCTACTGCTATCTAATTTAAATAATTTTTAAAATGTGTTTTAAAACGTTGAATAAATGAAAATAATTATAAACAGAATGTGCACTGGGATCCTTTGACTCATGCATTACTACGAATTGGCTTAGAAATTTTCCATTGCATAATTTAATAACTTTCTTTGAGGTCGACCACATATTATTATTTCTGAGAAAACTAGAAAAAATATGTTATAGTATGTTCATTTAAGTTGACCCACTTCTAGCAATAGCTTTTGACTTAGAAGTACCTTTAAAATGTAGTGTATCAACAATCTGGTATCCATAACACAAGCCTCGTAGCTTACCACAGAATTAGTCACAAAAAATACAATAATTCGATATTGCCGAGTCTGGATGGCAAAAATGGCTAGTCTTAAGCGTATTGAAAATGTTGTTTCTTCTTAACTAAGTATAACATATTAAGTTATTATAAAAAGTAATGGGATATTACGGGGAAGGGAGAGGTATATACATACATACACACATACATACGTACCTACATACATACATACATACATACATACATACATACATACATACATACATACATACATACATACATTATGCATATTTGTAATTTAATTCTATTTCAATATACAATATATTATATTCATATTACAAAATCCGTCAGTGTTACATTATGGATGCGATCACTTCTAACAACTTACCACATAATTATCTTACCACATAGTTATCTTTACTAATATTCGGGTCAGTGGGAAAATATCGCATATCTGAGATATCTAGATTTAGTCCGAGCAAAGCCGCGGGTGCCGCTAGTATCTTTATAAATTATAGCCTATGTGATATTCTGATGTGTAAGCTATATAACTGTAAAGTTTCATCGACGTCCATTTAGTAGTTTTGCGTGAAAGAGAAACAAACATACATCCATATAAACATTCGCGTATATAATATTAGTAGTAAATCGCTAGTTGTAGCAAAAATAAAACGCGAAATACACTTTTTCTTACATTTCTCGGTACAATCTCAACACAACTTACAGACTGCTATCGAAACAAAAACTTTTCTAAGATCTCAGATGAAGTTAAAATTTAATTTTCTTATGTACTAACTGTTTCGTGGACTAAAGCGAAATTTGCTTGAGCTTTAACTTGTGTAATTTAAATTTAAGCTCTAAATATAAGATATAGAGTATGTTTTTGTTTAGCAATGTTTCTATGTAGCAAGAATCGATTAAGAGCCTAACCACGATTATGCAACTAGATTAGATTAATACTACGAAAACAGCCATTACATTGATGAATATTGAATTTTGCTTCCAACCATAACAGAAGTAGTTCGTATTTTAAACATGCACTTTGCTTGAAAATCTTTACTAGTACTTACTAATATTATAAATGCGTAAAAAGTAACCCTGTCTGTTTGTCTGTCGCGCTTTCATGCCATAACTACTAAACCGATTTAAATGAAATTTGGTACACAGATAGTCGAAAGCCTGAGAAAGGACATAGTCTACTTTTCAAGGCGAAAAAAGAGCTGTAAAGGGTTAAAATAGGAGATGAAAATTTGTATGGAAATTACGTTATTTTTAAAGCTAGAAGCTTGAAACTTATTTTTTAGGCTTTTGATATAAAATATAAATATAAATAAGTAAAACATCCAAAGTTTGTAAACATTTTATACTAAAGGGGGTACTTAGTGCCTTTGTAAATGTAAAAATATGCCTACATTAGCTCTACATTTTTGACAAGATAGAACATATTTAACATGTATTAACTCTATCTGTTTCAACTCTACCTATATTATAATCTTTAATATGGTATAATACTTTCTTAGATTTACGCGAACATTATACTTACATGAATTCAAATTCAAATTCAAAATATTTTATTCAGCATGAAATTATTACAATTTTATAAATGAAACTACCTTTTCGGATTTTGTCGCGGATTTATTTTGATTTTTAGTTTCCGACGTTTCGAATGCTTTACAGCAATCATGGTCACGGGAGAGACTAAGGTATTTGACGTCTCATAGGTTTATATACTTGTTACAGACAGTGCCTACCCACAATTTTATTTTTATTTCAATTTTTTTATGTTCCTGGTGCCATATTGAAAATGTTTGAAAATTGTTTATAGGCACTGTCTGTTATGAATTTATGTTGTAACATATCTACACGTTAATTAAGAATAGTCTTTTTAAGGCCACTTTCACATCTTAAAAATTTTATTTAAAAATAAAACTTTGTAAAGTAACTATTATTTAGTTACTAAATAATAGTTACTTTAAAAAAAACATTAAAGGATAAAAAAAATATTATGTATCATATTTGGATCCTTAATGAATGTCGAATACAATATGAGGACTCCAATGATATTTTAACTATAGATATGTTATGAGCGCGCAATCGTGAAAACTCGAAAACATCCTAATTAGGACGTATTGCCTTTAGTCTGTGTCACCGCATGGCGACGAGTGGTACGCTGCTACAAAATTAAAAAAATGCCATCCTGTGTATTTAGGAAATGCACCAATTATGATACCAAAGTTAATAAAACACAAGGGATCTCATACCACATGTAAGAACGCAGTATACTTCGATTTATTAATATATTTCAATTATTTGCCTAATATTCTGATATGTCATCGGTCGCTAGACTAATGTTTGTTTACATTGACGCGCAATTGACAACATTAGCTGTCTCTTTTTTTCTTATTGATTTTATCGACTATCCCCTTTCTATCATTTTGACATGTACCTAGAATGAAAAGTGTGTATGTGTGCAGCGCGGAACACTTTTTTCGGTTGTTTAGTGAGCGTATAACATATCTATAGTTAAAATATCATTGGAGGACTCGCAATATCCGTTGTCCAAGTGTATGACAGCTGTCACTTAGTTGACAGACACTTATCTTTTTTTTAACGTAAATGGCTTGGGATTAGACACTTATCTGTTGCAAAACTATTAGTAGTAAGGACAAGTGACAGTGATGACACATATTGTTATAAACCATATTTCTTTATGAAATTTTGTGTTCAGCCCTTTTTTAAGGGAATCGTGCTATAGATCGCGACGTTGCCCATTACAGGTTGGCGGTGAAATTCGATGTTTGAACCTGATTCACTTAGTATTCCAAGCAAATACCTTACCATCAATTTAGCTTATACATTTATTAAAAACTATAAAAAAAACTCTTTCTTATTTTTACAGGTAACAACTAACATAATCATATAAATAGTTTTAAGGTAAAAAACGTCTTAAGCAACCATAATTAAATTTCAAAAAGCATTTAAATCTAAAATATAAAAGATTACAAATTTCCGTTCCATCCAATTTCACAGTATCAAACTGTCAGTTAGTGTGTCACGCTACGATCATGTTGTTGACATGCAACGTGAACTAACATGTGGTGACAGGTATCGATGTTCCGCTATTACTTAGCAAATACCTTTGGTTAAACTTAACTTATAACATTCTAAGTTAATACTTTCTTAGATTAACTTAAATATGAAATATAGGTATAAATAAATAAATATATTGGGACATATTTATACACATATTTTTACCCACAGCGCCATCTAGTTCCGTCGTAAGCTACGAGGCTCGTGTTACAGATACCAGAAAGTTGATAAAGTACATATTATATAGAACTTTAAATACATACATATTATTAATATAAACACCCACGATTGGAGTACAAACATTTGGGCTCAACAAATAATTGTCCCTGCAGGACTCGAGCCCACTACCACTGGCACAGCAACTAGGGTCATTACGAACTCATAAGTAATCTCTAAGCTGTTACGATAACTGTTGCAATTAATATTAGCTACATTACCGCAGAGTGCCGTAGGCAGAGTGTATTTTTTATTTCGATTAAAAAGAAATTTGGAATAAGTTTATTGGAAATTCCTAGGCATCTATGGTATTACAGTAAAAAATATCTTTAGTCAATCAGCTTGACGGACTATGGCTAATTCTCCCCATACTAAGAGAAGGCCCATACTCAGTATGGATCCATAAAACGATAAAAAGGGTTTCAATGTCATAAAAAATATTTTTTTCCTAGAGAATAGGTTAATGTGTTTATTAATTTTTTTTTAACTACTGAACTTTACCTAAAAGTATCAAAATTGATTAAATTAATTTTATCTTATAGCGCTTCAATTTTCTTCATCTCTCAAATTTTACAAACAAAAGGGTTCTATTTTTAGGTATACTTAATACTTATCACTCATCAACTAAATAAAACTTGAAATTACTCGTAAGTGGTAAAACAAGTCTATTAGAGTATTTACCGTTCACGAGAATCGAACTTAATATATTTTGCATAGTTAGTAGAGCTAGATATATCTACTGCGTCAGTCAGCGCCAGATGTAAATTAGTGGAAATAATTATGTAAAAACTTAATGAACCTTCACGAAATGAATTTATTTATTTGACATTTTAATATCATTATTTCATAAATTTCATTAAAACGAAAAATAACTTTACAAGGCAATTTATACTTAAATATAATTATCAATGTATTATAAAACTAGCGACGCGCTTTGTATCGTCTGTAGGTTAGTGGAAACCTTATTTCTTTTAAATAAAGTTGCATAACTTTTACTTTATAACAGAAGCTGTCTGCGAATGAAAGTCTCGTCAAGGAAACAAGCAGACAGACAGACAAAATGTTAAAAATTCAGTTTTTTTCACTACCATGTAAAGTAAGACGGTTCGTAAAACCGTCAAAGCATACTTAGTGAAGATCCCGAGTGGTGCTAATTTTTCCAATACTTACTTACTTAAAACCTACCTACTTGAAAGAAGTTTTACAGCAAAATAAAATCTATTGATAAACTGAAGCGAAAAGTGTACTGAACTATTTTGTCTTTGCCTTTTTATATATAGAGTTTTGACACTTTGACGACGACGTTTCCGATTCTTGATAAGAAAATTCGTCACAGAAGAACACGAAAGAAAGAGATAAGAAAGAAGAGAGAAAGAGATAAGGTACAATATTTGACATTTTTAAGTTACAATTATATAAACAGTAGCAAATCACCATTTTACGGTTGAATATATTTCCCAAAGATTAAATATTTCTCCGCAGTATAAAGTATCGCATATGTTAACCAGCTATCATCATACCAAATATCAAAATTTGTCCGGTTATTATAAATTAATTTTTCTTCAGCTTCTTCAACTTTTCTCTCTTTCTCTAATCATGGTCACGGGAGAGACTCACTCTCTCTCCGTAAAGTATTCGAAACATCGGGAACCAAAAATCAAAATAAATCCGCGATAAAATCCAAATAAGATAAGATCATTTATAATGTCGAATATTCGTGTAAACCTAAGAAAGTACTATTTGTCCATTTATTTTCTCGCGATGCCGGCACAGACAGACAGACAGACAGACAGACCGACAAAAACTCCAAAAACTATAGATTAGGCATCGAAATCGATAATATTTATTTTGATTCAAAATTTAATTGTATATATAACACATTAGGTTTCTTTGTTTCTAATACATATTTTTCTTAGTCGTTCATTCAAAATTAATAAGATTTTACAATTACCTTCAAGAATAGTGAGTTCCTCGCAAATAACACGTAATAATATAAGTAATAACTATAGTAATATTTCAATTATTTTTGTTAACAAGTTCTTGAAAGTACATTCATGAAGTCGCCCGCATATTTCAATTTAACTTTAAAATTTGAAAACGGGAACCCCTCTTTGTATGAAAGCGTATAGTACAAGGTGGTCAAGGTATAATAGAGGATAAGTAAATAATTTTGAAAAATACTATTTAAACTAGTAGTTTTGAAATATATTATATAACATGATTTTTAAAAGACAGACAGACAAAGCTAAAATAAATTAATAAAATAAATATGGTGGGACATTATTACAATAGCACCATCTAGTTGTAAGCTACGAGGCTTGTGTTACGGATACCAGAAATAAATATTATAAATATTAACACCCATGACTGGAGTACGAACATTCGTGCTCAACAAATGAATGCCCCCGGCGGGACTCGAACCCGCGACCGCTGGTGCAGAAAATAGGGTCAATACCAACTGAGCCAAACGTGTCGTCAAAAGTGCAAATAGTCAGAAAATAGCATACGTCACTGACTTTCACGTAAACAATTCTGTTTTCCTACATTTGAGTCATACAATCATAAAATGACATCGAAATTTATACGCATATAAATATAAATATTTAACTAACTCTGTTTGTCTGTCTGTTGCCTTTTCACGCTTAAACAGCTGAACCGATAAAGATGAAATTTTGTATGGAGATAGTCTAGGAAACCTCAGGGGGTATGGAGTAAACTATCTCAGAAAAGTTTATTATGATAGTTTTTATTCCGGGATTATTAAGAATGGGAATGAACCCGAAAAAGCGTTAGTGAGTCCCTCGTTATTTATTGAACTGTGTAATTTAAGCTCCTAAAAATTGACAATTATTATTTAATCCATTTTTATCAATTCAACGTATACATAGGATTATTTTGTACCAATCGATATATGGAGAAGTAAAGTATATATTCCAGTAATATTCATATGAACACTCGATACTGAACATCGTATGAAAGCTTCATTACACGCTGTCACGCTGTTAATCACGTCTTCTAACGATCACTGTCACGATTTGACGTATTCGATGCCGTATCACGTCAACTGTCTGGTGTAGAATAGTTAATCAAGTAGAGCTATCCTGATACTACTGCTCACGTAGAATGGATATTCTATGAAAGTTCTTAGCTAAGCTAAGCTTTTGTTTCAGCTGATCTCTTTTGTTTAATTCTATAGAATCTATGAGAAGATAACATTTTTTCTTTCTTTCTAAATAGATATTAATAAAAAAATGATCGATCAAAATAGCTCAAGTTAATTTAACTTACATTTAGGTACAAAATATTATATCGACCATAATATTCGTATACTTAAACTTATGTTCAAAATGGCGCGGCGACTAATCTCAGCGGAACTAGCTTACTGATAAATTTTGACGATACTTTTATCTGTTTCGTCTATTTTGACTTCCGATAGGGCGATAGTTTGGTAGGACTGATAAGAGAATCGGGGACTGATAACTTTACGTATTCTCCTGTAAATAATACGTTTAAAAATTTTAAGTACTACGGTAAATAATAAATAACCCAATTCTTGGCTCTTATTTAAAAATCTTAACAAAAAATCCTATTAACCAAACTTAGCTTCAGCCGGGACAGAATCCTAGACTTACAACCGTAATTACTAACCACTAGGCCTAGGTTTTAACATGAACACTAATGAGAAATGAAACCATTTACGAAAACAAATCGAATCTGTTGGTATTTTTACGATTTTCTGTGTTTGACAGCGTTATGCCCAATTTCGTTGTGAAGTACACTTACGTAGTCCGAGAGGTGACGGCGGATTTAATTAGAATCTGAGTTTTGTTTGGCCCTTGTTTAAGTGACTCGAGCCCGTACTACTAAAGGCTTTGAAGGTTGGAAGCTAGAAATATAATAATTAAGTGAGACCTTATTAGTATGAGGTCAAGAGATCGACTTATCGATGGGGACAAATTTAATTACAATTAAACTAATATTATTATTTTTTGCGTGTCTGTTTGTAATGAATAAACTTTTGATTTAAATGAAATTAATTAAGAAAATAGTTTGAGACCCTGGAAAGGACATAGGGCAATTTTATTCCGAAATTCTTCCCCTAAAGGGGGTGAAAAGGGGGATGAAAATTTGTATGTAGGATCAATGTCAACTAAAGAATATAAACTCATTATACCCATGAATTTACGTAATAGTATACAGTCCTGGAACAACCCTAGAAAAAGAACCAAGAGAAGCTAAAATATCGATGTTGGTACAAATAAACTAAACTTAGCCCGACTTGGGACTCAAACCCAAGAACTCTGGATGTGAAGCCGTACTCGCTAGCCACTGTACCGCCGGGGCAGTGAAAAGTACATTATATATGAAGCTACTAATAATGTCCTTGGTATGTTTAGCATTATGATGTTCGTAATGATAAACATAATTAGTAAGGAAATAAGAATGATTGTGAAACACGACGGTAGGTATAGACTCGATACCAAAAAAGTTATGCAAACGACAAAATAAGCTCTTAGGCACTTAGCCATAATTTAGTCGTAAATCTTAGCGAGCTGAAGAGAATATTAGATTTAGGCAAATATTTTACATTTTATATAAACCTATAATATTTTTCGCTCGCTTCGCTTGAGTTCGCGGTTTTAGATCGATTGGATACGTTTTAATTTTTAGTATAGATTTATAGCTTGATTTAGATTTCATTTCATTGACACAAATAACCAGGTATCATTATACCAAATTTCAACAAAATCTGTTCAGTAGTTTTCTAGTGATGCAGTCAGAGAAGGACAGACAAACAAAAATTGGAAAAAGCTGTAGAATCCGCCTCTGCATCGATAATAATGACTAGTATTTTTAATATGTATAGACAATACTTTGTTTAATTGAGACTTTAGATTAGATGTCACATCACATTTTTTTATTGATGAAGCTCTTCTACTATAGACTAACCAACGGCGCGGGAGATATAGTGCACGAGTGTACGTGCAGACGCAAGTGCACTCTCTGTTCCTTATCACTTTTGATATTCCGGTGGGACGAATGTTACACGACCAGTGAGAGTTAAAAAGTATAATACTTAAGGACTGAGGGAAGCTAGGGTAAATAAGTAGTCTTTTTAAAAAAAACAGCTTTTCTGCGACGACTTTCGTATTCGATCTATTATTTTACAGATGAGTGAAGTCGGATGAGAAAGTCAGTAAAGCTACACAAAAAGAACCAACGACAAAGAAAAAGTTTGAAAAGTTGTTACGTAGTTATTACAGAATATATTTCTTCGGTATCAATATATACAGATACGTATCTGCTATTGGTACCTGAAAGCAAAAGTTTTCCATCAAACTTAGCTTCCGTATTGTGAATTTGGAGCTCAGTGAGTGTTATCATTTTAAAAATCTACGCAATACTTGCCTGGGTGCAAATAAAATTTTGTGTGTTTCAGAAAAACATACCTAATTTAAATACAAAATTTCATCCGAATCGGTAAAGCTATTTATAAGATGCACTGAATTTGATACATAAAAAACTAGACCATCAATTTTAGCGTGAAAAAGTATTAAACTCAAGCTCTCGCACGTCCACGAAGTCCACGCCCACACCTATTATTGTGCCTTCTATAAGGGTCCAAGTAATGATTAACAAAAGTTTCAATATAATTAGACAAACTTCAATTCAAATTTTACGTAAAAATAAGTTAAAAAAATCACTTTATACCTGCTATAACTTCCCGTCTCAGTAATTTATTGTATATTATATACCTTCTCCGTTCTTAGGGACGGGAACGTACGAGAAAATGGAATTGTATTGAAAATGTGTTTGATTAATTGGTTGCTATTAAATACTAATTGGTTACTTACGACATCACCAAACCTTTCATACTAACTACAAGCTGTATCAATACCTGAAATTAAATAAAATTATAAAAATTAGTACGATTACATTGATACGAAATAAAATAATGTAATTTATATTACTTAATATATCGAAAATCGGTGGGTGGTGGCAGTGGCTAGTATATACAGTCGTACACCGGGAGGTCCTGGGTTCGAGTCCCGGGTCGGGCCAAGCTTAGTTATTGAGTCTGTCTGTTTCGAAGGCTTAGTAACAGCCCGGAGTTGGGAAGTTGGCGGTGTTTCACCCCCGTGCCTCGGAGAGCACGTAAAGCCATCGGTCCTGCGCCTTAGTTCTCACTGGTCGTGTCGAGCATTCGTCCCACCGGAATATGAGAGTGATAAGGAACAGAGAGTGCACTTGTGTTTGCGCGTACACTTGTGCACTATAATATGTCCCGCGCCGTTGGCTAGTCTCAATGAGATTGGCCGCCGTGGCTGTAATCGGCCGGGAGGACATTATATCGAAAAACTAAAAGTAATTTAAATCCTAATTTTTTCATGAAAAAGTTTAATGTTGCTTTTTTATAATACATACGTTTTGAGATAAGAGATGAGATAATATTAGTAAAAATTATCCTACATATTGACCCGAACCATGACGTATCATCTGACTAAACAACAAAATCTTAAAGCAGTTTTAACAGAAACACAGACAGAATAAAAATTCGGCCTCTACATTCATAATAATGATGCAAATATACAAATGAAATATATACTCTTTTTTTCTTAGAATTTTATTATATGTATAGTACATAGATAATTAATCTTTGTGTACAAGAATGTAGATGTAACAAATGAATCGCTTTTAATGTTCAAAGACTACGTTAAAAAGCTCGGGGCGTACATTTCAGATTCAAAGCATGTGTGTTTAGTGTTGTGAGGCTTTAATTTATATCTGTAATTAATTTGATTATATTATGTACATTGTACATATAAATTTACATAAATATTTTACATTTTAATTAAAATAAGACCGAGAAAAATCTTAATTTAATAATAAGTTTTGTAAAAACGTGCTTAGTTATGTATTCATGTAAATATGTATCCTTTTCTGTCACAGCTCCTCGCCTTTGGAACTCTCTTCCCCAAACTATTAGGAATGCGAAATCGCTAGTGATTTTTAAAAAACTTCTAAAGGAGCACTTTTTAAGTCTCTAATTAGTTTTTACAAACAAACTTTTAAATATTATTATTATTTCTGTAATATTATTGTATGCATGTATGTATGTATGTATGTATGTATGTATGTATGTATGTATGTATGTATGTATGTATGTATGTATGTATGTATGTAAGTATGTATGTATGTATGTATGTATGTATGTATGTATGTATGTATGTATGTATGTATGTATGTATGTATGTAAGTATGTATGTATGTATGTATGTATGTATGTATGTATGTATGTATGTATGTATGTATGTATGTATGTATGTATGTATACATATAGTATTTTACATTAGTATTTGTAGTTATATTCTATTTTTATCTCCTTATTTAAAGCACACCCTTCCTGTTTTGTACTATCCTACACCTAAAGGTTGCCTGGAAGAGATCGCTCTTTAGCGATAAGGCCGCCTCTTGTACATTGTCACTTTGTGTTTTTATTTTTTCTCTGTCTCTCTCTGTGTGTGTGCAATAAAGGATTATTATTATTATTATTATTATTATTATTATTATTATTATTCCGTACATTTGAATTAAAAATAAAGAAAAAGAAAGGAGTCATGGTTTCAGTTTCACTGCTCAAGAATACTACGTTCATAGAAAATCTAGTAAAATGGGCTTACGCCTAGTACCAGCACCCTTTTGATTAGTTATAAGCTTAGTATTAGTCAATAAACATTTTTTTATAGATAATCTTAGTGATAAAATTGACTGATAACATAAAATATTGTATGCAATGTGATATTTGTAATAAAAAACTCCTGACTAATTTTTGACTGAATTAGAATTATTAGTGGGTAGTTTGTGTAGTTAAATAACTGTAATAGAATAAAAATAGATTTCAATATAGAAAAAAAAATAAACAATATATGATTTGTAATTTTCTATTACCGATTACATATTATACTTAACCAAAAAAAAATGAAACTATTTTTTCAATTGTAAATCTATCAACGCTCTGCGATATTACTTTGAATTATTAGAAAGTTCAGAGATTTTTTAACACATATCCAATAAAATTATGTAATAAGTGAAAGAAAAAGATTCGTATAAGCTCTATTATTTATGTATATTGTATACAATAGAAACAATACAAAATGTGTTTTGTACGAATTTATTTTCCTCTACAGTGATGAAAATAAAATAAAATTCATACAAAATAATTAACCTACGTTAGCTTTGACTCTTAGAGCGTAAGTAAAGTAAATTATGCGCCACAAAATAAACAAAAGAGTGAAAGATCTGCGAGTCCTCGTAGTGCCTTTATCATTTATACACACAGGCCTTTGGAATGTTGGCAATAATTCTAATAATTTTATTTCTTAAGTATTTGTTGCGTGTGTATTAAAAGTAAGTGTTTATATACGTTTATTACCGATTTTTGCTGAAACGAATTCATTGATTTGAATAAAATTAAAGGTACGTCACAGATAGTAGGTAGGTAAATTATATTTTTTTATCATTTCATGATTTAAATATTTGATATTTGCCTCATTATTAAACAGATATTTTTATTGTTGGTGGTAACAATTCATCATCAGCCCTTTTTAACGTCCCACTGTTGGGCACGGGCCCTCCCTCAGTACGAGGGGGATCAGGCCATAGTCCACCGCGCTGGCCCAGTGCCTGTTGGCGGACTTCACATGTCTTACGAAAACTTGCTAGGTTTTCTCAGACATGCAGGTTTCCTCACGATGTTTTCCTTCACCGTAAGACAAGTGGTAATCATGATAGAAATAATTCGCACATGAAAATATCAGAGGTGCGAGACCCGGATTTGAACCCACATCACTCGGTTATACAAGCAACGCGTTACCGCTGGGCTACCACTGCCTGGTGGTAACAATTGTTCTAGCAAAATTTATATACCAGATAATTAATATTCTACACATATATTATAACTTTAAAAGATATATATATTATAAATATAAACACCCATAACTGGAGTACAAACATTCGCGCTCAACAAATGCGTGCTCCCAGCGGAGCTCGAACCCGCGACCGCTGGAAGAACAAACACTACAAACTGAGTCAAATTTGTCAATGAAAAATATATAATATAAAATTACTATTCATAAAATTTCGTATCACTGTCCGTGTGTCCCCTTATCTCCACAGTCGTCGCCCGGAGCGTCACTTTCAACGGAATAACATTTTTGATAGTGTCATTTCTTTCACAGCATCCTTTGGGACGTTTCGAGATATATTCTATTGCATTCCTCTGTATTCGCATTTTCTTGATTTTTGTGATTTTTACAGTGTAATATTTGTCACGGAATTATATTACTGTGGTAATAATCATTATATAAGAACAACGAATATCTTATCTTTTTGTTTTTTTACAGGGCGTCTCAGGATCGCTTACGTACTCAACTACGACCTCGAAACACGAGAAGCGACAGCTGGCCTGCCGAAATAGTCCACAAAAGCCATTAAGTTGTTTCCATAGTTCACCTGCTATCAGAATAGTATCTGAAGCTTCCCGTAACGCCGCACACCGAAGCACGCGACCTTCTTACGCATTTCGTGCCGTATTCAGGTCTTTTTAACGTCCCACTGGTGGACACGTGTCTTCGTTCTATACCACAACACTAAGTAAGTGTGGATTGATGGACTACAGATATCTTTCAACTTGCTAGGTTCTCTCATACATGTAGATGTCCTCAACATGTTTTCCTTCGCCGTAATCCAAATGGTAATCATGTTCTACGTAAGATAAACGATTTACACATGAAAATATCAGAATCGAACCCGCTTCACTCAGGTTCCCAAGTGAACACGTTACCACTTAGGTATCACGACCTGAAATTACTTTAACTGAAGTCAATTTAAAGTGTCTTTAACATAAATATAATTGCATTGCCAATCTTCCTGAAGTATCTTGTAAGCTCCTTTGTACCAAGTTTCATTTGAACTTTGAAATACTTTGGTTGTTTCTCATTTTGCACTCCGTCTTTAAGTCCGACTTGATACACGTTTCTTCATTGCGCTTATATCATTACTCTATCGTTTTAAATTAAATTAATTAATTGATACTAAAATGTTATATTACTAGCAAACCCGGCCCACTTCGGTAGCTGTAAGGTAAAATAAATTTAACATTAGCCATCTGTGAGTGAAAGCTCCGTCAAAATCGGTCTAGCCATTTCAAAGATTAGCCGGAACAAACTGACATACAGACGAATAGAAATTAAAAAAAATGATTTTTGTAATAAGTACCGTACCGAATATATACTTTCATATGCGTTTAGTGAAAAGCTGTTAATTTATAATTAAAAAACAGACACTTCAATTTTATTTATACGTACTGATGTACATTATTTGGTATTTTATAAATGTATTTATGTATACGAGTATATTGTGTTTGTATGTAGTTGCATAGTTTAATACGTCGCTTATCATATACTGGTTTCCTAATGTTGCCTGGAGATATCGCTTCTAGCAATAAAACCATCTATCTTTTAAATCTTTTTCAATGTATATCAGTTTAAATACTACTTAGACATACGGGAATATTTTAAGGTATTAAAAAAAGCAGATTTTTTTAATTTAGTGGTTCCCGAGGTTTCGAATACTTTACAGCATAATGGTCACGAGAGAGAATAATTTTAATAATAATAAAAAAATAGAAATAATATAATAATAATTAAATAAATCGTATAAAATTTTATGACATCTTAAAGGCCATTTGCATATATTGTTACAGTAACTTTAATTAACTTTGCAAAACATTAAGACCAACGTTTATTTATTTGAATCATCCCAAAAAATAATTAAGAAATAAAGAAACAATCATTTCTCTGAAGAGATTACCAATCTCCATGGTAACATTCAGAATAGAATCAAACAACAGAATTAGACTACTATTTTTGACGTCGTTTATTTCGGCGGACTCAATCTTTTTATTTTTTTATTCTGTGGGTATAAATATAGATAAATACGTTTAGTAAAATAATTTTATCTATTTTCTATAAAAATAAATATATAAATAGGATCGTATTAAGATAAAACGTGACATGAATCTCGAAACTAAGTCGAGAATAACTAATAAGTAATAACACACAGTTACTTTATTGCAAAAGCAATCAGCTCAGAGTGGATTTGAACGGGTCAGTCATAAATCTTCCCTTCAAGAACATCTTTGATATATTAGGCCTAAGTAAAGTACTTCAGCGTATTACAATAGCATAGAAATACCTTGATTTAGAAATAATACGTTAGTAGAAAACATTTATAGTCGGTTCGTCCCTAGGTTTAATGACAGCGAAGCCACGGGTTTCGCTAGTAAAAATAATTGCTATATCTAACACATCCTTTATAACATCCTCCTTCTTTGAAGTCGGATAAAAATAGTCTACTTAAACTTACTCCTTACAACATTAGCTATTTACCAGTGAAAGTCCCATCAAAATCGGTCCAACCGTTTCAGAGATTTTTTTTTTTTTTTTTTTTTTTTTTTTTTTTTTTTTTTTTTTTTTTTTTTTATGGGACAAAGGGGGCAAACGGGCAGGAGGCTCACCTGATGGTAAGTGATCACCTCCGCCCATGGACATCTGCAACACCACAGGGCTTGCAGATGCGTTGCCGACCTTTCAGGAAAGGAAGGGAGGAAGGAGGGAGAAGGACGGGAGTAGGGATGGGGAGTGGGCCTCCCGGACTCTCACTTACCGGACGAAACGCGACAGCATAGCTGCCACTTCACGCCGGTCTTCTGTGAGAGAGTGGTACTATACGGGGCGTGCCGGCCCATTCGGCTGCTACCCGAAGGTAACAAGCATGGCACTACCACTTGAAATTACCCTGAACAACCAGACAGACAAACAAAAATTTAAAAAAAAATGTTTTTTTCTTGTTAGTATCTTATATACTTTCATATGCATTAAGTGGAAAGCTGTTAATTTGAAATTCATGCTTTGTACACAATATCTCCGCTTTCTTTTTGTGTGGTACATAAATAAATAAATAAATTAAAATATAAAACGAAATATCAAGACAGACAGACAACACAACTAAAGAAAATCTGCAAGTAAATGTCTAGTGTCTACCGCATCGTATTAAGAACAACTATCAAATCATGCACATTACATTCTGAGATGGGAACGATGATGCAGCAAAAGTCGAATAGGATCTCATTTCTGTATAGTAGTCTAATGCAATGTAGTATATATATATATATATATATATATATATATATATATATATATATATATATATATATATATATATATATATATATATATATATATATATATATATATATATATATATATATATATATATATAACCAAGTTTTGTGCTAGCAGTTGAAGTCTAACCGCCGAACTCAGAGTTACTTAATGAACTATTAAGTCTTTCTTTAATATGGAGATTATCGACTTAATGGTTCATTAAATGACTATGAGTGCGTACATAAATAAATAATTATGTAAGAACATTACCACACAGCACCATTTTGTTCCAAGGAAAGCTACTAGGCTTGTGTTACGGATACCAGATATTTGATACACTACACACATATTATACATATAACTAATTTAATTATATTATGAATATAAAAAATCACGCAAACAAAATTGTCAGCAGTAGGTACTCAAACCCGCGACCGCTAACTCAGCAAGTAACTCACTAACTGAGTCAAACGTTTGAGTTTGAATCAAAACTTGTTTATACATTGTAGTTATACATCGTAGTTTTCTCTGTAGGTCTTCTTCTTCTTCTTCTTCTTTGCACGGCTGGTTTCCGCACTTAGGCAAAGAGTGCCCGTTGTGCGTGAGCTTGTGCTAATCTTCTCTGTAGGTATGTTTGTTACCATTTTTCGTAAATAGATATCTAAAAATACGTTGTATTGGAAAACCTCGAGGTACTTACAAAAATGCCAATTTTTAAAAAGCATTATTTTTAAAGAAATACAGTATAGTATTTATGATTAATCGAACCTACGACCTCTATCATTGCACGTAATTTGAATCTTATACCACTGTACGAGAACACATTTTTGAATCATAAGCTATAACAAGAAAACATTGTAGTCCAAATAACGTATATATCTTCGCCATAAATCCTTTTTACTACAAAAAAGCACGTAAAATCTCCTTAATATCACAACTTGTGTTGTTACATTTTATTTAAAAAATAGTTAACGGTTGTACGGTATTTAACTATAACCATGAAAAATTGACGAAAAGAGGTTATAAAGACAATTCGTGTATAACATTTTATGCTTTTTTTCACAGATCAATTAAATTTTGATTACATTCTTGAAGTTCTGAATGAATTTTAATATACAGGTTTTTGTATATACTTAATCTTTGTACATACTGTTAGGTATACGGAGTACTTAAGTTAAAATAATTTGAGTAAGTTCAGTTAATCAAATTAAAGTACGTATGTATAAAGAAAAACATCGTGAGGAAACCTGCATGTTTGAGAGAACCTAGCAAGTTCTCGAAAGACATGTGAAGTCCGCCTACCTGCTATTAGCCAGCTTGACTTGGTGGACTATGGCCTGACTCCCTTGCATTAAAGGGAGGCTTGTGCCAAGCAGTGGGACATATAAAAAAGGGCTAAATACAATTAAAGTAGTCAAATATAGTAACTTATTTTTAATGAAATTTAAATGATCCTTGTCATAAGCTCCAATTTAAGCTTTTATGAGTAATTAGTAGTAGTAATTTAGTCTCTCCCGTGACCATGATTGCTGTAAAGCATTCGAAACGTCGGGAACTAAAAATCAAAATAAATCCGCGACAAAATCCGAAAAGGTAGTTTCATTTATCACGTGATTTCTTTGAACAATCACAGAGTAATCAAAGTACAAAGATAAAAAAGCTTCTTTAAAAAAACATAAAACGCCAACTTCTGAAACACCCTTTAAACTTAAAACAGGAAGAGAAGTTAAATAAAAAGCCAACACTTTAAGGAAATGGCATAATTTCGAGCGTCGAGTTGTCTTATTTATGACGTGGCGGAAATCGTAAAGCATACCAAAATATGCGCTATGACGAAAGCGTGGGCTGTACTGGATACAACTTTTATAATAAAATAACTTATATTTGGTATTTTCTGAGCCAAAGAATGAAGACAGTGCAAAAGTTTGAATGAAAAATGATGGGAAATATTCTAGACGAATTGGATGTAAGACTAACGATATAACTCGTTGTTAAAATGTAACAAAAAAAAAACTAAAAGAATATATAGAAGTAGAATGAATATTAACTACTACGTAAAAAAAGGTTCTATGACACATACACTTGAATGTGAGAAGATCAGATTCAGGTTATTAGTACTTTTCTTCATGCATAAAGCATATTTAAAGCATATTTAAGTAATATATTATTTCCATATTGCACAAATGGAATTTTCAAACCCATCATTTTATTTAAAAAAATATGTTGGGACATTATTACAAGCGCCAACTTCTTTCGTTGTAAGCTACGAGGCTTGTGTTACAGTCAACAGATATTTGATACACTATACAAAATAATTATATAACTTTATATACATTCATATTATTTTAAATATAAACACCCATGACTGAAGTACAAACATTCGTGCTCAACAAATGCATGCTCCCGACTCGAGTGGGACTCGAACCCACGACCGCTGGCGCAGCACTGTAAGCTGATCCAAACGTATCGTCATTTTTACACATAACAAAATATTGGATAACACAATGAAGCAGTAATAGAGAAACAATTATATATATTAATATTTAATGATGGGAGGTTTTCCTCAACTCTATGGTAAGCTTTAGCCGTAGCTTATGTTTGTGATAGTAGGATCATCATTAACATATTATTTACGAAAGTGAAAAGAGAGGAAACGAGAAAGGTGGTTAAAAAACGATTAAAACGAGAGAAGAGAGAAGAGAACCTGTACTCTCTTACGAAACGAAATGTAACAGTATAATATATAATATTATACAATAATACTTTTTGGTAATTACATCATTTATTTTAATTATCAAGATAATGACTTCTAATAACAATACCGTTACAAAAAATACTTTAAAGTGAATTTAGAAACAAAGTTTGAGTGTATTTCAATTTTAAACAACGATTTCCTTGTTCTTTTCCAATCTTAATTCTGAAGTTGAATCTTCGAAGTATTTACTCAACTTTACAAAAGCAAATAACAGGATTCTTATTTGACTTTATATTGGTTATTATTAATGACTTTTCAATAGCTTTTTTATAAGTATTTTAAACTAGCGACTCACCCTCGCTTCGTTCGGGTATGTCCCCAGGTGTAACCTCTTTAGTATAGATATTACGTATTTAAAAATGACGTAATTTCCATATATAATCGCGTAAGAAACGCTTTCATTCAAACCGTTTTTTCTCCGATTCACTTTGCAAGACGGACTACCACGTAAAAGCCTTTTTATTTTTCGGTTTTTTATATAACCTATGACACTCAGCAATAATGTGGCTTTCTATTGGTGAAAGAATTTTTAAAATCGGTTCAGTAGATCCCGAGATTATCCCTTACAATTTAACAAATATACAAACACACAAACTTTACTTCTTTATAATATTAGTATAGAAGTATAGATAAGAAGTCTAAGTTTAACATCGAATATAACAAAAATTTAATTTTGGTGGAACGAACCAACAGTTTTACTTCTATTCTATGCATTTTCTAGATTAAATCCGATATAAAAATAAAACTATCTTTTTAGCAATTAAAAAAAGCAACATTTTGAACAAATTCATAGCGAAAACATCTTAATACCACTTCCAGTACCCATTATTTCCACATAGTTGTATTTCACAAAGCTTACGACCGCAAACTTTGCAAGCTTTATGACACTCAGACTTTGTAGCAGCATTTTATTGGCTATGGTATAAATAATTACGTAAAGTAAAAGCTCTGTTACAGTTACGCAATGATGTTAAGAACTACTGTGCATTAACTTAGTTAATGTTATATTTTTACAGTGTTTTTTATAAACCATTTTCGATTTAAATATTATATTATACTAGTGTTTGTTTGTTTTTTTTAATTTACTATAGCAAAACTCGTGAATAGATTGATTGATTTGGTTTTTGTTTTTTTTTTAATTTATTATAGCAAAACTCGTGAATAGATTGATTAATTTGTTGAAAAATAGTGACAAAAATAAAAAGCAGTAGTGAATTATCCTCGCTCCGTTCAGGTTCGTTCCTAGTTACTTTTTAACAGTTAGTATAGGTAGCTCAAAGATGTGACATTTTCATATAGTAAAGCCATTTTATTGACCCGGATACCCAGATATCATCATATCAAATTTTACCGAAATCTGTTCAGTCGTTATCTCCTGATGCGATTACAGACAGACTGACAAAAATCTAAAACAATGAAATTAGCCTCTGTACCGTAGTAAAACAATGACTAATTAAATAACACTATGGTGAATTAATTGCGTTTGTATTTTATACTTTAACTTTTAATAATAATATGTTGGGACATTATTCGCCGACCGATTTTGGTCAAACTCATTATCTCATTGATAGTGGCCAGCTGCGCAGGAGATATTATAGTGCAGCGCGTGTAGGTTCAGACACTAGTGCACTCTCTGTTCCTATCACTCTCATACTCCAGTGGGACGACTACTCGACACGACCAGTGAAAGCATAATAATACATAATATAATACATAATATACATAATATAACGTAGATATAAAGCGAATCGAAGCGAAGGAGATAAGTAATATAACGAGTGTATTTTTCTATTATATAATTAATTAAGTTTCATATTACTTTCTTATAGCTATAACCAAAATAGTTCTTATTCCGTTATTTCTCGATAAAGATGACACGTTTGCCGCAGTCGTGGGTTCAAGGTCGTGGGTTCAAGTCCCGCTGGGGCATTTATTTGTTCCATGGTAAGCTACGAGGCTTGTGTTACGGTTAGTAGACCAGTTATTTGATATATGTGTACATATATAATTTCAAATACATACATATAATATAATATTACATCTTGATACTTGTTGACATTCATTGCACGTTTAATCTAATTAATCAATAACCAATAACAAAAGTTACAGTAAAAATGAAATTTTACACCAAATTTAATAGCAAAAATTGATTTTAACTCGAGTCGTGATGTGTATAAAAATTGAAATTTCGATGGTCACGATTCGGCAACAATCGTACAGCGGTAATGGTTTTTGAATATTTTATTTTTTTAAATCCGCATTTTGTAGCCATTCTTTTGTATCGAATTAAATATTTTTCAGCTGAAGTATTTTTATTTACATTTATTATTATGTATCTACATGTATACATAATAAATAATAATATAATCAAATTTTTCAAATGTAATTTGCTATGATGATAGCTGGACCCGGGTATATTGGGTACTTTTTATTGCAGGAAAATATTTCATTTCTGAAAAAAAAAAAACACTAACTTTTTTAGAACGCGAGCGGATATCGCTAGTATAATATAAAATTGTCAAATTTTGATCTTGAAGCTTAAGTAAATTCTATAAAACTAACAATGCAAGAAGGTATAGACCATTACGTATAGTTGAAAACTGACTTCATTAATGTAATGATACAAAAAATATATACTTATAGACAAATTTTCAACTCAGAAACTCTAACAAATTCATTCGTTACGGGGATTCATAAATAATAAGCTTTAACTAATCTCTTAAAGCTACTGTAATAGAAAGTACAACTTTTACTTAAAAGCTCAAATGCAACAGCGAACTTAACTGTCATTGAGATAAGGATGGACTCAATGTTTAAAATGAGGTGTTAAGAATGTTACTGTGTTAGAATGCATCGCAGACTTACACTATGGCGTACATATAAATTGTTCCTTTCAACTGAATTAAATTCTGCACTTTGTGAAAGCGAGATAAATATACAAATTATGCATAGGTCAGAGGGAGATAGATATGTAAAGTCTGTGAAGTTAAAGGAGTTTAGGTTTAATATCTTCAATTTTCATGTTTATAAATAAATAATGGTTATTTGTCTGTCTGTTTTCCCCAATATATCATTTTGACATGTATGTATTCAGCCCTTTTTACGAAAGTTTGTATGTAAATTACGTCATTTTTAAAGCTTGAAACTTATTTTATAGGCTAATTAGATATAAATAAAAAAAATTCAACGTTTGTAAAAATTTTATACTAAAGGGCGTAGTATATAAATCTATAACCGTTTTGCTTCAGCGACCATAACAATCAGCGGTTATCCAAAATTGTCAATACATTCTCTAAATTCACTACACTATAAAGTAAAATCGTGATATATCTAAGATTCCACGAGATCTTATATCTGAATATCGCCACCTGACACCGCTGACGGCTAACTTAGAATTTAACCCACTTCTTACCGGTAATATGAAAATTCTTTGAAAGTATAAAATTTGAGTGATTTTATAATATTTTTTAATAATGTTGCTAAAGTGGTTCTTTTATATTGATTTCAGTAAGGCTAGTTTTAGTTTAAGCTTGTCTTGCTTGTGATTTACAAAAAAGTACTATAGCCCAGCGGTAACGCGTCGCTTGTATAACCGAGTGATGCGGGTTCAAATCCGGGTCTCGCACCTCTGATATTTTCATGTGCGAATCATTTCTATCATGATTACCACTTGTCTTACGGTGAAGGAAAACATCGTGAGGAAACCTGCATGTCTGAGAAAATCTAGCAAGTTTTCGTAAGACATGCGAAGTCCGCCAACACGCACTGGGCCAGCGCGGTGGACTATGGCCTGATCCCCCTCGTACTGAGGGAGGCCTGTGCCCAGCAGTGGGACGTTAAAAAGGACTGATGATGATGATGATGATTGGGGCGTTTCAAATAGAAAAAAAAAAATGTTTTTTTCCCTCGGAACCAGGCTCAAAAGTTTCGTTTAGATGCCAAAATAGGCCTCTGAAAATATGAGGCCTTTATATTAAATTAAGGTTGTCCGCATCGCACTTTTCGATTTCCCATAAGAATAACACAGAACAAAAAATGTTTTCTTCTGACTTTTGGAACTTATGAACCATACATTGCTCTGCATTTTCCATCAACATTTTTTGTAGAGAATTAGACGCTCTACAAAAAAGTTTTGATATCAATTTTCGAAGAATCAACTCAGTCAAAAGTTATTCGAGGTCAAAGTTAAATTCATTATCAATTTAGTAATTTATGTTGTCCGTTGGTCTGTTTTTTTTTAATCATAGTTATTTTTTGTTGTTTTAACGTTAAAAGCTTGTTTTATTTTATAGACAAGTATATTTTAGGATATGAAATATAATTTTACATGTTTTCAAGCCATCATGAGCTTTCAAAAGCTTCTTCGAAATATCCATCAATGTTAGACAAATCCCTCTTTGTACTTCAGTATAAAGTTTGCCCAAGTCGATAAAACTTTCTCCCATTACTTACATATCGTACACATACTTAAAATATTATAGTGTATAATATTATATGCCTTGACTTAGAAAGTAACTCATCCATACTAATATCCATACTAATATTATAAATGCGAAAGTAAGTCTGTCTGTCTGTCTGTTACCTTTTCACATGAAAACCGCTGGACCGATTTTGATGAAATTTGGTATACAGATAGTCTAGAGCCTGGGGAAAAACATAGGCTACTTTAAAAGTGTACCCGAAGCGAAGCGAGGGCGGTCAACTAGTATGTTATAAAAATGCGATTATAATTTTCTAAGTTGTTACATTTTAATCTATGAAGATGAGGACTTATTATTATACTTTTGCTTGTGTGTATGTGCGTCTGTTGGTAGCATCATAGCTCCCAATCGAAGAAATTCATTTCAATTTATTTTGTTTTAACAGCAAACCTGTCGTTTGGTAATTGAATAGCAATTTTTTGAAGTTATGTAAGAACTTTATAAATAAATCACTACATAGTATAAAGCAAAGTCGCTTCTGGCTGTCTGTCTGTCCCTATCTATCTTTAAAACTTCGCAACGGATTTTGATGCGGTTTTTTTTAATAGATAGAGTGATTCAAGAGGAAGGTTTTTATCTATAACTAGTGAAACCCGCGGCTTCGCTCGTGTAAAATCTAGGGATTAACCCAAGCAAAGCGAGGGTGTGTCGCTAGTACTGTTATATTTTTTCATTTCCTTAAGACATGTTGAAAATGACTTACACATGAAAATATCAAATCAAATCAAATCAAATCAAATCAAAATATTCTTTATTCAAATAGACTTTTACAAGTTCTTTTGAATCGTCATTTTTACATGATTAAACTTTAAATTTAAATTAAATGTCAGTCTGTAAGTCTGGGACTTGGGAGTAAGCTACCACCGACTCGGAATGCTGTTCTGCCGAGAAGAGCCGGCGAGAAACTCAGCAGTTGCTCTTTTCAAAAATATTTGATTACAATATTTATTGCATTACAATGTTTTTCTATTTATCCTACGTGAGACACAACAAGACATTAATTCCACACATTTACATCTTCTAAGTATTCCGCGATAGTATAATAAGCCTTATTCAATAATGTATTTTTAATTTTAGATTTGAATTGTTTCAAAGGCAAGCTCAATATGGACTGTGGAATTTTATTATACATGCGTACACCTTGCCCCATAAAAGTTCTATTTACTTTTTGAAGGCGAAAACTGGGTGTTACAAGTTTATCCTTATTTCTTGTATTTATACCGTGTTTGTCGCTGTGTCTTGAGTAGCAATTAATGTTTTGTCGAACGAATACAATGTTACAATATATATATTGCGAAGCAACCGTAAGTATTCCAATTTCTTTAAAAAGTTCGCGGAGAGTATCCCGAGCGCTAACGTTATAAATAGCCCGAATGGCCCTTTTTTGAATTATAAATATGGATTTAATGTCCGCAGCATTACCCCACAACAGAATACCATACGCTAAAATGCTATGAAAGTAGCTAAAATAGACAAGTCTGGCAGTATCGACGTCAGTTAGCTGCCTGATTTTTCTAACAGCGAAAACAGCGGAGCCCTATAAGTGGTAGTGCCATGCTTGTTACCTTCGGGTAGCAGCCGAATGGGCCGGCACGCCCCGTATAGTACCACTCTCTCACAGAAGACCGGCGTGAAGTGGCAGCTATGCTGTCGCGTTTCATTCGGTGAGTGAGAGTCCGGGAGGCCCACTCCCCATCCCTCATCCCGTCCTTCTCCCTCCTCCCTCCCTCCCTTTCCTGTAAGGCCGGCAACGCATCTGCAAGCCCTGTGGTGTTGCAGATGTCCATGGGCGGAGGTGATCACTTACCATCAGGTGACCCTCCTGCCCGTTTGCCCCCTTTGTCCCATAAAAAAAAAAAAAAAAAAAAGCTCAGTCTACTCGCAAGAGACGAGAGATGGGGACCCCATTGCAGACCTGAATCTAATGTAAATCCCAAGAAAACCGTGGAATCTACCATATTTAGTATGTCTTTATTAAGATACAAGTTAAAATTCTGTCTTTTTACATTAGGTAATAAAAACTGCATACATTTTGTCTTATTGACATTTAAAGCCAGATTATTAATATTAAACCAATGAAGTATGTGTGATAATGCACTATTCACTTCGTCGTAATTATTTGACTTTCTATCAACTTTAAAAATTAAGGAGGTGTCATCCGCAAAGAGTACAATATCACAAAACTTGTCGGCATAAAATGGGAGATCATTAATATAAACTAAGAACAAAAATGGACCCAGGATAGATCCCTGTGGTACACCCATTCTAAGAGGAGACCCTGAAGAATTGACATTATTTACCGCGACCTTCTGAACCCTACCACTAAGATACGATGCAATGAGATCAAGAGCAACACCACGAACCCCGTAATGAGCTAATTTAAGCAAAAGAGTTTCATGTTCCACACAATCAAAAGCTTTAGACAAATCACAGAATACTCCAATTGCATTCTGTGATTTTTCCCAAGCGTCATAAATATGTCTAAGAAGCGCAACCCCCGCATCAGCTGTAGACTTGCCTTTAGTAAAACCATACTGTTCACTATGGAAAATATTATTTATGTTAAAATGAATCAAAAGTTGGCTTAAAATAAGTTTCTCAAAGACTTTACTCATACATGGCAATATAGAAATAGGTCTATAGTTGCCAGGGTCATTTTTCTCGCCATTTTTAAAAAGAGGTATTATTTTACTAATTTTCATGAGATCAGGGAATATTCCATTATCTATGCATTTATTGAAAATAAGAGACAATTGTGGTGCAATGTTTGTTATTATTGTGTTAAGTAATTTAACAGACATGCCCCATAAATCACCAGTTTTTTTAGGATTAATAGTTTTAGATATCTTAATTATTTCATTCGCATCTACATATGAAAATTTAAATTGGTGATCACAGTGACGAGTATGATTTTTTAAAGAATTTATTGCATCTGTAGGAGAAGATTTTAAAGAAAATGTAACGTTTTCAGGGATTTTCGAAAAATAACTTTGAAATGAATTTGCAACATCTTCATTGGAACTTATTATAGTATTATCAATTAGCAATTGGATAGGTTCACTAGCAGGCTTTGATCTTCCAGCCGTACGAGTAATCACGTCCCAAGTGGCTTTAATTTTATTGTCAGAATTTAAAATTTTATTTCTAATGTGTATAGACTTAGCCTGCAAACAAACATTTTTAAAAATTTTTGAATAAGTTCTTACCCGATTATGGAACGTTGGGTCATGATTCCACTGCTTCATACTATATAATTCATACAATTTATGCCTACTTCGGTATATACCGACTGTCGCCCAGTCGCTAAATTTCATTTTAGAGTCCTTAATTATAGTACGTTCTTTAAATACGTCATTGAATGACTCTAATAGTATATTAAATACTTTATTATAATAAAAATTGGGACTATCAACAGTCATGTTCAATTGAAGTAATTGCTGCGTAACTTTCTCTTTAAAGATGTTAATTTTATAATCATTGACGGGTCTACATTTGTTAATAAGCGTCTGTCATTTATTCGACATAGCAACACTACAAAGGCTTGCGCGTGTGAAACGCGCCTACATCGTGCGAACCGCGCCTAATTCGTCGGCTTCGGTATGAAGTTTCCTATATAAAATTATTGTGTATCTATGGACAGTGAAGTGAGTGACAGAACGTTCTATATAAAGCAGACATCTGCAATGTGACATCTCTCTTTCTCCCATTTTCGTAGCGTCAAGCATAAGATTAAGATCATAATGTATTGTCAGCAACGACTAAGTATTAACCTATTGTAATTTGTAACGAAAAATATTAATATAAGATTTGTATCAGTTTGATTTTTATTTTCTTTAAATCAAATTGCAAGTCGTCCAAACGAGGCGAACAATTGGCGACCGTGACAGGACAGCGAAGCGGCTATGCAAATCGAAGAGCGCAGGACAACCACGTGGCACTCATCGCATGCCGGGCAGTGATGCAGCCAAAGCCTCACCTCGCAGCATGATTTTAAGATAAGTGCCCTATATCCAATAACCTCATCCAATGTTTCCTCATCCTATATCCTAACCTATTCATAAATTCCTTTTTTTCCTATTTCCAACAAACATGTTTCCTAACCCTAAATCCTAATACATCCTAATTTTCCTATATATATATATCTATTTTCCCCTATATCTATTTTATTTTCTACCTAAAATAGCTTCCCGCTCTTGCAAATTTACTATACAATTTAACTTTTTTGTTTCTGTACTACATTAAGCAAAAATGTGTACCTATATTTGATTTTTCTTGTTCGAATTTCTTCATTTAATACAATCTTATATTAATATATTGCACTTAACCTCTTATTATATTATATACATATAACTTTAAAGTTTAAACATATAATTCTATAAATTCAACATTTCATAGTAGGAATTTTCAATTCACCCGCATTAGATTTTTATTTTCTTTATATTAAATTTCCACACCCAATGCAAATGCTTATTCAATAATTCATAAATATATTCTTAAATTTACTTGCATTTAAGCTTTATTCCAAATTTTTGCTTAACCAATTAGATTAAATTCAATAATACTAGTTTATAAATTAGACAGCATCAGCCTTCATTCTAAATAATTTTTTATTTAGAATACATTAAATTAAGCACTCAGCTCAATTCATTTCATAATCTTATCTTAATTCAATTCTCAACGATATATTAAGCCTCAATCCTAGCTTTGCATGATGCTTAGACGATTTGGCCGACTATTTCAGCGTTGCAGTTCATGAGGCGTGCCACGTGGCTGGGGCTCCGCCATCTTCGCCGAGTCTCACCGGTCTCCTAGGTGTCATCGATTGAGGAGCGTCAGATAAGACATTGCATTATTTCATTTCATTTTCTTTTTTTTTTTTTGAGATGCCTTGTAATTAATTTAAATTTAATTGTAGTTTACATAATTCTAGTTCATATTCATATTCAAATAACTAAATAATTAATTTAAATTCAATTGTAGTTTATATAATTCTATTCATATTCATATAGCTTTAGCCCTATCCTGGTTCATACAGTTGTTCTATTTTAATTTATTCACTATTACTATATTAATACAATTACATAAAGTTTCTGCTATCTATATTTTTCACAATGTCTGAACCTTCAGTATCAACTATGTACAAGGAGTCCGGGTTAAAGGTTTTGATTGTAAAGCGCAGTTCTATAAAAGGTCAAATTACTAAATTTAAAAATTATTTAGACAAGATTTCAAGGCAATCTCAACTAACGGGCATCGAAGTGGCTGAGCTTTCACTAAAGCTTAGTCGCTTTGAGAATTTGTCCTCTAAATATGATGAGCTGCAAACTCAAATTGAATTAACAAATGCTGATAATTTAGATGATGAGCTCGATGAACGTGAACGCATTGAGCAAGACTTTATATTGTGTACTGCAATGGCAAAGAGTATTATTGAAGAACAAAGTGAATTAAAGAATTTAGAACAGGATAAGAAACGTCGTGAATCCTTATTCCAAGATGCTCAGTGCGGTCGCTATCATAATAATGAATATTATATAACCTTGCCGCAAATACAAATTGCCAAGTTTGATGGATCGTTCTTCCGTTGGTTAGAGTTCCGTGATACCTTTAATAATTTAATACATAACAATAGCCGCATTTCATTAATTCAAAAGTTTCATTATTTAATTTCCTATTTGGAAGGCGATGCTGCTCGAGTCATTTCAAACATTGAGGTTTCCGCAGCCAACTATAATAGTGCTTATCAATTACTTTATGATCGCTACAATAATAAAAGGCTACTTATAAATTATCATATTAGATCATTATTCAATATTGAGAAAATAAACCGCGAATCAGATAGTTCATTGCGCTCCTTAGTCGATCATGTTTCAAAAAATTTGCGTGCCTTAGCTAACCTAGGTCAGCCCACTGATCACTGGGACACGTTAATTATATATTTAGTTTCATCTAAACTTGACGCACAAACACTTGTTAAATGGGAAGAGCAACGTAATACTTTGGGTGAAATTCCTACTTTAGATGAATTCAATAAATTTTTGATTGACCGTGCTTATGTTCTACAATGTACGCGTCACAATAAGACTGACCAAGGCTCTAGTTTTCCTAATAACATTTCAATGAATAGCAATAGTAGAATGCAACATTCAAGGCCTGTCAGTTATCATCATCATAATCAGCGTGATCGACCAATTTCAAAATCATTTGTTAGTACAAATCAAAATGACAATAGTACTTCAATAAAGTGCGTTGTCTGCAATCAAGGTCATAGGATTTATGATTGCCAATTATTCAAATCTAAGTCTAGAAAAGACAAATTAAACGATATTTCAAAACATAAATTATGCATTAATTGTTTAAGGCAGGGTCACTCTTCAGACGAATGTCGATTAGGGCCATGCAAGATATGCAAAAAACGACACAATACTTTAATGCATCCAGTTGACACTCTAAAGGTCAACAATGCATCTAACGATAACTCGGAGACTATATCAAATACTTTATTGCATCCAGTTGACACTCTAAAGGTCAACAATGCATCTGGCGATGAGTCTATATCAAATTCATCGCACCATAATTCAAATCAAGTTATATTGTCTACTGCCCAAGTATACATTTTGAATCCAATGAGCAAGCCTCTTAAAGTACGGGCCTTGTTGGACTCAGGCAGTCAGTCATCCTTTATAACAAAATCGCTTCAACAAAAACTAGCAATAAATTCAATTCCAATTTCTATCAATGTCATTGGAATCGGTCACTCAGATAACCAAATCAAAGAAAGCTGTGTGATCCAATTAAAATCCGTTTACAATAATTATAAGACAAAATTAAATTGTCTTGTGCTCGATAGGCTGACTGGGAATCTGCCTAGGGCACCTATAAATTCACAACAATTAAACATACCATCCCATTTGCAATTAGCTGACCCCGACTTCAATCAGCCAGCTCCTGTTGATATACTAATAGGAGCCGATCTCTTCTGGCAACTCATGAAAAACGATCGTATTTCTTTAGGTGCAAACAAGCCTATATTACAATATTCCAGTTTCGGTTGGTTGATTGGTGGTCCCATATTCTATCAAACTAAACAAGCAATTTGCAACAATTCAGTTATTATTGATAACTTCAATAACGAAAACAAAATTGATAATTTATTAACAAAATTTTGGGAGCTAGAAGAGCTTCCCCAAAAAACAATTTTAAGTGAAACAGAGTTAGCTTGTGAGAACCATTTTCAGTCTCATACATTACGACTTCCTTCTGGTAGATTTAGTGTTAGGCTTCCATTACGCGATTCACCTGATTGTCTCGGCGAAACCTATAATTTGGCAAAAAAACGATTATTAAATTTAGAAAAACGATTTAGAAAAAATATTTCATTAAAGTCTCAATATATACAATTCATGAGAGAATATCAAAACTTAGGTCATCTATCGGAATCTACCGTTGTTTTGCCAAATCCATCTTATTTTCTATGTCATCATGCTGTCTTTAAAACATCCAGTGAATCTACTAAGCTTAGGGTCGTTTTCGATGGTTCCGCTTCTTCTTCTTCTGGCTTTTCAATTAATGATCTGCTGATGGTTGGACCCAATATCCAGGATTCTCTTTTCTCCATATTAATTCGTGCTAGAACATACAAATACTTGTTAACCGGCAATATCGAAAAAATGTATCGCCAAATAGAGGTCAATCCAGATGACAGAAATTTACAGCTGATTTTATGGAGAGAGGATGAGTCCTTACCAATCAAAACGATGCAGCTGAATACTGTCACTTATGGAACCTCAAGTGCCAGCTATTTAAGTACGCGGTGTCTTTGGCAGATAGGAGAGGAATGCGACGATAGTTTTATTAAAAATATTATACAAAAGGATTTTTATGTCGATGACCTCATAACAGGTTCTAATGATAGCGAGGAATTAATTTATATTCAAAATTCAGTTGCACAAGAATTAGATAAAGGATGTTTCAAACTACGTAAATACAAAAGTAATCTATGTTCTATTTTTGAGAATTCTAATTTAAATTTGCAAGAAAATTTTATGCTAAGCGAGGCTTCAAGTACGCTAGGCTTAGGCTGGAATCCAAATAATGACATGTTAAATTTTCCAATTAATATTTCTCCAATGAGAACTACCATTTCTAAAAGAAGTATTATGTCTGACGCATTTAAAATTTTTGATCCCCTCGGTCTATTAAGCCCGTTTATCATGCAACCGAAACTTATGTTACAAAAATTATGGAAGCTTAAATCCGATTGGGATCAACCCGCACCAATCGACATTGAAAATGCATGGAGGGAGTTTTCCAAAGAGTTATTATTAATTTCTAATTTCCAGATCCCTAGGTTCGTTCTTAGTGAGTCCCCACAAATTATCGATATTCATTGCTTTAGTGATGCTTCGTCGGTTGGCTACGGTGCTTGTCTATGTTAGGGTTATATCTTCAAATAATCGCATCGAAGTGAATCTTCTTTGCTCAAAATCAAAGGTAGCCCCTCTAAAGCCTGTTTCAATCCCTCGTTTAGAACTATTTGGGGGACTCCGCAACTGGCAACACTAGGGTAAACGTCGAAATATTTGTGTCCCGTATTTATTTAGTTTAAATAATTATTTTAATAAATTTTCAATAGCCCAATTACCAATATTAAGCTCGAAATATGTGTAAATAAATTGTGTAAATGTAAGTAACTAGTGTTCAAATTGATTCATCCGTACAATTCGACTAATTAAAAGTGTCGTTACCGGTAACTTAAAATCAGCTGATTTTATGTGAGTATTGACTGACTGTTTTCTTGAATATTATTATTATATCTCGTATATAAGTGGATATTCAACGCAGATATAAGTAAGTTTCTACGTTTATTTATTTATTTAAATATTTCTCCGTAACTCGCCGGTAACCTTAAACTACCCGTCTTTAGTTGACTAATTACTACTTTGTGTGAATTCATCTCCTGACTTTTACTTTATATCTCAAAATGTTAACTCGTAAGGCCTTGTCTCACCAGACGGAGTCTAAACTCCAACTGGCTTTGCAGGAATTAAAAGCTGCAAAGGAGCAATGTGCCCGTCTAGACAATGAAAGGGAGGAAAATGAGCAGGAACTTTTAGGAGTCTTAAATAACAACAGTAGGCTTAAAAGCGAGTTAGCAAGCTTACATGTTAGTTATAATGATGTAGTCAATGAGCGGGACAGGCTACAGTCTATAGTGGATAGGTTCAGTGAATGTAGTGATGAGTATGAGCAGGCCCTGAGGAGAACTTCCAAACTGGAACAGGAGCTATGTGAGGCCCATCGTCATATATCGGACCTAGAGGAGACTGCTCTGAAAGTCACTACTCAGCAAATCAACAATGATAATCATAATTTATACAATGAATTGGTTACTTGTGCCCCACAGCTTGTTGCTCCTGCAATTCCTGACTTGACCATTATTGATCTCACCAATGAGGACTCATTACACCAAAAGTCAAGAATAGGACCTTGCAGTAGGAATAAATTAAAAAAATATATAAAACTAAATAGATACATCAAAAAATCAAAAAGAATTATAAAAAATTATAAATCCATAACTAATAATATTAAAACAAAAAAAGAAAAAATACAATTAAAAGAGCAACTTCAATTATGTACTCTAAGTTTAGAACAAAACTTAATTAAGTATGAAACTGACACACAATTTTTAGAATTAAAAATTCAAAGTTTGCAAAGTGACTTAAAAAATCTTACAAAGAAATATGAGTTGTCCCAAAAGGAAATTAAGGAGTTCTCTGGGGCAGTAGATGATCTTTTAAAGTTGTCAAAAGACAATTCAGAGCGCTTTGACTCACTGGTTAACAATGATTGTTGTATTTGTAATCATGGGTGTCTTTCACAGTCACCAGACAGGCCAGCCACTCTGGTAATTTCAGAGTCCCAAGTGACTCCTTTACTTCCTTCATCGGAGGACTCATTGTGTGACAGTTTACATGACCTCAGTTCCTCTCAAAAAATAATAATGTTCAGCGATGATATTGGTAAGGATTTGGGCTCTAATTTGTGTTTAAAATTAAAATCATCGGGACAGTCAATTGTAAATAATTGTTATCCTTGTGCTGATTTACATGAAATCATGCTCAAAATTTTTGAGTACAAATTCATTAAGGCTAGTGAATTAATTATATTTATTGGGAATAGGGGCAATGTTAACAAAAAAGATTTGACATTATATTGTGAAAAACTAAAACAATTAAAATTAAAAAGAATTGTAATGTTTACATTCCCCTATGTAAAAAGTTTGCCAGATGCGGAGAATGATTATAGATTTAATTTAAATATGACATTGAATTTAATTAGCCAATATGACAATTTGTTTCATATAATTGACTCTAACAGTATTATTAGTAAAAATGTACATATTTTGAGTAAAGGTAGATATTACATTTCTAAATATTATAAAAGACAGATAGCAAATTCACTATCATATTTTTTTATAACTTCAGCCAAGAACTTGGCTAAACAAACTGACTCTATTGAGCAGTATAATTTGAATAATAATAGGACAATGGAATTCATTCCAAGTCATTTAAATTAGATATAGAGACAATGGAGGTATCCTCTTGCAAACATAAATCAATAAATAATGATTTTCATTTGTCCCTTATGACATTGTCATTAGAGTTAAATAATAAAAATTCTTATAAGAAATGCCCTCAAATTATACCTAATTTAAATAAAATAAAAAAAATTAACCTAATACATCAAAACAGTAATGGTTTATCAAAGGGCAAACAACTAGAGATGGAACTATTCATGAGTTCAAAACAAATTGACATTTTATGTATTACAGAACACTGGCTTAAGGGGAGTGAACTCATGTTTAGTTTCAATTATCACCAGGTTGGTAGTTCATTCTGCAGAGTCAACACAGTACATGGGGGGTCGTTGATTCTATTAAATAAAAGCTTAAAATTTAAAGAACGGAAAGATATTGTATCTCTCTCTGTAGAATGTACAATAGAACTATCATGTATAGAACTTGAGCAACTCATTGTGGTATGTGTATACCGACCTGGTTCCTCAGCTTATGATAGGTTTGAGGAAATTATGGATGAAGTCTTAAGCAAATTGGGTAGGTCTAAAAAGAACTTGGTTGTATGTGGAGATTTTAATATCGATCTACTTAAAAAGAACAGTGTAACCTATAAGATTTTAAATTTATTTAAATCACACAATCTTTCCAACTTATTTATGGAGCCTACTAGATTTTGTGATACAACTTCAACTTGTTTAGACAATATATATAGTGATCTGGTACCTTTAAGCAAGAAAATAATTACAAATTTAGATTCTGACCATTGTGGGCAGCTAGCATGTTTCAAAATTGTCACTGATCAATTTAAAAAACGTAAAATTATATGTAGACCGGTAACTGTTGACCGCTTGAAACGTATTAGATTTAAATTATGTAGTAAGCTTCCTTTTTTATCACAGGATATGACACCTAATTACATGTATAATCAATTTTTTGAGTGTTTTTGCAACGAATTTAACAGCATTTTCAAAACCAGAGAGATCACAGTCACTGATAATCCAGTATTTAGTCAGTGGGCCACTGTCGGTATACACAAAAGTAGGCAAAAATTGTATCAGCTGTACTCAGAAAGACAGTTTAATAGAACTGAATCATTCCAAAATTATGTTAAATCATACTCTAAAGTTTTTAAGCAGGTTTGTCAAGCTGCAAAAATTAAGTATATTAGTGAAAAAATCTATAATAGCACAGACAAAGTCAAATCTACTTGGAAAATTATTAATGCAGAGACAGGAAAAACAAAAGCTTCATCAAATAATTTTAAACTTTGCATTAACGGTAAATCGATTAGCTCCGACTCAGATATTGCTAACGAATTTGAGAATTTTTTTGCACGAATTCCTGTAGATCTGACAAGCTCTTTAGACTCTTCCACCTCCGTTGCAGAATCCTTGTTAAAAGAAAATGTTCCTATTTGTAAAATTGTTTTTAAATTTAAACACGTGAATAAACGTGAAATTATAGAAACTTTTAAATCGCTAAATATTAAAAAGACTGCCGATCTTTGGGGAATTTCTGTACATTTCGTGAACAATATTATTGAAATAGTTGCTGTACATTTAGCTATAATTTTTAATCGTTGTATCGATAGTGGTGTGTTTCCTTATTTAATGAAACTTAGTAAAATTATTCCTTTGTTTAAATCTGGTAGTACTTCAGACCCTTCTAACTTTCGCCCTATATCTGTACTATCAACATTTAGTAAAGTGTTCGAAAAAATTGCACTCAATCAATTACAGAAATATTTTGATGATAATAATCTGCTGCATTGTAAACAATTTGGCTTTACTCGCGGCCGGTCAACGACTGATGCTGGAGTCACATTGTTAGAAAATATTTATGAAGCCTGGCAGGAGTCACAGGATGCCTATGGTATTTTCTGTGACTTATCAAAAGCCTTCGATTGCGTCCAGCATCAGACGTTAATCAGGAAGCTACACTACTATGGAATCCGGGGTACCGCTTTGGATTTTCTCACTTCTTACCTAAGTGATAGGATTCAAAAGGTGGTCATCAATGGAAAGCAGTCACCCGGATCATTTGTAACAATGGGGGTGCCCCAGGGCTCAATATTAGGACCATTTCTATTTCTGGTATATATTAACGACCTCCCTTACCTTATAAGAGACAACCATAAGATAGTTTTGTTTGCAGATGACACGTCTTTAGTTTTTAAAGTTAAACGAGGACAAATTAATATTGACGACGTAAACACTGCTCTCTCTAAGGTTGTTCACTGGTTTAGCGTTAATAATTTGATGCTAAACGAAAGTAAAACAAAATGTATTAAATTCACTATGCCAAATGTTCGACTTGTTAAAACTAGAGTCAAAATTAGGGATGAGGAAATAGAGCTGGCCAACGAGACTGTCTTTCTGGGTATAACTTTAGATTGCAAGCTACAGTGGGGTCCTCATATTGAACGCCTATCGAGCAGACTCAGTTCTGCAGCATACGCTGTAAAAATGATTCGTCAAATAACGGATGTCAAAACTGCGCGTTTAGTTTATTTCAGTTACTTCCACAGTATTATGTCATATGGGATACTACTGTGGGGAAATGCTACAGATATTGGCTGCATTTTTGTGCTGCAGAAGAGGGCTGTTCGGGCTATCTATGGGATGGGCTCCCGTGAGTCTTTAAGAGATAAATTCAAAGAAATTAACATTATGACTGTACACTCGCAATATATTTATGAAAACTTATTGTATGCACACAAGAATAAAGACACTAAATTCAGTAAAAATAGTGACTATCATAACTTGAATTTAAGAAATAAAGATAAGCTAGCAGTGCCAAAACATAGGCTCCGTAAAATAAGCAATTCATTTGCAGGTCACTGTATACGAATGTACAACACGCTGCCAGGTAATGTGCATGACTTATCAGTAAAGAAATTTAAAAGCTTAATTAAAACTCAGTTATGCAAAAAGGCATATTATAGTGTTAAAGATTTCCTGGATGACAAAGCTGCTTGGCAGTGAAATGAATTACTTTTTTGTTAATATTTACAATTATTGTAACACATTTGGCTATTTTTTGTATATATATATTTTGTAAAATTTGACGATTTTAAGTGCCCGCAAGGGCCCATGAAATAAAGTAATTCTGAAATCTGAAATCTGAAATCTATGTGCCGCTTTACTTTCAAGTCGTTTAGGCAAAGCTGTTATAAATTCTATTAGATTCACTCCTAATTCTGTCACTTATTGGTCTGATTCCAGTGTGGTTCTGGGATGGCTCAAGAGTGACTCGACTAGATTAAAAACTTTTGTGGCTAATAGAGTAGGAGAAATTCAGGAAAATACCAAATTATCTTCTTGGCGTTACGTACCTACCGATCATAATCCTGCCGACTTGATTTCACGAAGTACTTCTTTAAGTCAGTTGCAAAGTTCAAATTTGTGGTGGCACGGACCAGCATTCTTAATTAAACATGAGAATGACTGGCCTGTTCTAAACTCTTGCAATAACATTGATTTGCCTGATGTGAAAATCACTGCCGCAGCACTAATCACAGAGCCTATCATTGAATTTGAACGATTTTCTAACTTTAACAGATTACAAAGAACAATGGCCTATGTTATTCGTTTTATAAATAATTCAAGAAAGAACAAATATAAATTATCTGGTAATTTAACTGTCGATGAACTAAATAAATCTTTTATTTCACTATGTTTAATAGCCCAACAACAAAGTTTTTCTGTAGAATATAAAATTTTACGCGATAATAAACAATTAAATTCTAAATCTAAAATTTTAAATTTATCACCATTTATTGACGAGGATAATTTGTTACGAGTTGGCGGACGTCTAGATACTTCTAATTATCCTTACGATAAGATTCATCCAATACTATTAGATTCATCACACCATATGTGTAAATTATTATTCAAATATGAGCATATTCGTAATATGCATGCCGGTCCTCAACTGCTGCTAGCTACAATTAGACAAACAGTTTGGCCAATTAGGGGTAGATTACTTGCACGTTCTACAGTTCGTAATTGTGTGCGTTGTCGACGAGTGCAGGGTAATACATTACTGCCAAAAATGGGTAAATTACCCTCACAACGCATTACTCCTGACTTCCCATTCAAGTCTGTTGGAACTGATATGGCCGGACCATTCTATATTGTAAATCGTAAAGGACGCGGGGCTAGATTAATAAAATGCTATCTATGTTTATTCATTTGCCTTCGTTCTAAATGTTTACACTTAGAGGCCGTTAGTGACCTCTCTAAAGATGCCTTTATTATGACTCTGCATAGGTTTGTTTCACGCCGCGGCAGACCAACGGAGATCTATTCAGATAACGGACGCAATTTTGTAGGAGCGGCAAGGGAACTTAATAAATTTACCGTTATACAAAACCTCGCGTTGACTGAGTTTACAGCTCAAGAAGGCATTCAATTTAGATTCACTCCGTCTTACGCTCCTCACTTCGGCGGCATATGGGAGGCCGGTGTAAAATCGGCAAAATATCACATTAGACGGGTCATGGGGAACTCTCATTTGACGTTTGAAGAAATTCTAACTTTATTTGCACAAGTGGAAGCTATTCTCAATAGTCGTCCCTTGTGCCCATTATCCACATCCCCTGACGATTTCCTTTTCCTTTCCCCAGGGCACTTCTTAATCGGAAGACCACTAAATGCGCTCCCGACCCGGGATTTGGAAAATGAAAAAGGAACACAACTAAAACGCTACGCACGCCTCGAGCAGATCAAACAACACTTCTGGCTGAGGTGGCAAAAGGAGTACATCTGCGAATTACAAGTAAGAACAAAATGGAAGACAAATAAGGCCAAGCTAAAGGTTGGAGACTTGGTGCTCCTGAGCGAGGACTCCCTTCCACCACTATGTTGGAGTACTGGACGAGTAGCCAAGCTGTATCCGGGTCCAGACGGGATTTCTCGCGTTGCTGATGTACGGACCACCACGGGCTGTTATCGCCGCCCGCTGGTTCGCCTCTGCCCTCTGCTCGACGATGAAGACACGTAAGAGTTGAATAATTTTGATTCTTCAACGGGGGGAGTATGTTAATAAGCGTCTGTCATTTATTCGACATAGCAACACTACAAAGGCTTGCGCGTGTGAAACGCGCCTACATCGTGCGAACCGCGCCTAATTCGTCGGCTTCGGTATGAAGTTTCCTATATAAAATTATTGTGTATCTATGGACAGTGAAGTGAGTGACAGAACGTTCTATATAAAGCAGACATCTGCAATGTGACATCTCTCTTTCTCCCATTTTCGTAGCGTCAAGCATAAGATTAAGATCATAATGTATTGTCAGCAACGACTAAGTATTAACCTATTGTAATTTGTAACGAAAAATATTAATATAAGATTTGTATCTGTTTGATTTTTATTTTCTTTAAATCAAATTGCAAGTCGTCCAAACGAGGCGAACAACATTTAAAATTTTGTTTAGTATTAATGATATCACTAGATATTGAAATTTTTTGACCCAAGTGGTCTGAGCTTAAATTTGCTATTATTAATTTTTCGAGAACTTCCTCATGACAGAACACATTATCTATACATGTGGAGGAAAAACTTGATATACGAGTTGACATTTTTTAAGTCGTACGATCTAAATAGACTTAAAAGGCGATTACTATGCTGCGTTACTTGAAGAATATCAACATTAAAATCTCCGCTTACAATTATGGATTTACTACTAGTACATAGACTTCTAAGGATATCGTCCATCTTATTTTCAAATATATCAAAGTCACCCGAAGGGGGCCGGTACACGCATAATATAATATACTGTTGAATCTCAACGCAGGATCAGTTTTACATGTTGGGACATTATAACAACAGCTCGTATCAGTTTTACATGTTGGGACATTATAACAACAGCGCCAACTAGTTCCATGGTAAGCTACGTAACGTGCTTGTGGTACGGATACCAGATAGTTGATATACTACACATATAAATTTTAAATACATACATATTCTAAATATTAACACCCATGACTGAAGTACGAACACTTGTGCTCAACAAATGAATGCCCCCAGCGGGACTGGAACCTGCGACCGCTGGCGCAGAAAGTAGGGTCGCTACTAACTGAGCCAAACGTGTCGTCAGAAAATAATGCATACATTTAGAACGTTTCAAATACCATGAACTATAATTCCAGTGGTTCGAATTCATCGAGTAAACGGTCGCCAACTCATTAAGTCTATAATAACTTTCTTAACTGGATTTTGCAATTATTTAGAAATTTTAATTGTTTAAGTGTACATTATTAGTAAGAACAGCGAATGCTATAAACTCTAATACTTGTTTAATGTTTTGTTACTTTAATACAGAAGTTTAGTCATTGAGATTAAAAGCTGCGAAATAAGTCCTAGGTTTGAGTCTCAGATCAAGTATAGATGTTGTATTTTTTTCTATCGAGAAAAATCTCAGCTTCAGCCTTTTAGTAGGTTTGCGAAGAAATGCAACATAAATCTGTTCACATTTATTAAAAATCCAATACTGCACACACTTTCTTGCCGTGCTAAAGTTTTATTATATAACACATTTCAATATTTTATTATATAGTATATATAATATGACACTACTTACTGTACCAGCGGTTGCGCGTTCGAGTCCTGCTGGGGGCATTCACTTCAACACGTTTGCTTATACTCCAGTCATGGGTGTTTATATTTATAATATGTATGGATCTAAAGTTATATATGTGTAGTATATAAACTACAAAAAAAAGCCTACGACCTACCAAATGTACACAAAAAAATCATAAAAATCGGTCCAGCCGTTTCGGTGTTCTATAACAAACACTGTGACACGAGATTTTTATGTATTAGATGTTTAGATTTTAATGATGTAAAATTTTATGTTTCACTTGAGTTTTGAAAACTTTTTTATTATTGAAAAAACTAGTTAAATATTTTCTGAAATTTAATACCAATAACAAACGATTTTAATATCGCGGATAAACTCGAGATGGGTCGTTATTCTGTGAAATGGTTGTAATAAAATATGCTTTTCAAAACACACGCTTCTGTGCATTATCTACCTTCGAATTACTTCGCGAGAAGTGTGTCAAAGATTTTATAGGTTCGTTGTACATAAACCACTATCTATGGCGTACTTCGCATATATCTCGTCTTGTCTATATATAATAAAACTGAGTTGAATATGTATGTAAAATATTTTTTAGTAAAATTATTGTCGGTAGAGAGACCAAGTCTATAGTTTTATTTTTTTTGTCTGTCTTGTTACGAGAAAGCGATTGGACAAATTTTGATTTCATTGATGAATTATTTGGGCCAATATATGTTTCAGAAATCTATATTAGTTAACTGCGAAAAACTAGTTTTAGTGTTTGTTTGCCTAAACCACTAACACTTATAGAACTTTACGTGAAACACTTTCTTTTTTAAAAAACAAAGCTTCATTCCTAAATTTTATTGAAAATGTACAAAAAGAGATAGAAAATATGTTTTACACCTTATTGAAGTAAAATATAAGTTTTATACCAATAGAATTGACACTAAAGTCAATAGTTCTGAACTAAAAATCATTCAATAAATGAAACAACAGTAGCTTAAGCTCCGTGTTACTTAATATTTTTTGTAATCCTTCTAATTAACCGGTATTATATAAATTATGATACTTATAGTTAAATATGTTCATATAAGCCTTAAAATAATCCTTAAATCACGTGACTTATATCCTTCACAATAGTGAAAATTTAAACCGAATGACGTAGCCGTTTAGTTGAAAGGATATAGCAACTTAAAAGTAGGACAGGTTGACAGCTGGCGTAAGCTCCCAAAATAACCTTAATAACTATTGTACTGAAGAAGGATTAGTACTAAATTGTAGTGTTATTAAGATATTTTAAATAACCGATTAACACTTTAAATACCTTATTATCGATTTAAAAGTGTGAAATGTGGGAAGTTTGTCGCTCAATTATACTAGAACTGCAGAACGGATTTGGATGAAACTTGAAACAGAGATAGATTAGAGTCTGGAATAGCCTTTATACCGGAAAATGTACAGTTCCCGTGTGATTGATTGATTTTTGTGTTTGACAGAACAAGACCATCTACATTTAATATACTAGCTTTTATTACACATACATGCTTATAGAAATATATAATATTTTTTTGCTTCAGATTTCATGAAACTTACCCTACATTTTCTTTCAACTAACAATAATCTACAACTCCTTATATTTTAAAATTTATGAATCCAATTATACAGTTCAATGAGTTGCATAGAAATAAATAAACGTACATACATATATATTATATATGCATATAAAATCTATTCGTACCTCCTCTCTAGACAGTTGGGTAATGAAGCATTATTATAGGATAAAATCGCATATAAGATTAACCTAGATTTAGCCCGAAACCTTCTTTTACGTTGGGAGCTGAACGAACAAAATTGCAAACACTATGCAATAAACCTATGAACATCCTTGTTTGAAAATGAAAAATGTAAGTAGGAGAAATTTAGCTTTAAATTATAGTTTGGAAGCTTTACCTTTAGCTTACAGAGCTTTTTCTATAGAAACTACGTAGCGATTAATTTGTAACTTTTTCTTTTTTAATGAGAAATATATGATGAAAGATAACTCTCAAGTCTGATTGAAATATTTTTTATGTTATATGCTTAGTTTACGTTAGTCGCTGCTTGTAACTTCTTCAATATTTTTTTAATAAATTATGTTTTTAAGAAGATATAACCCACATTTTTTACTACATCAGATTGAGGCATAATTATTTTATGTTAATTAAATATGTGCCTACAAATTATATGAAATCTATTATCACCTTATTCGCCATATTGACGCACACTTACCCTCTACTTTTACTGGACACCTCATCAATGCCCTCTTATTCTTAATAAGATACCTCTGCCTTACACAATCTTAACCTTTCCGTCTCTTCTACTGTACTTTTCTCTCATTTTCTACATTCAATTTCATCATTCTTTTCATCATGTGCGTACATAATAGCTACTACGGTATATACTTTAAAATACTACAAAAACACTTTAAAATAATAGAAAATTACGGGGATATAGATGAGTTATAACATAATTGGCATTACAAACATTTTTCACGTAATTGCTTTCTATGAAAAACATAACGAAACTTTCAAAGTTTTGTCATTCTCATATCTTTTTATTATAATTTATTAAAATGTGAATGCAATACGACATAACTTACTACGAACTAAGCTTCGAGGAGCGATAAAACCAATTTGTATTTTAATTAAATTATCCCCAATCAAAGTTTTTAAATATGAAAGGATCTAAAATATACATTAACATTCACAACGTTCCTCTAGCTTACTGAACTTTCGAACGATTTAAAGTTTTCTATGAAAAATTCAAGCAAAATCATCCTATAAGTCCATAAGCTGATCACGAATTTGCGAAAGCTTTGTAGTACTGACAAGTATTTACTCAACAGCTTACTTTGTTATGCGATATCCACAAGATATATAAGTAACACTCATTGCAGAAACATTAAAAAATCATAAGTAAATTTGAATATCTTTACAGATAGTGGTAGCAAAAGTGGTAACGCGCTTACTTGGATATCCGAGTGATGAGTTCGAATCTGGGTCTCACTCCTCTGATACTTTCATGTGCGAATCTTTTCTTTTACGTTTAGGAAAGCATTGTAAGGAAACCTGCACGTCTGAGAGAACCTAACAAGTTTTGGAATGACATGTGAAGTCCGCCAACCCGCACTAGGCCAGCGCGGTGGACTATGGCCTGATCTCCTTCGTATTGAAGGAAGGCCCACCCCCAGCAGTGGGACGTTAAAAAAGGACTGAATACAATCTCTACAAACAAAATTGAAGTGTCTGTTTGTAACATGTTGATATTACATAGCAGCTTGTGCGTACACGTATTAAACTATGTAAATTGAACACGGTACCCATAAATCATAATTTGTCTGTGATAAAAATAAGTCATATATTATCCCTAATATTTTTTCTGTTACATTCTTAACCTAGCCTTAGTGTTGCTCTAGATTATAACTTATCTACGTAGAGAATTTCATCAAAATCCGTCCAGCCATTTGGACGTGCAGGTATAACAAACACAATATAATATATATTACGAACGTTTGGTCTCCAATCTCCAGTATGCGGACAACTTAGCCTACTTTATATGCATATTACACTTAGACTGGAGTTTTTGTACAATCTCCTCGAGGCTGCGAAATAGCCATGTAATTGTCAAGAAACGAGATTTTCTTTTGTTGTTTACCTAATTTACTTATTGACTTAATTTAAAATGTAAGATCTATAGACTAATATATTACGGCGGTTTCGTTCGCATATTTTAATCAGTTATTTTAAAATAAAATATTTCGATTTAATTTCATGTGAAATGTGTTTTTCAAACTTTTCGACTTTTCTGAAACTGCTAATTTTTATTTTAATAAGCTTTTAAGCACAATATTTACTATAAAATATTGATCTTCTACAGACAAGGCAAGAACTGTGCATTATTATTTTCTTCCGCAATACTTCCAGATGTTACAATTATATAGAAAAAAAAAAACATTATGAGTTGTAGTAAGCTCCTACCGAGCTTTTTCCGAAAGCTATCATAAAAATTAGTCCTTCCACCAGTACGGACAAACAAACTATTAATTCTTATTTTTATAATAAGCTTTCTTATTGTCTTCTAAGTCACAAAAATAACAAAAGTTTTAATTGAATAAACAATTTCTTTATAATTAGAAATATAACGGCCTTTATTTATGAAAACATCTCTCAACTCGCCTTTCAAAGCTATCATTTCGGCTATAATAGTTACAATCTGCTACAAATTAATCGAGAACGACTTCTATAAAGCAGTGATATAAACTTTGATGGCTCAATAAACTCTAGCTTTCGCAATGCATTGTAAAAATCTATTCATGCTCGTATAAAAATATAGTAATGGTAGATTAGTGCTTTGAATTTTTGTTTAAAGCCCCGACTCCTTTCGGGTTCGTCCCTAGAAACTTTTTAAAGGAAAGGATACGTTTCTCAGATGTGAGATTTTATCCACAGTAAAAAGTACCGTATATTATGTTGACCTGGATAATAAATTAACATCATATCAAATTTCATCAAAATCTGTACAGTAGTTTTTCTATGATGTAGTCACAAACAAACAGACAAACGGACAGGGAGACAAAATTTTACTAACTTATCTAGTATATAGTTCTCGAGGTGACCATCGATGACTATTTCAAAATTAATTTCCAAAAATATTAAGTTAATTCAGTTAGAATTTTACTATATACTAACTTTTACCCGCGGCTTTGCTCGCATTGCAGCCATTAAATAAATATTAGAGATCATTATAGTAAAAATGAATCAATTTAATAACTATATTTCATTGCTTGGCTGGGATTATCAATTTTTAAAAATTACTACATACAATGAACTTCCAAAAACTTCATTATTGGAATGCTAAATGGCCTTGAAGTAGCTAGATTTTGAGATTTATTGACAAATATTTTATTTATCTTTCGTTATTTTTTTTAATAAAAAGTATCCTATGTTACTTCTAATACCTCCAAGAATATGTGTACAAAGTTTCATGATGATCGGTTAAGTAGTTTTCGCGTTAAAGCGTAACAAACAAATTTACATTCACGTAATATACACAATACGAGTATAATGTTTGAAAAGAAAGCCAATGTCAGAGTTTCTGTAAGCCCAGAATCTTAGAATTTTTACTTAGTTTTTAATAGTCATAACAGTAATTTTTTAAAGCATTACTGCAGGACTTAGTTTTCCCCTCGAGCAAGGGATTAGACCACCATGATGGCTAAGCGTAAGCTTATAGACTTTACACGTCTTACAAAAACTGGGTTAGTTAAGCTTTTGATGCGGGTTTTGCTTACAATGTATTCATTAATGTGTTAAATAAATTAATAAAAATGCTGGGATATTAGCACACAGTGCCATCTAGTTCCGTAGTAAGCTACGAGGCTTGTGTTACGGATACCAGATACTTGATATACTACACATCCATGACTGGAGTGGACTACAAACATTCGTGTTCAACAAATGAATGCCTCCAGCGGAACTCGAACCCGCGATCGCTGGCGTAGTAAGCTGGGTCACTACAAACTGAGCCAACGTGTCGTTTTCGTGCTAAGTTGATAAATAATACTAGAGAGTAGAGATATAGTATGTTAATTAATAAAGCTAAGTTTTATGTCGAGTTGTTCGTAAGATGTATTTCAAACTATCGGTTCCAAGTAGAGCCATACAAAGTACTGGTTCTAAAGAACACACGTAAATGCAAAACCGTTTAGAACTTCTAGAACATAATTAAAAATAAAATGAGGCAGTGGTATCTCAGTGGCAACGCGCTCGCTTGGATATCTGAGTAATGCGGGTGCGAATCCGGGTCTCGCACTTTTGATATTAACATGTGCGAATCATTTCTAACATGATAACCACTTGTCTTACGGTAAAGAAAAACATCGGTAGGTGTTTAAAAATAACACTAAAATTTAAAATTCAAATCAAAGTATGGATTAGGTAGTAGTATGTATATATGTACATACTTTAACTGCAGTATTTACTAATTTAACTAAACCGATTGTCAGGTCGCGTGTAAACACGTCGGATAGTTTGTAACCACTCAGCGGGAACGAGTTTAAAACTAATCTACACAGTAATGTTTCCAAGTTAAATTTCATCTACATTGAAATACATTGACGCTGTGTTCATGAAAACCTTACGGTATTTTTTATTTCGTTTTATCTCGTTTTATTATGGACTCCATATGAGAATAATTAGGAAATATCAAATTCGTCCAAATATTTTAGCTGCCATTTTAGAAGTCAAACGAAAACTCGAGAAAATCTTAAGTGATGAGAAATAATATAAAATACATATTAAATAATTACCTATAATATAATTATTTTTGAACATAATCTGCACATCGCACAGTATCGTCTAGATCCATGGTAAGCTACACACTACACTGCAAATATATAACTTTAAATACAAATACTCGCATTTATAATATGTATGTATTTAAAATGTATGTATGTATAGTATATCAACTATCGGGTATCCGTAACACAAGCCTCGTAGCTTACAATGGAACTAGATGGCGCTGTTGTAATAATGACCCAACATATTTATTTATATTTATTTATACATGTTATAAATATAAACAGCCATTACTGGTCCAAAATTTCGTTCTTTTTACACAAATCAATGTCCCCAACGGGATTCGAACCCGAACCGCTAGCACAGCAAGTAGGGTAACAATAAACTAAGCCAAACGTGTCATCAAATGATCTCTGATAAAGAATAAAATAACGTTTCGTTCAATCGAATAATTCCAATAGTAAAAATAAACACTTTTTTCTATCTATTTTCATACACAAGGCCTTAGTGGCAATACATAAAAATATATGTATATAGAATACAGAAATAAGACCAATCGCACATCATTGACTGTCCCATCTGTATTTCAAAGTTAATGTATGCCAGAATTAATAAACTTAAGATATTAAAAAGAAAAACTATCTCTTCAGATTTTTACGTGGATTTACTTTGATTTTTGGTTCCCGACGTTACGAATGGTTACATAATTCATGGACACGAAAGAAAAGGCAACGCCCACTAAGAAAATAATATAATATCAATAAAATAAGTACTAGTACTAGAACCAAATTGTAGTCGAACAAACCATACTTTACCGGATCGATAACGAAAAATGGTAAACAGCAGTATGAATCAAGCTTAAAATAATCAAGACAGTAGGTTACATCAAATATGAAGGTAGCTTAATGTTATTTCTAACTGAAATAAGCTACCTTTTATTTAAGCTGTTAAGTAAAATAAATACCTTTTCCGCTTTAAATAAGCATTACAAAGACTTAACACAGTACTTTAATATACAGTAAACCTGAAAATTTTGAAATTTACATTTCACCGCTTTACAGCCTTGTGATAAAATAAGCTCTTGATTAATATCATCAATATTCAGAAGTTCAACGCTTAGGCCGAAAGTTTAGTATTGAATTAAATGTCAAAAATGTGTTGAGTTATAACGCAGTCGCCCACATTTTTGCTTAAGTATTGTACTTAGCCCTTTTAACGGCCCAATAAATGAAAAGGGATGGAATATAGTTTACTGATATAGCAAAGTATGAGCAACTTAACATGCCTTCAGTTTTACAAGTATAAGAAATTCCCGAAAATTAAACCCATTTCCCTCAGTTTTCTAAGCTACTTGGTTACCACTGAGCTACCACTGCCTTCCAGAGTTTAGTTATACCTTTCACCACGGTGGCCAAGTGCGTGTTGGCGGACTTCACATCTTTCGAAAACTTGCTAGGTTCTCGCAGACATGCAGGTAAGACAAATGGTAATTAAGTGAGAAATGATTCTCACATGAAATTATCAGAGCTGCAAGACCCGGATTTGAACCCGCATCACTCGGTTATACAAGAAAACAGATTGCCACTAAGCTACTAGTATATCAGTATATATTTCGAGGCAAACAAGTTCTTGTAAGAAATATTTATGAATGTAAAGACTTTACGAAAATATTTTAATTACACTCGAAGGTATGCTCGAGGGAGAATGTGAGAACAATTATTTCAAACGAACCTACATCACACTATTCCAACATTATTTCCTAGATTGTAATAGTTTTTCAAAATACTTTGAATATTTCACACTTACAAAGGCATTTTATCTAAACTACGTATAAATTGTGCATATAATTATTTAGCTTTTGTTTTTTGATGTATCCTTAAGTACGTTTTGACGGTTAGTATGGAATAGATCCACTAGTCATAGCAATTCCCGCGGCTCCACCCGCGTTCTTATCACTATTAAAAATAAGGGCTGAAGGTAGAAGGATGAAAATTTACGGTTATAAGTATTTTTTGATGGCAATTCAACAAAATATTATTTGCTCTTGGAAAAAAAATTAAAAAATCTGGTGAGAGCCACCCTTATCACCGAAATAAAAAATAGCTTACGATCTATTCTCAGACCTACCAAATATTCACAAAAATTTCATATAAATCGGTCAAGCCGTTTCGGAGGAGTTCCATAACAAACACTGTGACACGAGATTTTTATGTATTAGGGAAGATTAAAACAGACTTCAGAAAATTCGGACTTCAGGAAATTTGGTGCAAAAACAGCAATTTTCTAAATTTATGTTTTAAAATAATAATTATATTCTCATTAATTTATTATAATAAATAATAAGTATAAAGTAGAACATTAATTCACATAGTATATTTATTATTTTCAAAATAACGTATAACAACTCTTACTTATTTAATAACTAAGTTGGTAATTCATATAATAAATCCCACATGAGCTTTCAAAGCACTACATTAATTTTACATAGAAAAAGCTCGCAAATAAAACAAAAATAAGCTCAATAGTTTATACATGAAATAGGACTTACAAAGTTGCACCGTAAAAGTTTTACGTGAACAAGCGTTACTGAAGTTAGAGCTAATTACACTACAAAGTTGTGTATGCAGTTTGTAACGAAAATACTGTAATTATTAAAAAAATGTATTATTCATTTTTTGTATTTCAAGAGATATTTGTTTTGTACTACATTGAGCCCGCAGTTTCGCTCGTGTACGATACATTTATACATAATGCAAATATTTGCATCTAAGAAAAATTTATAATTTTTGATATTATCATTATGTCAGCAAAACTCAGTGAAATTATACATAAAAATTATTTTCTGTAATGATCTATACTAATAAATTTTAAGCGTCTGTCTGTAACGTGAAATTAACGGCTTTACATTTAGTACTCAATACTCAATAGAGAAAAAATACAACTATTGTCAGTATATCCGTAAATCTGTTGCGACTCATCTCTAAAATTATTGAAATGGCGAATAAAAGCCGCACACAAAACAACCTTTGGGTTTCATTTTAAAATATTTTAAATAACTATTATAAATATATTTTTTTGGTTACGTTAAAATGCTTTTAAACGAACAAGAAAGAATTTAAATTATTTAACTTCAGAATACATTTTTTTAGGCATTTCATTTCAAATACCATTACGTCCTAAATAATATCATACTATGTAACTTAGTACCTAGGTATTGATTGTCTCGACTAGTATTGTCTACTATGAAAAAGGTAGTCGGTTTGATTCATATATGAAACTCAGTGAAAAGAAAAAAATAACATAACTTATGTTATGAATATTTACGCTTTGCTAAGTTATTTCTGAGACACTTTACAAAAATATCGATTTTATAAATTATAATATGAAAAAATATGTATCTTTTCATTTATAAGTAATATTAGTGCCATCTTTAAGTAAAATTATTAATAAAAATATTTTATTTGTTCCAAGATCGTAGACTCAGTACTAAGTTTTATCCAAATCCATCCAGCCATAGACACCTACTAACTTACGTATTTATAAGAGGACATTTACTTACCACAAGCCACGAGTAAAGACGAAAAGGAGAGAGGCTTTAAAGGAGAGACGAAACCATAGAAGTATCTATATAACTCTTCGAAGACTCGTACATACCTGAAAATAAAATCGCAATCAAAAACCGTTTCATAAAAATAAATCTCCCATTAATACTGAACATTCAGACAAAGTGACAATAATATTCCGAACAGTTTGTGTTCATTTGAATCTAAATGTACAGAATTTACATTTGAATTAAAAACAGTATTTTTCAGCGCTCGCCCGAAGGCAGTTTCAGGAAACTCTCGTTGAATCGTAATAAATGTTTTGATATTCATTTCTTAATATTTGCATATATTATAATTCATTGTTTTTTTTTAATTCTACTACTAAGGTATATTACATGGTATTCCATGTTTGACCGACTTCAAATAGGAAGGAAAAAGTAAAAATGTTATTATCCATCAGCCATTTCTGGTGTCCCATATTTGAAACAGTAGCCAATATACACATTTATTTCAGACTAGCGGTGCCCGCGGCTTCGCTCGCGCTAAGAGTGAATAAAATAAACATTTTTGCTTATATACTGTTACTTATAATGTACCAAGGTCTGATTCCCCATTTAAAGTTCTGGCCCTCTTTTCTGAAAACTACTGTGTAGCATCCTGCCGTGCCGCCACTGCTGCGCTTTCTAAAACTTATTTCCTATTTTTAACCAATTTTGCTACTATGTGTATCATAATTTCTTTGTGTGTTTTTCGTTAATGATAAACTGATGTACGTGGTTCATTGTTATGGACTTATGGTAAAAATTACTGTTAAATATTTCTCCTACGCAAATTGTGCCACCCCCGTTAACCCCCATAGGGGCTGATTTTCAAAAAACGCTTAGATATGTATCTCATAATTTGTATTGCAGAGCATTATTTCAGTTTCACGCAAAATATTTCAATAGAATTAAATTTCCCATACAAACTTAGCCACCCCCTTTAACCCCCAATGGGGGTGAATTTCGAAAAACCCTGAAATACGTGTTTCATCATTTGTACTAAAAAGCATTAATTCAAAGTTTCATGCAAAAATGTGCAATAAAAATATTTTTCTCATACAAACTTTGCCACCCCTTTTAACCCTTTTAGGGGTTGAATTTCCAAAAAATAATATGCCTATGTTCTTCTCATGAATGCAAACTATCTACATACCAAATTTCAGCAAAATCGGTTGGGTGGTTTAGGCGTGAAAAGGTAACAGACAGACAGACAGAAAGACAGAGTTACTTTCGCATTTATAATATTAGTATGGATTCAGAATACTCTATCAATCTGTTTAAGTCTTTCCAGCAAAACAACAAACACACAAACAAGTATTCGCATTTACCATTTACCAGCAATTATGAAAAAAAAATATTTGGGAAAAGGCTAAGTAAAATCCATTACAACCCTTCACCATAACCCTTAAACCCCTTAAGTATAGTGCAAACATGCACTTAGCCCTCGTTTAAATTATTGAAAGCTTTAAAAAATTATTACTTAGTGAGCTTTATTACATAATCCTAATAAATAATATAATAGAGAATCGATTGATCTTTAAGCGTATTTGCAAAAAATTGGCTTTTACAGGTTGGCTTCGTATGAAGCCTACGATTGAGAGTAACACAAGGGTTACCTCTAAATTTGTTTATTTATTCGTATATATTTTTAAAATTACAAACTACTTTTTCTTAACTACCTAGTACCTAATCCTTCCTCTATTTCTTTTAATTTATAAACCGACTTCTACTACAAGGTAATACTATAAATACAATTCAAGTATAAACCACCATTTATGCAAAGTTGGGTAAAAACAGTATCTAACTTTTAAAAATTCGGTTACCCTTAACAGTTGAACCCATTAAGAACCCTTCGCAACCTCTCCAAACTCAAGTACACAGCAAACGTGCCCCGCTGCATGTCAGATATCTTGTGCTTACATTTTGTTCTTAAAAAGATTGCTTCCACCCCACTTTTAGAAGTGAATTACTTTTGAAGGAGTTCAATAATGGCTTGAATTAAGTAAAAAATAAAGAAAATATTTTACTGTTTGCATAATTATTTTACTATCTATTATATAATATTATACTAAAATTGTGATTAGAATTTGTATAGAGTCATTATTAGAAGTCAAATCTGTTTTTATAGGTTTTGTCTGTCCCTCTCTATTGAGAACACATCAGGAGTAAAGTCACTGGACAAATTTTGGTGAAATTTGGTATTATTTATTTTATTCGTTTTTATTATTTATTTATTTATCGAATTAGCATATTAAATACTTTTTAATACGGAAAAATATTGCATTTGTGAAATCTGAAACTTTAGCATGAAGGTATATAAATACCAGGCATTCTAACACATTTTTTTCATTATAATTTCGTTAGCGCCTGCAATGATATAATAGCTATGTCATATGATCATACAATATGTAAGAATTTACTATATGGCTTTCAGTCATTGGTAAACTTTCAAATGAAGAAATGTATCAAAATAAGGCGGTATTCTACGACACATGATAAAGGTTTGATGCCCGTGCAGGAATAAATTGATTAGGAACAAGTTATTATAATTTAAATAAATAGAGTTCTAGTAAAAGAAACTGAAGCTATACCATATAATATAAGCATAAGATATAAAAATCGAACTTACAACCTTTAGTTACGAGGATGAACACACTTTCACTGTGCCAGTCTACAGTCATGATAACATATAAAAATTTTCAAATTGCAAGCTAATATCGTCCAGCAGACGGAATCTTGCATTTTATGAAAGAAACTCGCTGAATAGAAGAAAGTAGCCTTCAATAAAGCATGTGAGTAATAAAATTTTCTGACAATAATACTCTTATATAAAAGTGATTGCGACAAACTAGTTAGGAAATTTAAATTTGCAACATTTATTTGCTGCTGATAATCATTTTCTATGGTCGTGGGTTCGATATTTGTTCAAAAACATTTTTAAACTTTATAATCAAGATATGAATCGGGAGCTTCTTATATTACGTATTTATATTTTTTTATAATGTCGATATTATGTAACGAATTCCGAGTCTCGTGAATTATTTCTAAATTGTTATGACTGCCACTCGTTTAACGGTAAACTTTTCGGCAGACATGTGCTTTCCGCTAACCCGCACTAGACCAGCGTGGTGGACTATGGCCTAATTCCCATCGATATTAAAGAGAGGCTCGTGCCCAGCAGTGGGACATTAAAAAGGGTAGAATATAACGGTACATAGACACATACTAGTATTTTATGTAGGTTAAGCATTAAAAAAATTAAGATATTTTAAGAGCAATAAAAAATAATATTATCGATTCAGTTTTCAAGTACAGTTAAAAACAACAGATGTACCATCTTTACATAAAGCTTAAGGAAAAAAATACAATTTGTAAGCGATTAATTTCTAAAAAGAAATCACAAAGCAAAGATGAAATCAAACACTTGAATACAAAAATGGGACTTTCCGACCCAAACATTTGTTTACACAACTTTGTCTATAGTAAATATGTCACTGTATGAAAATATATTAAATATCGGAGGGGTCATGTTCATATTGTAATTTGTAAGTACGTTCGTAAATACGCTGGTTCTATTAAAAAGGATATTGGAGGTTCGATTCCTTTGCATTTTTAATGCAATTCAACAACAGTTTTTGTAAATTGATATGATTTAAATGAAATAAAAAAAAAAACATTTCCTACAAAAATATTTTTAAGTATAAGAATATATTTTATTTTTGAATTGGGCATCTAAGGGTGTCTAAAATTATTTGAATTAATGAAATTAAAACTAACTTTAATGAATTAGACTTAGTACTTTTCTAATTCAATTGTCAATATATAGTTATTTAAATATTCCTACCAGTATTAGACTACCGACTACCTGTTTTTAGTTGTTTTGAAAATGTATGATTGGAGAAAAATGGGTACTGAACTGTTTTGTCTTTGCCTATTAATATAGATATTAAAAAAATCAAATAAATAAATTTGACGTGAAATCCGTAGTAATTTTCTAGTTTATTATGAAAAACATGAACTTGAAACTCCACAAAAGCCATTCAGCTATTTGAATAGCTAAATTTCAACCTATTCATTTTTTATAGGCAGCCTTTTAATTGCCTACTGGAGAGGAGAAGGGTTATTTGTTCATTATGAAAATTGTGATTTTTGTATAACAGGTATATTAATACAAAAAAAAAATACAGATGAATTGAGAACCTCCCTTTTTTAGAAGTCGGTTGAAAAAAGTTCCTTCTAACGTTGTTCCGGCAATTATTTCTTACTTTTATTATTATTAAAAAAATAAGATTTGTGCTAGGTGTGCTACTAATACTAGCAACATACTAATAATAGCATATAATATGTGAGGACATTATTACAACAGCGCCATCTAGTTCCACAGTAAGCTACTTAACGTGCTTGTGTTGCGGATACCAGATAGTTGATATACTACACATATAAATTTTAAATACATACATATTATAAATATAAACACCCATGACTGGAGTACAAACATTCGTGATTAGCAAATGAATGCCCCCAGCGGGACTCGAACCCGCGACCGCTGGCGCAGAAAGTAGGGTCACTACCAACTGAGCCATACGAGTCGTCAAAAGATAATATATACACATTATAATTTTTATGACTAATAACTGAGAACTACTAGTACTAGTACTTCGTACAATATGCTGTATATTTAATTTTAGACCTTATGACAACTATGGGTAACAATCAGCAATGTCATCCTTAACAAGTATTATTTTTTTATAAATTTTGTAGACTATGATCAAGACTAATTTTTTATTTCATTTTATTTGGAAAACCCACAGTGTAGTATTACATTTAATTTGTAATATATATTACAAAAAGCACATATACCAAGGGAAAGCGAAGCGGGGATAGGTTACTAGTAAATGATAAAAGCACTAAATAAGATGAAGCCTATCTTGTATATACAATTCAATCATCTCCACATAATTAAAGATAGAACGACCCTAATAAAAAACTTAAAATAGCAACCTCGAAACAATCAAATTTCACACAAAAAATATGTATAATTAATGGAGAGAATGAAAATGAGAGTTAAAAATCCTTGCGATTTCTTATTTTTCTTAAGTCTCGAAAATGTAAAAGCCTCTTCTAAAATAATAGAAGGGTCTCAAGGGCCACTTATGGTACGAAGCCGGTTGAATGCAGAGGGCACTCTAAAGAAGATATTTACGGCATGACGAACGTCATTTTTATACAAATTTGATTCTAATTAGCGGATGACGTAGCTTTATTTCATTTAAAATAACGAAGTTTGAAAAGTTTTATATTAAAGTTCGTTCAAGGATTGATCTATGTTACAAATAAAAAAAACAAATTTGTTTTTATAACAAAATAATAGGTTTTCACTAAATGTACATAATAATATATTACTCCGTACAAGAAATAATTCAGTATAATATATAATAGTACTATCTATACATATAATAAAACTGTAGAAAAGTCGTTTTTGTACATCAAAAAAAATTACAAAAAAAATAGCCAGGGTGTTAAAGGACAACCAATAGAACCCATTTCCAGCATTTTTAGAATTTTTGTCTGTTTGTCTGTTTGTCTGTTTGTCGGTTTGTCGGTTTGTCGGTTTGTCTGTTTATTTATCCGGGCATCACGTAAAATGTACGAAAGCAATGTAGATAACTTTTATACACAACGATTGAACGTAACTTGAAGTAACATTTAGTTTTTGTTTCATTGCAATCGGTTCAGTCTATCAAAAGATATTTGAGTTTGAAGTGAAGAAGTAGAGAAATTTCAGAAGTAAAATTAGGGTTATGTGCATTTGGTCTCAAAACTTCACGTAACTTTTATACACAACAATATGTGCATAAATTGAAGTAACATTAAGTTTTTTGTTTCATAGTAATCAGTTCACACCTTATAAAAAATGTAAATTTAATAAAATTATAAGTGTTTCCGAAGTAAAATATTAAAACAGCGCCATCTACGAGTATTCGAACTTAGACTGGACTATACAACTGCGTGCAGTATTGTTCGATAGATGGCGTTGTGCGTGTGAAGTCATTTTCTGAATCGCGGTGTTAAGATTTTCCTTGAAAGAATGACCTTCGCCTACGTCTATGTCCGCCGGCCTCCGCTTAGGAGTTAGGAGCAATTGTGTTTTGTGCCGCCGGCCATTTATGAGTTTTGTAGGAGTCTTAAAAGTTCTGTCTTTAAAGAGGTTTGTCTGTGTAAAGGTATTGAATTGAAATGATAGTATCGTAAATCGTTCGTTCGTTAATTCGTTATTTCGTAATTCGTTTTATCTTTCAAAAAATTTTGGTTAGTTAGATTCGGTCTTAATTTCGAAGTGCGAAGTAAATATTAAATAATAACTTGCGATTTGAGTCAAGTATTTTTATTTACTTCGTAGTTTAATTTTTTATTTTTTTATTGCACAGACACATAGCATTATATGTTTTTAAAAACTTTTACTATAAGGCTGATATTATGATTAAATTTGTGTTGATATTAAATTTCTAGATAAGAGATTTAAAATCATACGCAGTATTATTTTAAAGTTTAGTTTATCTTGCCTTATAATAAATTTATGTCCTCCCAAACATTGTAACGGCACTCGGCTCAAAGTCACAAATCTGCAGCAAAACATAATCGAAGCTGAAATATTAACCTGTTGCGGCGCCGGTGATATTCTTTTATTCCAAGAATACATATTATAATAATTCCCAACAACTTTTGGAACGAAGTTCCTTATCGCGCGTTGTGAAAGGGCAAGCTGGAAAAAAATCTTACGAAAAGTTGTCACGACACTTTTTGCTATAGTAAGAAAATAACCTAACACAATTTTTAACTTTTTTTCAACAATGACCTGGATGTCATTTTCGAGGTTTGTCGGGGTGCTGATTGCGAAAATGAGGTCCATTTTCAAATCCAAGATGGCGGACATCCGCTTTTTTTCAATAATGACATGGGTGTCATTTTCGAGGTTTCTCGGGGTGCTGATTGCGAAAATGAGGTCCATTTTCAAATCCAAGATGGCGGACATCCGCTTTTTTTCAATAATGACATGGGTGTCATTTTCGATGTTTTTCGGGGTGCTGATTGCGAAAATGAGGTCCATTTTCAAATCCAAGATGGCGGACATCCGGTTTTTTTTCAATAATGACATGGGTGTCATTTTCGAGGATTCTCGGGGTGCTGATTGCGAAAATGAGGTCCATTTTCAAATCCAAGATGGCGGACATCCGGTTTTTTTTCAATAATGACATGGGTGTCATTTTCGAGGTTTCTCGAGATGCTGATTGCGAAAATGAGGTCCATTTTCAAATCCAAGATGACGGACGTCCGGTTTTTAAAAAATAATTATAATTCCTTCACTAATTAATCGAAAGGAACTTCGTTACATCCGGGTGTCCATTGACACTTCTCAAGTTTTTCCTTTCTCTTTCAAACGAGTGCAATTCCCAGTCAGTCTCTGTTATGCCATGACTATTAATAAAACTCAGGGCCAGACATTATCCGTTGCGGGGGTGGATATGCGGGAGTGGTCAACTATACGTAGCTCTTTCCCGCGTAAATAACCCCAATAACCTTTTTGTTTACGCTCCAGATGGTTCCACAGCTAATGTTGTTTATAAAGAAACACTAGCATAAATTAAAAAAATGATTTGTATCGGTATCCTCCAACAGCGCTTCGCACTAAAAAATACATTGTTAAGTTCCGACATCAACGCGAACGAAGTCGCGGGCACAGCTAGTCAAATATATAAATTAAAATATTTGTATACACGTCTGTCTGTCTTTTTATTCTGGTTTATCTCTGAATAACTGGACCGATTTTGACGGTACATCAATGTCAGATAGCTGATGTTATTAGGAGACTCAGGCAAATTTTGTTTTAGAAAATGAATTAGTGTTCCTTGAAAAATAAATAAAAACGAACTAGGAACGTTCCCGTATGAAGCGTATGTATGTATATGTATGTATGTAAGCGTATGGCGGACATCAAATATCTTTCAAAAACTGGCTAGGTTACCTCAGACATGCAGGTTTCCTCACAATGTTTTCCTTCACCGTAAGACAAGTGTTAATCATGATAGAAATGATTTGCATAAATTAAAACATGAATGTGACCTAGGACTTAAATCCATTTCACACAAATGCCTTTACATAAGCATATCTATTACTATTATAATATTATTATATGAATGTAAGTTTGTTTGTTACGCTTTCAGGCAGAAACTACTTAACCGATTATCATGACTGACATCACTTTGTACACATACTTTTAGAGGTATTAGAAGTAACATAGGATACTTTTTTTTCCTTTTTTTTCTAGCGGGCTTGAAACCATGAAAGCGGGCGAAGCGGGTACTGCTAGTATATTTTACAGTAATAAGTTAGAGTCTCTTGTAGTATCATTTCCATTTATCTATTATTTTTATTTTCACCAATTTCCTCTTACAATTTGCCGATTTCTACACCTTAAGGTTGCCTGAAGGAGGTCGCTGTGTTACCGATAAGATCGCCACTCGTACAACACCTTTTATTTTGTTACCTGTTCGAATTTTATTTGTGGGTGTACTATAAAGAATACTTATTATTTGTATTGTGCTCGGTATTCTTCCATAATCGTCATTGATGAGGAAAACTTAGAAAATGAATTCAGAAAGTCTTAAGAAATTGCTAAAGAAAAAAAAACAAAATGTCTAACAGGTCAAAACAATAAATTGTAAATAAAAATATAAAAAAAAGGAATTTCTATTTTTGTATATAATTTTTGATTGATGAAGCTTCAGTTCAATAATTGCCACAAAGCACAAAAAAATCATGGACAAACAGAGAAAGAGAAGTATTGAACTATGTTGTTTTTAGGTCATCAGCAGAATAAAAAATTGTTTGGGGAATCAATATTTTTTTAAGGAAGGGATAACATATATCTATACTATTAATACTAAAATCTATAAAAAGGTTTCACAAAAATTATGCAATTATCCATTTTATAATTAATTTTCCAGTTTTGTGCTATTCAAAGAAGCAGCATACCCACAACTAAGCGTACACCAAAATTCTAGTTCATAGTCAAATTGTTAACTAAACCTAAATACCGCAAGTGAAGTCAGAACGAAACTACTACCAAGTCATGTTTCCTTAAAGCTTTCGTAGAGAAAAGGGTTTTATAGAGACCCATAAATTGAATCTAACAAAATTACACTAAATGTATTTTATTTCTTATATCATGATTTCATTTGCCTGTTCATTGGAGCGGTTCTTGCGAAAGTTCCCTTATGAGCTTTTCGTATTTGGATGTAGCCATGTATTTATAGAGACATCTCGTTAGGCTCAGTTGATAGTGACCCTATTTTCTGCGCCAGCGGTCGCGGGTTCGAATCCCGCTGGGGGCATTCATTTGCTAATCACGAATGTTTGTACTCCAGTCATGGGTGTTTATATTTATAATATGTATGTATTTAAAATGTATATATGTAGTATATCAACTATCTGGTATCCGCAACACAAGCACGTTACGTAGCTTACTGCGGAACTAGATGGCGATGTTGTAATAATGTCCCAACATATTTATTTATTTATTTATATTATTTATTGGCTTAGTTAATTCATATTACATATTATGAGATACCTATATTAATACATTTACATAAAATTGTCGTGTCTGTTTTTAATTTCGAATTAACAGCCTTTCACTAAATGCATATGAAAGTATATACCTAACATTAAAAAATGAATTTTTAATGAATTGAATGTTTGTCCATCTATCTATCTGGCTTGCTGTTTGTTCCGGCTAATCTCTGAAACGGCTGGGCCGATATTGATGGGACTTATTTTAAAATTTTTATTTATTTTAATTACCGGACGGATTTTTGTGCTTCAAACTTTAAATTTGGTGCTTCTTGCCTAGTTACCTTATTAAAAAAATGATTTTAATTTGTAATATACTTCACTACCCCTACCCTGAATTGTAGCATTCGAAACTTCGGGAACTAAAAATGAAAATAAATCCGCGACAAAATCCGAAAAGGTAGTTTCATTTATAATGTCGAATATTCGCGTAAACCTAAGAAAGTATTAAATATCAATTATGTTCCATAACACTACAATAGTATGTCTGTTCGTAGGATATTGTAAAAAGTACTTCTTTTGAAACTGTTCGTAGATTGAAACTCTCGCAACGTAAACATAAAATTTAGTTTGCTTAAGAGAAGTTTTAAACGGAATGCTAACTCTGTTTTTCAAATGGTTTACAATTTTATTGTTTACAGTCTTTATAGAATAACTACTTTTAAATTGAATTGAATATGAATTCAAAGTAAATAATTTTAAAGCTATTTTCATGCGTCAACATATAAGACTAGTGTTCAGTTTGTAGTGACCCTACTTTTTGTGTTAGCGGTCGCGGGTTTGAAACCCGCTAGCGGCAATCATTTGTTGAGCACAAATGTTCGTACTCTAGATATGGGTGTTTATATTTATAAATATATATGTATTAAAAGTTATATATGCGTAGTGTATCAACTATCTGGTATCCGTAACACAAGCCTCGTAGCTTATCACGGTAATAGATGGCGTTGGGTGTTATAATGTCCTAATATATTTCGTTATTGATTAATTATTTATTAATATATAACGATGATTATAAAAAAATACTAACCAGGAATCGAACCCATTACACTCAACCTTCATTTAATCAGTCATGCAGCAGAATTGGGCCCTTCCCGTCAAGATAACATCGATACTCAAGACACTCCCTCGCGTTCACACTCCAGTCAAGTGTGAATCCTACAACCGTTTTTAACGGTTTACACTTCCCATTAACATATTACGTGATATATTATTTGTTATATATTATTGTGAAGCAAATATGATTTTTTAAATTCATATTGTGCTAGATATTCTCAAATTTCAATTATTACCTATTTCTTCTATTTGAGTACTTATAATTTCAATTCTATATACATTATTAAGCTACGAGTATATCATAATATATTTTTAAGTAAAAATCTGTGGGAATTACTTAGGGTTAAATGCTGTATAACTAAGCCTTAAAGGCACTACTACACACATGTGAAAATTCAATTTCTATGGAAAAGCATAGTGAATTAATAATAATAAGTAGTAGTTAATAAATAAGCCAATTAATATTATAACCCATATTTTTCTAAACCCATCGACGAAATAACTTTCAACAAATAATAGAACAAAAATTTATGATATGCCATATTATATTCTGACTTTTTGGTAACGCTTAGATGTGATTTCCAACTAAAATGTAATATTTTACAGTAAAAGCCAAAAAGCTGACATTCAAACTAAACGTAATACACATGTTATTTATTATATAACTTTCTCGAGACTAATTCTATTATATGACCTTGGGTGACACCACAGGATTTACACTTCACTGCACACTCCTTGGAGGCTTCTTTACAGGATGCGATATATCGTATCAGACTATTATTTACCATAATAAATGCTTGCTATACTAATTTTCAAATGATATTTAATAGCTGAATCGCAGTCCTACATCTTTGTCCTTATTAAGTAGATTAAAATTTTATTAAGAATCGCTTCTCGTACTTTGTAACAGTAGAGGCAAAGGGTCGATATATTTTTTTTTGTAAATCTCTAACTGTCCTAAAACTTCGAACTCAATAAAAATCATTTGACTAATAAGTTTAACTTTTACATCAAACTAGCATTAGACAAAAGTTTAATGTGGGTTTTTAATATAGGGAGTGTTTGTTCTATTAATATAATACAACAGTTACTATACAAACATGAGAATAAAAAAATCATACCTTAAATGTCTTAATTTTTATTATGATTCACTTTTGAATACACGATAAGGAATAGTGAAGAAGAGTCTTATAAATTAATTAAGACTTAAATGCTAATGTGGGGTCTGTACACGATATCTATTTCTGCATAATGCAATAATCGTATCGTAAGCTATAAAAGGTTCAAAAACGGACGTGCGACAGCCGAAGGATTCACGGACGGATGGCCACCGCCCTTTGTGTTTTATACTTTTTACGCCTCCAACTTTTTGTCCCTCGAATTTCTTATATTCACGCCTTTATTGTTTTCGTACCTTCTTATACAAGCAATATTTAGCAGCGAGCTTTTTATTCAAAAATATTAAAAATGTCCTATTTATATCATTTCATGACTTTTCAATGTAATTAGTTTTACATCGATTTGCGGAAATAAAAAATATTATTACTATAGCCAAAGTCTATGAAAATGTAGTGGGCCAACGGACGTGACAGAAGCCCAAGCTGCCATATACTCGCTTGGGACATTAGTGTATGGCAGCTTGGGCTGTCACGTCCGTTGGCCGACTACGAGTATATGTTTCATTGGCTTATAGCACTAGCATTTTCCTCGTCTTTTCCTATACTTCATTTATGTTTAACCACTAAGGTTAAGTTGTGTGGTAAAATAATAATTGTTAGAAGCTCATTTTTATACCAGAGAAAAAATACAACTTTTATAAACATATTTATGGCAATGACGACCAAATTAATACGGTTTTATCGCAAAATATGCTCTTAGCTGCTGATATATTCACCTCTAAACTACGTAAGTGATTCGAGATTTCATCTTTATCCAGAGAGGGATTTAGTATCAATTTTCTGTTGTAAAATATGTGTGTATTTATATAGATAATTTAAAATATATAAAGTTACTAATATATTATTACGGAAATCATATAAAAATACTTTAAACCAATAATTAATTTGCCAAGAGATATTTAAATAATTCATTCAGAGATGTAAGTTCGTGAGAAAGCTCTCACCGAAGGAATGCAGATCTGTGAAACACAACCGTCGCTATTTCCAAACAAAAAATGTATTGTTAATACTGGGTACTATTTGCTGTTATAGTTATGTAATGTAAATTTAACTGTAGTTTTATTTAACATAAAAACATCAATACAAAGGCCGAATGTATGATGAATTTTAGAATTTTCAGTTATCTGGCAATAGTTCACAAGAAAATCACAGACCGATTTTGATAAAATTTAGTATGATGATATATAATAATAATAATAAATAAATATGTTGGGACATTATTACAACAGCGCCATCTAGTTCCGTGGTAAGCTACGTTACATGCTTGTGTTACGGATACCAGATAGTTGATATACTACACATATAAATTTTAAATACATACATATTATAAATATACCACTGGACTGGAGTACAAACATTCGTGATTAGCAATTGAATGCCCCCAGCGGGACTCGAACCCGCGACCGCTGGCGCAGAAAGTAGGATCACTACCAACTGAGCTAAATGAGTTACAGTGATAGATGGTTATCCTGATCAATATATAGATACTTTTACTGCAGAAAAACATCTGTCTTAGAGAAATCTATAGCGTTAAAACATACCTTGTTACTACGTTAGGATGACCCCTGCGGGGCGAAGGTAGGTCGTCAGTTTATAAAATAATAATAGTGTGTAAAATATTTTAACGAAATTTTTAAAATGCAACGCCCCTTCACAGAAAGAGCTCAAAATTACATGAATATGCAAAATCCCAACTAAATGTGTTAATAGAATTAAAACTTTGAAGCGAAAAACGTAGTCACATTCAAACATTGCAAGATAAATAAAAGCTTGCGTTAAATTCTGTATTTCTTTTATTTTTTAAGTCTCCAATGTACAATATATATATATATATATATATATATATATATATATATATATATATATATATATATATATATATATATATATATATATATATATATATATATATATATATATATATATATATATATATATTGTAGTTTGACTGCAAATATTCGAAGTTAAATACGGTGCTCCAGCTTCATACGGCGATGTACACAAATAGATGGCCCAGTGGGATTCGAACCCTGAGCCAAAAGGTCACTAAACACTAAACCAAACGTGTAGTTATAATATATTATTTATTTATTAGTTCTATTATGTAACAATTCGATAATATGAAGGCGATTTTCACATACACGGAAAAGTTTATAAAACGATTTTGGGTAAGGAATCGTACGCTAATATCGCACGTAATCAACGTACGATAATAGCATTTTAATGTTTATATGGAAGCAAGAACTAAATTCGCCCGTCAAATTCTCGTCTTACAGAAATTATTGTATATGGTTATATTATATATTATTATGTTATATTTTTATGTATGTATTTATGTATGTATGAATGTATGTATGTATGTAAAATTGAAAAAAAAAATACTCTTACGTAGGTTTATAATTAATATTGCTAAAAAGTAATAAGTAATCGTAATAATAAATGAATTTTTCAGCCGTTTTGCACGATCTTTTTCTTATTCTACAAGTTTTTCCTTATATTTATAGCTTTATAACACCATAACATAATATTCAACGTTTACTAGTTTTTGCCCGCGGCTTTGGTTACTTTGTTGAGAAAATTTAATCTATGTTAGCATTTGTAGTTCATAGTTCTTTTATGGATAGGTTAATTTCTTTCAAATCTTATAACCTTATAGATTATTTGTGAAAATACTTTCCGAAAAACGCCAAACGATCCTAGTTCGGCTTATTAATTTAAATATTAGTAGGTATAATAGAATTAATTCAAGTAACCATTATTACAAGTAAAACGAATTAATTATGTGCGATATTTTTTGCTTATAATTTTCCATATGAGTGAAGCGAGCGAAGTCGCCGTATGTCGTTCCCACGGGTGCATCGCCGCCAGACATGCTTCGGTTACGACGAGCTAGCTACAGGTTTAGATAAAGATAATAGTTTTTTATGAATATTTATATTATTTAACCGACTGTACAAAAGAAGATATTTGTGTCTTTTTGTGTGTTTGTTTATTTGTTACGAGATATATGCGTTAATGCTGTATCGATTTTGTGATGATTTATTTATGAGTATTTAGATTTTGTTAAATTATAGTTTACAAATATTATGTTTTTGTATTTTTGAACACTAATTGTTAATAGAATTTAGTACTTACACGACTTTAGTCTCTAATGCTTTTTTAAGATAGTTTTTTACAATTATCCATCAATTCATTTAATAATATTTATTCACATTATTTAGTTGAGTAACCGAGTGAAGCGGGTGTAAATACGTGTCTCACACCTCTAATATTTTCATGTGCGAATAATTTCTAACATAATTATTACTCATCATACGTTGAAGGAAAACATCGTGAGGAAACCTGCATGTCTGAGAGAACCTAGCAAGTTTTCGTAAGACATGTGAAGTCCGCCAACACGCACTAGGCCAGCGTGGTGGACTATGGCATGACCCCCCTCGTATTAAAGCGAAGTCCGTGCCCAGTAGTGGGACTTTAAAAAGGGATCAATACAAATCATTTTAGATCAGAATATACGTAATAAATAATTTAAAATGATTTTTGATGTTTGATTTCTATGCGTTCTTGAACAATTAATCCTATTGTAATGAAACTTTGCTCTCTTACGAAGATTCTGTTAAGTTACTTTTTTATTATATTTACAGACGTATAGATAAAAATACAATATATCCATAGATAATTTAAAAACTTACAATTTTTAAATATATAGTGTGATTTTACATCAGATTTATTAACGCTGTGGTTCCCACGGGTCTAGTTTATAATGTAGTATTTTGATATGCATCGCTTGCTACCTTCGAATAATAGGCGTTTTATTCTTCATTAAAATTATACATTTTTTTCAAGTCTTCTTATACGTAGAGCTTTTTATATTAAAAAGTATTTTAATGTCTAGAATCGAAAATTTGTACTAATATTAATGATAACAAGTACATATTAATTCAATTATCCATATAGGGCTTTAATAGGCTATAATCTGGACTAGCATAAACTACAAAGTACTCACGAATTCACGAGTGAATTAAGAATTAGTTGCTAGAAGCGAAATATAACAGATTAATTAAAACTATTATTCTCATAAAAATACTAAAAGGAAATTTAAAACCGCTAAAGCAGAAAACATTGCAAAGGCTTCACGTATCGCATTACAGAATCCACTCTAAAATGACCCTTCGATCTCTTACCTGTGACATCTTAAGTACTAACGTAACGTACGATGATATAATATCAGGGTTCTTACAAAATGGTTAACGACATGTGGTTTCCGGACGACATCTGGTTTGTTCAAGCAAAGAATATACCAGTAATACTACCTGAGTTTGGTCGTCATAATACTGTATTTTAATCAAATCTTAGAAAGAATGTATAACAATATGTATATGGAAAAAAGCCCTATAAAAATTGAACCTGAATGATATCGAACCATATGTTAACTTATGTTTTCATAAACTTTTGAAAAACAACATTTTATCATAATTAAAATATATAATTTCATTGCAACACGTACCTATTTATAAGTACGAGTATTTGGTTATATAGTTGAAGAGATAAATTGAAAATGAGCTTAAAAAGCTTTTAATGGTGTAGAGACATGCAGGTGTGGTTCCTCAGGATGTTTTCCTTCACCGTAAAGCATGTGGTAATCATGTTAAAAATGATTCGTATATAAAAATACCAGAGGTGTGAGACCCGGGATTTGAACCCGCTTCACTCGATTTTCAGTTTTTTTTTTATTTATTTACATATATGCTAGAGATAAGTTTTTTCAAAAAGAAATCCAACACTTTAGCAGTATTAGAAATATTTTTAAAGACATATTAAGTATTTGTAAGTGTATCGCTCTATCAGTAATATTATTAGCTATATTTGTTTATACAAAACTTTACATAACATTTATAATTTTATAAAATAACTTCTTTATATATTTTAATTTAACTTTTATTAGCAAATTTTGATTTTGAACAAGCAAATACAAAATGGGATTCCAAACCTTATTTCTTCGCAATCTTTTAGAACTCTCTTTTAAATCTTATTTCATAGTAATAGAGTTTAAAACGGCTCTACAATTTTATGTCTAGCTATATAAATGTACGATGCAGTTTTGGAGATTGTACAGTTTAAATTGCTTGATAATCGATATTGAACCTAAAGCTAAGGGAAGAAGGTCCATTTTCATGTACAAGTATGATTTATGATGCATTTTGATGCATTTGATAGCGCTGTTATAGTGCGTTTTCTCACGGATTTGTTGGTTATAGTTATAGCATCGCTTAGCTTATATTGTGCAACAATCTTAAACTATTTATTTGATACACACAATGTCTAATTTAAGTAATAACCGGTTATACTTCTGACAATACGTTTGACTCAGTCGGTAGAGACCCTGCTTTCTGAGCCAGCGGTCGCGGGTTCGAGTCCCGCTGGGGACACTCATTTGTTGAGCATGAATGTTTGTACTCCAGTCATGGGTGTTTATATTTATAATATGTATGTATTTAAAATGTATATGTGTAGAATATTAACTTTCTGGTATCTGTAACACAAGTGTAGCTTTCCACGGAACTAGATGGCGCTGTGTGTAATAATATCTTAACATTTTGTTATACTAATATTATAAATGTGAAAGAATGGATGGATGGGTGGAAGTTTGTTGCTTAATTACGCCATAACGGTTGAACAAATCTGGATGTTTAAGGTTTTATATATCTGTTCACATTAATTTTAGTATTTAATTTGGGTTTAAGGTTTTATATGTACATTAGTTTTTTTTTGAGTGAAAGGTGTCATACGTATTTTTATTTTAATTTGTAAAATTCTTGTCTGGGTTTAAATTATTACAATTGTACATATTTCTGTAATTGATGGCAGTAGGAGTATTTTAAAACGCGCTATCGTTTGATTAAGATGGTTTATATAAGTAAAGGTTGATGGCAAATAAAGTTAGTTCCAATTCCAGTTCCGATCATTGGTGTTTTATTGTAAGCATCATAGGGATCTCCCATGGGTAACATCGGATTGACTCCGATCACTGGTGCTGTAGTCTGAGCATCAGAGGGATTTCTCAGGGTATATATCGGAACGAACATTTGGTTCTTCGGAGCCAGATAGGGGGAACTCAACAATCCGATCACTGGTGTTTTACTCCAAACACCAGAGGGTTTTCCCAGGGTCAATATCGGATTGAACATTTGGTCCTTCGAGATCGGATCAGTGAATCGCCGGTTAAGTGAAGAACCACTGGATCAGTGAGGCTAGAACTCTCGCCATCACATTTGACCGGGCAAGTGGCGTCCCTGGTCAAATTTCAGCAGTAGCAGGGTCGCAAAGGTGCGACTCGCCACTGCAGACAGTGCCTGGAGCAGGCACCTGTCAGGAGAGGAGAATTGTTGGCGCAAGGGAAGTGCACGAGACGCGTCGCGTGGGACGTGTCAATGCACATCAATACAGTCCATTGAGGTGATCTACGAGAAACTGTAAGTGTTTCAAAGTTATAAGTAGTGGAAATTGAACCTTAAGTGAATGTGTGGTTTAACTTTAAAAGTCAATTCAGAATATTTATAAAGAAAATATATTCACGAAATGAAACCTTATTACTAGGAGTGATTATAGTTTTTATTTGTATTATTTGTGAAGAAATTTGGACTTAGAAAATTTGCATAATTTTAATATTTAGTATAGTTTATATTAAAATAATTTTAACGTTAATATAGTTTAGACAGGGAACCTTTGCCTGACGTGTGTCAACATATATTTAAAAATAGTTTTTAAATTTTTAAGCTTCTTACTTGAGACGTCATATTAGAAATTTATTTACAATGGATGCTTTAATTAAGGTTCAAATGAATTTATATGATCGCATGCATAAGGCGAGAATAAATTATAAAAAGTCTCCTAAAGAACGCATAACTAGTCAGTATGTTGAGACTCGAATAGAAAATTTAAGCCAAATATGGTCTCAGTTTTGTGATAACCATAACAATATAATTAAGTTGTCTCAAAGTTTTGACGGGAACTACTTTAAAGAGGATGTAATGGGAAACGTGGAAGAGATGTATATTGACCACATGACCGAATTGAAGCAAACGCTTGCTTCAATTAATATTTCGAGTAAGGATGTGTCAGTTTCGAATGTAAATAATGCGACTTCTAATATTAAGTTACCGCGAATAGTCATTCCAACATTCAATGGTCAATATGCTGAATGGACCACGTTTAGAGATTTATTTGTATCTCTTGTGCATAATAACTCACAATTGGATAACGTTCAAAAAATGCATTATCTAAAAGGTTATTTGTCTGGTGAGGCCGAACAGCTGCTCAGACAGATACCCATAGCAGATTCAAATTATGAAAGGTGTTGGTCATTACTTAATTCTAGGTATAATAATAAAAGATACTTGTCACATTTTATTTTAAAACGTTTATTGAGTCAAAGAAATATAATGTCTGAGTCTGCTAATTGTTTAAAGAATCTTATTGATACAACTAATGATTGTTTAAGTTCATTAACAAATTTAGGTATAAATGTAAGTACTTGGGATATTATTATTATACATATACTTACTTTGAAGCTAGATCCGGAGTCCAGGAAACAGTGGGAATTTTCTGTAACTAATAACAATTCTTCTGAAGAACTACCAACCTTTAACCAATTTTCGGAATTCCTTACTAATCGTTACCGGGCCTTGGAGTTCTTGGACACCAAATCAGCTTCTGTAAGTAAAAATCCTCAACAAAATAATAATGTAGCTAAATTCAAAACTTTACACGTGTCATCAAATAAGACCCGATGCGCATTTTGTTCTGAGGATCATAAAATTGAACATTGTAAGCGTTTCTCTAATGAAACTGTAGACGCTCGACGCAATTTTGTCCAAACCCATAACTTATGTTATAACTGCTTAGGGAAAAATCACACTGCTAAATCTTGCCATAGTTCAAAGAAATGTTATAGTTGTAAGCGTCTACACCATTCGCTATTACATACATCAAATGCAGGTATTTCTGGAGCCAACTCTGAAATAACTAAAAATGGTTCAACAAATTCAGAATCTAAGAATTCTAATAACAAAGTGGAGTCAACTCCTTTAGCAACGTTCTTTTCGACAGGGGTTGTTCATAATCAGGTTTTGCTAGCTACCGCGTTAGTCAAGGCCGCGTCGAAAACAGGGAAACACTACATAATTCGAGCGTTGTTAGACCAGGGGTCACAGACTTCATTTGTGACTGAAGCGACAGTCCAATATCTGGGACTCAAGAAAATTCCCATAAAAGAACAAGTTTCGGTCTTAGGGGGAGAAAGTAATATAACTCCAAAAACAATGGTTTTTATGCAACTTAGGTCATTGATTAATCCAAATTATAATATAAATGTAAAGGCTTATGTTTTAAAAACAATCACGAGTTTCCTTCCAGCCAGGAAAGTAAATGCATTAGAATGGCTTGAAGACCTGAAAATAGAATTAGCAGATCCGAATTATCACACTCCGAATAAAATAGATGTTTTGTTAGGTGCTGAAGTTTATTACAAGATAATTCAGGAAGGTATTAAAAAGGGTCCTCAAGGTTCACCAGTTGTCCAAAACACATCGTTTGGATGGATCATCTCAGGTGAGGTAAATACATCATCTAGGGAGGATCAGGGAGTCCAGATCAGTACATTTCACTGTCGAATTAACGACAATGACATGCTTAAACAATTTTGGGAATCTGATATGGACCTAATAAAACAACAAAGAATGACACGTCATGGAGAACAAGTTTGCGAAGAACTATTTGCTAGTACCACTGAAAGGGATGAAGACGGTAAATATATAGTTCGCTTACCTTTTAGGACGGAAAACCCAGATTACATGTTTAGTTTTTCTAAAGAAGTAGCTGAAAAAAGATATAACACATTAAAATTAAGGTTTGAAAGAAATTTAGAATTCAGTAAAAAATATGAATCAGTAATGGAAGAATCTTTACAGTTAGGTCATATGGAACAGGTATCAGAATCAGAAGAAAACACATCAAATGTGGTAAGACGAGAAAACAAGGACACTACAAAGTTAAGAGTACTTTCTAATGAATCTGCAAAAGGAAAGAATGGGATTTCATTAAATGATTGTGTAACAGTTGGTCCACGTCTACAGCCAGATCTGCGTCATATTTTAATTCGTTGGAGGCAGCATCCTATTTGCCAAATGGCAGATATTGAGAAAATGTATCGGCAAGTAAGAGTCGCAAAACAAGATACTAATTTTCAGCATCTTCTATGGGAAGATAAAGCGGGTAATGTTAAACACTTTAGATTACTTACTGTGAATTTTGGGACTGCTTCAACTTCATATTTTGCGGTTAAGGCTCTTCAACAAGTTGTGTTTGATAAAGGTGTTTGTTATCTGTTGGCAGCTAAAGTAACAATTAATAATTTCTATGTATATGATTTGATAACTGGATGCGAATCTGTAGAAAAGGGATTTAAAACATACATTGTAATGAAATCTATGATAAGCAAAGGGGGTTTTACATTACGGAAATGGTCAAGCAATAGTAATGTTCTATTAGAAAAGAGTAACGATGATAATGCAGATGAAGAAATAAAAGAAGAATCAAGGGTAAAATTTCACAATATTATAAAAATACTAGGACTTACCTGGGACTCCATATGTGACTCATTCGGGTACTCAGCATGGCTAACATCGTTACCAAGACTAAAATTATATGGCGCCATACTATTAACTAGATTACTTATAGAGGTAACTTGTATCATGGGTATTGTTAAAATGAATTTACATGCTTGGACTGATTCAACAATTGTTTTTGTTTTGTTTAACAGTCATCCTAGCAGGTGGAAGGTATCCGTGGTAAATCGTGTCTCAGAGAAGTTATGTTCTTTGGAGTCGTATCAAAGGGCTCATGTAACATCAAAGCAGAATCCAGCAGATTGTGCTACCAGAGGTCTGTTTATAGTTAAGATAATTTTATACAGTATCCATCGAAAGAAGCTAGTCTCCAAAATGGAAAAACATAATCACAGATTTGGAAATAGTTTAACTCGTCGTGCGACTTGTAAATATTCGTTTATATATAGGTAATCTTCTTTCGAGAGGTTAATTAATTTGTTGATTTATCACGCTCTAACTGCACCTGATTACAACTACGAACACCAACACATTAGTTCTCTGCGAAAGCGAGATATGGTTATATAGAAAGAAGAAAGGTTATTATTATAGGTTATTGTATATTATAATTATAGGTATTCATCCGGGTTTGGACGGAATTGTTAGAGTAGTCAAAATTCAAAGCAAATAAAAATGTTATGTTAGTCCGAACAACATGTAAACTTTATGTACTTCCAATTACAGAATAAATGTTACTTTTTCAAAGCAGGTAGCAGTAGAGTAGGCAGTGGTTATAAGGACAAAATGTCCTTATGGTGGGCGGTATGTTTAAGGTTTTATATATTTGTTCACATTAATTTTAGTATTTAATTTGGGTTTAAGGTTTTATATGTACATTAGTTTTTTTTTGAGTGAAAGGTGTCATACGTATTTTTATTTTAATTTGTAAAATTCTTGTCTGGGTTTAAATTATTACAATTGTACATATTTCTGTAATTGATGGCAGTAGGAGTATTTTAAAACGCGCTATCGTTTGATTAAGATGGTTTATATAAGTAAAGGTTGATGGCAAATAAAGTTAGTTCCAATTCCAGTTCCGATCATTGGTGTTTTATTGTAAGCATCATAGGGATCTCCCATGGGTAACATCGGATTGACTCCGATCACTGGTGCTGTAGTCTGAGCATCAGAGGGATTTCTCAGGGTATATATCGGAACGAACATTTGGTTCTTCGGAGCCAGATAGGGGGAACTCAACAATCCGATCACTGGTGTTTTACTCCAAACACCAGAGGGTTTTCCCAGGGTCAATATCGGATTGAACACTGGATGAATGTTGACACAGAAATAGGATATAGTCAGGAATAGCACTTAACTTATTTTATTTTGGAATAATGTACAATTCCCGTGGGAAAGGTGCTTTTTTACGGATCAACGCAAAGCGAGCTAGGGGGAGTCGCTAGTTAATAATATTTTGTATAACGAATGTTTGTTGACCTTTTCTTAACTGATTATTTTTTTTAACTTCATGTGTAACTCTGTAGGTACATATTATAATATATTTTTCGAAACGTAATATTTACTATTTTTAAGATTTGCAAATAATACTCAAAACGAAGTATTATTTTTCTTGGTTTTTGTTTTAACCGTTTACTAACTTTTTAGTTATGTATCATTTTTTTAATATATTGTTACAACTATTTACTTCAATTTATCTTTGAATCTTTAAATAAACCAATCCTTCATGATTTTCCGAAAAACCAAAGTGGCAAAATTTTATATATTATTCCTTTAAGATTCATCAAATCAAATCAAAATATACTTTATTCAAATAGACTTTTACAAGCATTTTTGAATCGTCACTTTTACATTATTATATAGAATGTAAACCAAATTTCAGTCTGTAAGTCTGGGACTTGGGAGTAAGCTGCCACCGACTCGGAATGCTGTTCTGCCGAGAAGAGCCGGCGAGAAACTAAGCAGTTGCTCCTTTCAAAATAATATTTCATTACAATATTTATTGCATTACAATATTTATCTATTTTTCCTACATCTTCAAAATATATGAAATAATTTTTAAACTATCTAAAGCAAACAAAAAAAAAGCAAAAATATGTAATAAAAATATTTTAGAAGACATATTTTGTTTACTTTATCATCTTATAAAATGTTTTTGGTATAACAAAATACGGAACAAATAAAACCGTTGTGTCATTACACATGCCTCTAATCTCCATTATAATTTATCTCTGTCTATCATCAAGTTATGTCGCACATAAGAAAGAGAAAAAAAAATGTCATTGAAGCAAAAAATATGAATGATCATAATGGATTTTACTTAACTGATTGTTGCGTAATTACTCATAGTGGGCTTAAAACATTACTTCAGAATATAGAAGGGTTTCACAATTAGTAAGAGTATGGAAGGCCCACGCCCAGCAGTGGGATATTAAAAAGGACTGAACCACCGTACCATAACACTGTTCTTACGAACATGCACTATACTACTAGAACGTATAATACTTTGTAGATTTACTAATACATATACGAAATTTTGACATCACTACATAGTATAAAACGAAGTCGCTTCCCGCTGTCTGTCTGTCCCTGTGTATGTTTTAAATCACGCAACGGATTTTGATGTGGTGTTTCTTAATAGATAGAGCAATTCAAGAGGAAAATTTTAGTATATAAAATTATTTTGATTTTTAAAATTGTAGTCTAGCGCAAACAATGTAACAAATATTTAACGACCTTTGAGGCATCAAAAACCTTAGTCTCCCTCCAGTAACCATGATTGCTGTAAAGCCTTCAAAATGTCAGGAACCAAAAATCTAAATAAATCCACGACAAAATCAAAAAAAGTAGTTTCATTTAAGAGAACGTACCAACTATATTATACGTATATAAAAACAAAATCGGCCAAATCACCCCTAATGAGTAACAAAACGAAAGAAACGCTGTCTCTGCGACTAAAGATTAATGTTCTCGCCATTTTCTCCCAATTCCTTTAACGACTGCATACTTGTTTAATATAATTACTGTAATAGGTTAAGAGTTACGCAAAATAAGACACATATTTTGAACAGAAATTAAGTCAATTTTAACTTATTCGTACTTGTAATATGTTTTGTGAAATCAACTTGAATGTCGAGCTTCCGAGCTTTTACAATATTCATTTTATAAACGGTAAAAGTAAGCGCTAATAGAACAAGTTGAATTTTGGGGATGTACGAGTGGTACTAAAATTATTCCATATCCCGAAATGTGAAACATTTTTTTTTCAAATAAAGGTTATTTAAAATGTTCCACACTCATTGTTATTTTAATATTTTTAATAGTTTGCAGAGTGATCCATTTTTTTACGTTTAGAAAGGCTTTTATGCATACTATCTGCATACAAACAGGAGTTATGTTGGACTAAAACTTGACAGAACTACCCCGCGCCCCCTGCGTTTAATGGAGTATCGTATGATCGCCTAAGCACTCTACCACGGTAAAGAAAGGCAACTCAAGGCCAATGTAAGTGAAACCAGTTCTGATTATTCAGATATCCAATATTTTAATGGTTTCGCCTTATAACTGCAGAACCCTAAAATAAACAAAGACGGCGTATAAAATTATATTCTAATGCTCTAGCATAATTTCAATTTTTTCGACGATAGGTTTGGCTCTTGTAGTGGTGACTAGTGACCCTACTTACTGCGTTAGCGGTTACGGGTTTAAGTCCCGCTGGGGACATTCATTTGTTGAGCACGAATATTTGTACTTCAGTCATGGGTGTTTATATTTATAATATGTATGTATTTAAACTTATATATGTAGCGTATTAACTATCAGGTATCCATAACGCAAGTCTCTTAGCTTACAATGGATCTAGATGGTGCTGTGTTAATGTCATAAGTGTCCCAACATATTTTTTTGAAAGAACGTGTTTCGTAGGGTCAAATAGATAAGTAATAAAAGAACTGTAATACCTGGCAAACATGTTTGAACGTGTTTAGGGTATTCAATTCTAATAGAATATATGTACACAGACCGTCTCTAGGGTACATTTTTTCATACAAAAATGATTTGTATGCTTCTGGCGTGGTGATTTATATATGTACGAGAGAGTATTCTACGTTGATATAATTCAATGTGGCACGAGAAACATTATGAGAATTCAATTGAGTTATTAGAAAATATTGATTCTTGATGAATTGATTTTGAAAAATGCTTGAATTTTGTTGAATTCTTCAGTAATTTCTTAATTTATTATGTCATTTGACGAGACGTTTGGTACAGTTTGTAGTGTTGTGCCAGCGGTCGTAGGTTCAAGTCTCGATGGAGTATTCATGTGTGATGATCACGAACGACGGCACTTTATTCATTAATTATCCACAGCACAGGCTTCGCTTACCATAAGCAAGTCGTTCACAGACTAACCGGCATTTTATTGAATTTTATTATAATAATATTTATAATTCATTATGTAAAATGTGACGATCCAAAGTTAATAATTTCATTTCAAACAGATTCAAGAATAAAGAATTTTGTGATGTTATGGTGTGTGTTAATGTTTCAATATATTATTATTACGTGTTATTGTTACAATATATTATTATTATTATCATTTACGTATATTATAATTACGAATGTTTGTAAGTTATTGTGTATGCTCATTTGTTGAAGTTAGAATTAGTTACCTTGAGTTCAGTTTCGACACAGACTTTGTCATATCGAAATATCATACAAGGTACTTACCAAAACTAATGTTGATAAAGTCTAGTTTTAATTGGTCTAGCTAGTCTGCTAGGTCTGAATTGTAGGTTTCTACTAGTTTAGCTGTATAAAGCTGTATATCAATGTTATTTAAAAGGGATAATTTATAATCAAGTAAATAGTACTCTCACCTTAATATAAACTTTCACACAACTTATCCTCGCTTAGCTTGAATTAATTTATAGTTACTTTACGGTATGACCTATACTATAATTACTGTAGCTCAAAGCTAATCTTTATATTAAATTACATCCAAATCGTTCCAGCCTTTTGACCGTAAAGAAGAAACAAATATACACACATAAAACTATACCTAGTAGTATATATAGTGACAGTGGTAGCCCAGTGGTAACGCGATTGCTTGGATAACCGAGTGATGCGGGTTCAAATCCGGGTCTCGCACCTTTGATATTTTCATGTGCCAATCATTTCCAACATTATTACCACTTGTCTTACGGTGAAGGAAAACATCGTGAGGAAACCTGCATGTCTTAGAGAACCTAGCAAGTTTTCGAAAGACATGTGAAGTCCGCCAACACGCACTAGGCCAGCGCGGCGGACTATGGCCTGATCCCCCTCGTATTGACGCCCGTGTATCAGTGGGGCATTAAAAAAAGAGCGGTGTATACATATTGTATAGTAGTCTATACGTAACATTAGGTACACTATACATTGCTAACCCTACCTCGTGCGGTCACATTTAGTCTGAAAATATTCGCAATCGAACGTCAGAGCTATTCGTAGTATTTCGTATAATTAGACGTTACATATGACTAGCATCTGGCGTAATCCACTGATCGATGCGCGATGAAACACTGCTCATATTGTAAACTAAATTATAACAATGCTTCGGCTAACCAAATTGTTGGAATGTCTGCGGTTTTGTAGGTCACGGATTTATATATTATACTGTCTATGTAAATGTTGTAAGAGAGAGAACAGAGAAAGAGAAGACAAGAGTAGGGAGTGAGAGAATTGGCTGAGAGTTCAAAAAATCTTATATTTACGTATACATTTAAGATTTTTACGCGGATTTAATGTTATTATAGATTGGCGAGGGAATCAAACATTAAAAAAATTGAAAGGCCAGTTTTATTTAAAGGCACTTACTAGTAGTATATGAAATATATTTTTTTATAAAAAAATATCAGATGTGCCTACTTCTTACTAACCGACTTTCAAAAAGGAAGACGTACTATGTTCATAATATGTATGAATGAATAGATTTATGTATGAGATAAAGTTAAATGTAATAAATAATTACAAATAGATTTGTTTGAAGTTTGTTTTAAATCCCGTGGGATGGAAATCCTTTGTAAAGAGATGCAGGTAAGGTAAAATAAACCATACATGTATTATGTAGCGCAGCACCGACGTCATCTCTAATGTTAATATGAGCAAGCATTCGTGAAGGTGGTATGACGTCATTGCTAGTAAATTAGGTATTTCCTTTACATCATTTACTATTGACGTTCGCTGTACGTTGTGGAAATGTTTGGTTTCCGTACAGATCTCCCGAATCTTGATAGAGTATAGGTAAATATGTTGGGACATTAACACACAGCGTCATCTAGTTCCGTTGTAAGCTACGAGGCTTGTGTTACGGATACCAGATAGTTGATACACTGTACACATACAACTTTAAATTCATACATATTATATATAAATACTCATGACTCGAGTACAAACATTCGTGCCAATCAAACAAATAAATGCCTCCAGGGGGACTCAAACGCGCGACCACTAGCAGAGAAAGTAGGGTCGCTACAAACTGAGTCAAACGTGTCAAAATAATAAAAGAAAGAAAAAAATGATAAACGACGTGTTACTTTTGTAGCCATAGACTATAATATGAATATTTTCTGTTTAATATTTTATATCTATTATATAACGTATGTTAAGCTAGCAAGGTCAAGTGGGCAGAACCACATAACACACTTGCAGTAATTAAGTGCTCATTTAGTGCTAATTAATGCTGCAAAAAGTAAATTTTACGCTGCAGTAGATTGATCAAAAATTAGAAAACTGCCAGCTTTATATTAAGCTAGCAGTGTCGGCCTCTTACAACGCTAACCGCATAGCACAGCATCAAATCAATGATGTTACTTAAAATGTTACGTAATATCAATTATCATAAAGCCTTCTACATATATATTATTAATAAATAATATAATATATAAATCAATTGCTATTTCGAAAAATCAGGCGCTAAATTAAATTTGCAAGTTTTGTTCTATAAAAATAGAAAAAACTATAAAATGTTATATTTGTCTTCACGATTGGCCAGCACTAATTAGGCACTAAATTAATACTAGTTTGATTTGATGCTGTGCTATGCGGTTAGCGTTGTAAGAGGCCGACACTGCTAGCTTAATATAAAGCTGGCAGTTTTCTAATTTTTGATCAATCTACTGCAGCGTAAAATTTACTTTTTGCAGCATTAATTAGCACTAAATGAGCACTTAATTACTGCAAGTGTGTTATGTGGTTCTGCCCACTTGACCTTGCTAGCTTAACATACGTTATTATATATGCCTTTAGTTTTAAAATAGAAAAAAATTTCAAGTAAAAGTACAAAAAGTATTTGTAGCTTAAACAAATAAACACTAAGACGATATACCACCAAACCTGCCTTTGAAAATTACCCTTAAAATGACAAAAAAAACTATAAGTATAGGCATTAATTATATATCTCATCAAGAAAATGCAGCCATAATGAAAACAGACCACATGATCAGGCCCGTGCAAATAACTACCTTTCCTCGCACTAATTGCAGAGGGTGAAGCATTGTCAAGAGAGTTTTTAAAACCCATTAATATGTTATGGAGACCTTCGAAGTTATGAATAGTAGAGTAAGGGATCTTGCAACCCTAAAATAAGGTTGTTTTAGGGTGATTTACATACTTGGTAACAAGTTTGATTACTGGTTATGGTAATTTTTCATGGATTGTATGAAATGTTTCTTGACTCCTATTTATGATTGACTAATATTGAAGTTAGAAAAAAGTAACGTTATAAGTCATTATTAATTATTTATATTTAATAAGTTTTTAAGTTCAATTTAAAAAAATGTTATGATAAAAAAAATTTTGAGACATATTATAGAGACCACTAAAATTTTAATATTTTATATATTGTGTTATATAAAATTATAAGTATTCTTAATGCCATATCAAAAAAAAACGGTCTAAAAATAAAAAAATAGAAAATCTGGAAAGGGCCACCCTTATCACCTAGAGGAAAGAAAAATAGCCTACGACCTATCCTCAGACCTACCAAATATGCACAAAATTTCATAAAAATCGATCAAGGTGTTTCGGAGGAGTTCGATAACAAACACTGACACGAGATTTTTATATATTAGATATTTAGATTATAATGGTGTAAAATTTTATGTTTCAGTTGAGTTTTTAAAACTTTTTTATTATGAAAAAATATTATATAATTATATATTATAATATAATATAATTTTTATATATTATGTTACACGAGATTTTTATATATTAGATTACATCAAAATTCGTAGTTTTGTACTTTCTCATACAGTCGTATATGAAAATAGAAAGAGCCAGAGAAATAACCTGCGATAAAAATAGAAAAAATATTAACTCTATCTTCTCTATTCTCCATAAAATCTTATAACAAGCTTTGACCTTGCTTATATTAATTAATTCTAAGTGAGTTACCCTCAATTCTACCCTCTAAGATTTTCATTTGCCCGATATCAAGTTCTGCAAACTTAAACGTATTCTTACAATAAACATGCACACAATGTAATTTTGTTAATTAAAAACGAAACGAAAGCAGGTTTAACGGCCTTTGATCAGTAATGTGTATTGGGCGATGTAATTCGATAATAATTAAAGAGCCTATGTTATACAATTGCGCATTGTTTCAAAGTATAAATTGATTGCTTGCAATCGTTAATGAAAAAGGGAGGTTGTTAACAGAAGAGGTGGGGGTAAAGAACGTAAATAAGGCTATGGGTAGGATTTTTGATAGCTTAATGCACGTTTCAGTACTTGTGGTGTATTGTATTGGTGTATAGCTTTATAGAAAAACTCGTAAAATTTATGGTGTTGACATAAAAAGGATCAGTTAATTAATTTTTTATTGCAAATATGGTAAAGATTACTAGTATTCTAATATAAAGCAAAAACAGGTGATTTTTTTAAGTCCACAGCCGTTTTTGTATAGGTTGAGTACATAATATGTTTATTTAATTAAAATCAATTTAATATCCTACGCTAGTGGTGTCGCATCCAAAAACTAGTAAGTAACTAACTAAAAATAGAAGCGTTATTATTTCCCACTTCTTTTTTTCAAAAATACACAGCACCATCTAGTTTCACATCAACCTACGAGGCTTATGTAATGGATACCAGATAGTTGATACACTACACACATATAACTGTATATTATTATATTTTTATTCGTGCTGTACGAATAAAAGATAAAAGCCCCTAGTGAGACTCGAACCCGTGACCGCTGACACAGTAAGTGTCACTACAAGCTGAGCCAAAAGTGTCATCAAATTCCTCTTTCCCCTACATTGATGACATTCTTCAACCTTATATCCACTTGTAACGAAATACAAATCCTACCTAAAGAGCAGTGTAAAATTGATTTCTCAGTGTCGTGTAAACCCCAGGACATGATACACTGATACCAGCTTCGTTTAATTAGAGCACCAGAAAATAGCCTCTATTACATAAATGTAGAGTCGCATTTGGTTTAAATAGTAAAACACTTGTTCATAATTTACGGCCGCACTGTAAGGGGTGTAGTGATTTGTTAGATTGGTAAGTTATAAATCAAAGGCGTACACCTGGATACGTAAACTTAAATTGAACTAAAGGTCAGTTTTAGACAGTTTTTATATTAGTTCTGTGATGTATTGGTGCAAACTTAGTTTGGAAGATTGCGGTGGGCTTACACGGAGGAAGCTTTTAGGGTTCCGTATTTGAAGGGTGCAAACGGACTTTATTATTAAGCTTCTGCTGTTGACCCGTCTGTCTATCAACGGGCTGTATCTCATGAACCGTATTCTAGAGAGCTTAAAATTTTCCCAGCTTGTATCTTTTACCGCTATAATATAATATACAGGTTTCAAATAGCCGCTATGCCACTTAAAAAAGGATTAGAACGAGTATTTTGTAGTGTATTATTTGTACGATGCTACGGATCCCTTTGTGTACCAAGTCCGTTTCGCACTTGACCCATTTTTATTGCATTCTCTCTATTTAGCAGAACCTTATTTTATTTGGTAACAGAAAATATTAAATTAACAAGTTAATGAAACGACGAACATTATTTTATTCGCGTCGTATTCTAAATTCGCTCGTGCGGTATACAGACAGCGCTATCTTTTCTTAACCATTTTATTACTAATAGCAGCCTATGTGTTATTTCATCTCTTAGTCTATCTATGAACTAAATTTCATCAAAACCTGTCAAGCTATTTCAGCGTAAAGGCGTAACAAACATACACACATACAAACTCGCAATTTGTTATGAGTAATGTAATGTTAATAAGCTCAAGAAAAATATCTAGGTTATTACTATTCTCTCAGATAAAATCGTGTTATGAATCAACTAACCCTAGTTCCGCGTCGGTTCGTCGCAAAGAATATTTTGACAATTAGTATAGATTAATTCTCAGAGATGAGTCATTTCCCGACAGTAAATGTAACCCATATGTTGTATAATAACCAGTGTAATAAATAACCAGCTATCATTATACAAAATTTAATCAAAATCTGTTGTGGTTTTCTCCTGATGCGGTCATAGACAGACAGACAAGCCTTCTAAAGTTTATACATTCGGCTATTGTATTATAATAATGGCACACGTTTGGCTCAGTCGGTAGAGACTTAGTAGAGACGGTACTTTCTGCTCAAGCGGTCGCAGATTCGAGTCCCGCTGGGGACATTTATTTGTTGAGCACGAATGTTTGTACTCCAGTCATGGCTGTTAATATTTATAATATTTATGTATTTAAAATTTATATGTGTATCAACTATCCGTAACACAAGCTTTGCTTACCACGGAACTAGATGGCGCTATGTGTAATAATGTCCCAACATATTATTTATGTCACAACATATTTTTTTAAATATATTTAATATACAGATTCGATTCAAAATTTCACAGACAAAACAGCAGACATTAACATGTACAGTAAAACAATCAAAATCCAAAAGCACTCAATAGGTCCTCTTAATTAAACATCCCTTTTTGGGTTACATCAAAATATTTCAAACAAAAAAATCTTTTTATTCTTCACGAGTGAATAACAGTTTCATTTCAATTGACGTATAGGTCGTGGGTATGTTCGAGTACGATTTGCTTTGTGTTGGGACAAAATGTTATCAGTGAACCTTTTTAAATCTATGAAAAGCAATAAAATCAGTTCATCAATAGTTGTAATTAAAATTGAAGCTTCTATCTTATTATTTTGAAAAAGCTACCTTTTATAGGCATTTGATTGAAACTAAAATGAAAATTAATATGGAAATATAAGTATTTTGCCTCTAAAGCTGATTTTGATAAACGTGGTGACTGATAGAGTATTTGATTAGAATCTATATCTATAAGTATTCCGGGCAAGTTTTGTCAATCTTAACATGATGTGATGTTATTAAAATAAATTGAAATAACGACTAGTACATTGTAGGGTTGTAACTCGTAGCTTACCATTAATATTATAAACAAGGCTTTGCCTTTAGATTTGCTTGATAAAAAGCATTGTGTGCATTAGCAATCATACGTACTCATTTTTATGGCGATCAGCGCAAAAGTATATTATGTACTGAAACATAATTTAGTTGAGAAATTTTTTTGAAAAATTAATGATTATATGAAATCTATCAATAAAAAACAAGTATTCTTTAAAAAAAAGGCAAATACCACATACTGTAAAATAAAAATCGTGTACAAGCCTTGATAAAAAATCATTTATAATATTTTGCCTTCTTAATCTTCTTCATTATGAAATACTACTGTTTATTTTATATAATTAAATGTAATATATATTTTTATCACGGTAATATATATTTATCAGTTCACTACTTCAAATTTTATTTTCATGAAAAAAGTAGTCGTTTTCCAAGGCTCCATATATCGTTATACTAATATTCATCTAAATTGGTTCTCTACTTTAGGTGTAACAACGTTACAAACAGACAAACAGTTTTATTTATAATTTCAGTATGAAAGTATAGATATTCACGCGAAGAAAGCCATAGGCAAAACGAATACTGACTCTACCATTACAACTCAACGGTACGTTGACGCGAAACGAAATTGATGATAAAAAAATATAAACGGTTAGCGGATGTACTCCATTTTGTTCTGCGATAACACTTTTTCGCGCGAGTGTTCATGGCCGTTTTAATGCGTTATGCTTTACGTTTCGCGCTTTTAATGTGACGTTGGCGGATTTTTATCTTTTCAGTGGTAAAGTGTCGGGGGTTCGAGTTTAAGTTCGGGTCAGCTATTACGTCTTTATAAATTAATTAACAGGTTAGAAAATTAAGCTTAGGCTAAGCCTAGGCTTGTGTTATAACTAAAATACAAGATAACTTACTGCAGTGTAGTACAAATATATAAATTTAAACACATGCATTTCATATATAGACACAACTTGAGCACAAACATTCGTGCTCATAACACAAATGAATGTCTCCAGCGGGCTTGAACCCGCGATCGTTGGCACAAAAGTCATAAGTCTCGTTGAATTAATATTATATAGAGCAAGTTATTACATAATAAAAGATTTTTCGATTGATAATTAAGATTCTATAGTTTACACGAACTAACAGAAGTTCGAGTTTTGAATTGCAATTTTGCATTAATTATACTTTACTAATACCTAGCAATGACTGCCTTTTGAAACTACCTTCTAATATATAAAAATTTCGTGTCACAGTTTTTGTTATCGAACTCTTGCGAAACGGCTTAACCGATTTTTATTAAATTATTTGTGTACATTTCAAGATTTTTTATGATTTATATCTAGACAAAATTATATTTTTTTTATTTTTTTATGATTTGACATCAAAAAATACTTGTAATAGTAAATTTCCATCCCTCAGGCGCAGGCGCAGCCGCGGGATTTGCTAATTAATAATAATATCACATGTAAGCGATTTTTGTTTATGAAAATCTATTAGAGAACATTAAGCTGATTGACTTCAACTTACGTATGAACTTCGATCTACTCCATCAGATGTATAGACGTTACCTTAAGTATATCATCCATTTTTTCCATTGCAATAAGTACCACAATTCTGATTCTTACCTGAAAAAAGGGAAAAAATTAATTAAAATATTTATTTATGTACAAAATAGTACTTTTATTGTGTTTATTTGAAGTGTTCACTGTTTACCATCACTCCGCTAGGATTCGTCCTCAGATACGTTTTAACCCATAGCAAAAATGTACCATAAACAAACGCGCATTATTTTCCCGGATTAAAAAATAATTAATTAATTAACCCGTATAACCATACTAATTTTCTTCAAAATCTGCCCAGTGATTTTTTTGTGATAGGGTCACATATAGACGGAGTACAAAACCTTTAAAAAGTATGTATCGATAATAGTGACTATTTCAATTAGTATAATGATCTATAAATTTTATCCGAAATTAAGTCAATCACTTAAGTAGGTAGTTAAATATTTAAAAAAAATATTTGATTCAAAAATTTATAGAATCATTTTATTCTTCATTTAAAGAGAAGCCTATTAAAATATATGAAGGTTAATCAATGACATGTACCCTGTAAAATACTACAAACTTTCACACGTAGTATGACAATGATGGATAGCTTTTAAGTTCCGTCATACAGAATGTATCGTACAAGACAGATTACATGACATGAGCTTCGGAAGCTCCACTTTGTTTCTGGTACGAATTCAAAGTTTTGCAAACTGACTCGCGTCGAGATTTTGTTCTAGACATGTTTCGTTCAAGGATGTCTAAATTGCTTATTCATAGGCACGAGTCGTATAAAGTAAATGAGATATATATCATTTAAAATACGGTCTGTTTGTATGTATCTCGAGAATTAAGTCTCAAAGTATATAAATAAAAAAATACTTTTTCGTATGATAATCCTCTATTGTTCTTAAACCATGCGAGTAAAGTGAGGATAAACAACTAGTATGTTATTATAACTACAAAAACGTTTTGTTGCTTGATTATATTATCCCATGTATATTGCCGTGGTTATAATATGTTTGTATGTGACAAAATGTCCTCGGTTCGTTCATGTCATTCGTTTTTTCAACGATTTTTACTATTTTCGTATAAATAATTTTGATTTAATAGTTTTCTGTGAGAATAAAATATATAATCGGAAAGATTTAGATCAGTCAGAGGCAGGATAAGACATAGAAGTGTCTTAAAATTAAAATTAGAGATATAGTCTACCCTCGATATATAATTTTACTGCCACGTAAAGCCACAGTAGTAGTTTAAAATGACAAAACGAAAATTAGTAACAAAGTAAATCAAAACGATCAAATCCATTTACTTTGATTCTTACAATAAAAACAAATAAACAACTGTCACAATATCTACCTTTGAAAGTATTACCAGAAACCCCGCAATACAATCGTAAAGAGAAATTATAAAAACGAACTTTAAACCTTTGTATTAAAATTTAAATTAGCTTATCTTATCTAACCCATTGGTTTCAACTTTTAATTGAATTTTCGCGTGTCCGAAACCATTACGTATCGCTAATTGACTCTCTGTGCCCTTACTATGAATTGCTATCATCATGTCCAACTACAGTTGCGAAAGTAATATTTCTGTGGAAGGCTTATACAAATAACTTATTAAACTAAAGTAAGCTTAATCTTATATTATTAATGTCATGTATTTTTTTTTAATTATTAAGGTCATGTAATTGAAAATTAACGTACTTTTTACGAACGGTTTTATTACTTTTTAATAATATAAATAATTGTTAATGCAGCGGATGTCGATAAAACAACTTCCACTTTTCTTTCAATTGTAATTTTTGTTGTTTAATTTTGAAAGTAAGCCTATTTTCCTCAGAATAATAAATAGCCGCACTCAGTAATTTAACAGTCTGTTAAAGAAAAAATTCAGAATCTGATTCGTAGTTTCAGACAAACATATAAATAAAACTTTCTTAGGTGTACGCGAGTATTCGACACTTTATTATAAACTTAGCTTAGCTAAAAATAAGTTAATTATATTGCCATATTTATTATATATTTTTATTTTTTTTAATTTAAATTAAAATAAGTAGAGTTAAAATTATATAAGGTACTTTGATGGCATTTTGATTTTTTTTTTGTAAATTGTGGGTACACACTGTCTGTAACAAGTATATAAGCCTCTGAGACGTCAACTACCTTAGTCTCTCCCGTGACCATCTGCACTGTAAAGCATTCGAAACGTCGGGAACCAAAAATCAAAATAAATCCACGGCAAAATCCGAAAATATAGTTTCACTTATAACATATAAACTTCCTTTATAATGTTAGTGTAGAAAATAGTATAGTAAACTTTATTCAACAAAGCTTTACTATTCGTACGGTTACGTTTATTAACGTTATCGTATTCCTACGATATATTCTAGCAAACTGACGCATTCGCTATCGAGAATCGAAATTGTTCTACCACATATTAGTAGGGACTCATGTGAATGATTTACCAACTGTTAATACTTCAATTGTGAATTAAGCAAAATTGATATTTATATGTTAAGCTATAAAATTCAATTTCAGACAACCCTCATTGTATCGGCACTTTATAAACGGCCTATTAAGGATCGTATTAATATTTTTGTAATCGCATCATAAATATTTAAAGAGAAAATTTAAATGTACAGAAAAAGATAACTACCCTTTATTCATTGTTAACCAATTATCCTAAAGAGGGGTTGTGATTTTCAGTATGAGTTATTATAGTCAGCCCTTTTTGTAACGTCCCACTGCTGGGCATCGCCTCCTTTCAACACGATGGAGACCTATAGTCTATAGTCTACCGGGTTAGCGGGCTTCATTTGTCTTCGAAAACTTCTATCTGTGTATATTAAGAGACTTTCACACGATACAATTTTACGATCAATTTGACTAGATTAGCAATCGAATTGTGTAGTGTGGATAGAAATATGAAATTGAAGGCCATCGGTGACTCAATTGCTTTCTTTTTAACAACCACTGTTTTGTCCATAGTCTTCTATTTATTTTTTTATTATCTAATCAACCCTAATTTTTGCTTTTTTGTTAAGAAGCATTACACTAGTTTGTTCAGCAGGGGTAACAAAATAAAACTAAAATTGGCGATCTTCAATATACGTGTGGATTGACAATCAGATTGTAGCCAATCTGATTGGCAAACAAATTGTATCGTGTGGAAGCCGCTTTGTACCTTTGTCCTTGACTTAGAGGGTCTAAACGATGTACTTTATATAACGCGTATTTTATGTAACCCCTTAAAGTCATTAAATTATAATCATTAGTATACAGCAATAATTAAATACGATAAATATATTTGCTTTTTAAATGGATATCGAACTGATGACCGTCTTCTACTGTGTTACATCAATATAGTATTCATTGTAATTTTTTTTCTAATACGTGTTTTCTTAACATCTCTCAGAAATGCAGATTTCCTTCACAGTCGAAAAAAAAGGTGACCGACTCGCGATTAAAACCCGCTTCACTTAGTTTCAAGCAAACGTTACCACTACGCTACCACTTTACATCGACATAATATGCTTTTTTATATTCACATTTCCTTAACAAAACTCAAGTACAATAAATAACTCTGTCGCTCTATAGGGACAGTAAATCATAAAACCTAACAAATCCTCATACAAGTCTTTTATGCTCTTTCCGCTTTCAAACACGAAAGTGGCTGATTTATTTGATACTCGTATCTAAACGATAAGTTTTGGCTAAACTTACTAGTGAAATAGAAAATGTTTAATTCCGTATAACAACTTCTGAGTTTTCTGTATGCGAAATATGTTGTAAAGTATGTATGTTTATAGCAAACTAGCGACTAACCCTCGCTTTGCTCGGGTTCGTCCCTAGGTTTAACGCGAGCGACGCCGCGTGTTGCGCTAGTATATTGTAAAGTTTCATTAAAATCCTTTCAGTAGTTTTTGCGTGAAAGAGTAACAAACATACATCCATTTTTACAAACTTTCGCGTTTATAATATTAGTAGTATGATATATATTTGGTGTATATTTAATGACTTTAGATGTAAGAGCTATTTACATAATATCATATTTTTTTCTTTTTTGTTTATAACACTTTATTGCACACAAAAAATGTCACAATTAACCTTTAAGTACCGACGTGGGGCCTTGGTTCTGATATGCCAGATTCAGCTCAAGGTCAAGCTAGTGAGGAAAACAAAAAGAATATATGCATCTTGTCCACCTAAACTAAATAGAAAATCCATATTATATCAATGTTACCCTTGAAAGAACGATGTTTTTTTACCATGTTCTAAACAAATATGCCCTGATTGTGAGTAACTTTGTTGGTGGACATTTTTTTATTTTAGGAATACTAGCTATAATTTTTTATTTTTCTAACTGTTAAAACCGTTAAGTTTAAGAAATAGTATATTTCATGATTCTTAAGAAGTCATATATATTTTTATGATTTTTATTGCGTCAAGTGCGATATTTCAGTTAAATCACCAAGCTATAAGTCGCATAATTTCAAAATTAAATAAAATTGATTATTATAATATTTTTTTCTTGCATTTGAAGATCCAAAACTTACAATATAGTCAAAGTCAAAGTCAAAGTATTTTATATGCGGCCTCTCAAGCCCCACGTTCTAGTGTGATAAAAATCCACGTCGGTAGTTAAAGTTTAAATAGATGTGAATAGGCGGCTTTATCACTAAAAGTGATCTCATACTAGCGGTTGCTAGAAGAACATGTGCATAAAGTGTAACTCATTAAAGCTAATTAGAAATAAACATATATTATATAAAATATATAATATAAAGTCGCGTAGTTAATCTAACGGGTAATAATGTTACATCGATGTTAACACTTTGGTTTTCTAACACATGGCGTTAGTAGTCCAATGAACACAACATTTTTAATGTTAATTTTTATAACAGTAATAAAATTATATTTTTTTGACAGATAACATATCTAGACATGAAATTAATGTTAAAGCAAAAATCTATAGGCGTAATAGTTTGTAGGTGTTTTTCAGTAAAATGTACCACGAAATGCTCAGATTGTGGGATAGTGTTAGGGCTCGCTCCGCTCACCCTAATAAATTTTTATATTTATATTTTATACAGTTAATTTATACATGATATAATAAAATTCTGCGATGAATCTGTGCATTAAATATTTTTTGGAACATCCTATTGATAGACATCATTGTAAAGATGACGATTCTATCGTTTTTAGAATGTCTGTCTGTCTGTAACCGCATCACGAGAGAACCACTGAAGTTTTTATAGAATTGGTTATCAGAGTCAACCTATACAATTCCTTTTACTACGTGAAAATATCTTATATCTGAGAAAATAAAAAACAATTTTTAACATTTCTTACATGTGAATGTTTAGTTTTTAGGTAATTTTCAGGCTAATTTCAAAATTTTTCAAATTAAAACACTCATACATCAAAAGTTATTTAAAATTGCTTATTTAATATCTTGTTATTTCATAAAAATGAAACTTCAGTATATTTTGTGTAAAAAATATCACCTTTCTTGGGGCTATCTTTCTATAGACTAAGAGACAAATGATTCAATTTTATAAACATGTTAGAGTACTTTGTACTAAAGTATGCTTTGATTAATACAGCGACATAATAGATAAAGTAAAACATGCTTTTTTACGGTTCTGATCAACTTCGAAAATAAAAAACTTATCAATGGAGTCTATTTTGGATCTTCGATGATCATCTATAATATGGTCTACTACGAAAAATGATTTAAGTCAAATTTTATTTAAATCATAATAATATATTACTTCACTATATATTATATTATAAATAATATAAATATTTACAAAGTTTTAGCTGAATTAATTTTACTTATATCATTTAAATATAATTTTATAATATATTCAATACATACATTTTCTCACAGTCGCCCCTCTGACTATAACGAATATCAGTAGCTGACGTCCTCTATCCCACTTGATAAATGACCCAATCTTGTGCCACAGAAAACAGAACTTAAAATGTAGGTCATAAGATCGAAATTCCCTCATCCATTCGTATAAGGATACCCAAAATTGGCGTCTCAAGATAATATATTTGTGCAAAGCATTGTATAAAGAGCTGTGTTTAGATCTATTAAGGACTATTTTTGTTTAAACATACATAAATATTAAAAATAACATAGAATATTGAACTTTAATGTTATAAACATAAAGTTGCTGATGTTTCATTTTTTATGCTTATTAAAGTAATTTTTGAAATTTTGGAGTTTTAACCTTAATTTGTAACAATAAGGTTGATATTTAAATAAAATTGTAAATAAAATAGGAATTCCACGTATATCATGGCTGATAATTTTTATTCAAGTATTCGCTTTTTGAGATCAGTGACTGTCTTACGAATTTAATCTACCTTTGATCAGAATGAGATTAAAAAATGACCATCTGGTAGGTACTCTACAATCTACATGACCCAGCTAAGTGTCTAGGGTTTCTTTTTTATACTAAACATAAAAAATAAATGTTCTTCAACTAAAAATATAGGTAGTTTCAAAATTTTAAAGCAGTTTGAAATAAAATAATTAAGTATATTTTCGGATTTTTTCTTGGGATTTTTGGTTAGTGTGGCTTACAGCAATCGTGGTCTCGGAAAACAGTCAAAATGCGCATAAATCTAAATTAAAATATCAAATAAATATTAAAAAATACAAAAAATCTCAATCGAATAGAACATAAATGTTAATAAAACCTCTCAGTAGAATACCCACTACTCTTTTCTTCTCTACTCTAGTCTTGATACTCTTACTAATATTCTAAATGTATTTCACATGCTTTATCTTATCGTATTAGAAGGAGTAAGTCATTCTATAAAATACTAAAATATTTTATATATAAAAGTTAAGTTTCTGTTGGTGTATTGAAATACTATAATAGCTGGATCAAATGTTATAGATGTTTAAATAGTGTAAATTATTATTTCTAAGTAAATTTTTTTACAACAATATAAATTAATACTATTACAATTTATATGAAATATAGATATATTTTGTAGTTCATGCGCTTTCTATAATCGTTAGTTCTCGAGGAAAACCCAGCCAAATTAAGAACGTCTTATTTTTTTTGGAATTGGTTAAGAAATAGCCAAATCATCATACCTACATCAATGATATTCTAACAATATTATGATATTCTAACTTTATAGATATGTTGTGAGCGCGCAATCGTGAAGACTCGAAAACGTCCTAATTAGGAAGTATTGCCGTTAGTCTGTGTCACGCATGGCGACGAGTGGTACGCTGCTACAAAATTAAAAAAAATGCCATCCTGTGTATTTAGGAAATGCACCAATTATGATACCAAAGTTAATAAAACACAAGGGATCTCATACCACATGTAAGAACGCAGTATACTTCGATTTATTAATATATTTCAATTATTTGGCTAATATTCTGATATGTCATCGGTCGCTAGACTAATGTTTGTTTACATTGACGCGCAATTGACAACACTAGCTGTCTCTTTTTTTCTTATTGATTTTATCGACTATCCCGTTTCTATCATTTTGACTTGTAGTGAAATGTACCTTGAATGAAAAGTGTGTATGTGTGCTGCGCGGAACACTTTTTTCGGTTGTTTAGTGAGCGTATAACATATCTGTCTATTAGAATATTATTGACCTACATATTATCATTTATTAAATTATAGTCTATTTGAAGTATATTTATTACAATCATATTGAAACCGCATTGGTTTACAGGATTTCAAATCTGTAGTACTTTCGGTTGAATTTTGCGCTAATTCAGTGGAATGATGGCTGAATGTGGGATCGTTTTCCGCAGTATGTGGTTAATAAATTGGTATAGCAATTATTATACTTAATTTATTAGTTAGTTAATCGTGACTTGATCTAAAGGCTTTAATTTTGACTATATTCCTGTATAAGTTATCGTAACTATATCTGTGAATATTTCTTAAAAATTATTTCCTCCGTCTACTTCACCATCTCATTCTCATCAAATTCATAGTGGTTAAAAGCAACGACGATTGAGCCGAAAGCAAACCCTAAAATTTACAGACAAACATATGTTGGCCTAACAATAATTCATCTTAAAAAAAGGTTTTAGTCCACTAAATACACGAAAATTCATCGCGACACAATCAAATTGCTCATTTTTCCACCCAAAATCAGTAGGCGGATCCAAAATAAGCACTCAAGATAATTTTGCAGAATACAGAAAGGCATTAAAACATATTATTATGTATCAGATAGCCTATCATTTTTTACACATTTTGTTACGATCACTGTGTAAATTGAACCAAATTGTTTATCCTCTATTAGTAAATCAGATCCATAAGATCTAGCTCTGCGTTCCGTTAGAAAGGCCTTTGTCAAACAGTACGAATTCAGTCTAATTATTATGATTATGACAAGTATTTCAGATAAGCTTATTGGTTATGTTTGTCAAAAGCTCTATTAGCCCGTCGGAAAAATACCTGATCCCTTTGAGGAGCTTCTGAAAGAAACTTAACCCAAGGTAATTTAGATATAATAGGTTCTCTTATTTTATATTCTTACTCTGATCAAATATCTGGATAAGTATAACGAAACGTATATAATATGGTATTTTCAGTGAAAATATAAGTCGAATTGTGTGTTTTACAGTACATTTATTCTGAAATAATTTAGGTAATGCAATAATTATTTAAAAACATATATTTTCTTAAGAATTTTTAATTTAGAAGTATATAATTATATAAAAGTATATCCGATGACTAGTTTGGCTCAGTTGGTAGTGACCCTACTTTCTGCGCCAGCGGTCGCGGGTTCGGGTCCCGCTGAGGGCATTCATTTGTTAATCACGAATGCTTGTACTCCAGTCATGGGTATATTTATAATATGTATGTATTTAAAATGTATATATGTAGTATATCAACTCTCTGGTATCCGCAACACAAGCACGTAACGTAGCTTACTGCGGAACTAGATGGCGCTGTTGTAATAATGTCCCAACATATGTCAGTTAATTTCCATCTAAGTTTTGTGCAGCGTATTATATAGGTGACATGATAGCATAATTTAGTCTGCATTACGTTAGCAATCTAATCGCTTTTATTAATGTAAATTTTTCGGCTTATTATTATAAAGTAAGATGGAGATTTTCGTCGTATTGTACTAAAATGAAAATACATTTTCCTAAAACCTTTTAACCTAATTCCTAAATACTTTATTGTTAATTCAGCGGAGAACAAAAATTTAATTTTTCATGAAAACAAATTAATTATATTCTCATGATTTAAAATCTAAGCGACTCTTCGTTATAAAATATTTTAAACAGTAACATTAAATCGTTTGTGAACTTTCCTCTAACAATTCTAAAAATGGAAGAAAACTCGCCACAACGAAACAAGATGTAAATAACCGAATTGTTAGTCGTTGTTCTAGAATTTAAGTGCACTTTTATAAAAGTAGAATTTAGTTTGCATTTTCATAGAATGGAAAATTAAAAACCATTTTTCATATCTTTAAGAACTATAAAAGATAATATACTTATTGCAGATGCATTATGAAATATACGGTGTCATTTTTTATGTGACATTATAGACTCTTCTATTTATTATAACTTTCTATTCTTCTTCTTCTTTCTAAAACGGAAGTCGAACCTAGAACCTCCTCATCATCGAATTTAATGCATATACAGTAATTTTCTCCAATTAAAATAGCATAAAAGTGATCTATTAATTAAAATTATACAAACACAAAACCGTAGAACATCTTTTGATGTATAGAACATTAACCCATTTTTCCAAGAGTTTTTAAAAGTTAATTATCAAAATTGGCTGCCAAATGTGAAAAGTTGGTAAATAAAGTTTTATGCACGGTTTAAGAGATGTAAATGGCTAAAGTTTTGTTTTGGAGCGGGTTAAACGCTGTGAGATCAGAGATTGATGGCATTTATATTTTAAACTGACTTCAGAATTTCGAGTTTCTCACTTAAATCGTTTCTTTAATCATTTTAAAATATTAAAATTAGTATGTCTTTAGTCAACTTGTACTAACATTGAAGCTAAAATATATAGTTTGTGTATTTCATTCACATCACGTCACGGTAACAGTGTTGGTCAATCTCAAAGAGACTGTTCATGTCACTCGCATGCTCCGGTGGGACGACAACTCGACACGACCAGCAAAAGCTCTGACATAGGATGTCTTTACGTGCTTTCTGAGGTATGGGGGCGGAATACTGTTAACAGAAAGACTCAATAACTGGATTTTAATTTTTTCTTGGATTCGAATAATTGATATAAATAAAACTATTTTTTTAGATTTTTTCCGCGAATTTAGATATAACTGCATATATTAATGAATGGAGAGCGCCGTTATATACCGTGCATTCATTTAGTTACTATTATAATTAATTACGATTTTTATTTTTTCTTGCGTAACTACCTAATTTTATTAAGTTTCAATTTTACCACAACGCTATATTATTTATCATACATTTTTGGTATAAAAGGTTAGAGTATTTAACCAACTTTCTACTACCAACTTTCATCTAGATCCGTTCATCCGTTCTGGTGTGAAAGAGACAAATATGCTACACTACTTTCATATTTATAATATTAATAGATATTGCTCTCCCTCTAAACATTTTACAATTTCCATAGCTAATGTTATTAAAATTGACAAGTGGAATTTTAACCAATTCAATAACCCACGGGACCTGTCACGGGGTGTGACAGGTCCCATAGTTAGCAACTAAAACAAATATGTAAATTTCATTGTACACCAACATGAGCTAAAGCAATAAAGACCTTTCTGCGATGACATAAAATTTATATTCAAATGTTTAACAACTTGTCGAATGTCAATCAAAATTAGGGTTGTCTAGTCATATAGTGGTTTAATATTAACGAGATTGAGACTATAATAAAACAATTTGTTATGCGATAACTGTTACCGGCTCTAGATCTTTATTTATATGTTAGTACTAATATATAAATAAACCTGAAGAGATTTTTGTTTGTTTAAGGAATTAATTTCTCTCTCTCCTCACTCTTTTCTTCTTCTTTCTTTTCTTTTTTGAATTTCAGGTCTATTTTTTTACATTTTATAACTAAGTTTATTAGGAGGGTATAATAATCACAAATCACAATGAGGCTAACCATCTGCATATATTATTATAGTGTACAAGTATACGCGTAAACTATGCAAACGAAACTGCTACGAAAACAAAACTAAATAAATATATTTTGTCCTTTTTTTGATTCATTTTCGATAAGTTGACCATAATTTGTTATAAATATCTTTGACTTCGACGCATGGATATAGACAAGTACATAATCAAATCTGATTCAATTTGAATGGTATTTATGATGTGTTCAAAATTTCTACTAAATACTGTTGATAATACCCTAGATATATGGCCATTATAAGCTAATTAGATATCTTTACATTTAGTTTCAACTTACTAACGAGCTATAAGTAATGAGTTTAATTAAAATAATCTAGTAAAATATGTGTTACAATGAACCGTCAAAATAATAACAACACGGCGCGAAGTCAGCTCGCTGACCAATGTATCTGTCCATTACAATTAGCAAAGCTATTAAAACACGAATGTAAATTAACTGCCTTTTTACCCCATATAATAGGGTTAGTTTGGTTTTGATAAAATCACATTTCACATATACAGGGAGTCAGTACGAAGTCCTCCGCCGCGTCTGTCTGCCTGTCTGTTTGCAATAAACTCAAAAATGACTGCACCGATTTACATGCTATTTTCACCAATGGATAGAGTGGTTCTCCAGGAACAATTACTTTAACCCGTGACTCCACTTGCGCTAGTTACATTATAAAAAAATCCTAACCGTGCCAAATATGTACAAAAAATGTTGAATTAGTCATTATGATGGATACAAACGCTTACCTATATTTTTAACCATTTTTGGAAATGAAAGGTATCATAAATTACTCCATATAATATCAACTATCTAACAGTAAAAGTCTTATCATGATCTGACCAGTCGTTTCAGAGTACGGAACAAACAGACATACAAACAAAAAAGTAAAAAATGTGACATTATATTGATGGTACAAACAGACATTTCCATTTTATTTAATATTTATCCTTATTATAGACAAATTAAACTATAAATATTACAAGCAATACGAAGGCATTACATCGTGTAGATAAATAAAGCGAAAAAACCTAACAGAATATAAAATGGCACATTGACGAGTTGTTCTAATTCAATCATTCACCGTTCATTCGTTCGTTCACCTCCGACCGCTTGTCTAATTTAATTTGTTCCTGGGATTAACCTGGTTTTCCACTTAATATATCGCTCTGTGTCACGCTATTTTATATTTTAGTATAATTATATGAATTATTGTCATAAATATTGAAACGCTAATTGAAATCAAAGTAATTGGCCTATTAGGGTCGTTTTGTGTAAAACATTTTGGAATTAAAGTACCCGAATATAAACTAAAGTATGTATTTATGGCTACGAAAAATTAATCTGTAATTAAAAAGCTTACTGAAGTTCTAAATCTAGAATAGAAATAATTTTTATTACTTATGTATGGTATATGAATACATTTTAACTTGAATGGATACTTTTTTTACTTTAAGTACCTTTAACCTTTTGACACATGCTTTCGAGGAATTCTTTGGAACTATTTAAGGTATACAATTTTGAAATAGGTTGTTATTGTTTTTTATATATTTATAAGGGATAAGTTAGTGTTATTAAGTGTCAGTAAAGTTTTAGTTAGTAAAAGTACAATCACTTACTAAACAGAGACTTGAATCCTGGACCTTTGGATACATATACTATTCACTACACTACCGAGGCAGTTATCGAACACGTAGTTAGTAAAATCGTTTTAAAAATACTTTGGGTGGTTAGAAGAAGTAAGAAACAGACAGGCTTATAACGACTTCTTTTTAGAGTGATATATACATACTCTCAGGAACAAAAAGATATAAAATAGACTAGGGTGTTTCGGGAAAATCTAGTTTTGATAAAAAATAAATAAAATATTCGGCTTTTGTAACCGAGGATTTCAATAGAATTTGAGTGATTGCGGATTACTTGAAAATACTAGTGGTGAATGGAACTATACATGTTATCTAACAACATTTACATAAGCTTTAGAAACCCTTTTGGAATTACTTTTATATACATATCTTTCTTTATTCAACTTATGATGTTTCGTCGCATTTGTATTATTTTGTGAAACGACCGATTTTCCGAATTATTGACTTTTAAATGTCAATGCTATAATAAATTATATTTTACTTGAAAAAGAAACTTTGATCTTAGAAATACAGCTTCGTTTTCAAATTAGATGAAAAAGCTCTATAAAAGCTCTGTCTATACTATAAAACACAACTAGTATTGGTTTTAATAATCATTAAAGCGACGATTAGTATCCTTACGATACGATTTATGTACGCAAATGATCTTTGAAATTTGTCATAGATCTTCTTTTATCTCTTCTTCACTCTATTTTACTCTATTTTTCTTGTTTGATGTCTAAATTACGTATATATTTCAGCGTTTTATGGAACCATAACTTTATTTAATTTGCCAGCTCTGTTCATTGGATTAACCGAAGCGTTATTGTTATAATATATGGCGATTTTACGGTAATCTTTATTGAGGTAGTCGTTTGAGGTAAATTGTGTAAATATTGTCCTCTCAGTATCGAGGTTTGCGTACAATATTTGGAAAACGCTGGTTTATATTTTCTTTATTAAATTTGTGGAAATTAAACTGAAAATGTAGAAACAATGTTTTTTTCTACCTTTATCTATATTACGAGTATAATCAAGTAATTCTCTGTCGCTTATCTCAGGTTCACTGAAATTAGATATTTTCTTGCCTGTTTTTCCACTATAATAAGCATATATTATACATAATATAAACCTTCGTCTTGAATCATTTTATCTATTGAAAAAGAAAATTTAAAAGATCTAAACGCACAAACGCGGCAAGCGACAGTTTTATACTATGTAAATAGATAATAATAATGATTACTTTAGGAAACCACACAAGAAATACATAAGAAAGAGATAAAAGCAAAAAACAGAGATGCACAACAGATGGCCCTAAAGCACCTTATAAAGGAGTCAGTAAAAAAAATAGTACGCGATGTACTTGCAGTCGCGAGTTCGAGTCTCGCTGAAGACATTCATTTGCGTGATGAAAACTTATGATTGTATTCCAGTTGTGGGTCACATATATTTTATTTCAATGTGTAACACAACCCTCGTAGATTAACATGGAAGTAGAAGGCGCTGTGTTTAATGTCACAACTTTAATTAAAATTTAAATTAATTTATTTATTTAAGCATCCTTCCAAACATCAAAATTTTCACATTTAAAATAACTATAAAATTTAATATTCGTAAAATAATACAAAAATAAATTGAATAAAAATGGAATATGGTAACTCTGTACTCCTTCATTTTTTTAATTTAAATATGATAATTTTGATTCATTAATAAAGCTGTACCTAATAAATTTAAATTTCAACGAGTGAAATGATTTAGGTGCAAAATAAAACCTGTCTTCGCGATAAAAAATGCTACTGTGTTGTTACAATTTTCTCTTGGATAATATTGATGGCAAGGCCAAGTTGAAGACCAGTAACCAGTAATAGGCTGTGAGTTAAAACCGAGTGAAGTGGATTCAAATCCCGGGTCGATCACTTCTAATATGCGCTACGCTAGTGTGGTGGACTGTAGGCGGCAGTTAAAAGGAACGCTAAAAGAATGAGAAGAGGATTGAATACATACAATTTTGATGAGTTTTATATGAAATGTATTGACAACTACTGACATAAATTTGATTCAAGTATCGGTCGTGGGTTCACTTCTTGATTAAGGTAAATTCATTTTTTTTTTATTTTTGTTTGATATCGAACAGTCGGATTGCTTACTTTATATTTCTTTATACTTCTGTGTAGCCGATACTAAATATATATGTTGGGACATTAACACCGCATAGTACCAAGATATGTTACTATGCTATGAAAACAAATCTAAACTAAAAAGTAGAAAATAATACTTTTAAGAACTTCGTTAATTTTGAAGTCGGTGCCAGCCAAGACGGATAGACTTATCTTGCCTTTGCAATGGACTTTCGAACGGTATTTTCATTATGTTTACAAATTTATAGATTAATCGAATATGTGTCTATTTAAGGTTATTTTGCTTTGGCTGGCACCGCCTTCAAAATTAACAAAGTTCTTAAAAGTATTATTTTCTACTTTTTAGTTTAGATTTGTTTAGTTTTGAAGTCGGTTTTTGTGTTTTGTTAAAAATAATTTATTTTCAAATTTTTAGCGGAAAGTAGATACTTATTTTGTTTATATGTAAAAAAAAGAATTTTCCAAATCGGTCCAGCCATCTTCGAGTAATGGGGAACATACATAAAAAAAAGTCCCCAACGAATTGAGAACCTCCTCCTTTTTTTAGAGTCGGTTAATAAGAGCCTGAAAGAATTTAACTATCGGTCTATAATTACGTATAATATTGAAAGAATTTTCTTTTAACTCCTAACCGTTGAGGAGTTGTACCTTCCATCATTAGCTCAACCACAGGAGATGATGATTATCAGACGCAAATACTTGAACAGCTTTAGAAAATATATGAAAAACGTAATAAGTGCCTATAAAATTTGAGAGTTGTCTTCGATTTCCCTGGGATCCCATCATCAGATCGTGACTTGGTGACTATGGGACCAACTAGAAACTATACCCTTTCAAACAAAAAAAGAATTTTCCAAATCGGTTCAGCCATCGTCGAGTAATCGGGGAACATACATATAAAAAAAAAAAGTCCCCGACGAATTGAGAACCTCCTCCTTTTTTTGAAGTCGGTTAAAAACCAGAATTCATAATATTATAAATATAAACAATGTCTATATAAACTTTCGTACTCATCACACAAATAAAATGCTACAGCGGAACTCAAACCCGTGACTACTGGCACAGCAAGTGTCAAAACAAACTAAACAAAACGTATCAACAAAAATACAAAATATAACCATTTATTTAAAACATAATTCATTGAAGCAATAATTCATTTCAATTCGTCAAATAGGTAAGCAAAGTAAACGTTAAGAAAAATCTCGACATATTTATCTTTTCTGCTAACAGAAATGTTAAATATTGGTGTTGAATGTCAACATTTACCTCTATATTTCTTATTTTCATTGACATTTCCTAAAGAAGACTGTAATGGTAAGCCATTAGGCCCGTTTTGTGAGGAATGAATAGCTGAATGGTGTCGCAAATTAACAAATGTACTGGCTTTCTTTCTAATTAATTACTATTTTGAAAGGAGCATTCGAATATAAATTCTTTAGAATTATATAAAAGTATATAAGACGCCTTTTTTATATGAATTTATAAGTAGGTTCAGTATTTTTTTACTGATACCTCAAATAAGGTAAAGTAGGAGATAGAACTATGTACAGAACTTTTGTATTAATTCTTCCATACCAATATAGATTTGAATATATGTATTTTATATTATATACTACTTATTAATTATTAATATATAATTTTTATAAAGTAAATAGTAATAAAGTTTTCTAGTAGATAAAGTTCTCTGTTAACATTTGGAAAATAATTCTGGCGTAGAAGCTTTAACTAATATAAATATTTCAATATTACAAAAACAGTGATAAAAACAGCTTTTATTTAACTCAACTTTCATCCCTTTCTTATGTTTTGTAAATAGTAGATGTTATTTTTGAATTTTCCATCCCTTCTGAAATTAATAGGGGTACAACATAAGCACGCTGTTAAATTAAAATACTACTGTCCGACTAAAAACTTTGCATATAGAAGCTTTTATGTTGGGACATTATTACACACAGCGCCATCTAGTTCCGTGGTAAGCTACGAGGCTTGTGTTACGGATACCAGATAGTTAATACACTACACATATATAACTTTAAAACACATACATATTATAAATATAAACGCCCATGACTGGAGTACAAAGTACAATTCGCGCTCAACAAATTAATGTGACCAGCGAGACTCGAACCCGCGACCGCACAGCAAGTAAGGTCACTACAAACTGAGCGAAACGTATCGACAAATAGCAAAAGAATCTGGTATCCGTAACACAAGCCTCGTAAGCCTCGTAGCTTACGACGGAACTAGATGGCGCTGTTGTAATAATGTCCCAACATATTTATTTATTTATTTTATATAAAAATATTACAACTTATTAAATTTCTACGTAAATATATTTCAAATATGTCCATTCGGAAAGCACCCTCATTATAAAGCATAAACAATCGCACTATTCCGATACCGCTGATACAACAATCGTATAAAGGGTCCAAACCACCTTTGGTCAGCTTCAGAAGGGATCAAAGAGTGTATTGGGAAACACCTGACCAAGCCAAACTGAAAGTTGCTATTGTAGATAAACCGATACTATGAATAGTATTTTTATTTATAATGATTTGAATGTTTATTTTATTATATACTAGCGACTCACACTGCTTTGTTCAGTTTTGTCCTTAAATACATTCTAACAGTAAGTATGAACAAAAAAAATTATAAATTAATATGTTGGGACATTATTACATAAATTATATTAAAATAGAATATATTATAATGCTACTCTTTCTAACTACCTTCGACACACCCTCAACAAAAAAAAATATAATTATTAAAATCGGTCCAGCTATTTTTGAGTTTTAGTGAGAATAACAAACAGAAATTATTTTTTATATATTATATGTATATAATACACGAGTAAGTAGTAGTAATTGTATCCTATTGCAGTGAAGCCCAATGAAAAAATATGTTTTGACCTTAACGACTTTGTATGTATGTCCGATCCAGTTACCTTAATCCATAATTACTTATCGTATGTTCGTAACTTTTCATGTTGAAACGGGTGGTCTGATTTGGATGTTCATTATACAGATTGTATTATAAAGGCATATAGCTGAGTCTAGGGATAAACTCGAGCCGAGCCAGAGTAAGTGGTTAAATGTTATTAGTTAAATATCATATACTAATCATTTTCTACAAGATTACCGATTCAGAGTGAAGAGAACAGTCGTGAAGTGTCTAAGTTGGAAGGGAAGGTCTGAAAGATCCTAGCTAGCTTTAGGAAGACATGGGAAGTTCGGCAACTCGTACTTAACTAGCGTAGTGGACTATGGCCCTATTGTATTGAAGAGAGGCCCACCCCCAGCAGTGGGATGGTAACAATGAATGAATACATATTATATACAATTTTTTTTCGGTGCATATCTGCGATCAGCCGTAGGCTATGAGCGGATTTGTTGTAAGTTGTCCATGTCTTGCAGAAGAGGCTACTCGTCAGGATACCATCCCTCACCATCTGTCGCCAACTCCCTGTATATCATGGCGTTTCAGTCGTTTAATTTAGCTAATGTTTGTCAATGAGTAAGCTAGGGAATTTGGGTGAATATATACAAATAAATAAATATTTGATTAAACCTCACATAAAAGCCAGTTCATCATATATACAAGTATACAGGTGAAATTACACCACTGAGTCCATCTCGCAAAGTGAGCACGGCTTTAGTTAATCCTGGCTGTCTGTTTGTTTATCTTACCTCGGGAATTCGGAATTCGTCAAGCGCGGGAAGTTTATATACAATGTGACTTACTGGAATTAGTTACCAAGTACATCAGAAGCAAGCAATGCAATGACTTTTAATACCTTTTATTTGTATATAAATGTGATATCGTCCTTACTTTACTTGATTGTACTCTATGCTATAACACTATGCATTACCTTAGTTAATAATTTGTTTATAAACTAAATTTCATCCAAATCAGTTCAGCCGTTCCAGAATATTACTAAAAGAAATAAAACTAAAAGTTACAAAAACGTAAAGAATGAGACATACGAATACATAAATTTTCATATTTCTAATGGTATTGTGATTCACATAGTTTATTTATTATTAAAATTATCAACCGTCATCGAATCACCGACGTATAAGTCGAAAATATCTTTTAGAAAAGAAAAATAAAATTGAAAAGCAGCCTTATCTAAGCAAAAATTTGACCTACATGGTTTTAGTCGTTTCTGAGATACACGAATTTCGATATACAAAAATTGCTCATTTAATGCTGTAAGATTGACTGATCAATTGAACATAATAATATGAGGTCAATATGTAATTAATTCTATTTAATTATATACATATATACATACATACAATACATAATATTTTAAGTAATTATATATAGTCAGGTAAAATATATTGGATTTTCACTCCACAGATTTCAATGCATACACTAGCTTTCCTGGTAGTATTGAAGTATGCCTCGATAAATGTTCTATATGGGAGCGAAAGGTAAAGTCAAACGTACCTACAAAGCTCTACAAAGTGTTTGCTTGTAGCCGCATATAATTCTAAGCCAGTTTTAAGTTTAAATAAATTTTGTTATAATACTGTTACTTTAACTAAAGTTAATTAATTGCTGTTTGGAGAAGATCAGATGTAAGTATAAGAATTAAAAAAAAAATGTCTTTTTAAACATCTCTTTCATTTTTCCTCAGACATTTCAAAATTGCTGTAAATTTTCCTCGAGCAATCAAATTTTTTTTACAAAAAGTGCCTAATTAAATCGTTACTGATATTTTAGATATTTAAATATAAAATACGTAAAAACAGTTAAGTGGTTGTTAAGCTTAAAACAGTGTGACAGACGGATATGATTAAATCAAATTTAATGTCTTGAAGATATGGAGATCTTAGAAGTACTTAAAAGTCGGAAACACCATATTTTTTAGGGTATTTTTATCATTGTATGTAAAATTTGTTTCTTCGCTAACTTTACATATTTACATATTCACAGTATCAAAATTCGTGATAGAAGCCACAAGGCGGAAACTAGTAACTAGTCTAATTCAAACATTTTTAATTATTATATCACTCTTGAATTCCCAAAGTAGTTGAAATAATTTTCCAAGTACATAAACATTTAATATTTTAGTCATACATTCACAATGGAATGCCTCTGCCGTCTGAGATATACTCGTAGAGGCAAAGTACAGTGTCGTAGATAAGCGTAGCGGTGCTACGAAATATGGGCTTGTGATAAGAATGTGAGTTTTTACTAAATTTGTTTCAACAAATGGTACGTGTTTCTTTTTCATGTATAGCAAATATATAAAATATTATTTTTGTGTTTTCCTTATTGGTGGTTTCTTCCAGCTTCCTTCAATAACACGAATGTACCATAAAATTAGTAAAAAAAAATTAAAAATTGTTATATATTCAGCCTTCTTTAGCTTCCCATTGCTGGGACGAGGCTCCCTTTTAAACAATCATGCCATAGTCCACCAGGCTGGTCATGTGCAAGTCGGCGGTCTTCATGTCTTTCGAAATGTTGCTAGGCTCTCTCAGACATACAGGTTTCTTCACGATATTCTCGTTGAAATGACCCGGGATTTGAACTCGCTTCTCGCTCACATCACGCTTCACATGTTTCACTGCCTCCTGATATAATAATAATGCTATAATGTGCTTTTTCCAAATGTAGTTCACGATTTCATTTATGACAATATCATCTATCGCCTCACCTTCAATTTGCTCGAGGTCGTCCCTACTTCAATTTAAGGGCCAATATGGTATATCTATCATCACCACTATTTACCTATAATATTACCTATATTAATATAATATAGGTAATATTATAGGTATAATTATTACCTAAGCAACACTTTAAAAAACTATAATTGCATATAAAAATATTAGCAATTTGAGTAATTAGAATATTTTGTTATTCTTTAAAAATTAATTAGAACCGTTTCATGAATGTCTATGAATATAAAGTTAAAATATATTAGGGAAAGGTCACATAGAATAATAAATAGGCCCTAGATCTTTAGTTAGCTTTGTCCTAGTATTTATGAGGTTCAAGTGATTAATTGACTAGTTGACAGTATTCGGCCAGTAAAAGTAGGTTTGACATTAGTATAGATTATTCTTTGAGTAATTTAGGGACTGAAAAGGGAGTTTGAAACTTCAATCCCTAAATTTAAAGTAACGCTTTTCAGGAATAAATTATAATATTCAAAATGTGATGTTAGATAGATTCAAATTATTAATAGCGACTTATCCTTGAGCTTCGATTGGGTGAAGCTTTGTTTTTTTAATTCAATCGGTTTACTCGTTAGCTCGGAGCCTTAAGTTATTAAAAAAAGAAAGAAAATTGTATCAAAATTTGTCAAAGCCGTTAGCTGAGATACACAGACAGGCACAATTTTCTTTTATAAATAGACACGTTAATTTTATTTATCCGTATCTACTCAAAAATTGAAATGTACCTAGAGACAAAACAGAGCGAAGCAACGCTGAGTCACTAGTATATAATATTATTAGTAATGCGATACGACAAATATTAGTATTTAATCTAAAAAATAAGTATTTAACGATACGACATTAAGTAAACAAGCTTACCCAATAACTGCAAGAGACAGCCAATTGAATTTTTTCAATAAATATAGTTTATGCTAAGAATCAAAACATTCCCACACAAAAGAAGTCAGGAGCAGATGCTAGCTAGATGGTAAAAATTCTACTTGAATTTTCCTATAGCCGTTTTCAAATTTAAGCTTCCCATTCTGCTTCACCCCAGTTATTGCGTTGGTATTCATAATACACATCCTTTTCATTTCATTCAGACTCTTTAACTTATATTTGAAGGTATCATATAATAGTCCAGGAGTCAACGGTTGAATGAAATTTTTATTTTATTTTTTTGAAACTATTGATATATTTTTGTAATTAATAGGAATTTATTGAGAATACGAGACATATTTCAGATATCCTTCAAGGTCTTATTAAAATATATATTATATTAATACTTGCTTAGATTTACGCGAATATTCGACATTATAAATGAAACTACCTTTTCGGATTTTGTCGCGGATTTATTTTGATTTTTAGTTCCCGACGTTTCGAATGCTTTACAGCAATCAGAACAGAAACGTCGGGAACTAAAAATCAAAATAAATCCGCGACAAAATCCGAAAAGGTAGTTTCATTTATAATATATATTATATTATTCAAATATATTTTGATCATATCATTATCATTTTAATAAGATTTTTGTTTCAAAAGAAAAACATAAAATAATTTAATATAATAAATACTATTTAAAATTAAATTAACGACACGTTACTCTCTTAGACTAAGCAATACTATTAGCAATTAAATTAACTTAATTATGAGATAAAGCAATGAATATAAAGACTTAATCGTTAATACTCATCATTAACGAATTAGTTGAAATTGACAGCATATTCGCAGTAGAGCTGAGTCGGAGAGTCGGTAGAGAGCTAAAGGGACAAGATAAAACAGTTTTATTGTGGAAGCTACTATAAACATGATGTAGTGGAGCTGCCAAGCAGTTTATGACTGTTTTATGTGAACGTATAAAATGCAATCGTAAACGCGTGTTGGATTAGTAAGGCCTGTGTCACATTTAGGTATATATTATATGACTATATCTATTATCGTCTCTTGTACTACTTCTTGATTATGTTTTGTCTCTTTCTATTCTATAAGTAAAGAACTTTTAGTTGGTTGATTTTTGTTATTAACGGAAGTTTATAGAGTAATATTTTACATATATTAATATTATAAAGAAAATTTTATGTTTGTATGTTTGTTTTTATCGGATAAACTGAAACTTAGGATATTTTTAGAGAATAGGAATAACATAGGATAGGTCTTATACCGGTAATCATATTTTTAAGGGGGTGAAACGAGCATCAAAGTGTGTATGTAACTATTATTACCCCGGCATATTAAGTGCTGGTCTGTTTTTATATCTTATCGTAATGTAAAAAAATTGACTGCAACAAAAGCATGATACATATACCAATTTGAAATTTTGATTTTCACATACTACTCGTGTCAGTAGACTACATAATATTATAATACTTCTACCAAACTATTCTTACACTTACGGTTCCAAAATTTGATAATGTTCAACAAACCTAAGAAAAAAATCATTGCCAAGTACCTTAGTATAATTTAATAATAATGAAATCTAATGCCGCTATTGAACCAGTGTTATCTTCGCATAACAACATATTTTACACAAAGGTATATAATATATTGTATTATAAACATGAAACATACTTTATTTTGTTATATTTTTATACTAGTGACTCACCCTTGCTTTTCTCGGGTTCATCCCTAGGTTTAACGTCAGCGAAGCGACGCGTTCCGCTAGTTAAAATAAATAAAACTTCTAAAATATAACCTCCTCCTTTTATGAAGTCGGTTAAAAAGTTACTCCTTACATTATCAGCTATCTGCCAGTGAAAGTCCCGTCCAAATCGGTCAGCCGATTCAGAGATTACCCGGAAAAAACATTAGACAGACAAACATTTTAATAATTGTTTTTTTGTTGTTAGTATCGTATATACTTTCATATGCATTTAGTGAAAAGCTGTTAATTTGAAATTAAGAACAGACACTATAATTTTATTTAGATGTATAGATATATTGCGAAATGGACAACATATAAAAATATTGCCATAAAGCAAATAATTTTATTACAAAAGCTTTACGTATCTTGTAGATGGTCTAATAAGATCTCAACTTGCCGGAACTTCATTTGATTGGACAGAAGGTAATTTAGAAATAAGGTACACTATTCGATTCTAACTTTCGGCACACTTTTTCTAAGGTTTTTATTGCAAGACATAAAACAAGGCTGAAGGCTGACTTTTACGATATAGGTTTCACGAGTCTAAAGGAACTCGATTGGCAATTTTGTTAATTTATGAAGGGAACTTCTAGTAATACTGGCAATATTATTATGAAAATATTTTAATGTAAGTAAAACAGTCTTTGTTATGAAAAGTTTGTCTCGCTACATAAAAAATAGTAAGCTTTGCTTTCTAAGTTTTGATCTAAAGTTATAAGAATATTTAGAGCTTACGAAATATTTTCATTCAGAATACAGTTATTTTTTTGTGTTCACACGGACCACGGTACGCTATGTGGCCAGTGCGATTGACACCAAATAGTTGATATATAACACACTAGCAGTACCCGCGGCTTCGCCCGCGTTAATTTTATAAATATTAGGAGTCAATCCCGCGGGAACTCCGGGATAAAAAGTAGCCTATATGTTATTCTGGGTCTTCAGCTACCTACATACCAAATTTCATCGTAATCGGTTCAGTAGTATTTGCGTGAAAGAGTAACAAACATCCATACTCACAAACTTTCGCATTTATAATATTAGTAGGATGTATAGCTTTAAATTTATCTAGTGGGGGCTGCGGCGAAGAAGACTAAGCTTCTCAAGTTACGTAAATATTCCTCCCTTAGTCAAAATTATACTTTTATTCCCTTTGTTGAAGAAACCCATGGCATAGCACCTCGTCTTATCTTCTCCACTGGTGACAGAAGAGCTGGCTCATTTTCGCCCGAAGAATCGGCATTGCCATTCAGCGGGGGAATGCAGCTAGCATTCTTGCCACTATTCCACGCGGACACGACTTGTACAGTAATAATTAAGTGTACATTGGCTTTGTATATATTGTTAAGTTTTCTTGTAATTTTCTTTATTGTGTATAATAATATACATATTACAATTCAACTATATTGTATAATTTATAACCACTTACGATAAGAGAACAAACAATTGTGCTCTTACACAGCGAGACTCGAACCTGCGACCGCTGGCTCAGCAAATAGGACCTTCACAATCTGAGCTAAATGTGTCATCGGGTCAAGCTACGAGGTTATGTTGTTACCAGATAGTTGATACACTACATATACATAAGTTTAAATACATACATACATATTTATAATATTATAAATATGTATGCTTAAAGTAGTTTGTAGGTTTGAGACCTGTTTTTGTTGAAGTATTTTTAATTTCTTGAATGTTCTTGCAACAGAATTTGTTTTGAAAGTAATTAAACGTGAAAGAAAATGAGTCAAAGGAAAGTACTATTTGGCATTCAGTTCCGACGTGCTCGAGACTAAACGAATTCGTAAGTGTTGTTTCGATTTTCTTCAGGCAACATCTTTTGTTAAAACTAGGTGAGATTGAAATGTTTTTGTAATTACTTTTAAGAAATGTTAAAAACGAGATCTAAAATTTCTTATTTACGCGAATATGTGAAATTATAAATAAAATTATTTTGTATGATTTTTTCGCAGACTTATTTCGATTTTTGGTTCCGTTTCCGAAGTTTCTAAAGCTTATAGATTGAACTAGTGATGTTAACGTTAGTTACAGTTAGTATCTATTTTTCAATGACTTTGGTTTTTACTTGAGACAGTGGTAGCCCAGTGGTAACGCACTCGCTTGTATAACCGAGTGAATCAGTTTCAAATCCGGGTCTCACATCTTTGATATTTTCATGTGTGAATTATTTCTAACATGACCACTTGTCTTACGGTGAAGGAAAACATCGTGAGGAAACTTGCATGTCTGAGAGTACCTAGCAAGTTTTCGAAAGACATGTGAAGTCCGCCAACCCGCACTAGGCCAGCGTGGTACTATGGCATGGTCCCCCTCGTATTGAAGGTGGACGAGAAGCCCGTGTGCAGTAGCGGGACGACGAAACCTGAATGCAATACAATAACGTCGATAAATTAATTCAATAATGAATCGAATGCAACCTTTTTAAAAGCTAGGACAATGTTTGAATCATTGCCTTAATAAAGAAATCGGTTTGGGGTACTGTAGCAATATACTCTATGGTTCGTATATAGCCTATAACGGATATAGGTAAAATCATTTCTGTGTTTTATAAATAGATTTAAAAAATTGACTATAAAATAATGTCCTCCCGAACGATCACGGTCACGGCGGCCAATCTCATTGAAACTAGCCAACGGAGCGGGAGATATTTTAGTGCACGAATGTACGCGCAGACACAAGTGCACTCTCTGTTCCTATCACTCTCATACTCCGGGGGGACAAATGCTTGACACGACAAGTGAGAGTCAATTTCCTAACTCAGGGCAGGGTTTTTGTTAAGCTTATGAAACAGAAAAACTCAATAACTAAACTTGGCCCGACCCGGGACTCGAACCCAAGGCCTCCCGGTGTGCGACCGTATATGCTGGCCACTACATCACCGAGGCAGTTAACTATAAAAACCATGTGATGAACGGTGATAAGACTTTAAAAACTATTGTACAATTTCCTATCTTTTAAACACGTAAATAAATACCATTTGAAAGACTAAAGCACTAGCAATCCTTTGAGTCTTACGTAAGTCTTGACCACTTCGTTAAGAACTTTGATATATCAACATTAGTAACGTGCACGAAGGATTGCAGAGCTCATTATAAAGTGGAATAACTTTCATCCACAATGTCTTGAGCTCCAACAGACGAACTTTGCCTCTAGTATTGTGTAATTTACTAAGAAACTGAGGAGTGGGGAAGGTCTAGTTATAGTAGACGCAAGTAAATTGTTTTCAACTGAGTTAAAATGTGAAACAATCTTTGTACATTATTGTTAATAGCATAGAGCTTAAATTGAAATATGGTCTAAAATTTTTTCTTATTATTTTCTGTTTACACAAATCTAAAACTGATATTGTAAGATGTCCTTTTCAATTTTTCAAAATAATTATTTAATTATAATAATTTCTCGGGCCTCCTACGGGTATCCTTTTAATGTTAGTATAAGGTCATAGTTTTTTTCTCTAAATTAAAAATAGATTTGCATTGCTTTGAAGTCAAAATACTAAGTTATAAATTCAGCCTTTCTTAACATCGCACTGCAAGGCACAAGTCTCTTTTTAATTTGATCATCAGGCCATCACGCCAGACAAAATATGCAGGTTGGCAGACTTCAATTCGGTTTAAAAGAACATTTAGGTACTACTTAAGTTATGAACTATAGTGACTTCTTTACTAAAAATCGGTCGTAACTGCTAACTTCTAACACATTTTTGATTTAATTGTAATTCACATATGAAAATATCAGAGGATCTGGGATTTGAACACGCTACAGAGATTCCCAAGCGAGTGTACTATATTGTATAGAATACTAGCAATTCATCCTCGCTTCGCTCGAGGAGCCCTTAGGCCATCTTAATCCGACCCTGTCGCAAAATCCGTTCTTAGCGGATGTCTACTAACTACACATTACCTCCCTGTCAGATAAAGTTCGTAGCATAAAAAATGAAAAGCTTTTATACAAACTTGCAAAAACCCTTAGACCTCCTTAATCCGGTGCTGTCGCAAAATCCGTTCTTAGTGGACTTTTACTAACTATAAAATATTGTTTTGAAAATTTCGTGATGAGAGTTCAGTTCAATATTAAATGAGAAAAATGTTATTTTATAATATAAAATACTTTAATATAATGAATAAAAATGTCCTCTACACAAAAGTATAAGCATTAATTGTGTCTCAGACATTGAAACTTTGTTAGAACAAAGCCGTTTAAAGTTTTAACTTTTATCGTAACTTACTAAAATTTATGACAACTTATTAAAATAAAACTGTTCTTATTATTTAAGAAGCTTTTTTTAGTTCTTTTTTTCATTTTGATAAACATTTCGCCATCTGTGTCTTTCTAGTATAAGCAGCACATTGGTGACGTATCCGCTTTAAAGTAAGTGAAGCGAGTTCAAATACCGGGTTTTGAACCTCGGAGATCATTTCGTCAGGAAACCTCTTTATCTACGAAAACTCATCTTTTGGTAGAACTTCGTCAGGAAAGAAGAACAGATAGAAAAATCTGTGAAGTCTGGCAATTAATTGACGAAGGTCATGTGCAGTAGTAACCCAGAAACGCGCTCGCTTGGGAATCCGAGTGCAAATCATATCTAATATGATTACAGTTTGTCGTACGACGAAGGAAAATTTCGTGAGGAAGCCTTCAGGTCTGAAAAAAATAGCTTAAAAAAATTCGATATCTATCAACCCCCTCCTTGCCACCATGGTTGCCTATAGCCTGATCCCATTCCCATCCCATTTACGTAATTCTTAATGGAACGATTTTAAATAATTTTCGAATGAATCACACATCAACGACAGTCAAGGACCAAAACTAAGTTATTTAGAAAAACACAGACATACTTTAATTTCAATTAATTAAATTATAGCGCCATCTAGTTCCGTGGTAAGCGTGGTAGGCTTGTGTTACGGATACCAGATAGTTGATATACTTCACATATATAACTATGAAATACATACATATTATTATAAATATAAACATCCATGACTAGAATACAAACATTCATGCTCAACAAATGAATGCCCCAGCGGAACTCGAACCCGCGACCGCTGGCGCAGAAAGTAGGGTCGTCCTGTCGCCCTGAGCCAACGTGTCGTTGAATATATGTATATATTATGTATCGATTTTGTTTAGCATTTGAGCTCCATAAAAATATAAACAACTTGTAATTAGTCATAAAAGGTCCACATGTAATAAAGAACAGCGAGCAAACCGTTTTACGAACCATTTGCCTTTTTAATTCGAACACAGCGATCGCATAAAGCGAATTAGTCAAGCGTTAAAGGGAATAGAAATATGAAAAATATCAAGAAAAGTCACAATTTACAAAGGCTTTTTATGTTTGATTTTATGAACAATTTATTATACTTGACTTAACATATTATTTATTATTTGTGTAATTGAAGTATTAAAAGGGAGGTCGGGGGTCGTGGTTACGAGTCCCGAGTCAGGTAAGTTTAGTTATTATGTTTTGCTGTTTCGTAAGCTTTAGTATCAGCACGTAGTTGGGAAATTGACCGTGTTTCACACCCGTGCCTCGGAGAGCACGTAAAGCCGGTCCTACGCTATGTTCACTTTTCGCGTCGAGTGTCATCCCACCAGAGTATGAAACTGACAGTAACAGAGAGTGCACTTGTGTCTGCGCGCACACTTGTGCAATATAATATATCCTGCGCAGATGGCTAATCTCAATGAAAGTGGCCGCCATGTTTCGAATTATATGTCACACTATGGCTTGTCTCAGTAAAACACTCAGTAACAGTTGCCTTTTCCAGTCTCAAAGACTACACAAATATAATGTCACGTAATAGAGTGTGAATCCGTCATAACAGCACGTGTGTGCCATGCTTTACAACGGCGAATGTCAATTTTAAACTTTTGGCAATAAGATGACAAGAACAGTTTATTGCAAATTTTAATGTGCCAGAGAGACAAAGCATTTTCTAGAAAGGATTCGAAATTACTAGAAACGTTTTGAATTTTTGATACTGATGAGTGTGACGAGAGATCAGTTGATTCGAAATTGAGCGAAGACTAAGAAGATATACGAAATAGTAGAAAAGTGAAGAAGAGTTGGTTGAAGGCTTAGTAAAGGAGTATTTATAAGTGAAATACAGTACTCAGAGACTAGTACCGTGTACAAACTGTGCGTGTGTAAATAGTGAAACAAAACATCTTTAGTGCAAGAACGCTATTAATTTCGATTTTTTCGATTTCTAATAAGCAAACTCACAAAAAAGATAAGCTGATAGCATGTTATAGGTACTTTTTCCCAGACTACAATGAAGCTACCAGCGTGGGAACATCATTGTTCTATCGTGATTTCGTCTATTAAGGTCGTATGGCATACTGGTCTAAGTCATTATAAGCTACTTATAAGTCGTGGTCCTACGTAACTTATTTTTACAAACAAACATATTAACAAATCGGTAAACTGGCCTTGATATTAATCGAGGTCTTTTTAGGTAATATCTACTCAAACAATATATCCTTATTACTGAATTCGTAAAAATATACAAACGAATTACTAGCGACTTACCCGACTTAGCTAGTGTCCGACACCTATATATAATTAAGCTTTTCAGTTTATAATCTAAAATTACGTAGAGTTTCATCCAAATTTGACCAGCCATTTAGCGTGAAGAGATACACAAAGCAAACGTCTTCACATTTATAGTAGTCTGATTAAACAAGAATCGCGTGTGTCGGTAATTTTTACGGTAAGCACGCAACGAAGCAGTATTCATAACACATTATTATGTACAAGTATAATCCCTACGATCATTTATATGAAAATATTTCATATAAATGATCTAGAATTTTAGTAAGCTTGTGTTCTAAATACCAGTACGATGATACAGTACACATAACTTCAATTACTTGAAATATAAAGACGCATGATTGAAGTATAAGTATTCGTTCTCAACAAATGAATGCCTCAAGCGGGATTCGAACCCGCGATCCGCAAGTAGTGTCACTACTAACTAAGTCAATCATGTCGTCACAAAATAAAATTATTCCTTACTCCTTATATTAGCTATATACCAGTGAAAGTTCCGTCAGAATTGATTAAGCACTTTTGTAAAATAGCCCGTACAAACAGAACGATAGACCAATTATTTTAAAGAGCTGTATTTTTACAAGTATCGATAAAATTATGTTATTTGGACATTATATAATAAAAAAAAACTGTATAATAAAAAAAACAATTTTAATTATTTGTATTCATAAAACAAATTGTTTGAAATGTAAATTTAAGCTTATTTCCAATTTCAGCACAATCTGTGCAGGCGCTACCAACAGAATGCAATACACATCGCCTAGGCAATGCATAACTTATAGAAAGGAGGGCAAAATCTATCTGATTACTGTACTACTTCCCAACAGCTCTTAGATGCCCAAACACTATTCATATTTTGGACGATAAAAAGGTATTGACAAAAAAACTTTTTAATCGGCAGAACATTATATAGGTATAATTGTGTGTGGTTGGAAAGTAAACTAGTGGTATACTTAAACTTCACTCGAGTGTTTTGAGTTACGTAGGCTTTAAAGAGTAGCCAGTATATTCCAGGTGATATTTGTCCTATAAATTTCATAAAATTTTGTCCAGCAATTTCAGAATTACTTAAATAAATAAATATAGGTTAAAATTTAATCGTCTTTCGAGAATATATAAAGTTAAAAATAAAGATAGTAAAATTTTACAAAATGAAAGTGTGTCTGCTACTATACCTATAGTATACACGAGACGACACGTTTGGCTCAGTTTGTAGTGAACCTACTTGCTGTGCCCGCAGTCACAGATTCAAGTCCTGCTGGGGGCATTCATTTGTTGAGCACGAATGTTTGTACTCCAGTCATTGGTGTTTATATTTAAAATATGTACGTATTTAAAGGTAAATATATTGTGTAATAATGTAACAAGTCTCGTACCTTACCAAGGAACTAGAAGGCGCGGTTTATAAAAATGTCCAACATATGTGCTTCTATGATTTTTCCGATTACGATGAAACTTCGATTAATATATGTGATAAATTTTGCAATACGTTTTATCAAACGGTGGTTCCCATGGACTATAATAAACCAAACGTGTATAGAATACTTATTAGGAAATTCGATGCTTTTGTAAATTAAAATGTTACATTTTGTTCACGACAAAAGAGATCAAAAAAGATGTTTTTTAAGGAATTGAATGCACGTTTCTGACAAATTAGACGCGGTTTGATTCCTTGTATTGAAAATATATCGCAGGTTTGATTAGAAGAATGTTCTGATAACGTGCAAAATAAACACTATCATTGCAATTTCTTCTTGTTCACTGATTGAAAGTTTTATCATAAACGTATTAATATTATTATTAATTTATTTGTTAGTTAAATTATTTACTTTATTTTTAACCGACTTCAAAAAAAGGAGGAGGTTATCAATTCGTCGGGGACTTTTTTTTTTTTTTTTTTTTTTTTTTTTTTTTTTTCTATGTATGTTCCCCGATTACTCGACGATGGCTGGACCGATTTGGAAAATTCTTTTTTTGTTTGAAAGGGTATAGTTTCTAGTTGGTCCCATAGTCACCAAGTCACGATCTGATGATGGGATCCCAGGGAAATCGAAGACAACTCTCAAATTTTATAGGCACTTATTACGTTTTTCATATATTTTCTAAAGCTGTTCAAGTATTTGCGTCTGATAATCATCATCTCCTGTGGTTGAGCTAATGATGGAAGGTACAACTCCTCAACGGTTAGGAGTAAAAAGAAAATTCTTTCAATATTATACGTAATTATAGACCGATAGTTAAATTCTTTCAGGCTCTTATTAACCGACTCTAAAAAAAGGAGGAGGTTCTCAATTCGTTGGGGACTTTTTTTTATGTACGTTCCCCATTACTCGAAGATGGCTGGACTGATTTCGAAAATTCTTTTTTGTACATAAACAAAATAAGTATCTACTTTCCGCTAAAAATTTGAAAATAAATTATTTTTAACAAAAAACAAAAACCGACTTCAAAACTAAACAAATCTAAACTAAAAAGTAGAAAATAATACTTTTAAGAACTTCGTTAATTTAGAAGTCGGTGCCAGCCAAAGCAAAATAGCCTTAAATAGACACATAAGTATTCGATTAATCTATATCTATAATATTTGTAAACATAATCAAAATACCGTTCGAAAGTTCCTTGCAAAGGCAAGATAAGTATATCCGTCTTGGCTGGCACCGACTTCAAAATTAACGAAGTTCTTAAAAGTATTATTTTCTACTTTTTAGTTTAGATTTGTTTAGTTTTGAAGTCGGTTTTTGTTTTTTGTTAAAAATAATTTCTTCTAATCTCTATTTCGATAGGTAAATTCTATTCCCTGACCTGTAATTTTACCAAACATGAACATCTATGAGTATAATATTACCAAGATTATAATAAATTAATTTAAACTCTCAATCTATATTAATATTGTAAAGCTGAAGAGTTTGTTTGTTTGAACGCACTAATCTCATAACTACTGGTTCGAAAAAAAATATAAAAAAAAATATATGTAAGTCATATGTAAATAATAATATATTAATTAAAAATTAATTATAAGAATTAGGTTTCCGGTCTTTAGAACGTCTTATTCTATTGTTTAGACTTTTTGATTGACAACTTAAGCAACTATCAATAAAACTTTTGAAAAACCTTTTTTACATACAAGCTTCGAAGCTCACCAATGACGTCCCAACATACATAGGTTTATTTATGGAGATCTAGATATGCCATAATGTGTTGTTCTCAAAATTCAATACTGATGGTTAAGTTTGACTGTTGAATTCAATAGTAGAAAAAATATACACTACATCAAATTAAAAATAGAAAAACAAAGTGTTGAGAAAAATTCATTGAAAATTTTCGCTAAAAGGGAAAATGTATTATTTGTATTCGTTTGAACATTTTATGGAGTTTTTAGATACTGTTTGTTTATAAAATTCCGTACCAAATTACTTTTTCATTAGATTTAAATTAAATCGTATAGGCTTTTACTCGTTCCGTGTAAAATATTGTATTATTTTTTTACTCGGTATCCTTTTCAGTACCTGTAACAAAAGAAAAATAAGTCAGTTTCCAATTTATTTTACACTATTATTATTGAAAATGGCCTTAATAAAAACTAAAAAAATGTTTTTATGCTAACTTTTCACTCTTAATTTGACTTGAATTCTTTTAATACAGGAAAAATGATATGATAATGACAAGTTCGTACTACTTGTAAGACAATACTCGACTGTAAGGAAGTCCAAAGGAGAGTTATGTGTCTAGTGGTAGTGCCATGCTTGTTACCTTCGGATAGCAGCCGAATGGGCCGGCACGCCCCGTATGTACCACTCTCTCACAGAAGACCGGCGTGAAGTGGCAGTTATGCTGTCGCGTTTCGTCCGGTAAGTGAGTCCGGGAGGCCCACTCCCCATCCCTACTCCCGTCCTTCTCCCTCCTCTCTCCCTCCCTTTCCTGAAAGGCCGGCAACGCATCTGCAAGCCCTGTGGTGTTGCAGATGTCCATGGGCGGAGGTGATCACTTACCATCAGGTGAGCCTCCTGCCCGTGTGCCCCTTTTGTCCCATAAAAAAAAAGTTATGTGTTTAACCTGTATGTATGTACGTATGTATATACTCGTATTTGGAATAGATATAGGTTTTGGTCCTCGCGGCAGTTACGGGTGAAGCCATGTATGAAACATAGTTAAATAAATATTAATTATATTATAGTCTCTAAGTTACTCAGTTTTTGCTTTATTAAGAATACATGTGTTTTAATTTGCTTATTATATACAAATATATACCATTTTTTACTGAAACCATAAAATAGGTAATGAAAAAAATTATTTTTAACAAAAAAACAAAAACTGACTTCCAAACTTAATAAATCTAAACTAAAAAGTAGAAAATAATACTTTTAAGGACTTTGTTAATTTTGGAGTCGGTGCCAGCCAGGTATTTTGATTATGTTTACAAATTGATAGATTAATCAAATATGTATCTATTTAGAGTTATTTTGCTTTGGCTGGCACCGACTTCAAAATTAACAAAGTCCTTAAAAGTATTATTTTCTACTTTTTAGTTTAGATTTATTAAGTTTGGAAGTCGGTTTTTGTTTTTTTGTTAAAAATAATTTATTTTTAAATTTTTAGCGGAAAGTAGATACGTATTGTGTTAATGACTATAAAAAATTACCTTCTATTATGAGGTAAACCTTGTAGCCTGAAAGTATACAACTATCAGTCCATAATTGCGTATTATATTGAAAAAAATTTCTTTAAACTGCTAACCGTTGAGGAGTTGTACCTTCCATCATCAGTTACGATACGTGACTCAAATATCCATATAGCCTATAAAAGATTCGGCCGAGCATCGTTAATTTGCTCCTAAGAATTGAAGAGTTCCGATACTTTGTCATGGATCCCATCATCAGAACCTTACCAAACTCTCATCAAACTACCCTTGAAGTATATCCTTTCCATTAAAAAAAGAATAATCGAAATCGGTTGGCGTGATATTGAGTTATTCGTCCATTTGTCGCGCAAATACTTAATGCAAATTTGAGATTTTTATGGTTTTCTCATGGATGCCATTGTCAGAACTGGAAAATATTAAAATGGGACCACATGGGAAGCACTACCTTTCAAATAAAATAAGAATCATCAAAATCGGTTCACCCAGTTCAAAGTTATGAGCTAACAAACATAAAAAAAAAAAAAAAAAATACAGACGAATTGATAACCTCCTCCTTTTGGAAGTCGGTTGATAAAGAAAGAGGTAACAAATGATACTTTACAAAATTCCCAAAGAAAATTATTCATATAAACCTTAAGGCTCTAGTGACTGTCTAACTGATTGATAGATATTACTGAGTCTACACCGCCGGGCCTAGGCTATATTTCAGACCGCATGTCCTTAGATACCCTTAGGTTTCACAGCAAAAGACATTTGTCTAATATCTTTGAACGAAATAACAGCTAATTTCTAGTACTGTTGTTACCGAAATTTATTAACACCCAATATTTAAAAAAAAATAAAATATAAGTTACTATGTACTCTTTTAAGCATGACTATCCATTACAGCGTTTTTTCTTCAGAACTACAAATTAAACTTAAAATATAGATATAATTTATCAACAATATAATGACGTGACAATTTGGATAAAAAAATCTAACCTCTGCATTAAATATTTTTGAAAACATATAAAAATATACATTATGGGGATAGGGGGATCAGGCCATAGTCTACCGCGCTGGCCTAGTACGTGTTGGCGAACTTCACATGTCTTACGAAAACTTGCTAGGTTTTCTCAGACATGCAGGTTTCCTCGCGATATTTTTCTTCACCGTACGACAAGTTGTAATCATGATAGAAATGATTCGCACATGAAAATATCAGAGGTGCGAGACCCGGACTTGAACCCGCATCACTCGGTTATACAAGCGAGCGCGTTACCGTTTCAGTGCAAGTGGCTTTAATTTTAAAAGTCGCATTAGTACTTCTTAACATGAATAAGAGTTGGGAGAAGTAAGATGCTGAGAAAGATATTTATAATAGCAGTTGCGGTAATATATTAAAAAAGTAATTTTATTTGATGACCAACCAACGTATGTAGATTATATTGTGAGGAAAACTTTTCCCATAAAAAGGCAGGGTTTAAACAACTTTCTGATGTGTTTCATGAATAGGGGTGTTTTATAATCTTTTTTTAGGGTTATTCATGTAAAAGTATTTAAAGTATTTTAGAAATGTACTAATATTTTATGAGACGTGGTTAAGTATCGGTTGAAAGGTAATTAGGGTTGCTACCCTAGAATATTTCTAAGCCCATAAGTTATGTATATATAAAAAAAAGGTGTGTATGCGATTCACACACGATAGAAGTGAAACTTCAGTAAATCGACAAAAGAATGAGATGAATATATATAAAAAAAGAAATGTCAAAAAATAAAAAACGGTTACCATGGCAACATGGGAATGTATTCTATCCAATGATATTATAAGTAAAAAGGTGTAGATACGTTACCTAAACGACATTCTACCTTCAAAAACGGCACACTAACGCACACATGAATAACTAAAAATATTGCAATAACACACTACATTACGATTAGTCGTCAAAATAGGATGGCATGATTCAAGTATCGCCAGTGAAAAAGAGAAAAATATAATTTTCGACAGTGCGTCGTCAACGCGTGACTATGTTCAGGTGGGCCAATTAGCCTAGTTTTGGTGTGCCGCTTTTTGAGCGCGTATGACTTATCTACACCTTTTTTCCTAGTATATCAATGATTCTATCTCTTAATCCTATACTTTTATGTATTTCTTTCTTTATCGTGACGCATTTTCGTTTCATCGAGTTTCAAATCACAACGATTCTAAAGAAGTTTCACTTCAAAAACAAACTAACTACACCGATGGGGTTTTGTCATAGTATTATATTAATAAATTTTATCAAATATTGGTATAATAATTATAGTAGGTGTTAATGGCGTCTACATTTACGACTTTATACCTCTAGAAAAAAAGAATATTTTCACTTAGTAATATACAAAATGTGTGAAAGTTTTTAAAACTTATGAGACGAATTCTACAGAGCAATATAACTTTGCCATTTCAATATATTTACTTTAAAATTAACAAAATTTACGTCAAAAACTGTGTAACAAAGCGGAACGTTATCATAATGCGTCTTAAGTAAGTCCTGAAAGTCGTATTTCCAAAGAAAGTTAAACTACGAAATAGGTCAAAACACAAAAAGGCCAAACGTACAAAATATACATTTGTACTGACACAGTTAAAATATTAAAATATTTTTCTATGAAATGCAGTTATATGCGAAATCCGCACTTTCATAAAACATCTGGGCCAAGAGAGCATTGACGGTATCTCAATAGCAGAGCTTTATAATATACACATAAAATTATTTTTTATTTGGCATCCCTGGTTTATTTTACTCCAAATGTATGTACATTTTGTTAGTAAAGTAGTTATCCTTAGTTACGGTTTTACTGGAGGTTTTTTTTATAAAAATATTATACACTAGCAATTCCCGCGGCTTCGCCCGCGTTCTTATCACTATTAAAAAATAGGAATTGGTGGTAGAACGTTGAAAAATTATTCAGAATTAAAAAAAATCGCTTCTTGTAAGAACTATTAGCTAAACAGCTGGCAAGACGGTGCGGGGTATGGTCGGCGATTGTATCAAGCGAAGCGACTTAGTTTTTCAGGTTTGCGCGAAAAGACAGACAGACGCGGTGGAGGACTTTTCACAATCTGTATATATATAGCAAAAATGTTGTCACTAATTTGATTTAAAATATAGCAAACTAAATTAAAATTCCTTGTATCCAAAAGTGATGTAAACTCGTTTATGCAAATAAAAAAAAACTGACTTCTCTTAACATAGTCGTCTGATAATAATCGTTGAGAAAGCGAATGTATAACATTTAATTGATATTTAGTTGGAAACGTAACAAATAAACCGACAAACAGATTTTCATGACGTATTACAATAAATATCCATATAAGTACGTACTAACTTAAGATTTTTAATTTTTATTAATTAATGCTCAGTTTTTTCTTCATACCATAACCTGTATAAGGATATAATTTAGAATGCTCACGACGAACTCGAAGCGAAGCAAGTGTGATTCGCTAGCATGTTGTATTTAACTAAACAGTTTTCCATCGTGAGCAAGCGTACGCATCGGACGTGTTGTTAATTTATTTGCAAAAATATAACTGTGTAATTAGTTAAAAATATACTTTGTGTGTAACATTTTAAGGCTTAAAGTATAATAATCAAGCAAGCAAGCCACTGCATTACCTACCTGCCGCTTCGTCTTTAGGTGAGCGTCATAAGAACACAGATATCATGAATGTCTTAAGATCTCCTACTGGAAGTGACAATAAAAATGAACGCTGTTCATCGCAACCTAACTTATTTAACTACGGATTTTCTTCTGATGATAACAATTTATCACAGTCTGTTATCCGTCAAAAAAGAAAAAAACCGGATCAAGACTCGGACATTAAAGAAGAGTTAATGGAAATTCACAATAAAATGGATAAACTGTTAGATTTTATGGGTCATTTTACTGAGACACAAAAACTTGCATCTGACAAACTGAGTCAAGATGTGGCTACTATAAAAGATCAAGTAAGTAATTTGAAAGTCACGATAGATAACCTAGCCTTAGAACAGTGTTCAATCAAAACAAATCTCACAGAATTGAAAATTTCTACCAATATAAACAGCGAGAAAATTGAGAGCTTACAAAATGAGGTTGATAATTTAAAAATAGTATCGGCAGAATCTCATGATATCCAAATCAACACACCAGAGAATATTATGTTTGAGCTACGAGAACGAATAGCGAGAGAAAAGAATCTTATAATTACTGGAATACTGGAATCAAAAAATCCTAATGTAAATGAAAGAGAAAGTGATGATAAAATTGCAATTAACAATATACTAAAAGATATTTATAAAGAATGTCCAACCCCAAAAAAAATTTTTCGACTTGGGAATCATAAAGATGAAAGATGTCGCCCAATCAAGGTATGTTTTGACTCGGATGAAATACCAAAGATAATATTAAGGAAGAAAAAAAATATTAAACTAGGTAATAAGAAAATTTTTTCCGACAAGACTAAGCAACAACAAATTTATATACAGAACCTCAATAAAGAGCTTGAACAACGAGTTAAAAATGGGGAACAGAATCTAAAAATAAAATATTTTAAAGGTATACCTAAAATTATAAAAACGGCGTCAAAAAACTAATAAATGAAACCCATGCAGATGTACATCAAATAAAAAGTAATACAATATCTTACCAACTTGCAAATACATACACAGATATTATTTCCACAAAAAAGACTTTGAAATTCTTGTACATTAATGCTCGAAGTATTGTAGGACAAGGAAAATTTGATGAATTGAAATGTTCTTTGGTATCCTTTGCAAATATAATACACATCATTCTCATCACAGAAACATGGATTAAAAGTGAAGATCAAGCAAAAAACCTTGTTTTACCTGGATATACTCATCATTATAACTTCAGACAGAATACAACTGGTGGCGGAATCTCGATGTTCATAAACAACAATTTAAGTCATAATTTAATAGAAGATAGTTGTATTAGGAATATACATTTTTTATGGGTACATATAGATAAATACAATCTGGATATTGGACTAGTTTATAAACCTGATCGTACAAAAGTAAATCAATTTCTTGAAGAATATTCTCAACAATTAGAAAAACGGAGGAGAACTATTGTTTTTGGAGACTATAACATAGATTTGTTGCTCAAAAAAGACCACACTACATTAAACTACACGGAGATGATAGATGAAAATGGATACGCAATTCTTAACTGTGTGGAGCCTTCTTATTGCACCCGCGAAACTTCATCAACAAAAACTATAATAGACCACGTATCAACTAATTTAAAAGAACATAAGTTTAACCTAGCTATCATAGAGTCAGCGCTGTCAGATCATAAGCAGATGTACATGGAGCTACAACAATATTGTCCAGAAATAAAGAAGAGGATTCACTACGAAGCAATTAATTATGAAATTCTTTATAAAAAATTTGAACAGAATGCTATTAGAGGTACGATACTAGAATACAGTGATCTTGAAAAAAATATTATAAAAAACATTAATGACAGTAAATTTTCAAAAATAAAAATTCTTAATCCTCCTAAAACCGATTGGATAAATAAAAATATAATTAAAGCCCTCAATGAGAGAAACAGCTTATGGCAGCAATATAAAATGCATCCAAAAAATATAGATATCAAACAAAAGTTTGTAAATAAAAGGGACCAAGTAGCTCGAGACATACAATTGACCAAAAGTAAGTACTATCAAAAGGCATTTCAAAATTGCATTACAAAACCGTCTAAAATGTTTAATTTGCTAAACAGTATATCGAATAACAAAATTAAACATAGTAGTATTCCCACAAAATTAGAGATTGGCCTAGACATAATAACAGATCCGGCGAAAATTTGTAAATGTTTTAACTCATATTTTTCCACTATAGGCATAACGTTAGCATCAAAAATTTCCAAAACACTTAATACATGTACACTCTTAACCACTGTAACACCTGTTTCTAATACTTCCAACTCACAGATATTATTAACCGAAATAACGCCTACTACTACGGATGAAATCCTCAAAATAATTGATAATCTTAATAGCAACACCTCCGTAGGTATTGATGGTGTTAGCACGAAAGCTATAAAATGTCTCAAAAACTTGATTGTCGATGACCTCACTAATTGCATAAATCGCTGTCTATGTGATGGTGTCTTTCCAGACAGTCTTAAAATAGCCAAAGTTAGTCCGATTTATAAATCAGGCAAACGCACTGATCCTGGAAACTACCGGCCGATATCAGTACTACCAGTGTTGTCCAAAATCTTTGAAAAAATATTACACACTCGTCTTAACAATTTTTTAACTTCAATCAACTTTATTTACAGTAAACAATATGGTTTTAGGCCCAAATCCAACACATTATCAGCCACAATGGATCTTATAACTAAAATTAAACTAAAAATAGACCAAAAACAAATAGCTCTGGGCATTTTTGTTGATTTAAAAAAAGCTTTTGATACCGTAAGTATTTCACTTCTTATAAAAAAACTTAACGATATCGGTGTTAGAGGTACAGCATTAAAAATCTTTAAATCTTATCTTGAAAACCGGCAACAAGTAGTCAAAATAGGAGAATACGCTAGCGATACTGCTTCGATTACATGTGGAATACCACAAGGCTCTATATTAGGTCCACTTTTATTTCTAATTTACATAAATGACATAAGCAATATAGGCTTAAACGGAGACTTGACACTATATGCAGACGATACAAGTATGTTTTACTATGGTGAATCAATGAATTCGATCATAAAAGATGCACAAAATGATCTGAACCGTTTAAACGATTGGCTACAGAGCAATTTACTTACCATTAATACTGAAAAAACAAATTATATAATCTTTGCAGCTAAAAATAAGAAAATAGGTTGTTTTGATTCTTTAAATATAAATGGCACGGTCATTAATAGGACAAAAAGTGAAAAATATCTTGGTATTACGATAGATAGCGGTTTGACATGGAGGCCTCATTTAGACAAAATTAAATCTAAATTATCGTCATTGGTTGGAGTACTACGCGGTAATGTTCGTTGTTTTCCCAAACCAGTTCGGTTAATTATTTATAATACCATGGTAAAGCCCCATATAGACTACCTTATTGAACTCTGGGGCACTGCCGCACCAACTAATCGCTGCAAAATACAAAGAATGCAAAATAAATTAATAAAAGTGCTTTTTCATTACAATTATTTGACTCCTACTGAAAAACTATACAAAGAAACTAAATTTATGAGCATACAACAAACATATGTGTATAATATTTCAATTTTAATATATAAAATCATAAACCAATTAACACATACAAATATGTCTTTCACAAAGAAATCACACACAATAAAATATTCACTAAGAAATTCAAATCAAATAAGTCTTATTAAACCAAGGACTAACTACGGCAGACTTAATATAATGTATGAAGGCGTTCAAATATTTAATAAATTACCATCAAATTTAATCGAAATTAAACCCTTTTGTAAATTCAAAAAACTCCTAAAAAATCATGTGTTGAACAATATACCTATAATTTAACAAATAATGAAGTACGAGTATATATAAAAAAAAATATATATATAATATATGTAATAAAACAAAAAACAACAACAGAATAATAAGTAAATAAATAATTAAATAATATACTAATACAAGGTTTACAAAAAAAAAAAAAATTTAGGTATGTATAATGTAAAATATATTTACGTTTTCATTTTTATATACATATAATATAAACTGAATATGTATAATATGATATGATGGATTTATTACATATAACACATAGTCATCACATAATTCTATTCGTGCCTCTTCTAGTAACGAGCTCTTTATATCTTTGTATTTACTAAGTTGTTAAACATTTCTCGTTGAAATACCGTCCTACCCGCAATAATTTATAAAATGATATTATAATAAGTAGTTCATATTAGGTGTTTGTGTAGCATACTATATTTGTCTCAAGTTTTGTATAAAGTTTTGTATTAGTTACAACTTAGAAATCACGATGTAAGTATTTAACTACCTATTTGTAAAGTTTCTCATGAAGTGAATGTAATTCTTTTGAGAAATAAAGCATCTTTAAACCGAGTTCCATTCAGGGCCACTTCACACTTGCTGCATTTCGTTAAAAGCGTATTTAACAGCGTATTCCAAAATTCCGTTTCATTTAAACCATACATTCTGCAGGTGCTGTATTTTCTCATTTACAATTCAAGTAAGGGCAGTAACAGATGGGGAGAACTAACGCTGTTGTTTCTACATTAGCGTTTGCTAACTTTAATAATAGAAAAATAATTAAAATCAATTGTGATGTATGGTTTTACTTAATATTAAAGTTATTCTTAGTTTATATTCTATTGTTATTTTTAGCAAATAAATACTAACTAATGTTATCATACAAACCAAAATAAGAAATATTCCTAAACCAGTTGCCATTACAGATTTTTTCTAGTGTTTGATGGTAAGTGCTGCATAAAAAATACACCAGCTTTGTCTTTCTTCCCACACACAGACAGACAGCCAGACAGAGAAAGAGAGAGAGAGAGAGAGAGAGGTAGAAGATGTAACAAAAATAAGTTTTATAATAATAAAAGTACTCAAATAGCACAGCTTAGTGTGTAGCAGCCCTTATTTCAAATCCCATGCATATTACAGACGTTAAATGGATAAATAGTACATAATTAGGCCAAAATTGCGCCATAAATTCAGTGCGAATGTACCCTTATCCTAGGAAAGAATAGGCGAAGACGGTATCTTTTAAGCTATTACGTATAGTGTAAATTACGGGCATTACACTAAAACACGAATTTAAACATTTTACCGTAACTAAGAGAGCGCTCGCGATAAATTAAATTTTCAACGACTTAAATAGTTTGTTTTTTGCCGTTGTGATCTTTTGTAGAGATTTCTCTCGCCCATACTCCGTTTACTTTCTGGTATACATAAAGTAAAGTTGTATCACTAACTTTTAAATAATTATTATTCTACGTAGTTTATTAGTGAATATTAATAGATTTTCTCCAAAAAACTATATTATAGAAATATAAGTACCAAAGTATTTTTCTGCAAACCCTTATTTTATACATGCAACTCAACCTCGCTCCGTTCGTTCGCTCCAATATATATTTTAAATGGTTTTTGAAGATGTTTCAGAGAAAGGATATTTTTTACAATATTGCCGCAGTTAAAATATATATAAAAGTATCCTATAATAAGATGTAGCGGGTTACCAACTTTCATCATAACAATTTTCACCCAAATCTTTCCAGTACTTTTTCATTATGCTTTCCTAGTAGACAGTGAAAAATCCAATATCGGTATTTAAAATGCTAAGTTACGATTATGGTCGAATAAAAACTACTAACTAGTTATTTTTTTAGTTATTTGGGTTTTTCAATTTTGTTTTTATTTAATTTTAAGTAATTCAAAGAAGTTATTTTATTTTATTCTCAAATTTAATAGCAATCTAATGAGAATCCCAATATTTGAAAGCAAACAAAAAATAATTTTGCATATCGGCATTAAACGATTTCACCCTTAAGCAGAAAATAGATGATGATTCACCTACAGATTTTTTATGCTTTATGAAATTGACCGCGCTAGTTTATAGACTAAGTTGACTTGGCCTTGATATCGACAATAATTACTGTACTTAATACTTATATGTATGGATATATTATTACATAATATAAGCAAAAGTAGAAATAGTATAAAAGGCAGAAATGAGACTAGCATCACCTAAATAAAATAGCTTTATTTAGGAATTCCAGAAGATGTTCTGAAAACACGAAGTCTGTTAATATCAGTTAAGTCCAAGGCAGGTCTTTATGAAGAAAAAAAATTGGAAAAAGTCACGGAAAAAATAAAAATCCCATTTTTTTTCTATATTAAGGTCTATATCAAGGAATTGAATATATTTGTTGATTTGACACTTTCTTTTTCTAAGTTTGACACAGTGTCCTACGTGGACGACTCAACGCGAACGCGATTGCGAAACGATCCGATGCGAATTTAATGCGGTGCGGAGCGATGCGGCTACTCTGTCCTACGTGCGCGCGAACCGTCCCCTCCGCGCCCTCCGCCGCCGTTTAAACATTTGTCATGGGCGGACGGAAGCTAATGTTGTTGGAAAATTCATATCTATACATATAATAAATCTGTAGAAGGGTCAATTCTGTACATTGAAAATATTGAAAAAATAAATAGCAGGGGGTGTTACTGGATCGATACCAAACCCAAATATGCGATTAAAAAAATTTTTGTCTGTCTGTCTGTCTGTCTGTATGTTCAGGCATCACGTGAAAACTAACGGTTCGATTTCGATGAAACTTGGTATAATTATACTTTATTATCCTGGGCATAAAATGGGATACTTTTTATCCTGGAAAAATACGTAGAAAAAAACAAATCTTAATTTTTATCATAGTTTGATTTTATCCTGTAGTCCACGCGATCGAAGTCGCGGGCACAGCTAGTCTTAAATATGAGATATTGAAGAAGTGTATAACTTTTATTCCTTTTGTCCCAGAATGTAGGACGTTCTTGGATAGCATTAATAAGAAGTTCTACTTCCGACATTAATTCAACAACAATTTTTGCTTGAAAAAAATATGGACGACGCGTCCACTTCGCGCGAAAATATCAAGCCAACTGATCGCGTTCGCGTCAATTCGCGCCGCTCCGCACCGCACCCCACGTGCGTTTGGTCACATAGGCCACTTCAATAGGTTTCGAATGTTTGTTGTTTTCGCGCCGTGCTGCGCCGCTTCGCGTTCGCGTCTAGATCGCTCACGCAGGACGTCGCCTGACAGTTTTTTTGTTTGTCTTTTTTGATCATATTCGTATATACCATGGGAAAAAACATTATAATACATCACACAATTCATCATACCTTTGAATAGTCTACTCAATACTAACCGCTTGAACGCACCTAAAATAACTTTTTACCTTAAAAATAATATACTTGTATCAAAATTATTGTTATTATTGAAATTTGAACAAAGAAAAACGCTCGGTCTCTTGAGTATCGTTATAAAAAGTTAACCCTTTAAAAATAATAAACAAGATCTCTAAAGAATAACGTTGCAAAAAATATGTATTTACGATGAAATTCTGAAAATGTATTGTAATTGTTAATAAGATGGAAAGTATTGACCATTAAAAGGAGAATGCGAGAATAGTCAAGATAAATTTTGTTAATTAAAGTAGATTTAATGAGAGCCATTCAAATTCAAATGAAGACCGGTGTCACATTAACCAGTGGTGTTGTCGATTTAATTTTGCTACAGGTATTGATTTACTGCTTCTGTCTTGGTAGTGTAGTGGTTAGCATGTGTCTTAGTGGTGGTCATGGGTTTGAATCCTGAGTGAAGTCAAACTTTACTGATTATGTTTATCTGTTCCGCAATTGACATATTTCGTAGTATGTATAAATGCATTTTCCAATATTAAAAAAATGTTGTTAGGTTTTGTTAGTTTTTTTGTACATTAGAACTTAAATATAAAGAAAATTATAACACATTACTATACCTAGTGGATGAAATAAGTTCAATGTCCTTTTTCCTAAGCCATAATTAAACCGTAAGCTTAATTAGAGGTGGCATTGACTTATGTAATTAACTCGGACAATGGTCCGGGCGTTCCGATACAATGTGACCTTACTCTTAACCTATGGGTTACGTAAATGGATTTTGAGGCTTAAATAGTGAGGAAAATTCTATAAAGCCTATATTTTTAAATACTTCCTCTATGTTTTCTAATGGGAAACAACTTATGGTTTTAGAATATCACATAAGTATTTTTTTTAATTAATAACTTTACTGTACACATATACACTATCTTCATTATCTTAAGTATTGTATAAATGAAAAAGGATTTCTTTTTAATTGAAACTGAATCTTTAACGAAAAACGTATGAAATAAAGAAAGTATCATTAAAATCGTTTCGCAATTTATATAATATAATTATAAGTTATAGTCCCTGGCTAACAGGCAGTGGTAGCGGTAACGCGTCGCTTGTATAACCGAGTGATGCGGGTTCAAATCCAGGTCTCGCACCTCTGATATTTTCATGTGCGAATCATTTCTATCATGATTACCACTTGTCTTACGGTGAAGGAAAATATCGTGAGGAAACCTGCATGTCTGAGAAAACCTAGCAAGTTTTCGTAAGACATGTGAAGTCCGCCAACACGCACTGGGCCAGCGCGGTGGACTATGGCCTGATCCCCCTCGTACTTAGGGAAGCCCGTGCCCAGCAGTGGGACGTTAATAAGAGCTGATGAAGAAGTTATAGTCCCTATATATTATGTCCGTAATAACAATGGATAACCAATAGGAACCGTACATTTTTTCAGGATGAATAATTTTGATGAGTGTGCTGCTCCTATAATCTATCTCTATACTAAACAGTTTTCTATTAAAGTCGAAGTGTAAAATTCCAGTATAAACAAAGTTACGTCGTATTTTCATCACTTTGTTGAACCTATCATGGTTAATCTAACTAATTTAACTAGTGCACAGCAAGCTCTAGGAAAATACTTATAAAAAGTCTAACTTATATAAAGGCAGGTAAAATAAGGAAGAGCCACTTAGAAACAGTCTCGAGCACCTGCAGCAAGTGTCACTAAACACCCAGCCAGTTCTAAACCAATGTATTATTATGTCAAGTAGTTACTTAGATATTGTCTGATAATTAAGTCTAGACTTAGTTTAAATTTATTGCCTTACTTTGGCTTCTTTACCTAACAATCTATAATAATCCTTACTAATATTATAAATGCGAAAGTAACTCGACTGTCTGTCTGTTGACTTTCACGCTTAAACTACAGATCCGATTTAAATGAAATGTTATACACAGATAGTCTAAAATATGGTCGATGGTCGAGGGATAGGTGGTTGAAATAGGGGATGAAAATTTGTATTGAAATTATTTCATTTTCAAAGCTAGAAGCTTGAAACTTATTTTCTAGGCTTTTTATTAGATATAAATAAAAAAGAAATTCAAAATTTGTAATATTTTTTTCCTAAAGGGGGTACCTAGAGACGAACCCGAGCGAAGCGACGACGAGTCGCTAGTATATACTAAGTTGAATCTATTCATTTAACTTTTTTAGTAAATGTTATTGAAATAGGTATTACTATCGAGAAATTATGGATAAAAATCTATAGTTGATTTAAATTGTTTAACTGAATTATCTCATTTCTGAGAATGTACAAATTATTAAGTGGACTATTAGAGAAACGATTAACTTTATCAAAATCAACATGAATTTAAGTTTTGTAAAAAAAAAAATGTTCTGTGAAATTTAATGATTTTTTTTCTTAATAAGCTTGTTTTTAATATATTATATATACCATTAGAAATATATATTGGAACGAATGAACGGAGCGAGGTTGAGTTGCATGTGTAAAATAAGGGTTTGCTTGGGTTTGGAAAAATACTTTGGTAATTATCGTATTTGTAGAAAATCTATTATTATTCACTAATAAACTACTATATATATATATATATATATATATATATATATATATATATATATATATATATATATATATATATATATATATATATATAATGTAATATCTAAAGTTAAATCATCCATTTCTGAGGAAAAACTTAACAGCCAACATTCTACAAAGTTTAACTTTAGTTTTTGAAGATTCTTCTACGTGTATATTTACTTTATAATAATATAATATATTGTGTAGTGAATTATGTATGAACATAAAAGCTATTTGCAATGAATTTATTGAAACAAGGCAACAATAGGAGTTAACGATGACTCTTTCGGTTGAATTCTTAATGCTTAAAGCTAAAATAAAAATTACTAAATTTATGACGATAAAACATTTAGCTTTACACTTAAAATTGTTATTATTTTAATTTATTCTTTAACGCAAATATAAAAAAATGTAATTAATATAAATATGTTAGAACATTATTACACATAGTGCCATCTAGTTCTGTGGTAAGCTACAAGGCTTGTGTTACGAATACCAGATAGTTGATACACTACACATTGATAACTTTTAATATATTCATTTTGTAAATATAAATAATGGGTGACTGTACAAACAGTCGTGCTCAACAATTTTATGCCTTCAGCGGGACTCGAACACGCGACCGCTGGCAAAGCGAAGTAAGGTCATCAAAAACTGAGCCAAAGAGTAAAAATAAACATGAATATAACGTAATATAAAGTAGTAAGCCACTTAGAATATTACTATCTCTAGGTTTTTTATTGTCTTTGCCTGCGTCGTTTAATTTTGCAGTAAACTCCGCTGTCGTAGGTCGTAGTGAAGTAAGATAGCCTATAAACTTTTTTATGTAGTTAATAAGCTGTAAAACGCAAAAAGATTTGTTCAAATAGGTTCAGTAAATCAAGAAATTAGATTGTTAACGGTAAAACTCCTAAGCTTTATACCAACATATCTCCTAGTACCGATATACGAATAAATTATCGATATCGACAATATTCGATATTTGTATATTTTGCCTAAGCTTTTAATTTTCTTTAAGCATGTTAGATTTTAAGTACATGCATATTATTTAGATAATTTAGTACATTTTTAAAGACATGTGTAGTCCGCTAACCCGCACTAGGCCAGCGCGGTGGACTATGGTCTAATCCACCTCCTATTGAAGAGAAGCTCGTGCCCAGCAGTGGGACGTTAAAAAGAGCTGAATTATACATTTGTATATTGCATATTATTTCAATTCAGTGGCTTTTGCGTGATTAACGGACAAACAAATGTGGATCGTTAATAGTTTTGTTTGCAATACGATATAATAAATTTTATAGGCAACCACAATGACACGTAACGAGATATTCAATTTGTTATGGTGATAAATGCTTGGAAAAATGTTATAATGTATTTTAATGAGGATCGCCTAGTTGGTCGTGGTGCGTGCTGATTTGAAAGTCGCAGGTTTGATTTTCGTATGAGGTATTCTTGTCGGACATACTCGTACAACAAAAATTACATTTCTAGATCTCGCTTGTAGGCATCATACACTTACTAACTAACTTTATTTCTCGGTACGGTAGCCATCTCTTAGGAAATCAATATTACTTATATTAATTAATGTAAAAGTTAACAATCTATGCATACTAAATTTTATCGAAATCGCTTTAGCCGTTTCAGCGTGAAAAATCGACTCACATACACACTTAAACACACACAACACGCACACAACCTCAACACTTTTGACAGTAGTGTGATATAAAAATCATGTTTTGTAACTTTTATATTAAATTATGTATATCCAGGCTTTTTAGCAACAACAGGGCACGGGCCTACTTTTAGAACGAAAGGGATCAGACTATTAAAAAAAGAAAATCAAAGACACAAAAAGAAAAACAAGACAAAAAAAATATATTAGTCCCGCTGAGTTCCTTTCGCCAGTTCTTCTCAGGTCAGTGGTTTCTTCCTTCCGAATTGGTAATAGACTCGTGACGTTCAGTAAAAAATTATAATAATTTCCTGCTGCTATTTTGGATTTGAATTTGAATTTGAATTCAATTATATATATATATATATATATATATATATATATATATATATATATATATATATATATATATATATATATATATATATATATATATATATATATATATATATATATATATATATATATATATATATATATATATATATATATATATATATATATATATATATATATATATATATATATATATATATATGAAATTAGTTACCACTTTCACTTCCCGCAGCTCAGCAGCTTAGATTTTACATGTTATTATACCACATTATATTTACATAATATTATTATACCATATAATTATTATAGCCTTAAGTACTCGATAAATCAGCTATTCAACACTAAATTATTTTTTTAAAATTAAAACCAGTTCTAGTAAGTTTTATTATATAAGTATAAATATATATTTCAATTACACGAATTATAGAGACGTAACAAACAATTGTCCCGAAGGCGGTAAAAATAATATGAAGGTTATTTCCAAATCTGCTATGCTAAGTGAAGAAGCATTCCGCTCTAAATGACTCTCAATACAAAATCAATGACTTTCTATATCCCTACTACTGCGACAAAAAATGTTGGGTGTAAGTTATTACAGTGGAGCGATATTTTAATACGAGTTCATTAAATTTTGTGTTACGGTGTTTATGGTCGCTATTATGTTTTTTTTTTATATTTGGTGGTTTGGTATTTATCACAATTTTATTATTTTTGCATGAAAAGTGGCAGAATAACGTTTACCAGTTTAGTAGTATGACAGTAAAAAGATAGAATAGAAGAAAGATATAATAAAGATAATATACGCAGAAAGTACTTTAAGTCAGAATGAATTTCTTCTCAGTATAGAGACTTTCTCTTTCTGAACTGGTAGTATATTTATGACGTTATGTAAATAATTATAAGGGCTTAATGTTTTATAAAAATTGATTAAACTATATCTATTAAAATATTCAATATACACATTTTAATTAAAAATATCTTTTCCATTTTTGCACGCAAATTTATATTTCTGCGGAAATCGCTTATGACTTACACCCTACCCTAGTTTTATTCAGCAAATAAGCGTTGTTCAGGCTCCTTACCGATGGCTCTATCTCAGTACCAGTAGTTCTGTTAGATTAAATTATTCTTTTAGGATTTATTGTATACGTTGTCTTTTTAAATGTAGAACGTTGAAGAACATTGTAAAAAGATTTTTTTGTAAAGCGTTAGTTTAAATAGATACTGATGACCAAATTCACTGCGTCTCTCTTATATTTATGACTTATTTTCACAATAAAAACTCTACTATTATAAAAACTAAAGCTTTATGTGTTATTCTGTCGCAATAAATCACCTAGATTTTGAATGAAATTTAATGCACAGATTGAGTATACCCGTACTACGAGTATCTAAAGGTAGGCTTGAAGTGATGTACTCGTATGAAGATATTTCGTAATGCTCCAAGCGAAGTAAGGTATGTCGCTTGTTAATGTAACCGTATCCTCGCCAAACAATATAATAAATGTAAACAAACACTTAAAACATACTAATCTATAAATAAGTAGACAAAAACAAAACAGTCTTAAGTCTTAAGTAACGCTTTCTCCTTTGTTTGTTGACATTTTTTTTTGTTTAGTCTTAAACAATATTGTTGAAAAAGTGTTATTAATGAAAATTTTCAAAATTACTCTTATATGAAAATTTACAAAATTAATTACTCTTTTTAATTTTACAGATAGGTAAATATAATAATGCATATAATATCTTTTCGTTATGTCGAATTACCTGAGATCTTCTGACTCACTTAAATGGTAGTTTAACTATTTAGTGTATATTATATTATAATGATAGCAATCAGAAAGAAATTTGACGATGTTTTTCCAAATATCTAAACAAAAAAGCATACAATGCAAGTGCTAATGGTATTGCCATTAAACGAATTTTAGATTCATCTTACAGGTAAAGAAAACGGCGTGAGAAGTTATTTTCGAAAGTAATTCTAGTGTATGTGACGTTTTCTAACTTAAGAAAGTTAATATTTTTAAAGTAAACTATAAACATCAATGGGTCAATCTAGTTTGAGACAGCCAACCTAAGCTATTATCATATCAAATTTCATTAAAATCTGTCCAGTTTTGTCGTGATGCGATCACAGACAGACAGGCAGACAGACAAAAACAAATTCTAAGAACTATGGATCAGCCTTTATATCGCTAATAGATAATAATAACATGATGATTTGATTCATTTAGAATTTTATTTATTCATATTAAATAATATTTGAAAACTTTGGTGAGTTCTTCCGGCAGATTTTCTTAACAATAAGTTCTTGACAAACAAAACTAAACTTAAAAGTATTGAATATTAATATAGTTAAGCATTTTGAAACTAAAAACGAAGAATCATAAAAAATATTACATCTTAACAGTAAACGGAATTACTAGAAATGTATGAGAGCCATCCGTGAGACTCGACCAGGACAAAAAGGTCTCAGACTCCAAGATACAAGTAAAAACACATAAAATCTATTTCCGTAAAGCAATTGTAGTGTGCTCAAGTCAAAAGTAAAAATTTATTCCTCTATACGATGGGAAATTATTTTTTGCCATACAAATATCATCAAACGATATTAACCTATATTGAAATAGCGGTAAAGTTCAATGTCGTTTGATAGTCAATATCAAATCGGTGTATTTGATTTTGTATTTTAATATAAAGGAATAGAATCGTTATTGTTTTATATAATTTTGTTTATGTCTTAAGCAAGTTTCGTGGGAAAATCACTCCATTGTTTTCCTGTTCTCTGCAACCTTCGGCTTATTGCGGTTCAGTGAACTCAAAAATGATGTGATTGTTGCTTCTAAATACAAGTTTCAATACAGTTATATTAATATACTCGAAATTTGATAATATATTTACCATACATTAAATAAACTTCCAAATAAGTCCATTCCAAATATTTTAGGAAAATTTTACTGATATTCATTATTTAATCAGAGGCCTAATCAATCGTTTTTAAAATTTTTGTCTGTCTGTCTATTTGTTAGTCTGTGATCGCATCATGAGGACACCACTGGATCGAATTTTATGAGATTTCGTATGATGATAGGTGACCCGGGTCAAAACATATATTTTTACTGCGAGAAAATATTTAATTTCTAAGAAATCTACACTAATTCTTACAGTGTACGGTGAGGGCAAGTCTTTAGTATGCTATAGAGATACATGTAGAGTCGCGTCAATGAAGTATTTTTCTAGGAATAATTGCTCTAAGTTTATTTATAAACTATACCGTATTATTTTCATAATTCTAGAAAAAAAAATTATAACTCTTATAATATTCAATACAAATACTACATTTTTGAAAAATAACTTTAACATCAATCTATGATACTATATGTATAAAATATCTGGTCTCATAGATTAAGGCCTGCAATAACTCAGTCCTCAGAAGCGACGCGCGTTTAGTTTTCAATAAACTGTATTATACGTATAAGTCTAGTGTTGACATTCCCTAACACACTATATAACCTTGCTTAAGCGCTTAGAGCTCATGTGCAAACACTTGTATGGAGAATCGTAAAGGTTTTCACTACCGACACTATAATATACTGTGCTATGCTTACTTAATAACTGATTATTGCGAATATTGTAATAAATTAGTAGATTTATTTAATTATTTATTTTATTTTCCTATTTTACATATATAAAAGCAGAAACAGCTGGGTCTAGAACGATGAAACTTTGCACAAATATTCCTTAAGTGCCATAGGTGTGCACTAAGAAAGTATTTTTGAAAATTCAACCCCCAAGGGGTGAAAAGGGGTTGCACAACTTGTATGATACAACGTATTTTCTTGTTCTGATCAAATTTAAACTTGGCATTTATATTGTTTTAAATGTTTAATTTAACACGTGTTTTTTTTAATATTCAACCCCTAAAATGATAAAAGGGGGTTGCAAAATATATCGACTACGACGCGGACGAAGTCGCAGGCAAAAGCTAGTGTATTATAAAACAATATTTTAGAGACGTCTTCTAGAATCCATCGTGCGTGAGAACAAAAATGATTATATTTGACCTAGGTTTAGTTTACATTATGAAAAAAATGACAAAAATTATATAAAGCTATATAAGAAGACAAACCACCTAAAATGTAACAGAATCTTATAACTATATGAATGGATGCTTGTTACTCAATTAAGCCAAAAAGGATGAATTTTGATTAGGTACAAAGATAGACTAAATACTAAAATAGCATATTATAACTTAGAGACGATTTTGGTTTTTTCGATTAACATTCGATTAATGTGTAAGTGAAAGTATTTGAAGTGGATTCAAACCTTGTTTCTCTCAGAAAGAACATTAAAAATATGTGTCATTTTACTTCTCTACTTTAACTCGTGTTCGTCCAAATGCGATCATAATCACTATTGACAAATCTTAAGGAACAGTATTTGTCTAATTACATTTATTTCAAAGGGAACTGTTAAACAATTTTTTTTCTTCGACAACATACAACTCGTCAATTATTAGTTGTAAGCAAAAAAACAAAAAGAAAATCGGTCGCCAGCAGAGAAAGAGGTACTGAAAATTTTATTCTTAACCTATTTATAGTATTATATAAACTAGCGATTAACCCTCGTTTCGCTCGAGATTTTCATCATCCTTAGATACATTTTACCGTTAGGATTAAATATAAAGACTATTATATACACATATTATACATAACTAGCGACTCGCTCTCGCTCTGCTTGGGCTCATCCCTAGATCTAACGCGAGTGAAGCCGCGGGCTAGTAAATGTATACAAAACTTGACAAATTATGTACTAACACCTTCCTCAAGAACCACTTTATCCATTGGTGAAAACAGCATGAAAATCGGTGCAGTAGTTTTTGAGGTTATCGTGAACAGACAGACATACTGATTACGTGTTTTTCCGTGGGAATGAGATGGTCTTCTGCGGTATAAAGTAGCCAATGTCACTCTTCACTCTTCAAACGCTATCACTCTTTAAAGCGTGGAAAAAGGACGGACAAACATATTCATTTTAGTTATAACATATTTACTGTCTCATAAAATATTACGCTTTAATCGCTATCGCATATCTTTCTATCAAGAACCAGCCTTTCCTTAAGCAATAACAAACATAAAGTTACGTTTTAGCGGCTTTACGTCTAAGACACAGTTTACACAGGACGGTTAAGAGCGTCATTTACGCGGATAAATCGAAAAGGTCGCTTTATGTTCGAGGAATAAGAGAAATGGGTACCAATTTTACTTAGTGGTGTAAATATTAAAGTATAATAAATATCCTAAGGTACCTTTTTTATATGAATTTTTATGTATACGTATTACATAAAATTACAAGTTCCGTTTGATTATTACGAGTATGTATTCAACCATTTCTTAACGTCCCACTGCTGGGCATGGACCTCCCTTTAATACGAAGGGGATTATGCCATAGTCCACTACGCTGCCAAAGTGCGGGATGGCAGTTCATCAAAATGTTTTACTTTGCCGCTAAACATGTGGTAATCTTGTTAGAAATGATTCGCACGTGAAAATATTACAGGTACGAGACCCGGATGCGAACCCGCATCACTCATATATCCAGGCAAACGCGGTACGACTGGGCTACCACTGTCTAAATAGGAGTACAAGTTAGCTATTCTATCAGCAGCTGAAATTTTTCTTTTTAAGCTTCCAACCAAAAACACGAAGAAAAAAAAAGAAGTATTAAAAGAGTATAATGAAAAAAACTGTAACATTCATACATATTGCTGTATTTTCAAACTATTCTGAGTGAATTAAAAGAAAAGCCAGTCCTTACTTTTCTTCCTTTACTTTCTTAGTGAGGAACGCTTTTTCAAAATAAGCTTTTTCATTTTTTTCAAGTCCCTACCATTTTTGCAAACAAACGCACAACCTTCATAACTACTTTAGTAGCGTTTGAAAGAGAGAGTTAAGGGAGCGTAGTATATTCTCACGAAAGGCTTAAGAATTTCAAGTTTCAAAAGTTAATTTGTAATGTAACTGTACATTGTATGGATGTAAACTAAATTGTCGTACAACGTTCGTTAAGGCATATATACCTAGTTAGTATTAATATAAAGCGTCGGCTTCAATAGAGTAACTAGCAATTCCCGCGGCACCGTCCGCGCCCGAGGGATAAAAATTTAGGGTTGTAAAAAATTTTCGATACCAAATCATAATAAAGTGAAAAATAAAATTTGGTAAAAAAAAAACACCTGAAGAAGGCCACCCTTATCACCTAGGGGATTAAAAATTAGCCAATGACTTATTCTCAGACCTACATACACAAAAAAAAATATAAAAATCGGTCAAGTTTTTTCGGAGGAGATCGATAACAAACACTGTGACACGAGATTTTTATATATTAGAAGGAGATATATTTAAGAAAGTCAGTTTTTTTACGATTGAATCACAAAATATGCTATATTATACATAATATTCATAAAAAATCAAAAATTATTTTAAAATAGACGCACTTTACTCAATATAAAGAATAAGATATATAAGAATATTAATAAGCTTCTAATACTGATTTCATACTGTATGCGATATATATAATCTATATAAATAAAAATGAATGTTGGTAAGCGCAGAACTCGATAATGGCTCGACTAATTCGGCTAATTTTTATTTTGTATGTTCCGTAAGTCACACGGAAGGATTTAGTAATAATAAAAAAACAAAGTTTGCACCAAAAACCTTATACTAAAGGGGGGACGAACCCGAGCGAAGCGAGGGTGTGTCGCTAGTACAACAAATGTGTTTTTTTTTAGAGATTTTTACTCTATGTATTTATTGACACTCGGGAAAGATAAAACAGACTTTTGGATCGCAATGTAGTAAGCTAATTTTGTATTAAAAAGGAGCAACTGAAGTTACTCGGCTCTTTTCAGAATTGCTTTCAAAGCCAGTGCAGTGGTAGCTTCCTCACGTACCGACTATCCAGATCATCTTTAAATTAATTGACAATTCAAAAGTGGTATAAGTCTAATTGAATAAAGTCGATTTTCATTACATTTCATTCTCCAAGGGTAGATATTTTTGTATTAAAGGATACTTAGTTTTCTCTCATGTATACATGTAATAAAATTATATTATATAACTTAGTCAAATATTTTCATTATATTGAAGTGAAACTTCTTTAGAATCGTTGTGATTTGAAACTCGATGAAACGAAAATGCGTCACGATAAAGAAAGAAATACATAAAAGTATAGGATTAAGTCGGAGAGAATGAGATAGAATACATTCCCATGTTGCCATGGTAACCGTTGTTTATTTTTTGACATTTCTTTTTTTATATATATTCATCTCTCTCTCTCAACCATCTGTCGATTTACTGAAGTTTCACTTCTATCGTGTGTGAATCGCACACACCTTTTTTTTTTTTGAAAATTCTATTAAAACAGGCATTATTATCGACGCAGAGTCTGAATCTACAGTTGTTAGATTTTTTCGCGTGATCGCGTCAAGAAAAAATCACTCGACAGATTTTGTTAAAATTTAGCTTTTTGATAGACCGGCTCAACATATTATAAAGTATTTTTTACTGCGGGAAAATACATTTGTTGTGACAAAATCAAAAGAAGTGAGGGTTAGTCACTAGTATTCATTAAGTATTAGTCATTATAGAACGTTTTTTATGAAGGCTTTATGACGGCTTAAAATATACATGGAAAATTGGTATTTAAAAAATCGAATTGAACCTGATTTTACGCATAACACGAATAGAATATAGAAACAATCTTTGCATCGTAAGGGTTACTATTATAAATACAACATTGAAGCAAATCTGACGCCCACATTTAATTATTTTAACTAAGCTAACACCAGAGGTTACTTAACTTTGAAGTATAAACACACGATTCCTTTGATACAAAGAAATAAAAGGGTTTGCACCTTTTTCATTAGCATGAGTATACCCCATATTGTAAGAAAAGCTAATGTCTAATTACTATGCCTTTTAAGTGTGAATGGTGTCGTGGGTTTCTTCATAGCTTTGAAGTTAAATGCGACATGCAAAAGTGGCGTGGTGGGTTGATGTTCTTTATTTTTCTCTTAAACTAAACTTAAGTTTTATTTTATAGAAATCAACATTTCATATACAAAAATTGATCTATTATCGAACTTAATTTATGTTATTTGTAACATTTGTTTGTTGTTACAGTTAAAACCCGTTCTCAGTTATAACGCGTTTTAACCACGTTTACCTTCAAAGCTGTGTACTTTGTCCGCTTACTACACAATATTATATTGCAGTAATTTCAAAGATATTATTACATACTAGTGAGTTATAATTTGGTTATAATCATTAAAACCAGTAACATACTCGTACAAAATACCAGCTTTTTATCTATAAACAAATAATTAAATATGTTGGGACATTGTTACAACAGCGCTATCTTATTCCGTGGTAAACTACGAGGCTTGTGTTAGGGATACCAGATAGTTGATACATATACAAATTTTAAATACATACATATTATAAACATAAACACCCATAACTCAAGTACAAACATTTGTGCTCAATATATAAATGCCTCCAGCGGGACTCGAACCCACAACCGCTGGCACAGAAAATAGGGTCACTACCAACTGAACCAAACGTCTAACAAACTAAGGAAAAAGTCTATATACTAACAGAACTGATTTATAAAAGCTGATATTACGATTAAGATTACACATAAAGAAAGCTTATTACCAATAACTTATTACTTAGCGCCTTTGCGTACGTTGAACTTATTATCTACTCTTTCAATTTACAAGTAATTCAGGTGAGATAAGTTTGAAAAGCAACCGTGTAAGGAGCCATGACCCAAAAAGGCCTTTTAAATTAAGTTAGTGAGTTAGTATGCCCCTAAAATAATACCTAGAATTAAAGTTTAGTACAATTTATCGGTGTTACATACAAACTGTAAGAAAAAAATAGATATGAATAAATGTAATACGGTGGGACATTATTACAAACAGCGCTATATAGTTCCGTATTCATGGTAAACTACGCGGCTCGTGTCACCAATACTAGATAGTTGATACACTACACATCATCATCAGCCTTTTTTAACGTCCCACTGCTGGGCACGGGCCTCCCTCAGTACGAGGGGGATCAGGCCATAGTCCACCGCGCTGGCCTAGTGCGTGTTGGCGGACTTCACATGTCTTACGAAAACTTGCTAGGTTTTCTCAGACATGCAGGTTTTCTCACGATGTTTTCCTTGACCGTAAGACAAGTGGTAATCAGGATAGAAATGATTCGCACATGAAAATATCAGAGATGAAATAAATACAAGCGACGCCTTACTGCTGGGCTACCACTGCCTACACATATTCAACTTTAAATATATACATATTATAAATATAAACAAATGAATACCTCAGCAGGACTCAAACCCGCGACCGCGCAGCAAGTACGAGTAGGGTGTCGTCTTAGAAAGATAGCAAAACGATTTATCGACGTTGCGTTTAGCATGAATATTAAACTGGCAATAAAATCTCATACATCCACACGTTCCTTCCAAGCACGTCTCATCGAAATGTCTAAATTTTAGCGGAAAACTGAAATATTGTATATACGTGATGCTTCGTACGATTCTATTGGTTTTTTTTTATTTCATAATGATCGGTTATAACTTTCCGTATGTGGTAATGAAACTTTGATTTTGGGTACAGCTTTATTCATATTACTTGAATTATTTATATTTCACTCAGCCCTTTTAAGCGTCCCACTGTTGGGCCTCTCTTCAATACTCAGGAGATCAGGCATAGTTAGCCACGCTGGTCATGTGCGAGTTGGCAGACTTCACATGTTTTTCGAAAACTTGCTAGGTTTTCTCAGCACGTTTTATTTCCTTCATCGTAAGACAAGTAATAATGTTGTAAATGATTCGCATAGTAGAAAATATCAGAAGTGCGAGACCCGGAAAATGAACCTGCTTCACTAGTTACTGTACATTAGGGCCTAAATTAAATTGTTCCATTAATAAAGTATGCATACTTTGTTTAGGAAAGGTGAGGGTTTCGATAATACTCGATGAGATATTTCGAACAATAGCTTCGTTGGAATGCGCTAATGTGGATAGTTACCTAATGGTTTTGTACCTATTGGTTTGGTATTTAGTTGCCCATTATTAGCTTTATCAATATATGATACTGTATATTATGATGATATATGAAATATATGTGATATCATGCAGTCGGAAACACACGAGAGTACAAACCATGTTCATATGTTTTTGTATGCTCACAAGAGAAATGGTCGGACATACATACATACAGATCAAACACATAATCCTCTTTTGGGATTCGTCGCAGTTGGTTAAAAAGCTACACAACATAAAATTATATAGATAATTTCCCCATTCCGTACACAAAAGTTGCATGTAAAAATGGAAAAATGCTGACACTTGAATTCCGCAGACGCAATACAACCCAACATGCTGTACAAAAATATGAAAACGGCTAAACAAAAACCGGTTTTCAATAATACCCAAATCGAAGCCATTACAAAGAACAACTCGCTAAATTCAATCAGTGATTTAGGAAATGAAGCCACGAGTGTTTTACAAGTGTCGCACTAATTTGAGTTCTATAACACCGTATTAGAGCTTCTTTTTATTCGGTTTTGGGGGTAGTTTATAAATATCGTGTAAACAAAGGCGTGGTGCGATCGCGTGAATCAGATTTTTCAAAGCCCCTAAAAATAACAAAAAAGCATGGAAATATTAAATGGTCTAGAAAGGTATGAAGTGGTTTTCAATTTAAATGGAAAAATCATTGTTGGTACACATTATATTGTAAGACTAGCGATTTACCCACACTTCACTTGGCTGCGATTTTTCGAGCGGAACCCTAATCCTTATTCCAAAATAAAAGTTACTAAGTTACTCCTTATAACATCAGCTATCTGTCAGTAAACGCCTCATCAAAATCCGTCCAGCCGTTTTGGATAAAAGCTGTAACGAACAGACAGAATTTAAAAAAGGAGTTTTAATTAAATACCGTATTTAATTCCATATGCATTTAGTAAAAACCTGTTGTTTTGATATTTCAAACAGACACTTCAGTTTAATTTAAATGTTTTGATAAATTGGCATTTGTGGCTGTTATATATTATATTAAACATTCCGATATAAAGCTAAAATGTATCAAATTTTACATAATATTGTAGTATGTTATAATAATATTCATGTACGATGAAAATATAATAATAGCATACAATTGTAAATAAAAATTGAAGTGTCCGAGTGTTCTATGTCAGTGATTTAAAAATGATTGTTTTAGGGACATTTTATTCTTAAGATACCAGAATGTAAACGACCCTTATTAAAAAAAATCTATCTGTCTTTTAGTTTGTCTCGAATAATCTTTAGAACTCCTTAAGCGATTGTAATAGAGGTTTTACTAAAATAGGGATGATAGTTGCTATACTTAGTCCTACCTTTTGTTGTTTTGGAAATCCTTACTAATATTATAAATGCGAAAGTAACTCTGTCTGTCTGTTGCGCTTACACGCCAAAACTACTGAACCGATTTAAATGAAATTTGGTACACAGATAATATAGAGCCTAAAAAAGGACATAGGCTACTTTTCAAAGATAAAAAAATGGATGTAACGGGTTGAAGTAGGGGATGAAATTTTGATAATGTTAGAAAAGAAGTCATTTTTATAGCTAGAAGGTTGAAACTTATTTTTTAGGCTTTTGATTAGATATAAATGAATAAATAAAAAAATAAATTTGTAGAAAACTAAATTTGGCAGGAAACACCTAGGGATGAACCCGAGCGAAGACAGAGTGAGTCGCTAGTATTTAATAATTTAATTTAATTACATATGTAAAGTGTGATATTCCTGTGGAAAATCAAAGTAATCTCAAAGTACGTTGCAGGTTTTTCCATTTTTAACTGATATACAGTTTTAGGGAAGCTCTCAACGAATATTTTTATATTTTCTAAAATTCTACCGAACTTGTTTTCCTTACTTAATAGCCGAAACACGATTTTTTAGGTTTTTTGTATACATTTATGACGCAAAGATAACAGGAAGTACCGAAAATAATAAACACGGAAGTGAATCTGTTGAGATTTTTAAAATATATTTTTTCAGATATTAATGTATGGGATGGATTTAAAATGAAATGAAACTTTTTAATATCATACGATTTTTACGAGAACTTTTTAATACCTAATTTTATTTATTTAGTACATATTATATGTATTCCATTCTAACATTTTTACGACATGTTTGGTGCAGTTTGTAGCTTGCGCGCCAGCGGTCGCGTATTCGAGTCCCGCTGGAGGCATTAATTTATTGAGCACTAATATTTTACTCCAGTTATGGGTTTTTATATTTCTAATATGTATGTATTTAAATTTATATATAGTATATCAACTATCTGGTATCCGTAACACAAGCCTCGTAACTTACCACGGAACTAGATGGTGGTGTTGTAATAATGTCCCAACATATTTAACCTTTAACGACAACGGCTGGGACGAACCTTAGCGTAGCCAGGGTATACTTAGGGGACACTATTCTATGCATATAATAGAATTTTAACTTAGTCAAATCAGTACAGTAAATATAATTTTGTAAATCTTATTAAAATAGTCAATATTATCGAAATAGAGGCCGAATCTATAGATTCTAGAATTTTGGTCTGTCTGTCTGTTTGCCTGTGACCGTATCACAGGAAAAATATTGGACACATTTTGATGAAAATTGGTATAATGATAGCTGGTTACCCGGGTAATATAGGGTACTTTTTACTGCGATAAAATATATAATCTTTGAGAAATCTATACTAATTAGCCACGAGTACTTTAATATAATTAAACGTTACTATAATAGATTATATCATAAAACAACTAAATACACGTATCTTTCGTCCTTAATTTAGCTAAATTTTAGATGAAATTGACAAATTACACAACATTTTCAAATACCTGCTGAAAAACATAATGGCCCTTATAAATTACACCTGTGCATGGACCGATCTGCCTTCATTGTTTATCTGACATAGACGAGTGCCGTGTTTTTGATAAATATTTCTACGTAAATTGTTTTTACGTCTATTTATTTTTACAAAGTAAGAGATAAAAATTGGCTTTTAGATCCACTTTTCCACTGAAAATATCGTTAGTAGTGTGATCGTTAATTTATATGACGTAATATGGAACACTGGTGACACTGCAATGGACTTATATGCTACGGAATATGAAAAATCTAAGTATTCATTTAGTAATTACAAGTTAAGGAAAACATCGTGAGAAAAACTGCATGTCTGAAAGAACTTAGCAAGTTTTCGAAAGACATGCAAAGTCCATGAACCCGCACTAGGCGCCGTGGACTATGGCTTTATCCCTCTCGTATTAGAAGGCCCGTGCCCAGCAATGGGACGTTAAAAAAAAAGTATCATTACAAGTATTAAATATCTTACTTATCCCTTACCGCCGTCTGTACGCTTGGATATTTTAAGTACGCATGGATTTTAATGTGGGTTTTCTCCTATATAGATAGAGTGGCAAGCGGACCGTTTATATATGTATAACTAGATTTCGCGCGAGCGAAGCCGCGGGTTCCGCTAGTAAATGTTTACAGAAACTTGATAAATTATATACTAAAGCTTCTCGCGAGAACCATTCTATTCATTGGTGAAAACAGTTTGAAAAACAGTGTCGCAGTTTTTGAGTTTATTACGGACAGACAGACGCGGCGAAGGACTTTGTTTTATAATATTATGTATCACACATGTTAACCTATTACAGTATAATAAGCCAATAAAATATCTAATTTATAAGAAATCTATAGTGTCTATAGTACTAAGCGTTTAAACGTATCGAGGAATAAACGAGCGGAATGAAGGCGAGTCGCTAGATTCTATTAGAATATGGCAATATTTCTTGTTGATTATTTTGAACTAATTTTCAAAATATGATAAATTTTAAGTTAGTATATTTTATACTTAATAAATAAGTTTATATGACAACGATTTTAATTTTTTTTCTAAGTTAAATATAGGTTTATTGAATATCAAAATATTAATTAAAATCATATCGGGCTGTTTCCAATTAACGTAGCAATCGAACGTAGGAGTTAAGTACTTCCTTAAATGTTAAAGTCGATCCAATATTTAACTAATGCTCGCCTAGAAATTGAAGAAGTTCTATTATAAACGTAAATAACCGTCTTTAACTTGTAATTAATAACTAAAGCTGGTCAATAGCTACTAAAGAAAATCAGTTGAAACACATATTTGAATATGTATTTAAAGTTATATATGTATCGAGCCCAGCGGTAACGCGTCGCTTGTATAACCGAGTGATGCGGGTTCAAATCCGGGTCTCGCACCTCTGATATTTTCATGTGCGAATCATTTCTATCATGATTACCACTTGTCTTACGGTGAAGGAAAACATCGTGAGGAAACCTGCATGTCTGAGAAACCTTAGCAAGTTTTTGTAAGACATGTGAAGTTCGCCAACACGCACTAGGCCAGCGCGGTGGACTATGGCTTGATCCCCCTCGTACTGAGGGAGGTCCGTGCCCAGCAGTGGGACGTTAAAAAGGGCTGATGATAATGATGATGATGTATCGACTATCTGGTATTCGTAACACAAGCCTCGTACTTACCACGGAACTAGATGGCGCTGTGTGTAATAATGTCCCTACATATTTATTTATTATTATATACATAGAACGAACGTATGACCTTTAAATGTGGTTAGTTCCACTGAACCTAATACAAGTCTCTCATTTTAATTTCAACATAACACTAAGAAAAGAATGCGAGTCTTTAGAAAGGAGAGCCTGTGTTAAAGCTTTGTGAAATTAAAATAAGCCCCAGATGGAGTTTAAGTCTTATATATTATAAGGAAAGTTAAGAAGTACTTGTTTCACATTAATACAATATATAGAAAGTTTTTGAGTCTATAAATGTACATAATGTGTTGTACTGTATTGAAGAATAAACAATTGTCTAAGGAAGTTCATTTCATAATATATAGTAGTTTAAATATTATATCGTATTAAAAATCTACAGTAATATTTTTAATGCAGGGACACATCGTATAACAACGCGTATAATTTTATTTATAATACTTTTGTATTTAAAATAAGATTATACACGTTGTGAAAGTTGAGACGACTCGTTTGGCTCAGTTGGTAGTGACCCTACTTTCTGCGCCAGCGGTCGCGGGTTCGAGTCCCGCTGGGGGCATTCATTTGTTGAGCACGAATGTTTGTACCCCAGTCATGGGTGTTGATATTTATACTATGTATGAATTTAAAATTTATATGTGTAGTATATCAACTATCTGGTATCCGCAACACAAGCACGTAACGTAGCTTACTGCGGAACTAGATGGCGCTGTTGTAATAATGTTCCAACATATTTATTTATTTATTTAGTTAATAAAATAATGTTTGACCTTCAGTTTTTCTTTCGGTCGTTTCATTCAGAGCCTTTTCCTTTCCAACTTGCTTAAACATAAAACGGATCAATTTGTAGTAATGTATGCTAAATAAGCAAAATTGTATTTAAAAACGTTAGATAGAAGACCATACTTAAACTAAAAGCTTAAAATAAGAGCTGCATATATTGACTATATAAATGGAACCGTTACATTTAAATCGAATTCCAATATACGTAATAGATAACAATCACTGGCACTTTTTTTTAATTGTGCAGATAATTAATGAGATTTCCTTTTTTCATTTTGTTCCTATCTATAGACTATTGCGAATTACAAATTATATTTATATTTACTACAATACTATTAACCCACCCTAGTCCTGCTCTGTTCGCTGTAGATACCGTACGTTTTAACGGTTAGCATAGATTTCTGAGAGATGAGATATTTTCCCGCAAGAAAGAGTATTCTACAAATTAACTCGCATAAAGCTTTCGTCATACCCATTTCGTTAAAATGTGCCCAGTTCTCCTTCAGACAAAAAACCTAAAGCCTATAGTCAAAGTCAAAGTCAAAGTCAAGATATACTTTATTTAAATAGACTTTTACAAGCACTTTTGAATCATCACTTTTACATTACTATACGAATTTAAATCAAGTGTCAGTCTATAAGTATGGGACTTGGGAGTAAACTACCACCGACTCGGAATGCTGTTCTGCCGAGAAGAGCCGGCGAGAAACTCAGCAGTTGCTCTTTACAAAAAAATATTTAATTGCAATATTTATTGCATTACAATATTTATCTATTTATCCTACGTGAGACACAACGAGACATTAATCCCACACATTTACATCTTCTAAGTATTCCGTGATGGTGTAATAAGCTTTATTCAATAATGTATTTTTAATTTTAGATTTATATAGATTGGTCTCTCTATCAATAATAATGAGAATTTCAATAATATATTCCAAAAATTGTACATATTTTAGGAAAAAAATGGATAAAAGTTTAAAAGTATACAATACTTTAATTATTAAATCAAAAGATTCATAAGAGTTGATTTGGTCGTTTTTAGTTATGTTAGTAGTTGTTTTAGTCACGTTTATCCCATCAATAGACTTAGTTCAGTTAAAAGTAAATTTACTGCTTTACAGTTACGGCTTACATTTTGTTTGAAGATGGAAAACATATAAGAAAACTTATATAAAGACCTTGTCTCGTGTCTTCTTCATTCTACGAGACATTGGCAAAATAATCTGCGCTCCACTGGCACGTTTTGAAGCAAATAAATTAAAAAGCTAAAGAAAAAAAATTAAAACTACCCCCATTTCCATCCAAATGTAATAAATCAAGATAAGCAAAACGCTTTACATTTTTTCCAAATTACGTATTCCTAACAGAGTTGGACAAAATGACCTACGTCACTGTCTCAAAATCGAGGAACCTGATAGATATCGAGAAAGATATCCGGAATGCTGTGAATGATTGAAACCAAGCGTTCTCTCCCCAAATTTGCAGACGCAGAAGTGTTTATTGCAACAGCAACAAAGTCCATATTTGCTTATCGCACGACAAATATATAACAGTCTGAAAGCAAGAAAACCTTCCCAAATCTTATACAATCGAATCAATCTTAATGCTAATAATAATAAAGTTGAATTTCTAATGGCCCAATCGAGTTTAGGTTCGCTATACCCAATCAAATTCGCCAAATTTTATTTGCTGTCTGACTACACTCTAAGTTCTGAGTAGTCCGGTTGATTTTCCTCTAAAGCACTGGTAAGTTATTTAGTAGAGCGAAATAGGTTGTGTCTTGTGAATTAGGTCACGTCTCTAGACAAAGGCCGTTCAGGCTCTAAAGTAATTCGATATATTTACTATTTTTCGCCTTGATTTTATCCTTTATTGTTGACATTTTTTTTAATCTTAAGTTTGTTTTAGGTTAAAAAGTAGAGTTAGTAAGTTAGCAAATAACTTGAGTTTTTCATTTATAAGTAAAATTAACATAGCTTCAAGTTAATCCAACCAGCTTCGATAGCTAAGAACTCCTAAAGTAGACGGAGATTCAAACCTGTGGCCTTTAATTAAGATCTTTTAGTTAATTGGTTAAGTAGAAGAACTCAGCATATTATACAAGTCAGTGTAAGGAATATTACAGCATCCCCTTCGATAAAGTAATCACCGGACGAAACTACCCTCCATAAAAACCCGCTGACGTCACTTTATCTGCTATGATTCATTCCGACACGTTACGCGTAATCTCGCCCCCATGTTTCTATATTGTGAACAATTTGATTCTATCGAATAGTTGTTACGTGATTATTTTATATTTACATTATTTTTTTATATATTGAAATGATTTGAGCGGGTTCGATTACCGTTGGAAGTAAATTGTGTTAAAAATGTGTTGAGACGTTAACACAGACCATCTAGTTCTTTGGTAGTTCACAAGGCTTAGGTTTTGGATACCAGGTAGTTGATACACTGCCCATTATATATTTAAAAAAAATACATATTATAAATGTAATCACCCGTAGCTGAAGTATAAGCATTCGTGCTCATCTTAAAAATAGCCTTAACGGGATTCGAACCAGCTACCGGTAGCACAGCAAACTTGTTGTCAATGTAATAGATTGAAACATCGCTCAATAGTCCATGATAGATAAACTTTGCCTTTTACATTTATTAGGATACTTGGCTTAAATATATGATTTTAATTTGTACCTCAAGGTAACTTTTAGCATAAATCGCAATTTTGTTTGATGTTCCATTATCTTCTAGCTTTTAGACTACAATCTAATCCCATTTTCATCTCACATGGTATTTGTTATTACAATAATATTAATTTTATTGTGAACGGCAGTAGCCCAGCGGTAACAAGTTTACTTAGATAATCGGGTGACTTTTAAGTGGTAGTGCCATGCTTGTTACCTTCGGGTAGCAGCCGAATGGGCCGGCACGCACCGTATAGTACCACTCTCTCACAGAAGACCGGCGTGAAGTGGCAGCTATGCTGTCGCGTTTCGTCCGGTAAGTGAGAGTCCGGGAGGCCCACTCCCCATCCCTCCTCCCGTCCTTCTCCCTCCTCCCTCCCTCCCTTTCCTAAAAGGCCGGCAACGCACCTGCAAGCCCTGTTGTGCTGCAGATGTCCATGGGCGGAGGTGATCACTTACCATCAGGTGAGCCTCCTGCCCGTTTGCCCCCTTTGTCTCATAAAAAAAAAAGATGTGGGTTCAAATCCGGGTCTCGCACCTCTGATATTTTCATACAGTGCATGTCATTTCTATCATGATTACCACTTGTCTCACTGTGAAGGAAAACATCGTGAGGAAACTTGCATGTCTGAGAAAAGTCTAGCATGTTTTCGCAAGACATGTGAAGTCCGCCAACACGCACTAGGCCAACGCATTGGACTATGGCCTAACCTCTCGTAGTGAGGGAGGCCCATTCCCAGCAGTGGGATATTAAGAAGGGTTGAAAACATATTATTTATTCTAGGTAATACATACAAAAGGTAGTGAATTCAAAACACAACTAATAGAAAACAGAAATTTCAATACAGCACAAAACCCTTACATACGAGTTTACACATATTATGTAATACTATATGAGTGAAATTGTACACAAAAAGATATAATTCCTACGTCCCCTATGGAGATAAACAACACTTAGCGTAACTGAACTCCCGACCCCTGCTAATAAATCTAGATGCCAACATTAAGCCTAAGGATCTATTTAAGTATCATTTGGATCAAACGATCGAGACTGTAAATAAAATGATCATCTTAGATGGAGAGATGTTTTTGTGGACCTCGCATTCGATGTACTGAAAGCCCTAATAATCCTTTATTACTAATAAAATAGATAAATAAACCCATCTGTTTGTATTACTTTTTTGAAGCTAAACTACTGAACTGATTTTCATGAAGTTTGGGGGAGAACTAGCCATTTTATTTTGAAAACTAGAGACTACCTTCGCTTCGCTAGGGTTGATCTCTAGGTTAGATTTTTGGAAATGAGATATTTTGCTGCAATAAAAATTGTCCTATTTTTAACCCGGATAACCAGCTATTATCAACTACATTTCATCAAAATCTCTCCAGTGCTTTTCTCGTAATAAACAGACAGACAGAGAGACAGATAAGCAGACAAAAATGCTAAAAACTATAGATTTGAACTGTATATCCATGATAATGACAATAATATAATAAAGTTTTCTTAAAAATATTTACTGTACAGCTTAAATTTAATTAGAATTTTGTTATATATAATTTTATTATTTAGATGAAACAGTTCTAGTGAATAGTGGGTAGGAGATATGTATATGTTGCAGTCATTTCGATTGATTCGTCTTTTTGCAAACAGCGCCGTTTTCCAACAGTCGCAGGATATTCAAACGCTGAAGGCAAATTAAAAATTTCTCGTACATTAAATATAAAAATAAACGTTTAAAAAGCGCTAAGTAAACTTGTTGACATTTTTAGCAAAGTATTTTTCGAGGACGATACAAGTTAGTTGATAATATTTTGTTTGTTATTTTCCTTCAGTTTTAATCTACTTAGAACTTTTATACTATGAAATGATTGAATATAGTTACTAGTATTGTTGACTTTTTTAAAGTTTAAATGCTTATTATAATTTTTTTAATTTTTTGACTTGACTAGACCAATTTTGATGTAAATTTGAGTACTTTTGAAGTCACCTAAATGGTTCTAAGTTATAAATGAACTAAGAGGTGGTGCTGTTATCGAGCTCCATTTTTTTCAAACAAAGTCTGTGGAAAAACTATGTCTGCCTACATAGTCTGCATATTATTACGTAAAATGGTACAAATAATTAATATTTAAGATATTATATAATGTAAGTAGCTTGCTCAGGAATCCGATTGAAGCAGGTTCAAATCCCTGATCTTGAATCTTTGATATTTCAATGTGTGTATTATTTCTACATGATTATCACTTGTCTTAAGTGAAGGAAAACATCGTGCGGAAACCTGCATGTTTGAGAGAACCTAGCAAGTTTTCGATGACATGTAAATTCTACCAATTCGTTTCCCTCGTATTAGAGGGATGAATATAATATTACATTGTACGACAATAAATTAATATTTTATTGGAAATATTTCTTAATTCCGTAAGCATAATTTATTACATTCATATCAAAAAAGATTTGTAAGTACATTAGCACTCTCCCGAGACACTAAGCTCGATACGACGCACTCAATTATTCAAATGAAATAACGTAGTATCCTCATAAAAATAATATGTTTTCTATCAGGAATTATAAGAAATATCCGGTAAAAAAGTGTCTCGATGTTATATTTTCGTTCCATTTTGTTTTAAGTCTCAAACAATTTCCTTAAAAGTTAGTTATTTTAGTCTTACTTTCAAAAATAATAGTGAAATAATTTATAAACAATTTTAATATTTCTTCGAATGGAATAGCAATTCAGTAATTTTTAGGTATTTCGAAGAATTTTTTAAAAGCAAATATTACTGTTATTTATATTTAATACTAACCGCCAAAACGTGGATCCTAAACCAACATTGATTAGATTTTTTGTAAAGACTCAATTCAACCACGAATTTCAGCATGGGTTTAGATTCCATAGTTATTACTAAATCAAAGATATTTTACTCAAATTTTTTCCCATAGATATTTCATACATTGGGAGTAAGTTAAGAATAAGCTACTTTTTATATATTTTGTTCAAGAAAATAGCTATAAAATATAAGAAATAAATTAAAAATAGCCTTTAACCGTAATACAAACGCCATCTGAGCGGTTTCTAAGTAGAGCAAAGTTACGTTATACTTCAGGTTGTCACTTCAACTTGATTTATATGTCTCGCTTCAAGGACTAACATAAATAACTTAAAATGTGTTTGAAACAATGTAATACCTTTCAAAAGTCATCTTTTGCAGAGAAAATATAAGATTATTATGAAAATAATAACTTGGTATAAATTAATGTTCATTATTAATAAATGAGGGTAGAAATGGCTTTTTTACTGTTAACTAGTAATTTAACCCTACTCTGCCTACGTGCATCCCTAGATATATATCGTTGTTACAGTTTAATAGAAACTTCTATTTTAGAACAATAAATTTGTAATACAGGATACGCCTCTATAGAACCAGTTATTATGTTTTCTGTGAAAACTAGAGATTTTCTTGTATATAGTAAAAATGACCTTATTGTTGACTATCATCACACAATATTTTATCAAAATCGGTAAGCAGATTTGGCTAAGTTACTATTATATTATATTTATAGATACATTATAGATATATTTACACTGATAGATTAAAGGTTCAAGTCCCGACTGAATCAAAACGATTTACCAAGTGGATAGTATTACACTTAAAGTCAAGGCCGAAATACTTATCGCTGGGGTCATTAAATATTTATAAAAACGAAATATTATGTATGTATGTTTCTTAATACATATTTTAAAACATATTGGTCATTGTTAGGTAGCTAGGTAGGTAGGTAAATAAAATATTGTAGTCAGTCCTTTTTAACGTGGACATTACCATTCAATATGATGGGGATTAGACCATAGTCTTCACTTTATACCATTTTTCGAAAACTCACTAGATTCTCTCATATATGTTTGTTTCCTCATGATGTTTGCCTTCACCGTAAAACAAGTAGCAATCGCATGTTAGAAATGATTCACACATGAAAATATCAGCGGTGCGAGACTCGGAATTGAACCCGCTTCTCTTTGGTATCCAAGCGATCCAAAAGTAAAGCTGTAAAATGACAATAACGTTTCAAGTTTCTTTAAAAGCAATTAAATTGGAAATAAAGGCAATAAAAAATATGAGCAGGAAGATACAAAGTTTTTTTGTTTTTTTTTTTCAAGTCCAGTCTGAGCCTCGATTTATACGCATGTACATTGACTCTACGGGGGACGTATGGGTCCCCTGGGTTCTATAGACTGAGTGACCCTCCTAGGGACGGAGCACTCGCTGCTGGCCAAATATTATGTACTATCATAATGTTTATTATAATATTTTGTTAGTTATGGCTAGATTATGGTATATTTTGGTTAATACTTTTTTATTTTTATATATATAAAGTCAAATGTTACGTACTACGGGTTGGGGGTCGAAAATTAGTAGCGTTTTTGCACCAAAGTTGTTCTAATTCTCTATGAATACACGCACAGACTGTATACAATACTAGTCTCTGAGCACTGTAATTCACTAGTAAATACTCCTTCACTAATACTTCAACAACTCTTCTTCATTTTTCCACTATTTCGTTTATCTTCTAGTCTTCACCTAACTTCGAATGTCAACTGATCTCTCGACACACTGCTGGCTCAGTCGTTATCCGGTAGTGTTGGAGTCTAGTGATTTGTGTCAAATATAGTAATTTTTATTTTTTATTTTTATTGAACCCCTTAATTTAAGAAATGGTATTTCAACTACATACCTCACTCATCTCATTTCATTCTTTATATAATAAATATTAACATCCACACAAATGCTTGCCCTGCAAGACTTGAACCCGCGACCAGCAAGAAATACAAACAAATTGAGTAAAATGTAATATAAACAACTGCTAATTTTCTAAATACTGACTTGTTTTATTAATAGAATCTATAAAAGTTAACGTAAAATATATTTAAAAATTTAAATTTAAGTTTAAAATAAACATAAAACGAATTAAACTCAAACCTATCAAATTATTATACGAATAGCGCACATCTTTCTTCCACAAAACAAAAGAACGTAACGTTTATTTCCCTTATTTCACATTTGGAAATCCTTATCGTGAAAATACAATAAAGTGTCCCCACGTATCCGCCTTAGGATATTTTATGGCGAGGCATTATTTAAACATGGTGACGATCTTTTTATCACCCTCACAATACGTGACCCCACCATTTGTTTTAACCAATTTTCTTAAAAAGAGGATATTATTAATTATATCTACGTTTCAATATCACTAAGTAGCCCAGCGGTAACGCGTCGCTTGTATAACCGAGTGATGCGGGTTCAAATCCGGGTCTCGCACCTCTGATATTTCCATGTGCGAATCATTTCTATCCTGATTACCACTTGTCTTACGGTGAAGGAAAACATCGTGAGGAAACCTGCATGTCTGAGAAAACCTAGCAAGTTTTCGTAAGACATGTGAAGTCCGCCAACACGCACTAGGCCAGCGCGGTGGACTATGGCCTGATCTCCCTCGTACTGAAGGAGGCCCGTGCCCAGCAGTGGGACGTTAAAAAAGGGCTGATGATGATGAAGTAGAACCTTAATTATTTTTTAGAACTGCAAGTGAAATTCCCGTTAAAATCACTCAAGCCGTTTCGGAGATTAACCGAAACAGACAAACAGACCGACAAAAATGTTAAAAAGAGCAATATGCATATAAATAATTAATGCACTGACATTTGTATACAAGGTATTAAAATTCAAGCGAAATTATTGAATTGTAAATAATAAAGTTGAAATATACACTGACAGTTATTGCAAAATAGCTTTTATATGCGGTTTCATTTTAAAACTATAATCTCAGAGGAAAATGTAACATATAATTTTAAAAGATTAACCACTCTCAAAAAGCTTAATCTGTGGTTGATAATATTATGAAATTTGTAATGAATGTAAATAAAACTACTATTGTTGGGTTTCATACAAGCATTTACACGTGGCTTCACGTGTAATTCAATTATGTGTTACTTTACCTTTTTAAAATGATAGCCTTTTTATTAAGCTAAAGTATAAGCTATATAATTGAAAAGTGTTATTAAAATCCGTACAGTAGTTTTTGCGTAAAAAAATGACAAACATCCGTACGTCCTCAAATTTTTTCTTTAATATTACTAGGATTAATATGAATCAAACATTAACAGAGACACTTATACAAAATTTGTGCACTATATTTTACTAAATACTTTCTATCATAGAAGTATGTTACATACATTTTATTACTTCTTAGTTAATTTTCTTATTATAAATAATTAAAATTGTATTGTTATAGAAACGTTGAGAGACAAGTATTTTAAAGGCAGCTGTTAAAGTGAAAATAAACGTTTATATTAAGTATAGTGTCCTAACCCTCAAGGTTAGGTAATTTTTCTCAAAATCTGGAGATAAACTAATTAATAAACTATTTAAAAAAAAACATTATGATTCACGTAAAATAATATACACAAAAGAAATATCAAATTTTGTATTTCAACTTTGAATTCGATCCAAATTAATAAAACACAACATATTTTACAGCTTCCATTCTAACATAACAATTGTACTATACTCATTCATTAAAACGATAACAATAAAGTAAATTGTATTCCGTACAACAAGACTCAGGACATTAGCACAATAACGGCCCCCAATTCGACTCCCGGATGAAGCAGACTGAGACAATTTGATTTGATCGACTAACACGTAATCTTTTAGGGGAGGGTTAGGGTGTGCTTACATAAGTTTTATAATATATTTTAGATTTTCCCGATGATAGCTAAAAGTCTAGCTTTGCTAAATGTTACAGTTACGGGTTAAATTTTTAAATCATTTCCTCTGCAGTGTACTTGAAGGATTTTTGTTTGTGATGCTTTTATCATACCTAATTTCATTAAAAAACTCTCTTGTATTCTCCTGATGCGGTACAGACTGACAGACAGACAGACAAAAATTCTAAAAACTATAGACTCGGCCTCTGTATCGATAATCAGAATCAAAAAAATAACAATATCAAAATATTCTTAATTCCAATAGAATTTTACAAGCACTTTTGAATCGTCACTTTTACATTATTATATAGAATTTAAATTAAATGTCAGTCTGATAGTCTGTGAGTAAGCTACCACCGACTCGGAATGCTGTTCTGCTGAGAAGAGCCGGCGAGAAACTCTACAATAATTGCTCTTTTCAAAAAAAAAATTGATCACAATATTTATTGCATTACAATATTTATCTATTTATCCTACGTTATCCTACGATAATAATAACTATTGCAATAAGATTATCCAAAAAATATTCGAAATATTAGAATTGTATTATAATTGTATAGATGTGAAATTTTCGTGTCAATCTAAGAAAAAACCCACGTCAATTTTCAGTGACAATTTTTTTTTATGTGACGTAGTCAAATATACTAGCAGCATGTTCACCCCACTTGTACGTGTACATAAGAGTAAGCCCCAGAACACTTCAAGAGTAGGGGATTTAGAGTATCGCCTTTAATGGTTTCATTTATAACTAGATTGTGTTTGAAGGGGCACTGCGTTTTATTGGATCTGCATTCTATGTAGATGGTCATAGGTTTGATTACGTACGAGGCTAGTGACGTAATGTTACAGATAACATAAATGTTTACGTGAGAATTACATATTTGTAACATGATTACGGTGAAGGAAAACATCGTGAGAGAAAACCTGCATGTCTGAGAAACCTAGCAAGTTTTCGAAAGACATGTGAAGTTCGCCAAAGTGCACTTGCCAAGGGTGGTGGACTATGACCTGATCGCCTTCGTATTAAAGGAAGGCTTGTGTCCAGCAGTGGGACGTTAAAAAGGGTTAATACATACATTTTATTGTGAAATGAAAATAATTGTTTACTTGTAATCATAACACTGAAAAATGTTATCAAACACCTAACTGAGTTCATTTTCGACGCTAAATTTACGTACTCAGTCAAAATTAATAGCAAAATACCTCTATTATGACTTCACTTACAAAAGAGAAAGGCATTTGAATATTCCACAAATAATAATCGAAACCGTACTTAACTTAAGCTCTATAGAACTCTACATTTAATAAATCAACAAATAAACTAAGAAAAACAATTCGAACTAATTCTGCGTCTCGCTTTAAACGCTTCTATAGTATTTATTATCCGACAGACATTAGTTAAGGCTTTTCGGATTTGGACAGGCGGAAAATTCGACGTCACGGCAGTTTTAGCGGCCTATTCATTTGGAGTCAACCATTCGGAAAAGAGTTTTTAATGTTCATCCCCAAAATCTATTATATGGGAATGAAGTCAGTACCCTTTTTGGTTTGCTTAATTTGACATTTTATGACTGAATTTGTTTCTAATTTCAATATAGATAAATTAAGTTATGAAAATACTTGTTATCGTGTCAACTTGTTTTTATTTTATTAATAAAATGGAATAACGAATGACTGTAGATTTAACTTCTATAATCTTAAATATATTATGCATATAAAAAAATCTGTGAAATGAAAGTAACTGAGCCTTTTAGGCTGTTTATGAAGAAAAAATGGAGAAATTTGAAGATATGTGCGAAATTTGTAGTAGCGCTGATTAGTGTCCGGCAATCCAGCTAACCAAATCCAAGAAGCGTAATGGATGACGGCACTCGTTGGTTCTCAGGTTTTAGTGAGTAGTACTTACTTCTCTTACGCCCACATAGGTATGGGCCAACTTTAAAAATTTCCCAACATTAAAAAAAGTTCTAGATCAAAGTCAGAAAATGTCACATAGCGATGGTAATAAAAAATTTCAAAGTGTCAGTATTTCCATAAATAAATCACAAAATTAAAACATTGCGAGTCACACCACGCAAATATGAAGCAGAGATGAATATGAAATAAGAAGTAATCGGTTCATACGAACTCAAACGCTGTATTACAGTTCAACCCATATAAGACGTGTTTTGTTTACAACATAACAAATTGTTCTCTCGAGTGGGTTTCTCTGACACGGCCTTGTACTTGAGGTTATGTTTTATAATCTATATATTAATATATTAATGGATATAATTAAAATTCTAACTGAGTCTGAATCTTATTATAATAATTGGATAATTATTGAAATAGTTATTGTTATCTATAATTTTTAGAATTTTTGTCTGTCTGTTAGTGCTTTACAAGAAAAGCACTGGACAGATTTAGAAATTTGGTCTATTCTCTGTGAGAAAATACCCCGAAGTATCAATACCGGCGCGTAGGCATTACGTAATAACATGAAGCTTGCTAAACTACGCGTTCACTCGGGTTTACTCATGCAAATATTTTTTTTTTATATTTTATGAATGCTATACCGTAATTGATTGTTAATAAATAACGTGTAATGGATTTGAAGTAAATTTATAAAATATTATGTAATGTTTGTCATGTGTATACGTATATATGTACGAGTAATGAGTATATAATATGTTCCCACATATCAAATCTCCAAAAAATCTATACTAACCATGAATGCTAGAAACAAACCCGAGCGTAGCGATGAGTCTCTAGTAAACTTAAAATAATTGAAGGTTTCTAAAGCCAATTTCAAATAAATTTAACGTCAGATTTTTTCGCTTTACATAGATTTTTGACTTCCGACGAAAAGGAATACTATACATACGAGTATTGTTGTTGGTTGTTGAGGTCCGCGGAATAGACGATGGATCGACGAAATAAAAGAAAGCCTTTGAAGGAGTGTTGTATTTCTTACTAATTATACTTATTACATTGAATAATTAATAGATAAGCCGGAGATACAAGCAGATTGATTGACCGAGTCCGAGAGAGCAAGTGCTCTGTGACAGCATTACCAAAAACAATTACTGTCATAGATTATAAAATAAGGCATAGCACAATATAATATTGTTACATTACGTTCTACAGAAATTCACATATAAATGTAGTAAAGTAGGGCTAAATAAGTGTACGATTACCTAACGGTGTAATACGACTCCCACTTCACGCGAAGGCCGCGTGTGAGAGCTATTACTGTACGAAACTCGGCAATTTCATGACACCCCAGAACCCGTACCATGATTCAAAAACTCAGATTACATTCTTATTTTAATAGTTCATTTTACTTTTTATTATATTTAAAGTCATAATGATAGCTATTAACGTAAACACGTTTATGAAAGTGTTGAAAAGTTTTTTGTTGTGTTTGTTTGTTTTTTTGTTGTTCCATAGTCAAAAATCCTTATAAATTCAGTCATTCTGTCTGTCTACATATCACGGCTATTTTACTAAAAAAATTATTTGATTTATATTACTTTTTAAAATCTGCTAGACAATTCTGTAGTCTAATTTGAAGAAACTAAAAAAATGTAATTTATTTAATTATTATTAGTATGAGTAGTATGACTGAAATTTTGATAGTTCCTTAAATTGCGACAGATGTTTTTAATGTATTGTTTACAAATACACTAATTATAGACGTTTATGCTTCCCCAAAGTACTAAATATTTTGTACCAAGAACCCCCTAACCCCTACTCCGTTTTTCTCAATTTCACTTTTGAAGTATGAAGTAGGAATATTTAGAAATAAATAATATAATAAAGAAATAAAACAAAAGCTAGAAAATTATAAACAATAACTTGTCAAGTGAAACCACGTCCAAATAACTAGTATTTTTATAAATAATTTATAAACTTCAAAGAAAATTTCAAGCATACAACAGAATTTGTAAGACACAAGAAATCCATTCGCAAAGCACCGCGAGCTGCCAAGTATTACTGGAAACAGTCCAGCCAGGTAGTGATTGAGTAGAAAACAATAATCTACTTAGGCTTTAATTTTAGTAATTGATTTGGCTTTGTATGAATTATGTATAAATAATGTAAAATTCATTTACAGATGTGTTTGTAAGCATAGATCTTTTAAACTCCGCAACAGATTTTAATACTGTTTTAATTAATATTAGAGTAATTCAAGAGGAAGATTTATAGGGACGAGCCCGAACGAAGCGACTGAGCGGTGAGTCGCTAGTGTATTTAGACCTTTTTCAACATTTTCCCACTGCTGGGCTATCTCCCCTTTAAGACGAGGTGGATCCGGCCATAGTCCACCACGCTGTCCTAGTGAGGGTTGGTGTACTTCACATGTCTTTTGAAAACTTACTAGGTTCTTTGAGACTTCATTTTAGAAATAATTCGCACGTATGAAAATATCAGAAGTGCGAGACCTGGATTTGAACCCGCATAACTCGGTTATCCAAGCGAACGCGTTACTGGGCTACCTCTATCTCATTAACTAGTATCATAATGTAATTCATCTTAATAATATTATCGATCACTCTCTATCCCTATAACTCGCCCCATTGTCGTAGCACTTACAAAGTATTTATTAGGGGTTCTAATCCCAACTCAAGATTGATGTTGTTTTACACAGCGTCCCTCCGAATGAAACGTTTCCTTTAAAGGCTTTTGTATAGGAGTAATTATGTAGAATCCTTAAGATTAGTGTGGGATGTTTGTAAATTGTATGAAATAAGTTATTTTCATAATTTTGTGTATAGCTTTCACCCGCGGCTCTGCTCGCCGTACATCAACGAATTTTTTAAAGAAATGTGTGGATGAATGTTTGTTCCTCGATTACACCAAAACGGCTAAATAAATATAGATGAAATGGAGCACAAAAATAAATAGTAGTCTTAAGTCTAGAATAGCATAAAAATAGTATTTTGGTTTGAGTGTACATTACTATTTGCATGTCGTTCTCGTTGTGTACTTTACACTAACTTTATCTGGACGCAGCTTAAAAGAGCTTACCTGAAGAACTTTTAGTGAGGATAGTTTTCATCTCAGTATCTTATCAATGTCACTATAAGTTACTTAGTTAATGGAATGTTTTTACAACCAGTGCCATATATTTCGAGGTTAAAAAGCTTAGGAGGAGTGTGCAGGGGTCAACTAGTTTTATTCTAAATTCTCATGTTTAAACAAAATAATTTATAGATTTAGTCGAAACTTTTAGCTCAGTTTGTAGTGCGGTCCCGAGTTCGAGTCCCGCTAGAGGCACTCATTTGTTGAGCACAAATATTTGTACTCCAGTCATGGATCTTTATATTTATAATATGTTTGTATTTAAAGTTATATATGTTAGTGTATCAACTGTCTGGTATCCGTAACACAAGCCTCGTAGCTTACCATGGAACTAGATAGCGCTATGTGTGTATTTATTCAAGAGAGAAAACATAGTAATTTCAGTATCAAAAGCTTATGACAGCTTTTCAAGTCTCTTTATTTGTTCCTGCAATAAAACTCGTTCTTAGACGTATCCTATACACTACTAACTGACTGAATTTCAGTTTTATGGGTCAAGCATCCTGCAGGTTTCATGTGGGAATTTGAAAAAATGAAAAAAATATATATTAAACTATATTTTCGGATTTTTCCAGAATCTATATTGATTATTAGACTCTCTATTGAAATCAGGATTGCTGTAAAGCATTAGAATCGTAAGAACCAGAAATCAAAAAAAAATCCGCAAAAGATACCTCTAAAAGATACTTTAATTTAAAATAGCACATATGAAAAAAATATATTATAAAAATATGTTTTATATAAGTAGGACAAAGCAAAAATTGAGTAATATAAATGTTTTATGTGCATTTATCTTATAAGAATCAAACCTACAAGCTTTCGAGACTACCACTGTGCCACATGGTTTAAACCCAAATTTTAATGCCTGTATTACAATGCTATGTACTCGTAGTGAAAATTCTGTCCACTTCGTATGACAAAATAATCGACGTGGACTTTCGTAGCGCTGTAGAGTATCGGAGCTAATCGGTGGAATGGATTCGGACTATCCTCTCTATTGTCATCGAACACCGCACAAATCGCTTTAAGTTTACTAGGAGTATTTACAGCGAGTTTTGTACGCCTTTTACTACAAGTTTAGATAAGTTTTATTAAGAAATTACGATATACTACCTTTTGCCCGTGGTTTTGCTTGCTATGGTACCTACTCTACTAATCAATATGTTAAAAATTACAGTAATTGTTTTTGTTTTTTAAACCTTACGACTTTTTTTGACTTTGAAAGTTTATCTTTCAATAAAATGTAGCTAAAATCATCTTAGCAATAAGTTGTATTGATATAAAAAAATATAGCACAATACACTCATTAAGCAACTTTATAAAATTGATTTCAATTATGTCAAATAATGTATTTATATGAGCTAGCGACGTAGCCTGACTTCGCTTAGGAACGTAATACGTGGTTCTTATTCACGCTTTCATCTTGTATTATTTTTTTAAGCAAAACCCAATTTTTTTTAATAAAGTAGCCTAATTTGCTCTTTATAACTTCCTTTATTTGTATGTGGAAGTTAAATCAAGGTCATTCTAGCAGTTTCTAAGATTAATCGGAACAGATAGATGGGCAGATGGAAAACATTAAAATTCTTCCATTTATTCAAATATCTATGTATTATATATAATTTCATATGCATTTAGTGAAAATCTGTTATTCGACATTACAAAAGGCCCTTAAATTTTGTTAATCTCTATAGAAGTAGGTATGTTTATTGTTTATATTATAAATTATTATATATTTATATTATGAATTTATATTATAAATTTGTTATCTGATAAACAAAGTGCAGTACTTTTCAGAAGTGACCGTTGTCCGAACTAATTCTTTATAGACGACGCTGATTCATCTTGTTAAAGTAATTACAGATGTGACACGGTTTCTTATACGTAGTAGTATTTAATTTAAAAAAGGCTATTCTTTGTCACAAGCTTAAGTAAAAAGCTTATTACATTATTATATAATATCAATGTGAAAGTCCCTGTACGTCTGTCACACTGTATCTTCTAAAAGAATTTCAGTAGAAATATAGGTTTTTAGGGATTACAATTTAATTATTTTGCAAGGTCTAAACGTCTAGTTAATTTGTAGATTGTAAGCTATCAAGAATTATTCATTCATATCAAGAGAAGAAGAAAGAGGAAGAATACGCTATGGATTTTAACTTAAACGCTATAGGAGTTGATAAGAGAAAAAAATAATAATCGTGAATTGTTTAAAATTTAAAGTATTTCACACTTATATCTAGAAAACTTCTAGAAAAACACAATTTTTTACATTTATGACTGCCTGTCTGTTTGTTTGTTCCGATTGATCTATGAAACGACTGGTCCCACAGTTCTCTTTCACTGTAAGATAGCTGATATATTATAGGGGTTACTGATTACTATATTTTGAATAAAAATTATAAAACGCTCAAAACATTTAAAACTTTTAACAAACTGAAGCGAAGCGAGAGTTATTCAGTATAGTTAAATATAAATATTTCATTTGCACGAAAATCAAACTCGCTAATACCACTGCCAGCTAATAATCTACTGGGAATTTGCAGTAATAAATCTTTTTGATTTACGTAAAAAGCAGAAAAATGCCCCAATTAATTAAGGATTAAGTCCATTAGTTGACTTTCTCGGTATCATTTGATTGTAAAAAGGACTTCCCATTGGCAATAATTTCTAGCATTAATTCGACTGAGCAAGACTCTAGGGATTTACCGGCCTGTAAGGACAGATAACACGCTGGTAGCGAAATATGCTGAGTTTAGTACCAGGTTAGGCGTAAAATTATGACTTATTTCGTAACTAGTGCATTTTAGTGCTTTATCGTTACATAATAAGGTTATCTTTTGTCCATACATATGTAAAAAAATGATCAAGAGATTCCATACTAAAACCGGTACTGTAACGTATTTAAATGGTTATAGTATGTGTGATACGATTATAATAGAAACTAGCGACTCCTCCTAGCTTTTCACGGGTTCGTAACCACGGTACGTTTTAACCTTCTTTTGTGGAAATTCAATTCTTGCTCTAAATTAAGAGAAGTCTAACTTACCTCTTATAACTTAGCTATTTGCTAATGAAAATGCCATCAAAATCTGTTCAGTCATTTTCGAGATTAATCAGAACAAATCAACAGACAAAAATGTTAAAACTTGAGCTTTTCTTTAGAGTACTAGGTACATATAATTTCATATGCATTGAGCCTATTATTTTGACATTATAAACAAACATCCAATTTTATTTCTCTATAGTATATAGTAGAGATAGCTTTGTTAAAGCTCTTGCTTGCGTGATGATATCATGGACTCTGATATCGAGGTTTGATTAGTCGGTGAGGAGAGTGTTTACTTTAATAGAAATATATTGTAATATTCGTATAATATTTGCTTTGTTACACTTGATCGAACATTACTCGAATTGTTTACATAATATGTAACATTAAACCACAATTTTGTATTACGATTAATATTCTTTAGTTGTTACTTATAAGAAGTTAACGCAATTTCAAATTAATTAGTTAAATTGATTTAGTATTTTATTTTTTTTTAATATATTAAAGTTGGGCAAAAGCTACTAAGCAAAAAAAATATACCGGTATACAATATCTGTATAGTTAAATAAAATTAAAGGATCTGTTTGTAACAATTTTATACTACGATACAGTTTTATACTAATGCAGTTATTATCGTTAAGTTGTTTCTATTATACATGTATTAAATATTAAATAAATAAATAAAATAAAATAAAATAAATTTTGTCTGTCTGTTTGTCCCTGCTAATCTAAAACGCTAGTCATTTTGTTAGAACGTTCATTGACAAATGGCTGATGATATAAGGTATCCTTAGGCTACTTTTAAATTAGAAAAAGAAATAAGATTTCACTCAAAAAATAAAAGGATCTTAGGAAAAAACCCGAGCGAAGTGAGGTTAAGTCCCTAGTTAATATTTTTTTTTTGAAAAAGTTTTCTTCAAAAAGATCTCTATCTCTATCTATTCTATCTATCTTCTTCTATCTTATTTTATTATATCTTATATAAAATATTAAATGCTACAATTTTGGTTATAATCAAACCTTATTATGATAAAACAAAATCATCTCAGTAAGTAAGTCGCCATGAATTACACTAATACTGAAGTGACAAGATATCCGATGTAATCGCCGAGGAAAATATAGTATACGCTTCTCGAGGACCTTTCACCGAAGTGACGTCTATGAAACTGATTGATGTAAGTAGCGCTCTTATTTTACAAAGACGAAGACTCGAATTTTTACAAAAACATACTAAAATATACTATCCAATTTTTTTTATTTTTAAAAATATAACTGAACCTAATTTAGATAAGAGTGTCTTTTTTGTAAGAAAAAAATAAGTCACAGTATAATAATAAATCAATTTAAAATATAATATTTCATTCAACTAAAATAACTAAAAATCGTTACTTAAGTTACTTAAGAATTCAACTCTGAAACGACTATGCAAATTTTGATGGAATTGTCTTCTGTATTTTAAATAAAATTATAGATTTAAAGTATGGAAAAATAAGCAAACTAGTACTGTTAGTAATTAAATAGGACAAAAACTGAAATTATTAGACACAAAATATCTCTATCCGATATAATATATCCTATAATAATAAATGGTGCGACGTTTTTTTGGTCGCTCTAACTGCAAGAACTACAAAACGGATAGATGGAAACTATTTCATAGAATGCAGCGTGTTTCGGTGAAGGTTTTTGTAAATTTAAATATAAGAACTTACTCGGTGGTGCAGTGGCTAGCATGTACGGTCAAACATCGAGAGGTCCTGGGTTCGAGCCCCTGGTCGGGCAAATTTAGTTATTGAGTCTTTCCGTTTAGTAAGTCTAAGTAATAGCCCGGAATAGGAAAGTTGGCGGTGTGTCACCCCCGTGCCTCGGAGAGCACGTAAAGCCGTCGGTCCTGCGCCTTAGCTCTCACTGGTCGTGCCTCGTGTCCTCCCACCGAAGTATGAGAGTGATAGGAACAGAGAGTGCACTTGTGTCTGCGCATACACTTGTGCACTATAATATCTCCTGCGTATTTGGCTAGTCTCAATGATATTGGCCGCCATGGCCGCAATCGGTCGGAGAACATTATGTACGTACTATACGTACATATCGAGAAGTCGAAACCAATAAACATGATATATTACTACAACTTACCAATCTACATAAAAACAACTGATAATAAAAAATACTGATAATATTAAAACTCGTACTAAAGAAGACAAAATCAATTGACATACGAAAAAAACCACTGACTGTTTATAGGGACAATATTGGAGATTTTTTGTTAAAATTCAAAGGAAAGCTTCTGGGATTAATTATTCGATGACCTCTTTCGATAGGATTAAGCGGAAGGATATCTAAAGCTGTATTCTTCGATGACTTGATCGATTAATATTACATTTACTGACTTGTAAAAGGATAATTTGAATGCTTTTATATGCTACTTACGTTTTTTATAAAAAAATATTATATTATAATAAGTAAAATTATTTATAAGTGAGTTTTAACAATAAATATAGATCTCAAAGATAGGATATTTAACCGGAATGAATATTACCCTATATGTTGATTCAAATAACTAGCTACAAAATATCATCAAAATGAGTCCAGCATGATCGTGCACAGCAAATGAATGCCCCCGCGGGACTCAAACCCACGACCGTTAGCTCAGAAAGTAGGGTCGCTAAAAACTTAGCCAAACGTTTTATATATTATATATTATAACCAAATGATTAGTCTATCAAAGTTACCATCATTGAAAATTAAGTTCAAACATACCAGAGTTTTGTTGATAAACGACTCGATCGAATCCATCGTTATATATTTTAATAGGCTGAGCTTAAACGAGCTTACGCCTCACCGCTGTGCGACCGCTGTTGTAAATAACCGGACGATATTATCACGATCACATATTTCTTATAATTGCCAACTTCATATAACATTAATTTAAAAGTTATAATTAAGTTTTATTTTATTAAAGATAAAATTGACTTTCGTTATGGGAGTAATAGTGAACTTTGTTCAGTAAAATTACTAGGCCGGTTGGGATAATGTTTTTGCACTTTATAGCCTAATTTATTCAGTATTCTATAGATTATCTAAAGGTTTTATACCATTAGTCTTAGGGTGCATGAATAAAAAATCAACTTTGTAAGCAGGTATTTAAATACGTAAACATTCTGTTTTATTTTATCTTGTGTATATCAGCCCTTTTTAACGTCCCACTGCTGGGCACAGGCCTCCCTTATTACGACAGGGATCAGGTCATAGTCCACCGCGCTGGCCTAGTGCGTGTTGGCGGACTTCAAATGTCTTTCGAAAACTTACTAGGTTTTCTCAGACATGCAGGTTTCTTTACGATGTTTTCTTTCACCGTAAAACAAGTGGTAATCATGATAGAAATGATTCAAGGTGCGAAACACAGATTTGAGCCCGCATCACTCAGTTAACCAAGTGCCTCGGGCTTTAACTCGTAAAATTCTTAATTTTTAGCAATATTTTGAAATTAATACCTTACTTACTATAATTATAGAAATACGTAGCTACATCTTTCATGCTAGTTCGTATTAAGCACGTTCTTATAAGGCATACAATATTTGTACAACATAAATATCGAACAAAATCTATCTAAAATAATTTCAGTGACAATTTAAATATGGAAAACGTAATTTTCAGGATCCAAAAGCTTTACTTAAACTACTTTAATAAGCATTGAAACAAAATTGAATTACTCGAATGAAAGTTTATAGCTGTGTTTATCAACTGTTTTATTTGAGTACAGTTTACACAGTCTATGTGTATTGCAAGTATGACGAGCTTTATTCGTAGCGTTGCATTTTCATTACAGTTTTGACTTTAAGCTTTAAATTAATAGAGCAAGAAGCTAAGATTACCATACGGGTTGTTCCTGGTACTTCTCTGAGAGCAGAGTGGACTATGGGACCTTCTTTATAGTTATTGGTCGACATCGAAGCCTCCATTACAATGGGAGAGGTTTCGTTGATTTTTAGTGGGTAGTATCGAGCCGTTGAGTCCCGCATGACCACCTATACGTACGAAGGTGACATGCGTATAATGTATTTTTTAAAATTTAAAATAATTATTTTAAAGTTAATGTATGTTTTCAGAAAACATAATATTATAATTTGTAGAGATCTTGTTTATAAGATATTTCGTGCTGGTACTTAATATGAAGATAAGTACATATGCATATTAAATCTATCAAAATAAGTACGTAAATAAATGTGATTAATCGTTTTTTCTTTAGAAATATTTGTAGAAGTCAAGTAAATTAGTGAGTTAGTTTAATTACATGAGTTGTAATAAAAGTTTTATGTCTCAAAAGAGCAACTGTTGAGTTTCTCGTAGGTTTTTCTCAAACACTCGTAGCTGCGTAGAGAGCCGATAGTAGCTTCTAATAATTATTATTAAAAATATGATAATTGATCAAATAGATATGGGTCAATCATACTACCCAAAATGGTTAAAATCGTAATAAGATGCTGTTGCTAATAATATGTACTCGTATATTGATATATTTACTACTTTAGCATGAAAACTGTTTCATTTTCGCAAATTATTGTTTTCATTTCCATGATTTTACTTATAATATACTACACTTTAAAATTATTACACGATCCAATATACGTAGATGAGTTCCACAAAATTTTTCATTATATATACTGCAATGTTGCTTTTCAATTAAACCGAACAAGTGCTCATTTGCTTCGATTAACCTTTTATTTTTTATTGAAAATTTTTACATATCCCACGACGATATATCGTAAGTCAAAAGCTAAGGAAAAGCTCCCATTGACTTTTGCCGAAAGTAATAAAGAAATATAGTGACTCGTCATTTTGAACATCATTCTTCTTAGTCATGTTCCTTACTTAAATCTCAAAATACCCTCACAAGTTGATTGAATAAAATAAATGGTTGTGTATCGTAGTATATAGTTGTATAAATAGTATATTATGTATTGTAGATACTACCTCAGTTTGTAGTAACTTACTACTACTACTTGCGTGCCAGCAGTCGCGGGTTCGAGTCTCGCTGGAGGCTTTCATTTGTGTGATGAGATATTGTACTACAATTTAGTTTATATTTCAAGTGTGAAATAAACAAATATTAAAATTAATGTGTGATAGCAGTAATATGGTAACGGAAAATGTCACCTCGTCGTCGTCAGACGTCAAATACTTTAGTCTTGCCCGTGACCATGATTTCTAAAGCATTCGAAATGTCAGGAACTAAAAATCAATATAATTCCGAAAAAATACTTTCATTTATAATATAAAATATTCGCGTAAACGTAAAAAAAGTATTATGTGTCGATTTAATAGAAAACTTATACAAGAGAAGCCGCAGGTCTTTTCTAGTTTAAAATAAATATATAGCAATATACTTGATAACTTTGTCCATTAGTTAAATTTAAGATCTGCCAAGCTTTGACGGGACTCTCGTGGTCTCACTTCGGGCGGACGCCACCAATATGCCTTTAAAGTGGCTGAATTACTTAGAGGACCTTTTAATTTTAATTAAAATCCGTATAGAATTTGAAATTTAAACACGTAGTATATAGTTTAAAAGTGTCCCCAAATTCACTATATGTTTTGGGTTTTTTGTAGTTAGTAAAAGGATAAAATTAAGGTCAAAGCTTACACAAGATGTCATTTTTAATTCGTTAAATACTATAAATCAAAGAATATTAAGTACTAAGGAAATACCTTCGCTTCGGGTGCGTCCTTAGGAAATTTTCACAAATTATTCAATTTTTATTTTATTATATTGTGCTTCAATCTCTCAAAATTGTGCTTCAATGAAAATATAGGCAAACTAGCTCATTATACCAATTTTCATTATAATCAGTCCAGTAGTTTTCTCGTAATGTATTCCCAAGCTTACAGAGAATACAGACTGACAGACAAACAGATAATATTCAGCCTATATATCGATAATATGATTATTCCAATAAGATTTCCCAAAAAAATATTAATGTAACTAAAAATTCTATTCATAGTTTTACTATACGTATAGCTTATTTACGTCATGGATGTATCAAGATCATTTATCGTCCCATCGCTCACGAGACCAATATCCACACTGACCGAATTAGCTTGATTAAGACGAAGCCTGAAATTCCTAAATGGATACAATGTTAGCGCACAGCATATAGGTTTATTTGAGAGCATCTGCCTTACTAAGGTTAGTGCAAGTAAAATTCCGAACTGTATACAGTACGTGTTCTGAGCATTTGTAAATAGAATTATTGACTTTTAAATGTTAATTCTAGAGGTATAAAGTGCACATTTTACTTCAAAATCGATGCATTTTATTTATTTGTTTGCCGCTCATATTTATTTCGCTCGGATTCGTGCCTTAAATACGTTTTAAACGGATATTATAAAGTTTTTAGCGAAGTGGTATTTTCCCGTGGAAAAAGCACCCTATATAACCAGATTTTATACCAAATTCTATCAAAATCTGTGCAGTGGTTTTCTCGTGATGTGGTCACAGGCAGATATATCCTCAAGTATATGGAAAACTAGCGACTCACCCTCGCTTCGCTCGGGTACGCCCCTAGGTACGTGTTGTATATATTTACTTCACACCGCCCGGTATATATTTGACTTGATTATAATATGAATTACTATTGCATATTATAATACACGCACCATGGCAACGGTCATAACTGATATGTCAAACGCCGTTAATTTTATAAAGTTTTTTTTAATTTTCTAATCTTCCGCACAACTTTCTTATTTTTTTCTTTCATAAGAACCTTCTCCTAACAATAACAAACATAACAAAAAAAGAATTGGCCAAATTGGTCCAGGCGTTGTTGAGTTATGCGCTTACCAACACATTTTGCGATTCATTTTTATATTATAGAATTGTTTACAGTAAAGAAACTAAAATATTGGCAGTTTAAATATATAATTAATAAGAATGAAGGAAAACTTAATAAAAATATTAGCATTTGTTTGCTCCGAACCTGATAAGATTTCCTTTCCGAATCGTATAGTCTCTTAGAGAATATTTAACTGATTTATTAATTAGATAAGCAATATTAGATGAAGACGTAATAGTTACAACTTTTTTTCTATAAATCTTATGACAAAATGGACTAAACTAAAAGTACCCTCTCCATACTCTTAATTCACTAATCTATACTATTATAAATGTGAATGTAAGTTTGTTTGTTACGCTTTCATCATCATCATGAAACTTGTACACATATTCCTGGATGGAACATGAACGCGGGCGAAGCCGCGGGTACTGCTAGTTTTACTATAGTTGTAATATTAGCATAGAAAATATGGCTGTTTTTGAATACCACACTAATTTATCTGTTTTGGAACTTATTTTACTAATAAACATATTTTTTTAACCAACAAAGTGAAATAGATGATTCAACGTTACATTTGCAATTGAGAACAATCACGGATAAAGTAAAAAAATGATTCAATAATTCGCGATTAAGATCAAAGTGTGGAATATTACAAACTGTAAATCAAACAAACCCGGATACTAAATCTTGTAGATGTAAAATTCGCTGAACCACCCTCGTAAAGTTGTCGTGCTGTCTTATAAATTGAGGTCACACCAACGGTGACTTATGTGTGGGGTGGGACATGTTGCAATGCTGTACCGACTTCCAGAGAAAGAGGTGATAAATATAATAATATATAAAATAATCTCTTTAGAACTCCTACATTAAATTTGTAAAAGAGTCTAGAATAGAACGCTTTGCAGAAAAAGAAATTTGGCTTAAAATAAGTTTAAATTTGTTTTGGAGGCCTCATCTGAGCCGGAAGATAAGACCATAGTCCATGATAGCTAATTGCTGGCGGACTCCTTACACATTTTTCAAAAGCTTGCGAGTTTTTCTCAGGTTTCCTCACGATATTTTCCTTCCTTTACTTAGACACGGTGTTCATATATTAGGAATTATTGGCAATCAAGTGCGCGACTCAGGATTTGAATCCGCTATCGGTGCCCAAAGCGAATGCTTTATCACTGGACTCTCACTGTTTTAAATTAGCAATTTGGTTATGTTGCGATATAAAGTGAAACGAGTATATGTATATGAAACAGCTGACCGAACATATTCGAAAGATATATATCAAGGCTTTCAACCTGCAATCGGTGAGTGTGGTGGACTATGACCTCCTTCCCCCATTAAGGCAAGTTTATGCCCAGAAGTGGGACGTTAATAAGGGATGAATACAAACATAGATAGTAACACGAAATATAACGTTTAGAAATCACGATACGTAACAGTATAAAATGTTACGCAAAAACAATTTTCAACTGCCGTACATTTAAGTGAAATAGAATACTAAATTTGGCCCCTATTATAACTTGTTAGCTCTCAGTTACGAGCCTCATTTTGTACAATATATTTTTTAAAAGAGCATTTTCCAAGTTTACTTTAAATTATAATAAAATTACATTTTTAGTACATGTTTACGTACTTTTTTTATTCAGAATATTTATACTTAACTAGTTACTTACCCTGGCTTCGCTCAGGTTCATCCCTAGTTATGTTTGACGGTTGGTTTTAGATATTCTACCTTTTTTTTTAAATTTCCTTATTTTTTTACGCTTTAACAAACTTTGAACACTCGAGACTGGTCCAGGCATTTTTTAGCTTTTGCAAAACTAATGAACAGCAATTTGTCTCAAAGATTTTTACGACAACCGGTCTTCTGCTATCCATATCTAGTGAGTTTCAGCTACTTTAAGCAACTCGTCGGTCTACCTTGTCCTTGCCTTGTAGGCCGACCCATATTTCACCGGTGGCCGCCACTCGAGAACTATTCGTCCACATCAACACTTTCGTCCGTTTTGCGAGTCCCACCTACTGTCACTTGAGCTTGCGTATTCTGCGGGTTATATCGGTGCCCTTGATCTCGGAAACCCCGTGCATAGTCTCGGCTCTCCATTGTTCTCCGGCTTCCTTATCAGGCTCATATAGCATCAGGCAGATATGAAATTCCCTTTAAGAGTGATTTCTAGCAATTTTACTCATTTTTCTAAAAAAGCTAGTGATATACAAAATTATTTTCGTATTTAGTATGGTAATGGTATTTAATAGGAACATTTTTAGATTTACAAGAATATTCGCTTAAATTATACATATTTTGGAATTAATTCACGGGTTTAATTTACATTTTTAGTTTCCGGCGTTTTGAATGCTTTACTGAGAAAGAGTGAAGAGACTTGGTTGTACTCATAGACATCTTCAAGGTCATAATATACTTGTTATAGACAGCGCCTACCACAATTTAAAAAAACTTCAAAAGAATACTCTTATTTCTAATATTAAATATTCGCGAAAATCTAAAAAAGAATAATGAATAATAATTATAAAAAATAAAAAAATGCCTTTTTAGCTTATTGAAAACTAAAGGTTATACAGCATACAATAAACTATTACAACGACATGTTTGGCTGAGTTTGTAACGACCGTACTAGCTGCGCCAGCGGTCGCAGGTTCGAGTCCCACTGAGGAACTGGGTTTGTACTTCAGTCATTGGTGTTTTAAATGTTTATAATATATATGTATTTAAAAGTTATGTATTATGTGTAATGCGTCAACTATGTGATATCCGTAACACAAGCTTCATAGCTTACCACGGAACTAGATGGCGCTGTGTATAATAATGTCCCAACATATTTATTAAGAATTGTGAGTAGAACCGCGGCTAGAGCTAGTACTATTACTCGGGATATAATAAATGTATTTTGCATTTTGGCTCCGGCAATATTCTAACAAAGAAAAATAAACGTCTTTCCTTCGATAATACCAACAAAACGTGTTTCGAATATTCTAAAAGGTGTAACATTATTGTTCTTAAATGTAAATGAAGATGGGCCTTTAATGGTACTTCGTGAAGTTAGTTTGTAAGGAAAATAATTAAAACAACAGTATGAGTTTACAATTTCTGTACTTGCATCGAAATCAATGTACGAGTTGACTTAAAGAATTTTTTAACCTTTTTAGGGGTCTGTAATTTAAAAAGGAAAAATAGGGTTTTTTTTTAGTATAACTGCGTGCTCTTTCTAGATACTTTGAAAATTCTCAGGCTGGCTCAGGTTTTCTCCATAGTTTCAAAGTATGTTATCTTTAAAACTAATTTCTATGTGATGGCAATCAAAAGATACAGCTGTTTAAACCATATATTTTGACACTCGCAGGGAAATTACCCTTATAAGGTATGTCCTGTTGAGTTAGAATCTTGAAATTTGGCAAGTAACAGTGTCTTAAGACACAAGTAAAGGAAAAAATCCAAAAACCGTTTTGTAGTTACATCATCGTTTCTTACGTATTCATACGGTATTTCATGATACGGAACCCTCAAGATACGAGTTAGACTCGCACTTGATTTATTATATTTATTTCAATAGATATTTTTCTTAATATTTAGTTTTATAACTAAAGTTTAATTTAAATTACAGCAAGTAAGCAAAAGTATTCATTTGATTAGCTTTTGTTTTAGGTTTCAACATATAAACAAGTTGAAGTAATTTTATTTTTCTCTTATACAGTTAATGAGCAAGACAGTGACATAGTGTAAGTTTCATGGCAGTATATCCAGTGACTCCCGTGAGACAGATAACACTGAAAATAAGACATATGGGTTTAAGAATCCTAGAGCGAATTTCTTTTACATATATATTACATACGAAGATTGTAGGTAGTATTACAAACGTTAGCAAAGAGTGTTATAGACTACAAGTGTACGCATAAATAAGTACACTTTCCATCACTTTACTCTTAAAATCAATTAATTAGTAAAAAACTTGAACTTGATAAATCAGGCGCAGAAACGACCAAAACGTGTGTAGCTTGTTGTAGTGAAGGGCTTCAAACCAAGAAGCCAAGAAACGCACATGGAGGTAGCCCACTTCGGTGGGCGGGGTTCATTCGGGTTACTCCTGGTACTTCTCTGATAGAGTTGACTGAGGAGCAATCCCTTGTCTAAGTAGTCTGCTTCTGATCCTGTGACGCCCCTGGGGCCTACTAGACCACCTGATACAGAGTGTTTGCGTAAATGCATTTTCTAACATAAAAAAGCACAAAAATGACTAATTTATATGCTCTCGAAGATACAGGGATGAAACACCTTCCCAACTCTGGGCTATTATAAGAATTTCTTAACAAAAACTTGACTAAACCTGATGCGATTCAAATTTCGTCTTATTAAGACGTAGGTACATAGGGACGAATACGAGTAATAAACACCTTTTTAAACATAATATTTTCATAATTACAGTTATAAATTTTATGATGAATAATTTCTTTGAATATAAAGCTCAAACAACTTAACTTACAGCTTAATTTACAGCTTTCAACTATGTTAGTAATAACGCTAACTAAGATTAACTTAAAAAGCTGCTTCCTATATTTCTGAATTATAAGTTTATTTTTTCTTGGACTTCGTTCGATTTTCTCTTTTTTAATATAAAGGAACTTTGAGCGCTTCACTTAATCTAAAGTTGATAGCTACATTTGATTCGGCGAAAGCTCTTGGCCATAAATACATAAAAGCTTAATACGCAGAAAATCCCGATAAACTTTTTATCGCAGATTATTTTTAATAATTTTGTTAATAAAAAGAACAAGTACAACTTTTTATTTAATTATTTTGACCAGTGGCTTATTTTTGTGATAGATAAAATATGTTGGCACATTAACATACAGGACCATCTAGTTCCGTGGCAAGCTACGAGGCTTGTGTTATTAATAGTAGATAGTTGATACACTACTCATATATAACATTAAAAACATTGATATTATAAATATAAACACCCATGACTGAAGTACAAACATTTGTGCTCAACAAATGAATGCCCCCAGGGGGACTCGAACCCGCGACCTCTGGCACAGCAAGTAGGGCACAACGTGTCGTCGAATGTCAGAATGAAGGGTTACTTTTAATCTTAAAATAATCTTTGCCTCTAATGAAGTTTGAATCTTTCAAGAATAAACTAAAATAGCTCCTAATTTTAGATTTATTACTATTAAGTTATTTTATAAATCATATCATTTTTATTTAAAAGTAATGATAAGTCGCCTTATATTAAATAATTATACAAGAAAAAGTGTTAAAATGAAAACGTTTGCACGTCTACACTTCTCGTTAAGCCGACAAGATTGATTTGGATCAAGTTTCTTACTGCGTTTGTGCTACAATCAAACAAACAAGCAGAAAAATCAATTATATTCTGTTATTAAAAAAAATTTTTTTTTATAAAAATGACACACTCAAATATACGTGTGTTGTATTGTACGATACAGTGCTTAGAACAATAAAAATACCCGAAAGCTTTTAAGCTCCTGTCACGATGGCTTCGGTACGTCTGATTGGCAGATACGCAGACTTGCGTTTTTGGACATCTTTACTCAAATCAACAAAATGTATATAAGCTCCTAAGTATATCTGTTATCTTCACCCCATTGTGTGATCTTGATGGGGGAAGAAATTCTGATAGCAGAGTAGACCATGGAAAAAAACCCCTGCTTGTAGTGGGCTTCGCCATAAAACAACCATCAAGGTCTTGTTGCCAACTTGTGTTGGTTGAATGCATAAGCGACACTGCGACGGCCATTTACAATTTTGATGGGTAGTACTGGCATTACTTTCAGGGGGTCTAAAATTGAAAAACAAAATTGAATATGAGTAAATCTGTCTGTTCAGCCGTAACAATGAAAACTAACAAACAATTTACTCTCACAAACTTTCGTATTTGCAATATTAGTAGGATTAGGTTTATAATATAGACATTACATTAATTGTTTATCGGAATATTTATTATCTTGTAGTATATTAAAACATTAAATAGTCAAAAGTTCGAATTCCATGATGTGCAAAAATAAAATTTCATTAAAGCTATCCGTTCCAAATTTTTATAACCTTTTACAAGTAAAAATCAAAGTTATATTATTATAATAATACATATTCAATACATTAACAAATAAGTATTATTTCCAACATTTACTTAAGCAAGAATCGAAGTCCAAACCATCTCTTTATAAAACAGCATTCCCTCTCATTGCACTATTCTCATATCAGCAAGTAAATAAAAACAATAGAAATGAAAAGCCCAAAATAACAAAATGATTAATGACATCTAACTTTTAACATTATCTATTATACTTCAACAAAGCGTGATTGATTGCTCTTATAAATATAACTTGGCTTAGTTTTTTTACGTGGATAATAAAGGCCTTATGGTTCAAGTATGAATAGATGGTAAGAATATTAGATTCAAAAGCTAGTGCTGCTGCTACAATGTAGCAGATTCAATATCCGATGGGTGAACTCGGATATTTAATTTTTTTTCTATTAGTAATAATTATATTTAAGGAATAATGCATAAGTCTTTCTTTTTAACGTAAATGAATGTGTGATTGTAACTTCATAGCGTGGTAAATCAGTTGGACGAATTTGGACTAAATTAATAAACAATTAATAAACACAAATAATTCTGATTAATAATTTTTGAATTTGTAACATCATCATATTTTTTTTTTTACTTACGACATATACGAGTATGTTTATATACCGTACTTATATCAAAAATATATTTTTTAATATTTTTTCCTGTCTGTCTGCTCCTGCTCATCTTTGAAACAGCTGGGGAGATTTTGATGGGACTTTCACTGGCAAATAGCATAATTATATAAGAACTAACTTAGACTCCTTTTATGTTAGAAAAATTATTACGGTTCCGATCAATCATTTGAATGTCTTTTTTTTTTATGTGACAAAGGGGGCAAACGGGCAGGAGGCTCACCTGATGAGAAGTGATCACCTCCGCCCATGGACATCTGCAAGACTGCAGGTACTGCAGTTTTGCAGATGCGTTGCCGGCCTTTTAGGAAAGGGAGGGAGGGGGAAGGGAGGGGGAGGAAGAAGGACGGGAGGAGGGATAGGGTGTGGGCCTCCCGGACTCTCACTTACCGGACGAAACGCGACAGCATAGCTGCCACTTCACGCCAGTCTTCTGTGAGAGAGTGGTACGATACGGGGCGTGCCGGCCCATTCGGCTGCTACCCGAAGGTTACAAGCATGGCACTACCACTTAATAAAATAACATAATTGGTAAATAATACATAATTTTTAGCGTAAACGTAAATCTGCTTAGAAAATTAGACCAATCATTCGATCGTATCGCGTTGATATCACGTCGAATAAGTATTATTATGTTACGCTTTGTAAACCAATCATATTATTAAAAAACCCATATCGTATTTCTCATCTACTTTTCTCAGTATAACCGCCATCCGTGAGTTTCCGCGGTACGGAAGGATTCTGCTTTCCGGTGGTAGCTTTCATACTTAAAAAGCTAATACGATTCTGAAAAGCTTCACAATTAGTCTTTTGAATATAAACCGTTTATATTTTATGTAATTTAATTCAAATTTTATTTTAACTTCAGGAAACAAAAGCTCTAACTAGTGTTGTACCCACTTTGACCAAATGGAACAAAATCTATAATATATTTAGTATAATTTAGTGTAATATAATATGTATTGCGCCCCTTTCGATGTCCCACTACTGGGCACAGGCCTCCCTTCTATATAAGGGGGATCAGGCCATAGTCCACCACGCTGGCCGAGTGCGGGTTGGCGGACTTCACATGTCTTACGTAAATTTACTAAGTTCTCTAAGACATGCAGATTTCCTCTTGATGTTTTCTTTTACCGAAAAATAATAATAAAATAAGTAAGGAATGATTCGCACATGACAATATAAAAGGTGCGAGACCCGGATTTGAACCCGCAGTAGTAATAGCCACTGGACTGCCTTAGAATAATTTCAAAATCATCTATATCTTCATAAAAAATACTTTGAAACAAATCTGTTTTAATATTAAAGTAAAAAATTACATATACGTAATAGTATTTTAACCTTTTTTCCCAGCGTTTTTCAAAAACGCTCGTCTGCATCAAACAAAAATAGTTTTAATAGACAGAGGCTGGATATCTCGAGCCATTTATATCCATTGTGCTTTCGAAATGAAAATTCTTTTTTATTTCATACGATTTTAATAAAAAAATGTTACAAAAAGTACCAAATGGAATTCACGCTGAAATTTTGTGATTAACCCGTAAATATTACAACTAGAGTTCCGCGTTCGAAAAAACAAAATATATTATAATACTAGATCCGCTTTAAGTTTATGTAAGTGAAATATTTTCCCACGGTTAAAATTTAACTATAACTTAAGCTGGATAACCAGCAAACCATACTTTCATCAAAACTGTACAGTGGTTTCCTTATGATACGGTTACAAACAGACAAAATGTCTAAAAAAAGATAGATTTGTGTATTAGTAATAATGACTACTTCAGCGAAATTCTCCAAAAAATATTAAAGGCACAGATATGGACTGAGTTAGAATTTTTTTAGTGTCTGTTACGTACAGGATAAAATTTTTCCTATACAATTTTATGTCACTAATATTTACAATATGTAATAAGTTATTTTATATTTGCTAGTTTGCCAAGTAGTCGAAATTCGACCCTTAGCATTTTCTGTTATCATTAACTGTAGCAAAAATAAAAGAAAATCGGTTCTTAAACAGAGAGGAAAACGGTACTGAAATGTTTTATCTTTTACTTACGTATAGATCATTCACTATCCTATTTATATTCTATATTATGGAATTAATATCTGGAATGGAATAATATCATTTTTCCTCAACCCTATTATGACAAGCAATCTCACTAAAACAAGACATATAACAAGGAAATCGGCTTGAATCTAAATCTGAAGGCATATTATGAATATTTTTAAGTCAACAGACAAACAGTGGTTGAATCAAATATAATATTCTAATATTTTCTCAGATTTACGCAGTTATTTGACATTTTTTATAAAATAACATTTCTAATAATCGTTAAACAAAAATTTTTAGATATTTTGTTCTCTGGTTTCAAATCTTACTATGATTGTTGAAAATTCGAAATGTCTGAAATCTATTGTTAAAATAAACCTTCAAGAAAAACTATGACATATATTTATTTAAAAAGTAATATAATACTTATGTGAGGCAGTGGGCTTGGATACCTGAATGATGCGAGTTCAAATCCGGGTCTCGCACTTCTGATATTTTCATATGCGAATCATTTCTATCATGATTACCACTTGTCTTACGGTGAAGGAAAACATCGTGAAGAAACCTGCATGTCTGAGAAAACCTAGCAAGTTTTCGTAAGACATGTGAAGTCCGCCAACACGCACTAGGCCAGCGCGGTGGACTATGGCCTGATCCCCCTCGTACTGAGGGAGGCCCGTGCCCAGCAGTGGGACGTTAAAAAAATGACTGAAAACATCATATTTTATAACCTGTTTGCAATAAGATTAGGTGCCTTATAAAGCCTTCAGAACCCTCAGAAGTAACAGCAATGTACATAATATGAACTTTCCATGATTTATATTTTAAAAGCTGGTTTTTAAACAATATAAATAAATACGAAACGAATAATATATATAAAATAACTTTTGGAGCATACTTTTTTAATAAATTGTGAATAGTGGTCGGGATTACTTGTATTGGTAGTGCAGCTTTACTTTATATTTTAACACATTATATTTTATGAAACTTTATTCTAAACCTACTATATTTTAGTGTTGTATGGCTTACTAGCGGCGCCTTACTTCCCTCGAGGTACTCCCTAGGTAACTTTTAACGATAACGGTTCATGTATATATAAAAGAAGTATCTTGAAGTTTTAAAGTATGATAAATTTTATATCACTTACTTGAGAATTAATGATTGATTCCCCATAAAGACTATTATTTTCACTTTTTCAACCCCTTAAGGGACGATTTCCGGGATAAAAACTATCCTTTTATAATATCCTTTCCAGGGTATTACTATATTTATACCAAATATCGTTGAGCAATTTTCTAAGTAATTCATACAAACATACATACAAAAATCATATTTTATTTATAATATTAACTAACATATATCCGTAGATATATAGAATATTGCGTAATTTTTCAGTTGTTATTGCGATAGCTTTACATTTTCATAAAAGTGTCAAAAATCCAAAGCCATTTCTATTTTCGTTCGAGTATATATTTTATTTATTACATGAAACTTTCACTGCTTATTTTTACTAATGCGCTTGATTGACATACCATGTGTAACGGGTTCAAATCCCAGATCACCTTTGCAATTTTCATGTGCAAATCGTTTCTAACATGATTAAAATTTGCCTTACAATGAAGGAAAATATTATGAGAGGACCTGAATGTCTGAAAGATCTTCGAAATAATTTGAAAGACAGGAAGTCTGCAAACTTTTTTTAGTTACTTGGCCACCATGGTGCGTGGTAGATTATGGGATTATCCCCTTGCATAGTGAATAGGCAGGTTGAATACGTACAATATATTATGATATTTAAAATTAATGACATAATATTTTCTATAAAACATATATCGAAACTAGAATTGTAAAATGATCATTATCAAATCTACGTATGTTAAATAAACATCGAACAATATATTTTCATCAGAAATAATAAGCTATTATTGAGGTAGAACAATATTATCGTGTCAATATGTGCATCTATGTATAGACAAAAATGTACATTATATAAAGTAGTCATGAAAATTGTGTTTACAGACTGTTAATGTCGACACGTTTCGCTCAGTTTGTAGTGATAGGGTCACTTTCTGCGCCAACAGTCGTGGGTTCGAGTCTCGCTGAGGACATTCATTTGTTGAGCACGAATGTTTGTACTTCAGTCATAGGTCTTTATATTTGTAATATGTATGTATTTAAAGTTATATATGTGTAGTGTAACACAAGGCTCGCAGCTTACCACAAAACTAGATGGCGCTGAGTGTAATATTATGACAATCCATATCATACATTTTTTCTGAATGTGAATGTTTGTATCTGTCTTTATTCGGTTGTCGCTGCTTTTCTTCTTTAATCTTTAATCTTAGTTGGCTAGATCGATTGAGATGAAATTTAGTACACAGACTATGACCTAGAATACTATACAGGCTTCTCTTAATAATTACCTTATTCGCTAAAACGAGCTGAATGTTTGTACTTCGTAAAACTGCCTGAAAAACGTTTCACTATGTAGTTAATAAATCAAAGGTATTAGTACTCTTCTACGGCCATTCGAAATTTAGAGGGATGCTTCAGAATGCTTAATCATTCATATGTCATAGAGTACCCAAAAACAAATAAACTTCGCAATTAAAACAAAAATTTGATTTATATATCTAAAGTATCATATTTTTGGCATATTATTTAAATGAATAAGATCCCGCTATTGGATGCAAAAAAACTAATAAGCAAAAACTTAAAGTACACAACTAGTCTCAAAGGTGACCTCAAAGAAAATGCATAATTCAAAATTATGCATTTCTTATCCGACTGTTCCAGAAGGAAGGTTATGTTTTTAATATATATATTTTTGTTGCGCTCTGTAATAATAGTAATGTATACATAATACTAAAGATCTACAATATGTTAGTAAAACATACCTCTTTCAGCCAAGATGAAGTGGAAGCCGAAGACAGCCAGGAACAAGATATTCAACTTCATTTTAACCACTTACACTGTCACTCTTACACATTAGAACTACACTACACTTGCACTTCAAATCACTTGAAGTTTGATTACTTCATGGCGTCATTTAGACCAAATACCTGTAAAAAAGGTTAGTATATTAATTATCTGTATATATTATTCAATCTTATAATTAATCTTAAATTGTTTTTTATGATTGTAATTATTATACTATTACAATTTAGCCCGAATTCTGCCTAGAAATGTATTCCAGCCAAATAATAAGCGTAGTTGAAAAAGTTATTTTTACAGTTGAGAAAATTGTATCAAAGTTCGTAGCGCAGTTGAGAAAAACTAAACGCTTAAGAAACAAATTCGTGTAGTGACTTTATAAAACAGAAATTTATAAAATTTTTATCTGTCTGCGTGCTTGTCCCGACCAATCTATGAAACTGTTGACCGAACTTTTGACGAAACTAGTACCTACTGTGATATAGAGTAAGAAGTAATTAAGGCTACTTATAAAAAAATAGGATTACGCAGAAAAAATAAATGAATGAATCTGAGCAAAATTAGGCTTAGGCTTAAATTAGGCTTAAATACATTATAGTTTCTAGTTTAGTATGTAGACTTTTTATCGAAATTTCTACACATGTACAGTGTAAGAAAAAAAAGAAAAGTAAGGTCCAATAAATATTTTTATTTAAGCTATGACTTATAAATAAATTTTATTTTAAGTAGCATCATTATTTTCATATCCTTCTACATTTTGAAACGACAAAAGGCACCCGTCAATTAGCGAATGAACGATTCTTCCCATCGGAAGTTGTTAGACGGTCGCTTTGAAGTACTTCACTTTGTCTCAAAAACTTCAAAAACTGTACATTTATTTGAAAGACACGATTCTAAATTTACACTAATTAGATATAATTTTGTGGTATTTTAGAATACTGATATAGTTATTTGGGATATCCGGTATTATCTTACTAAATTTATCACAATCGGTCCAGTGATTTATTTGTGATGCGATCACAGACTGACAGAAAAAATTGTAAAAACTGTAGATTCAAATTATTATTAAAATAAAATTAAAATATTAAATATAAATGTAAGCAAATATAATTATATGAAAAGTACATTAATAACCAATAAGTACTGCTACATTAAGAAATCGTAATTTTAAACCTGCATAAAATTATATTTCATATTTTGTACGGAACACTCGTTGTGCAAGTCAGACTCAAGCTTGTACAATTTTTCATCTTATTAGTGACGTGAGAATATGACTTATATTACGAATATGTTATAACATTACATTAAATCAAATTTTGCTGCAGCGTTAGAAAGGAAATTGGCTTAAACAGTTTACGAGTATTTATAACTTCCAGCACTCTTCGATATATTTTCGGTCTCGTAAGTAGGAAGTCTAATTTTACCGAGTATACCACTAAAACAAGACAGTGGTAGTCCAGCAGTAGCGCACTTACTTGGATAACCGAGTGATGCGGGTTTGAATCCAGGTCTTGCCTCTGATAGTTTCATTTGTGAATCATTTCTATACATGATCACCACTTGTCTTACAGCTAAGGAAAACATCGTGAGGAAACCTGTATATCTGAGAGAATCTAGCAATTTTTCAGAAGACATGCGAAGTCCGTCAACCCGTAATTGACCAGCATGGTGGACTATGGCCTGATCGTATTGAATAGAGGCCGGTGCCCAGCAGTGGGACGTTAAAAAGGGCTGAATACAACTTCTACGAGTATTACCCTTTTGAAATACAAAAGTGTATCTGTCTATCAATCTATATTTATCTACAAATCAAGTCCCTAGTGTAGGAAGTGAGGAAATAGCACAATGTGCTAGATTTTTCCAACAGAGTACAAAGATCCAAATTGTATGGAGATTTTTAGTATTGGTATATGCCTGTTATCTTTTTGCGTTTAAAGTTATTACGATTGAAGGCAAAGATATAGATTGATCCTTGGAAATATTTATAGATGAGGAAAGAACGTAGTCTACGTTTATTCATCGCCTATAAATACTTTACTTTCAAACAAAATATAAAGTATAATTGTTCGTGGAGAGAAGAAAATAGAAATTTCTTAAAGCTTACTGAAGCTTTTTAAATTAAAATGATCCTCAATCATGAAAGTGTAGACAGAAGTATAATTATTAATTAAATGCAGCTTATTGGTAGGAAGCAAAGCTTTAATACGATAATGAGTTGACTTAGCTTAATCCCTTAATCATATTACGAGAACTAGAGCACAGTGTTTTATATTTACATGTACGTTGATTAAGTCTCCGTTTAAGACTTCCTTTGTATTAATAGTTATAAAAACAAAAATCTTATGTTTGAAAATCTCGTGTTACAGTGTTTGTTATCGAACTCCACCGAAAGACTTGATCAATTTTTATGATTTTTTTTTGTGTACATTTGATAGATCTGAGAATATCTCCAGATTTTTTTATATTCTATTTTAGAACAAATTCTTCTACCACCAATCCCTATTTTATTAGAATACAGGCGAAGCCGCGGGAATTGATAGCAATATTATAATTGTCAAAAAGCGAATTTAATATTACCCACCATTCAAATTAAAAAATAATAATATATGCAGTATTAATATTGTTACTGGTGGCAAGTTTGGCTCAGTTTGTAGTGACTGACAGCGGTCGCGGGTTTGAGTCCCTTTGAGGCAATAATTTACTGTGCGAATGTTTGTACTGTGGTGATGGGTGTTTTTATTTATAGAGTATCAACGTAACACAAGCCTCGTAGCACATCACGGAACATAACATAATTTGTGTTGTATTCTAAAAAAATATGTTACGATCAATTAAAACAACAAGTGTATTGAGCATTTCCAGTGAAATGAGCGCATAATAATATTTCAATGAATAATTAATTGAGTATTTAAATACATGCTACATATTATGCATAAAAATTTGAATGTGTACAACAGATCTGAATGAATTTATTGGTTACTAATAAATGTATTAAATTTTTCTTTTTTTTATTAACCAAAAGATAGAGTTTGAGTAGAAGACGGCTCATTCGCTTTTTTGCTAATAGGTATTAAGAGGCTATCATACAAACAAACAGAAAATTTTAATCTATTTAATAGTGGTAGCCCAGTGGTAAGGCGCTCGTTTGGAAAGCGCGTAAGCGGGTTCAAATCAGGAGTCTTCGTCATTATTTTTAACATGGAAGACGGTGAAGGAAAACATTTAGTCAGTTTTCGAAGGATATGTGAAGTCCGTCTCCGTCCAGTTCAGTCCTTGGTGGACTATGACCTGATCCTCCTCGTATTATTACATAGAAGATTTTAAGATTTTTCTAGATTATTATACGAAATTCATCGAAAATGATATCTATGCGTAATAGCAAATGTGGTTCAGTGACGCCGCGCTCGAAATAACCGTCTCTAGCAACCGAGCTATTTGCGTCTACGTTTCGCACTATTAGTTCACCAAGGAATTTATCATATTATGTTATGGAAAGTGCTGACCTAATTAGTGAATAATATTTGTATGTATGTATGTATGTTTATTTGTATGTATGAATAAAGTACTTATTGTAATACAAATAATATAACTAAATAAAAACTGAAAATTAGTTGCATTAAAATATATTAGTTAACTTAAAATATACTCAGAAAACTAAAAAATCTGCCTTAGAAAGTCCATATTAAGATTACAATGTCAACTTTTATGTAAATATCGTACAAAATAATATTATAATAAAGCATGTAAAATGTTGGAAAACATTTGAAACTAAAACAGATTACGTGTAAAACCGGATTCTTGAACTAGTTTAATAAAAATCGAATTCAGCATCATTCATTTATATATTACGTACTTAAGCAAATTTCCTCCATATCAAGACCTATAAAAACGTCAATAATGAAATTCATCAAGATTCCTTAAAGCTCATAAGACATAATAAATTCTGCAATATCTGAAGCTTTGACCTACATACAGATGAAGCTGACAAGCATATTTACTAGTAGCTTAAAACCTACTAACTCAAAGCTTTTAAAAATATATCAAACTATTGTAAACATGAAAGTTACGGCTTGAAAGGTAAAAGGAATACCTGTAAAAATTAATATATTTGTTTGAAATTTGTAATAATGACAGTTTTTTCTTAATAAGCACTTTTTGTACAAGTAATATATGAGTAAAGCTCTAGCAAAGCTCAAATAGTGTCGGGTTATCGATGTGATCCATTTAAACGGACAGACACGTTATAAAAAAGATTTCCGTTTTTGCTCTTAGATTTCTAAAATATGTGTGAGTGATTCAAAACTATTTAGTCATACCTCAATATAAACTGAAATAGGTTTCGTCTAAATGATTGTAGTTATTCAAATTTTTTAAAGTCTGCACACGGGCCTCTCTTCATCACGCTAGACAAGGGCGGGATGGACTTCACATGTCTTTAGAAAACTTGATGTCAGGTTGGAAATAATTCGCACATGTCAAATATCAGAGGTATTTGTCTGAATTCAAAAATGAAAATATTTTATAAAAATTTGCATAGAATCATGTGTTACAGAATGGCAATAACGTGTGACCCACATACGGTGATATGCGGTCTGCTTAGACGGAAATCGGTTTTCGGACACCACGTTTACATTGTTACCTTTCGGTTCGACTGAAGTCCCTATTTTCAAACTTACAAAATCCAAAATTTAAACTTATTATACTTATTTTCACTTTACTTACTAAATAAATAAATACGTTGGGACATTATTACAACAGCGCCATCTAGTTCCGCAGTAAGCTACGTAACGTGCTTGTGTTGCGGATACCAGATAGTTGATATACTACACATATAAATTTTAAATACATACATATTATAAATATCAACACCCATGACTGGAGTACAAACGTTCGTGATTAGCAAATGAATGCCCCCAGCGGGACTCGAACCCGCGACCGCTGGCGCAGAAAGTAGGGTCACTACCAACTGAGCCAGACGAGTCGTCATACGGTGGTACACATACAGTGGTATATTTATTACTAATCTTGAAAATATCATATGATTATTGCTGCAAATTGTTTAAGCTGTGTAAGAAGAGTTGTTTTGAAATAACAACAACTCCTTATTATTCACCTATTGTTTGCACTTTTACTAAGTTCTCTCAGGTTAGTCTCGTTCCGTCCACGGAAAATGTACATTTTTCCGCATTAAAAAGTAAATTTCACCCATATCTGACATAATTGAGTAACAAGCACCCACAACAAACATTTACATACCTAAACTTTAACATTTAGGTAGTCTTTTCGGGATTATTGAAGTCTTTCTATTGAAATCTTTTCAGAAAAGTACTTAGTAGGTACTAATATTTAGACAACCCAACTGCTAGGTTTATTTTTGAAATATTGTTAAACAAAACTTTAGTAAACCCGAAGTGTGATATTGTTTAAATCTAAATATATTAACGCGAAAGTTCACTCACAATCATACATATATATATATAACATATCAAAACCACTTGATGTATAAATATGAAATTTAGCAGGGAAGTAGTATATAGGGCCGGATTAAGGAGTTCTAAGAGTTCTTGCAATTTTATATTGAAAGTCCTTTATTTTTAGAAACATTAAATCTGGCAGGGAGCACATAGAGACGAACCTAAACGAAGTGAGAGTGAATCGATAGTTTAAGATATTCCTAATACCAGTAATAATGTACTTTACACAATATATGGAAAATACAGACTTTGCTATAACAGTGTCGTAGCATTAAAATATGAACGGATACTTTGGGACCATCACATTATACGAATACATTTGTCAAACGACCCGTTATGTACGAATTTATTGATAATAGTGACGTTCTGCCGTGATTGCCGATATGAATAATGATTGCTTCACGCTAAATGTGTTCGGAAAGTCACGGAAATGACGTGTTTATGATAATACGAAAACATAAATATAGTGTTACACGCATACTCGTATATAGTCACGGTCTTTGCGAGGAAGGAAAGCTTGCTTATTTGGCTTTGTGGACGTTATTATCTCCCAAACAAATTGACGACTTGCTTTATTTGAAACTACCTATCGCTATATGTATATGAATAAAATTGAAGAGTCTGTTTGTAAATGCAAATTAACAGCTTTTCACTAAATTCATATTATGTAGTATGCATTACGTGTATATACAGTACTTACATTTAAATTTTTAGCTGTCTGTCTGTTCATTCCGGCTAATTTCTGAAACGGCCAGACTGATTTTGACGAGTTTTCACTCGTAGATAGCTAATGTTAAAAGGAATAACTTAGACTACTTTTATTTTACTACAAAATTATAAAAACCGCGTTATTTATTTTAACTTACGCCCATCGAAGCGGGTCGGGTTTGATATTGTTAAATAAAAATCTGAAAATATTGTTTATATAAAATGTCTAATATATGCGTAAATGTAAGATAGTATTATTGAACTATATTTTTTTTTGGTTACATTTACGTCTTAAAATAACAAATTGATCTATCTAACGGAAAAGTTCGATAGAAATCCTATTTAGTATATATACCCAACTATTATAATATTCAACTTTATATAAGTCTCATCACAGACTAACAGACGGCTTTACCAAAATCCCTAATTAATTTAACAGTTTAGTTATTACAATACAATGTACACGCTGCTTTAATTATTAGTTTGATTGTGTATCATAATGACGTTTCAAATGTCGAAAATTAATTTAGGCTTGTAATCTCTCAAGTATCTTTACATACTACGTATTAGTATTATAAAGTGTGAAATTTTTCTCGTCTTAAATGGCTTGACCGATTTTGATGCGGTTTTGGTAAATATATAAAATCATTGTGATGGTTTCTAGCCATAGATGGATTTACTATTAATAATAAATATTTTGTGACATTATTACAACAGTACCATCTAGTTCCGTGGTAAGCTACGAGGCTTGTGTTACGGTTACCAGATAGTTGATACTACACATATAAATTTTTAAATACATACTTATTATAAATATTAACACCCATGACTGGAGTACAAACATTAGTGCTCAACAAATGAATGCCCCCAGCGGGACTCGAACCCGCGACCGCTGGCGCAGAAAGTAGGGTCACTACCAACTGAGCCAAACGTGTCGTCAAAACGTATTAGATATTGTTCTATTGTTGATACCTAGACTTTTACTTAGCCGTCGGCAAAAATTTGTAATAAATACTAGAAACACAAAATAATTTAGTATTTGAATTTTATTTATAAGTCATGAAAAATATAAAAATATGTAGGCAAAGTCATAGTATGCATGACTAAAATAAACCTTTTAACATATAAACTAATAGAGCTTACGGTATGTACTCGTACGTTGTATTTGTCATATTTGGCGTAAAAGCCAATACTTCACTACATTCTATTGGCATCACGAGTCGACAAAAGCTTTATCTCGTTATTAACTCGCTTTGTGGCTTCTTCCGTACAAGGAATAAGGTGTAGCGAAAATCGTTATCATTTCCTATCAAATATCTCTTCAAAAAGTGGCGTTAACATGTGACGTGTCATATGAAAGAATAAGATTCAAAAATTTAAAGTTCTAAGTAATTTTCTAAACATGTCTATTTCCGCCCTTATTCAGCCCTTTTTAACGTCCCACTGCTGGGCACGGACCTCCCTACAATACGAGCGGGATCAGTCATAGTCCACCGCGCTAGGCAAGCGCGGGTTAGCGGACTTCACATTTCTTTCGAAAGTCTGAAAATGTAGTAGTTATTGTTCATAGTTATTTTTATTTATTTTTGAAAAACACTTTTCAGACGCTAATTGTGCCTCTTAAATTTTTGTATATTAATGTGGGTTGATACCAAAAGTACTAATATGTTTGTGCCATACTCCAAAATAGAAAACCAAGCCCATATATTCGTGTAAACGCAGGTGTCCCTGCATTTACTCTGTAAAGCTTTTTTCCTTTACTTTACATTATTACAGGAACAGTCAGGTATTTTCAAGCTATATCCTATAAAAAATATTATTAATATAGGATTTTTCATTTCATGATTATTTGGATTTTGGTAACTTTTTTGTTTTTGTTTCTATTTAGGGACGTTTTAGCAACAGAGCTAAATACCAATCTCATCGTTCACTTAGTAAATTTATACTGCAACTAACTAATAATATATCATAGACAACGCGCTTAGAAAAGCTCCTAAATTTTATTTGTAAACAAGTTTTGGCAAAAATGTTGGTATAAACCAATATATGACATTTATAATACTTTTACCTAATGTTACAATTAAATACTATACTCTTCTTTATTTATTTACTTTTTTTATTTACTTTCTTTCCCAAAGAGGGTAAAAAATTTCTTACCAAACCAATTACAACATGTATAAGAGTGTCAAAGAATGATGTCAGAGGAGAGTGGAAGACATGTTGTGCCGACCCCACATAGCGTGGGATAAGGACAGGAAGAAGAAGAAGAATAGAATAGGAAATATTTTACACATAAAACTATCTGGTTGCATGAAACTAACAAACTAACTCAAAATGTATGAGTTATGAGTTCTAAAACAATCATAATCCAGGGCTAGATAAAAATAGTAAAAGCTCTATCTAGTAAGTATCAGAAAGACTCAATAACTAACTTGATCCGAGACTTAAACCCAGGACCTCCCGGTGTGCGACCGTACATGCTAGCCGCTACACCACCGAGGCAGTTTACAATACATAATATCACGTCTTAGACGGTTTCTGAAGCTTATAAGTTTCTACTAACCCAATTTCGTATTTAAATTTATTAATTTCATCGCCAAATAGGTAGCAGATATTAAATTGACAGCATAACGGCAAGGTTCTGCCCTGAACCATTTCGAGGGTCTTATTGACTTTATTAATCGCTACCGACCCCATCTGCCAAATTAAATTCCTTATACATTTTCACTCACATCTTCCAGAATGTAACAATATTTTGTGCTGTGAATAGAAAGCATGGCAAATGAAAAGCCTAGGATTAGATAGGAAAAAAACTAGGATTGTATCGATAGCTTTACTATTTTTAGTTACTTAAGTAACTTAATGATATTTGGCTTAGTTTGTAGTGTTTGGTTGTGCAAACAGGTGCGGGTTTGAGTCCCGCTAGCGGCACTCCTTTATAATGAACACGAATACTTGTACTCCAGTTGTATTTATATATTATATATATAAAATATATTATATATATAAAATATATTGTATTTAAAGATATATTTATATAAAGTGTAGTGTATCAACTATCTCGTATCTATAACACAAGCCTTGTAGTTTAACAGGGAACTAATGGTTAAGCATATTACCAAAAAAATATTAAGGTTTAATTATTGTAATACGTCTAAACGCACACGTTCACTCATTCGTAAACTAATCAAGAAGTCTTAACAGAGTGTTCAGGTAAATATGAAATGATTAATGAAATATTTCGCAACCTTTGATACTTCTGAAAGCTCTCGCGTAAGCTCAGAAGCAATTAAAAGTGATTGAATTCAACACGACAGCCCAATTTTTTACTGTTCCTTTTTATATACATTATATATATAAAAAAACCTGAAAAATATTAGTTTAATATAGATAGGTAAATTCTTCTTATATATTTTCCGCTACAATAGTTATCATGATTGAATTTGGACCATGAAGGACCAATGCGCGAACACTAGACTATAGAATTACTTTTTTTAAGTTCAAAGCATCCTCTTTCTTCATTTTCTTTCTCTTTTCGTTCTGAGTTCTGTTTCTACTTCTTCTTTGTCTTTGAAATCAAACAAATGTATTTGTAAACTTGCCTTTTGCTCTATAACTAAAGAGTAACTTGGCTGTATGGCTTAGATGTTTCATGAGCCAAAGAATCGTAAAAAAGGCAACATTTGATCACGATTATGGTTTCCATGGGATTAATAGCCGTATACTAATAGGTAGTATATGGCTTACAATAACAGAAAAACATGGGGTCAATAGCTTTCTGTGAACCTATTTTCATGATGTTCTTAACCAATACAACCTCCAAAGTTACTCCTCCGATCCATCAATATATATATACTAGCGGGCCCGACAGACGTTGTTCTGTCCACATATAAATTTTTTATAAACTTTTTCTCCAGGTGAAATGTTTTATTACGCATTCGCAAAACAACATTTACTTCGCACCTCCCAGGATGTATTCGCTGATTTAATTACCATTACACGCACCATGGCAACAGTAATAACATGATACGTCAAACGCCATATTTAATGTTATAAAGATTTTTTTTAATTTCCTTTTTTTCCGCACAACATTCATATTTATTCACCTTTAAAACCTTCCCTGGACTTCCACAAATAATTCAAGACCAAAATTAGTCAAATCGGTCAAGCCGTTTTCATGCTATGTCGTGACAACGGAAAACGGGTTTCATTTTTATATATATAGATATATTGATCGTATATCATATTACCTGAAAGCGAGAATCTAGATTTAATAAAGCTATAGCAAGTAGACGTCTAATAAATTTAAATGCGACGAGAGCTTTCTTAACTAATTTCACCAATTATTATTATTAAGGTACTTGCTTTCATTTGGCTCAATTTGCTTAATCAACGTTTACATCTCGAATTATAACTTACTTAAGCTTTGAAGGAATGTACGTGTAATACATGATATATATATAAAATATTCATATAAACATCTGTTTGTGTATATAAAATGTATTTTTGGTACTTGATTTTGATACTAAAAATATTTTACGTTTAACTACGTTTGTTTGCTTAAGACTAGATATATTTTGATGTAACTTAAGAATAGTGAACATAAATATAGTATTAAATAATTTTTTGATAAATTATTATTTAAATAATAAAACCACCCTTAAGCACCTATATTTTTTCATAAACAATGAAAATAGTTTTAAATCCAATATACCATGAAACTTGTCCCCATTAAAATGTTGCCTACAAATATCATTGAAATAACTTTTCCATATAAATGTTGATATTTTTAAGTCAAAAGTATTATGACACGTCACCAACTAGAATGACACGCTTTTTCAAAGACTCTTCACCTCTTAACAGTAAATCCTGCTCCGTTAAAGGATTACATTCGGTGGTTTGTTTTCAAACCATTTTCTATTTTCCCGCACCTGCTTCTTTCAATTTTTTAGGTTCTTTAAATTTTGATCGACTTCAATTCGAATTCGATCTTATATAATACTTTCTTAGATTTACGCGAATATTCGACATTATAAATGAAACTACCTTTTCGGATTTTGTCGCGGATTTATTTTGATTTTTAGTTCCCGACGTTTCGAATGCTTTACAGCAATCATGGTCACGGGAGAGACTAAGGTATTTGACGTCTCATAGGTTTATATACTTGTTACAGACAGTGCCTACCCACAATTTACAAAAATTTTGAAAATGGCATCAGAGTACCTTATAAAATTTTAATTCTAAACATTTATATTTAAATTTAAATAATTTAAAAATAATTTATAATTATGGCAATATTATTAACTTATTTTTAGCTAGTATTATTATAATTATTATAATTTTTATTTTAATATTAGTTATTCAAAAGTATTATGTAGTGTTGCTATTCTAATAATATGTATATTTTCTTAACTATAAATTGTTTATGCTAAGTTGCATTTTATTATTTAAATTAAGTATTAATTTGATATAAGAAATTAAGTTAAAATATAAATTGAATTTTGATCATTTTAAAGTATTAAGCAACACTACTGCAAATTAAAAATAATTAAATCAAATCAAATTATGCTTAGATTTGACAGATTCTTTTGAATTATAATTTTTAAAATTTGTTTGAATTTAGATTGAAAGAAAGCTACTGCACGGTTCGGAAGGCTGTTTGTGCAGAGAAGAACCGGCATTCGAAACGTCGGGAACTAAAAATCAAAATAAATCCGCGACAAAATCCGAAAAGGTAGTTTCATTTATAATGTCGATCTTATATGTCTTATATGTCCTATCGATATTTTCACCAAATTTTTTAACAATTTAATATGCTTTATCATATACGTTAAGAAAATTCATGTTTAATTGTAGTTTCTTATGTAATAAAAATTATGAGATTTCAAGAGAAGTCAATTATAATGCAATTATGTATTGTAATAATGAATTCTTTATATTATCTACTCTATCCTCTACACTCTCACACTCTCTATACACACTCATTGAATTTTATATGTAATAATACTTTCTTAAATTTAAATAAATAAATAAATATGTTGGGATTTTATTACAAAAGCACCATCTAGTTTCGTGGTAAGCTACGAGGCTTGTGTTACTGTTACCAGATAGTTTATATACTACACATATATAAATTTTAAATACATATTATAGATATAAACACCCATGACTGGAGAACAAACATTCGTGCTCAACAAATGAATGCCCCCAGCGGGACTCGAACCCGCGACCGCTGGCGCAGAAAGTAGGGTCACTACCAACTGAGCCAAACGTGTCGTCTAATTTGAATTGTTTAAACTTTTTTGACTAATATACTGTAAGTATTTCGAAAATACGAGTATGAACACAGATGAAGCCAAGAATTTTGTAATATATGAAATTGTTAATTAAATTAATATATACTAAATGAAGCGGTTAATTAACTCCGTGTGCCGCCAGCCTTAGGAGGTGAAGGCATGATTATAAATATTTGTTTTACAAACTTCGCAAATTTCATCGAAGTCGATCCAAAGTTTGTGTCAAAACGCGAGGCTCTTTACTTTTGCGTAAGGGTGTGGTGCCACTGCTGCATTGTATGAAATAATTTTATTTTTATTTATTTTTTATAGACAGGTTACAATGTGATTTCTTACAAGTATTTGGACTATTTAGATTTCAAATAAAAAGTAGAAAATAATACTTTTAAGAACTTCGTTAATTTTGAAGTCGGTGCCAGCCAAGACGGATAGACTTATCTTGCCTTTGCAAGGAACTTTCGAACGGTATTTTGATGATGTTTACAAATATTATAGATATAGATTAATCGAATATGTGTCTATTTAAGATTATTTTGCTTTGGCTGGCACCGACTTCTAAATTAACGAAGTTATTAAAAGTGTTATTTTCTACTTTTTAGTTTAGATTTGTTTAGTTTTGAAGTCGGTTTTTGTTTTTTGTTAAAAATAATTTATTTTCAAATTTTTAACGGAAAGTAGATACTTATTTTGTTTATGTACAAAAAAGAATTTTCCAAATCGGTCCAGCCATCTTCGAGTAATGGGGAACATACAAAAAAAAAAGTCCCCAATGAATTGAGAACCTCCTCCTTTTTTTAGAGTCGGTTAATAAGAGCCTGAAAGAATTTAACTATTGGTCTATAATTACGAATAATATTGAAAAAATTTTCTTTTAACTCCTAACCGTTGAGGATTTGTACCTTCCATCATTAGCTCAACCACAGGAGATGATGATTATCAGACGCAAATACTTGAACAGCTTTAGAAAATATATGAAAAACGTAATAAGTGCCTATAAAAATTGAGAGTTGCCTTCGATTTCCCTGGGATCCCATCATCAGATCGTGACTTGGTGACTATGGGACCAACTAGAAACTATACCCTTTCAAACGAAAAAAGAATTTTCTAAATCGGTCCAGCCATCGTCGAGTAATCGGGGAACATACATAGAAAAAAAAAAAATGTCCCCTACGAATTGAGAACCTCTTCCTTTTTTTGAGGTCGGTTAAAAAATAATAATTTTCTTTTCAGTTCTGGGAAAGGGCTCATCTTTAAGGGAGATCAGGCCTTGTGCTAGCTGACACGCTGAACAGTATAAATGCGTTCACTACTACCATATTTTGCGTACCTATAAAAAAGCAAATACGATCGCACTATGGCCATACTAAAATCCCCAGTAAATGTCAAATGCTAGAAGTTTTCAAATTAAAATTTCAAATTTAATATATCTAAAACTTTGGAATACCATACTCTTTGATGTGTTCAATCGGTTAAGTGTCTTTTGTTAAGGCAGAGTATTATTTTCATGACACAATTTATATTGAAATTATATACTTATAGCAATTCCCGCGGCTCCGCCCGCGCCTGAAGGATGAAAAGGGTTAAGGTGATAAGATTTTCTGATGCCAAATCCTAAAAAAGTGAAAAAAAAATAAGAAATAGAAACCTGGAGAGAGCCATCCTTATTACCTAGGGGAATGAAAATTAACCTACAATCTACTCTCAGAGCTACCAAATATATACAAAAAAAGTCATAAAAATCGGTCAAGCTGTTTCGGAGGAGTTCGATAACAAACACTGTAAAACGAGATTTTTAGAAAATGTACAATGTACATGGCGACAGGTTACTCTTTTATTTTTATAACATTTAAAGTAACACATCAGCTGTCTAGTTTTTTTGCAGATAAAAGCAGTCGGTGCCTATATATTATATAAGCCTTTCATAGGATAAATACATAATTGCCATATTGTAATCCTATATTATTTTAAATAGAGCTACTGTCAAGTTTCTCGCTGACTCTTCTCAGCAGAACTGCCTTCCACAGACTTACATACCGACATTTTATCTAAATTCTATATATTCATAATGTAAAAATGACATTTCAAAAGTGCTTGTAAAAGCCTATTTAAATAAAGTATATTTTGATTTGATATAAGAAGTGGGCAAAGTCAAGGGTACAACTAGTATATGTTTATTCATACACACTGAAAATGATTATAATTAAAACGACTATATCCTCCGTTACGCTAGAGTATAGAAAGCTTAAGTAAAACTAGTTATGTAATGAATTGTTACTTTACCAAATAATGTGGTGTTATAATAAATTTGATATAACGCTAACGGGTTTTGGCAACTTTGGCCACGACAAATATACACAGTCTAAAATTACCTTTGATATTTCCGTGAAAATTTACGAAATGGAGTGTTTTGCCGTCAATTGTGACTCATATCACTAGTATTGTTCAATTAGCTCGGTAGCTTCATAAGGTTTAATATTTTTGATTTTTGTATGAAGCCAAGTATTTTTAAATAGTCTACATATCTCTATATCTAGTTGCTACGCCAGTGGTCGCGGGTTTGAATTCTGCTGGGGCAGTTATTTGCGTGATGAGCGTCAATATTTGTACTTCAGTAAAGGGTATTTATAACATGTGTGTATTTTAAGCTATATATGTATAATTTAAGAACTGCCTCGTTGGTGTAGCGGCTAGCATGTACGGTCGCAAACCGGGAGGTCCTGGGTTCGAGTCCCGGGTCGGGCCAAGTTTAGTTATTGAGTCTTTCTGTTTCGTAAGCCTCAGTAACAGCCCGGAGTTGGGAAGTTGGCGGTGTTTCACCCCCGTGCCTCGGAGAGCACGTAAAGCCGTCGGTCCTGCGCCTTAACTCTCACTGGTCGTGTCGAGCAGTCGTCCCACCGGAATTTGAGAGTGATAAGGAACAGAGAGTGCACTTGTATCTGCGCATACATTCGTGCACTATAATATGTCCCGCGCCGTTGGCTACTCTCAATGAGATTGGCCGCCGCGCCGTGGCCGTAATCGGCCGGGAGGACATTATTATGTATAATTTATCAATTGTCTGGTATCCACAACTCAAGCTTAGTAAATTACCATGGAACTTGATGGTGCTATTTTAATGTTCCAATATAATATATTTATAAGACCAGAAATGCTTTTTCTCGCTACCTCTTATAATTTAAAAGCTCATGACCCAAAAAACATGTCACGTCATAAAAAAGCTGAAATATATTTTATATTAAATTTATCAATAAAACCCGGAAGCAAATGAGTCTATTAAAGTAAATCGGGCGAGAGATTGGGAAAATTGCGCGCGTTTAAATAATTTCAAACATGATGTGTTAATGCGAAAATATTCACAAATTTAATATCTCCGGGGAGGGTCAAATGCTATTTGCGAAATGAGTCAATTCTGCTACACATTTACCGGTTCTACAAAGTTACGGTAATATAGTATAAGTACGAGTGAGGATTTCAGGCGTGAGATGCATACGTTAATGTGATGAAAACATAACTTTTCATCGATAAGTAGCTGAATCGATTTTGATAATATTTTTTATACAGATATGTTTTCAGGAAAGACAACCAGTTCCTTAAAGTATCGTAAACATTATACAATACATACATTATGTTCATACAAAGAGGATCAAGGACCACCCTGTCCAAGTGGGAGTTGGCGGACTTCACGTATATTTATAAAACTTGCTAGATTCATCCAGATATGCAGATCTCACGATGTTTCCATTTACTCTAAGACAAGTGGTAATCATATTGCAAATGATTTTCATATGAAAATGCCAGAGGTGATTTCCCAAGCGATTTCCTCGAATCGAGGGAGGCCCGTGCCCAGCAGACGTTAAGAAGGGCTGAATACATACATAATATTACTTGTACAAGTTTGAGATTTGGTAGGAAATATAAAATAGTAAAAAAATTTACTCGAGTGAAGCCAGGGCAGATTGCAAGTTATAAAGGACTCCCTTACATCCTTAACTTAAGGATGGCATTAAATATATGATAGTACTGTAGAAGCCCACGTAATTGTTTAGTGGATTATAAATAAAACGGACGATTTAATTATGTAGACCCTTTACCAGCTGCGATTAGGGTCTCCATCGGTTTGATTTATTTAGGACTATTCAAATTTACAATACCTATGGTAGCCCAGTAGTAACAGAAATCAAGTGTAGGGGGTTTAAGTCCTGGGTCTCTGAAATTCGTATGCATTATTTTCAACGTGATTACCTCTGGCCTTAACTATATATCTAAAAGAATTTAGCATGTTTTCGAAATACATGTGAAGTTTACCAAGGTCAGCTTGACGAAGTATGCGAGTCCCCCGGATTTTCACATTAGTTAAATACACTTTTTAGTTCGGAACACTTTCAATTAATAGCATTGAAGGGTTCTAAGTTTCAAAAGTGATGGGTTTGAAAATAATAATTATTAATTGATAATATTATGTTATCCCTAGTAATATGTAGGTCTAACTTAATGCTGATATTTTTACTTAAATACTAAATATAACTTTATATGTAAATGTTTTATTATATATTACGTTATATTACTATTTAAATTAGACGACATTTTGTAGTACTGTTGTTGTGTTAGCGGTCGCAGGTTTGAGTCCCGCTAGTGGCATTCATTTGTTCATCACGAAAAGCTGTTTATATTTATAAAATGTATGAATATAAAGCTATACATATATGTGTAATGTATCTGGTATCCGTAACACAAGCCTCGTAGCTTACCACGGAACTAGATGGCGCTGTGTGAAATAATGTCCCAACATTATTTATTATTATTTATCAATTATTAAGAAAATTCTAAACAAGTTTAATGGTCCCCCTACAAATTAAGCAGTCACCTGTTTTCATTTAAGGGGAAATAACATTTATTGCAAAAACATTAGGTTTGATAATCGTTTGTAAAATATAAATTTAACATTTCGCAGATGCTGGCTAATGTCAAGTTAGGCTTCTGGTCTTACTCTAACATTATGTATTGTTATTTCAATGTGTTTTGGTTATTTTGAATGCCATATTGTTTAGGAAAGGATTGATTATTATAGTTATTAACGTAATTGAAGTATCTTCCAATGACGTTTAATATGTATTGTCTTCAGCTCTTTTAACGTCCCACTGCTGGGCACGGGTCTTCCTTCAGTACGAGGGGGATCAGGCCATAGTCCACCGCGCTGGCCTAGTGCGTGTTGGCGGACTTCACATGTCTTTCCAAAACTTGCTAGGTTTTCTCAGACATGCAGGTTTCCTCACGATGTTTTCCTTCACCGTAAGACAAGTGGTAATCAGGATATAAATGATTCGCAAATGAAAATATCAGAGGTGCGAGACCCGGATATGAACCCGCATCACTCGGTTATACAAGCGACGCGTTACCGCTGGGCTACCACTAAGGGCTGATGATGATGATGGTATACAATTTTGATGAAAGATGATAGCTGTTTATCCGGACCAACTATTTATTATTTAATTATATCTTATTTCTGAGAAATGAACACTAACCATAAAGCATATGTTATTTATAATATTAGTATGGATAAAATTACCAGTACTCGTTTTTCTATAAGAAAATCAGCATAGAACTAATCACTCAGCTGCTTCCTAGCAAAGCTAATCGCCATAGTAAGCTTTTAACCACGTCATTTAAATTGCACTTGCCGCTGTAGCAATAAATGTCCACAAACGACCAATCCAAACCCGTCGGGTTATATTTGAAATCGCGCCAAAAATTGATAGGCCAGGAGGTAAACACAGAAATGTATACGTTCGCTGTACATGGAAAGGATTACGTAAGTCAGAATTGGGTCACTAAAATGAATTTGTGAACGATGGATGCTTATCACATATATAAATACTGAATGTTATTTATAAGAATGATTGTGGATATTTCCTGGTACTTCACTGTAACGGCTGAATCGATTGAAGTGAAACTTTATTAATGATACAGATACGTAGTTTTTAGGTTACATGTTGTTTTTTTACATCACGATACAACTGCTTAATGGATTCGAGTTACTCAGTCTTCTACTTCAGTCTCTCCCGTAACCATGATTGCTGTAAAGCATTCGAAACGTCGGGAACTAAAAATCAAAATAAATCCGCGACAAAATCCGAAACGGTAGTTTCATTTATAATGTCGAATATTCGCGTAAGCCTAAGAAAGTATTACGGTGCCTTATGTTTTGCACATTTGGTTATTAGCTACTGTAACCCTCCCATACGTGAAAGAAGGAGCAAGAACAAAAGAAGTAATACAATATATTTTGTATTAAATAAGTTCACTTAGTAACTAAAAACAGTTCGCAACAAAAATAATTACGTAGTTAAAAAAAATCAGATCTGTATTTTTGTGGTTTAACTCATTAAAGAATATGTAAAGAGTTTAATTTTTACATACTCTTGTCCTTCAACCATAGTGCAATAATAATTGTCAATAAAACAGTAGTATTTAGCGCTTTTTACCGACCCACTGCTGGGCACGGGCCTACCTATCCCAAGGATCAGGCTAAGTTCACTCGCTGGCAAAGAGTTTCTCTCAGATATTCAGGTTTCCTCACGATGTTTTAATTCACCATAAGACAAGTGGTGATCACGCTAGAAAATGATTCGCACATGAAACTATCCGAGGCCCGAGAATCGAACCCACTTCATTCGGTTACACATTCTTACTTTTTTATTAGGGCATAAAAACAGTAACTCTTAATAACCCGAAAAAAATGTACGTGTAAAAAAGCGTTGTCTGCACACTCGTATGTGGATATTCTATAATAAAATATCGGTCCTATCAAAATATTTGTTATTAATCTAGAAAGTATATTGTAAGTACCGTTGAGAAGTATTGAAATGAAACATAAATTTTACATTATCCAATATTATTATAGTATTGCTTGCTTTTTGCAGATTCTTTTAAGAATATTTTTAAAAGCTCTTGCACGTCAAATATTATAAATTATTAATTATTTTTAAGGATAAATGATTACATTAAAATAACTTAACAGAGTAAAAATCCTCTTTTATAAATATTGAGTTATAGTTATGAAACTTATGCTTTAAAAAGGGTTAGAAATATACTTTATTTGTAAAAAAAATATTAATTGACTTAAATACGTAATATAAAGGTATTTACTCGTAAAATTAAACTTATTCTTATTTAATTACAATTCTACAATAACACCATATTGTAGAACTGCAGAATTGCAATGCTTCGCCAAAGTTTTCTCACTTACGAAGAACTTAGCAAATTGAGGTCATGAGACCATATTTAATAATATATATATAAGGATAAATCGAATCTACTACCCGTAGAGCCGGTAACTCGGTGCCTTACCACTAGGTCGCAGGTTCTACCACTAAATCCTTTTTATTTAAGGGAAAATGCTTTGGAATTTTCATTCGTAACACAATGACCATAACAACTATTATTATATACGCAATAATCACGCAAAAGTTATAAAATTTTTCATTACTTCCCGAGCTCCATTTCGGTATTGCGTTCGCTTCATATTTCTCCAAGTTATTAGAGACTAGCGACTCACTCTCGCTTCGCTCATTTTCGTCGTTAAGTACCCCCTTAAGGATGAAACTTTTACAAACTTTGAATGTCTTTTTTTATCTATATCTAATCAAAAGCCTAAAAAATAACTTTCAAGCTTCTAGCTTTAAAATGACGTAATTTCCATACAACCTTTCATCTCCTATTTCAATCCCTTACAGTCATTTATTTGCCTTAAAATTTAGCCTATGTCCTTTTTCAGGCTCCAGACTATCTGTGTAAAATTCATTTAAATCGGTTAAAAATGATAATAACCCATAACTATGTAGTAAACATAACCCATAGTCCATACTGTGTATTATACGGCATAGAATATAAAAAAACATTATCTATATTTATTATTATTACATAAAATCGAGTACATATATAATAAAAAAATACATTGAAAAGGAACCAAATAACAAAAACAAATAAATCGGAAAGGATAATCGTATTTTAAATTTTGAATACTTTGCGAGTGAGGATAAGTCGTGAATCTAAATAAATAGGTAAATAAAATTGTTTTTTTTTTTAATTTTTTTATCTGTCAGTCTATTTGTTCCCGCTAATCTCTGAAACAAGTGACCAAATTTTGATGAGACCTTTACCTACAGATAATTGAATTTATAAGGAGTAACTTAGGCTAACTTAATTAAGAATCATAAAATTCCTTTTTAAATAAAAAAAAGTACCTAGTACCAGTACGTAGCTGGTCTGAACTAAATGCTAACTAAGTATTCGAAGAAACCCATTTCAGGTAATGTGCGCGATTACTATAACGATGTAGTCTAAAACGCCGATTTAAATCGCTTTTTATATCATGCACACTTAGAAAGGATATTCTACTATTATGAAAAGAAAATAACCTTGATTAGATTTTTATTTGGTGTAATATTTAAACCAACTTTCAAAATAGGGGGTTTCATTTTAAATGTGTTCTCAGTTATCATAAACCGTGATTTTTACTAGATTTTTTAATTCATTTATTAGTTCAATATTACGACGTTCAATTCATAAAGGTGGAATTAATTTTAAAATTAACTAACAAAGACATAATAATTAATAATTATTACATGTATTCTGTAGGGTTTTAATGGATAGTACTAGGTTGTCTAACCGGTGAGTTCCGCATAACCACCTGTATATGTGCAGGTAGTATCCGTTAATGATTTCCTATCACAAAAAACTATATAATTACTATTAAAATAAATAAATAAATAGGTTAGGATATTATTACAACAGCGCCATCTAGTTCCGTGGTAAGCAACGAGGCTTGTGTTGCGGATACCAGATAGTTGATGTACTACACATATAAATTTTAATTAGGTACATACATATTTTAAATATGACTGGACCTACCTATGACTAGAGTACAAACATTCGTGTTCAATAAATGAATGCCCCTAGCGAAACGCGAACTCGCGACCGCTTGCGCAGAATGTAAGGTCACTGAGCCAAACGTGTTGTCGAAAAAAAAAAACAATATATAAATATAGGCAAAATGCAATGAAAAAAAATGGAAACCTTTTTTATTGGTAACACTCGTCAATTGGCTTAGAAAAGGTACTGAACTGTTTTGCTTCGGAATGTCAGTATAGAGATTATTACTACTTTGGCACTTCAGTAAACTTAGATTTTAAATCCTATTTTTCTTAGAGTACCCTAGAGATACGTTAAGTAGGGATTTATGTTATTCCATCCCTAAAAGGGTGAAAAGGGTGGTAAAGTTTGTAAGGAACGCCTCGAGAAGTCGTCAACTACACACTGATTCGGTACAAAATTAACATATGCACGGAAATTTATTCGTTTATAATAATAATATGAAACTACAAGCCAGAATATTTTCTTGGAATTATAAAAAAAATGGCGTATTTAATTTGATTTTCGCTTACGTTTCGAATGTAAATGAATGGCTTGTTATTTTTAAAAACGTGTTGGATATAATAGTTTTACAATTTCTCATAGTGTTACCCTTTACTAAATACAATAGTATTGTATACATATATATTTAGCCCTTTTTAATGTCCCACTGCTGGGGGTGGGCCTCCCTTCAATACGAGGGGTATCAGGCCATAGTCCACCGCACTAGCCTAGTGCGGGTCGGCGGACTTCACATGTCTTTTGAAAACTTGCTAGGTTTTCTCAGATATGCAGATTTGCTCACGATGTTTCCTTCACCGTAAGACAAGTGGTAATCATGCTAGAAATGATTCGTCAAGAAAATATCAGAGGTGTGAGACCCGGATTTGAACCCGCATCATTCGGTTATCCACCGAACCGAACCACTGGGACACCACTGCCTTTAATACCATATAGGTTTATCATATTAAAAAGTTAATATTTTCGCTTCAGTTCATAGTTTGCGCGGTTGTCCTCTGAGGTCATGTCTGGAAGCCCGCCAGCGCCGAGCGGCCGTCGCAGTGGCCTCTACTATTATTTTCGCCGTTACTTTACTCCATTCATTACTCATTACTATTTCGGTGACAATTAACTATTTTACTTCGATCATCTTTTCTTTGAGTTTTGAGTTCAAGGATTTTAGAGAAATTCATCGATTTTTGTTTAATAATATGACATTTACCTTCAAATGTGATGTTTTTAAACAATATCTAATAATAAAAATTATATTTAAGTGCATATTTTTGACTGTTTTGTAATTGAATTGTCAAGCTTGTTACCTTCGGGTAGCAGCCGAATGGGCCGGCACGCCCGGTATAATACCACTCTCTCACAGAAGACCGACGTGAAGTGGCAGCTATGCTGTCGCGTTTCGTTCGGTAAGTGAGAGTCCCGGAGGCCCAATCCCCATCCCTCCTCCCTTATCCCTCCTCCCTTCTACCTCCCTCCCTTTCCTGAAAGACCGGCAACGCATCTGCAAACCCTGTGGTGTTGCAGATGTCCATGGGCAGTGGTGATCACTTACCATCAGGTGAGCCTCCTGCCCGTTTACCCCCTTTGTCCCATAAAAAAAAATTGAGTAGCACCCTTTTGAAGTTAGTAAAAAATCAAGTCAATCCATTATTTGGCGTTTAATGTTGAAGGACAGATTGACAAAATTATTTTTATATATTTAAAATATTAAGTAGAGCTTACTGGTAAGAATAAACGATATACAATGCTGTTAAAATTAGTAGCACTTACATCGAGACTATCATATGTCTAAGTGGCATTGCTTTTGATGGTGGACATAAATTCTATATAGAGATGTGCTAAAATTAATGTAATAAAACAACATTTTGCTAGCGTCATTTAATTCTTTAGTTTCTTACATATAATAAAATATTTTAGATATTATAAGAACACTTTATATGCAAAGGCAGTGGTAGCCCAGTCGTGACTTGCTCGCTTGGATAACCGAGTGATGCGGGTTCAAATCCAGGTCTCGCACCTCTGATATTTTGATGTGCGAATTTCTATCATGATTACCACTAGTCTTACGGTGAAGGAAAATATCGTGAGGAAACTTGCATGTCTGAGAAAACATAATAAGTTTTCGAAAGACATGTGAAGGCCGCCAACCCGTACTTGGCCACTTTGGTGGACTATGGCCGTAATATATAAGGGTGGCCCGTGTCCAGTAGTGGGACGTTAAAAAGCGTTAAATATTACTTTATAATATGTATGACTGATCATTGCTGCTTTACTCAGGTTCATCCCTAGTGAAAAACAAAAACAAATCTATTCATTATTATGTAAAAGTTTTTGTTTCTTTATACTGAAACAACAGAAATAACTCATAACTTATAAAAAATGCCAAACAGTATCACGACACCATATTATGTATATAATATTATAGATAACAAGCAAGGGAACCAAGGCTAAATATCTAGTATTTGCGAAATACAATAATTGATATTTCTATTTCCAATTCTGTGACATTAATTCAATTATGATGAAACTTTAGTGAATTTTACGAGCGAACATGAATATTTATGAATTATGACGTAATAGCTCTAAATACCACAGTAAGCTATAGGTACGCGTGTAACTGGTACATAACTTACACGTGGGCTTAATATTTTGTGTTTAAGTACAAACTCAAAATGTAATGGTGGGTAAAACTCTAAACCAAAATAGCCGATGTCCAGTAAAATACTTTATTAGATTTTTTAAAGACTCAGTCGCTCAACTGTTTCCAGACGAAATTAGGTATAAGAAGTATAGTCCAAGGTCGGGCGTAAACATTCGTTATTAAATGTTTTATAGCGCATAAAGTTTTATTTTGGAAATATGAGGAAATGGGGTTTGTTGCTAATAGCCCTTAAGGTTATTGTGATATAAGCGATAAGGCGGTGTGACAGATTTATGGGCTTTGACTAAGTGATGGGGGGTAGTGGGTTCAATTTTAAGTACATTAAAAGAGGGTTTTTTTAAAAAAAACCTTGAAATATAGGATGTTAGGAAATATTGATAGATATTTGAAGATAATTTTATGCTCAAGTTGCGTTGTTCTAAGAACATTATAATGTGTAATGTAATTGTACGATTTTCAAAAATATTCCATAAATGTCAAAAATTACCCTAAGTTTTTTTCTTATCTTTTCTAATTCCAAAATCTATTAAAATCGGTTCAGTAGTTTCGTGAAATGGTTGCAGATAGACAGATATAGTTATGTGTACGGATTTATTTAAAATATTATAGTTAGTATTATTGCTTAGTTACAGTTTATAAGTTCTAGTAAACGTTTGAAACTGTGTAACGATGTAGGGCAGTGGTGAGTCTATGCCTATGCTATAAGTCATAGTCTATGCTCCTCATGATAAATGTGTGACGGATACTAGTTACTATGCGTCATGTTATTAATTCATTATAATGTACACACAGTGTATTGTATGCAAAATTTCCTAAAAAAATAATTTGTATGCGTAATCTCCTATTAGTTCAAGGTAAGAAAATTGTAATTGTAAGATATTTGCTTTGGCTTCTTTCAGCATTCTTTTCGTGATATAAATTAAGAAATATTTTTAACTGTAATCTTTTAGTCAAAACGTAACTGAAGTAATGATCAAATGCATTGCTTTTTCAACGATTAATTATTTATCGAACATCATTGCTATTACTTCTGCATTTGTATTGGACGGGCCAAAATAAACCAAATAAGATAAACTTTGAGGGGCTACTACTACTTTTGCTAGTAAATAGCACTAACTTTTTGCAAAATATTGTAAAGATGTCTGCATGTATGAACCTATCAAATTTTCTAAAGAAGTCGAGTAGAACCACACTGAGCCAGTGCGGTGGACTATAGCCTGATTCCTCTCGTATTGAAGAGTGGTTGGTACTCAGCAGTGGGATATAAAAAAGGGGCTGAAAATATTGATCCATAATCATATCCAAATTTATCTCATGTATCATAACAAATTCTGATGTTATCTGAAGGAAAAAACATGGAACATTTTTAATCGAAATAATTAATTAATGGTTGTCATTCAAGATTATTGATTATATACTTAAAAGAATAATTAATATATTATCAATAAGTAGATCTTAGATTTTTTTTAATTGGAGCATTTTCTTAATATTTGTATAGGACTCTTAATAAGTATAAAAATATTAATGAACTAGAATTATTAAAAGCAAGCAAAAAGTGGTAAAAATTTATAGTAACACAAAACAATTACACTTCATTTTTGTAATGTCGATTAAAACATATATATTTTATATCATGCATATTATTTGCCTTGTTTGACTTTGCAGTAATAACTAACTGTGCTACAAAGTGTTAGATACAAACGTTAACTAAAATATAAATTAGTTACTCAATTCAGATGTATTTGCTCTTCTCGTCTAAATATGTACTAACAATTGAATATGATTATTTTGAATTAGAATTGATTTAATTAATAAATATTTTGGGACACTAGCACACAGCGCTACGTGGCTTGTGTTACGGATACCATATAGTTAATACACTACGCATATATAACTCTAAGTACAAACTCAATTATTATAAATATAAACATCCATTACCGGGGAACGAATACGTGCACATCACACAAATTAATACCCCAAGCGAGACTCGAACCTGCGACCGCCGCTACAGCAAGTAGAGTAACAAGCTAACTAAAACGTGTCGTCAATTTATTATTAATTTTAAAATTGTAAATTAATCTCTTGATTTTTTCTTTAATAAAATTAATTTATAAGTTTGTGGCTACCGTCTGTAGTAGTATCTATAAGAACTTGTGACAAAAGCCTTATAGACTCCCGTGGCCAAATTAAAATATTATGTACATAATATATAAATATCCATATACAAGTTCCAAAATGAAACTTCAAAGCGTGAATAATAATTAAAAATAAACAATAACGCAAATAATTTTCACATATATAGGCAATATTAGTACAAATTAGTGTTATAGACGCGGGCCGAATGTACTATACATTAAATAATTATGCACACAATTAAATTTAAATTTAGTTCAGAGCCACTAAATCTGACAAGAAGTTTGCGTAACGAAGTATACAACTGACTTACAGAATATTTATATAAGTGACAGTAGCACAGTGGTATCGTTCGTTTGATAAACCGATTGAACCGGGTTCAAATACGGGTCTCGCACCTCTTATATTTTTAGATGCGCATCATTTCTTACATACCACTTGTTTTACGACGAAGTAAAACATTATGTCAGTTATCTTTAATATATTAGCACGTTTATAAACCTGCGTTCTTAAAACACGTTAACGAATAAGTATTATTTACAAATTACATTGAAAGATATATTAAAACGTCTTTATTAGGAACTAAAAACGAAATTTTCCATTGGACTATAATCAGTAACATAATAATGTATAATAAATGAAAGCCACTTACATTAGCAATTAAAAAGTATTCAATGACATTTTTCAATACATGACCTACCTCTTTGTTAAGCGTTTGTTACTCGAATAGATATGGATTAGTAATTATATTATACATAAGTATAATTATTGTCATTAAGTTAATTAGCTGTTTCAAATAACAGAACTAAAGAAACTATTAAAAATACACATTTTCACTTTAAAAATGCTGAAAATATCTATTTTCTTAGATACGAAGTTTTCTTTTTAAAATATAGTATAAAATCTTTTTGCTACAAATTGCAACAAGAATTAGTAATTCAACATTATTTATTTATTTATTTGACAAGGTAACATGATAGCCAAAACAAAATTTCAGATAGTAGGATAATCTCACGCACCGTCTCCTATACTACACTGAAGTATTTATAGGCGCGCGGTTGACCCCGTTGCGGGCCGGCTGGACAGATTTCGGAAACATAGATTTTTGAATTTACCATGAATTCTAATGTTTTAAGCCAAAACCAAAAAGTTTGCTCTTGAAGTTGTTTTTATACTTATAATATCTGTATATTATATGTGTGTCTAAGTTTGGAAGTAGGTTAATCTAAGAAACAATTATGAAAATTCTTTTACTAAGAACATTTGTTGCTGTCGAATGTTAAAGGGCTTTTTATTTATTCTAATAAAATCATGTTAGCCGCCAGATTTTATAATAACTATAATATATGAAGCCAGAAAAGGAAATGGTCGTTGAGATAAGGCTTGATTTATACAAAATGTATCTCTAAAAAATGCAAAGCAAGCTTTATCACTGACAGACAGACATTTATGTTGAATTTTATATTTTTTTAATGTGAAAATGACGTTTCATTAGAACTTGTAAAAGCTAGTGAATATTAAAATATGATATTATTTTATCGTATTAATTATTACTAATTTATTCAAAATTAAATAAAATTAATTCTGAAGTAACGTACAGTCACGTGCAAAACCTAGTCAATAGATTTACAACAGCATCTGTTATAACAACGTGATATCACGGTTCCGAAATACAACGGAATAAAATGAGAATATGAGATATTTGAAGGCGTCCCTTATGATGTCATGCATCACAAAATGTAGGTAGAATCATTCGATGGTGTAATGGCTAACTAGACAAACATACTCTATAGGTTATAATATATTCGTATTATTATAAATTTATATACATTTAACTAGATTTAACCTGCGATCTCATTCCCATATAATGTAATGACATTAAATAAAAAATACCGTATGCAAAAAAATATTTACTTAGTACCCAAATCTTAAACAAAAATAGATCTAGAAGTCGAAAAAATTCTATCCTACATTTACTGTAAATATCAATTTAAAAATTCCAATGTCAAACTTACCTAGACGTTTGTTTGTACGTTCGTCACACAAGCTAAACGAAATTGCAAACAAATCGACGAAAATAACCTATTTAAAGCTTATCCTAAAATTGTGGTATTGATTTCACTTGTTAATTCAATTCTTAGCTAATTTAACATTAAAAAAAATGAAATAGTTAAGAATACTATAGAATTACCCAGGATTTGCTTAAGTGCGTCCCTAATCACGTATTGTCTTCAGCCCTTTTTAACGTCCCACTGCTGGGCACGGGCCTTCCTAAGTACGAGGCCTAGTGCGGGTTGCCGGACTTCACATGTCTTTCGAAAACTTGCTAGGTTTTCTCACGATGTTTTCCTTCACAGTAAGACAAGTGATAATTATGATAGATATGATTCGCACATGAGAATATCAGAGGTGCGAGACCCGGCTCGAACCCGCATCAATCGGTTATACAAGCGAGCGCGTTACCGCTGGGCTACCACTGCGTTCTGCCATTGCACAAATTGTTTAGATACGCCTAAAAATATTCAAAGAAAATTCCTGTTATACCAGGAACCTCATACAAAAAATAACCCATCAGAGTTTCTTTGAGAGAGACAAACATACAAACATTTATTTCTATTAATATAGTTAATGTAAGTAATAGCTACTAAATAGAATGTAGCTACGAAAATAAACCCAAGCGCTACGATCTTTGCATACCAGTTTGTGGTAAAAATAAAGGTATAACCTCAAGTGAGAATAGTTTACGCCCTCGGTACAGTGAACAAGTCTAAGCGAGGGTTGAGGGTTCGTAGGCATCACTTAATTTAAATTGCCATTGTTATACGTTACTATATTTACAACGTGTGTATTAACGAAATTTTAATACGTGAAATGGAGGATATTTACATATTATAAAAATTACGAAAACTGTTGAATTTTTTTCTTTAAAATCGCATTTTGAGCCCCTATTGGCCTATCACTTTTATTGAAGATTTGAAAGTCTATAAAAATCGGTATAACTAAAGTTTGTTTTGTTGATTTTTATTGTTTGACATATTACATTTTAAAGGGCATATGCAAGCAATGGTTGAGACCTGAATGTTTAGTGTCGCAGGGTAATGTACATTTGCTATTATCGATAACGGAATATTTTAATAAAATATTAGACCTTAATATAAACAATATAAGATATTGTCCTTATAATATATTTTACATGTATTTTTAAGGTTAATTGTAGGGATATGTAGAGACATTATTACACACAGCGCCATCTAGTTCCGTGGTAAGCTAAGCTTGTTTTACGGATACTAGATAGTTGATATACTACACATATAAATTTTAAATACATACATATTATAAATATAAACACCCATGACTGGAGTACAATCATTCGTGCTTAACAAATGAGTGCTCCCAGCGGGACTCGAACCCGCGACCGCTGGCGCAGAAAGTAGGGTCACTACCGACTGAGCCAAACGTGACGTCAAATTATTCCATACTACTTTTGAATTTGAATAATGTTATAAAAATTATGCCGAGCCTATGTTTATGCACAAACTGAGACCGCTTCGCTTCATCTAGGAATAAAGTGTACTAAAATAAATGTACTAAACTTTTCTAATTTCCTTTTCAAATAAGACAATCTCAAAGTATTCAATACAATCTGTTTGTTTTATAAGATATCTATTACTTTTTTTATTTACATGATTACACACAGCGCCATCTATTACTGTGGTAAGCTACGAGGCTAGTGTTTCGAATATCAGATAGCTGAGATACTACACATATATAACTTTAAATACATATCTATCTATACTATTTATAAAGCTGAAGAGTTTGTTTGTTTGTTTGGTTGAACGCGCTAATCTCAGGAACTACTGGTTCGATTTGAAAAATTCTTTTTGTGTTGGACAGTCCGTTTATCGAGGAAGGCTATAGACTATATTACATCCCGCTACAATCAATAGGAACTGACAATCAATAGGAACTGAGCACCAATGATAAATGTTGCAAAAACAGGAGAAAAATATTCCTTTTGAAAGCTTCCGTTGCGTGCGCTGCGTAAACGGTTAAAGTTATGCAAAAATTATATATGACGGAATTGTTTCTTTTTAAAAATCCTAAAAAAAAGTCCGCGATAGCATATGTCAATCTTTTAAGGTTGACTCGCTGTAAGCTTTTTTATGGTACTCAAATTTGTTTTAAGAAAATGCATTATTTGCGAAGGTGTTTTTATAAACATGATATTAATCCTTACCTAAATAAATAAGTTACTCATCACAAGTATTTAATTTAGAACGAAATTTTTTTTGGCATCATTTGATTTCAATGAATATCTTACGAGATATCGTAGTTTTAACTTAACTCCGCAACAAAATAATGGTCACCGCGTGCAAAACGAGCGGACGGGCGAAAGAATCTGGTTTCCAGCCTAACCTAACCTAAGCGAAGCCGCGGGAAAGGCTAGTATATGATAAATGTAAACACCCATGACTCGAACCCTTGACCGCTGGCGCAGCAAGTGGTGTCACAACAAACTGAGCTGAACATGTCATCAAATATTGATGGCATTTTACTATTTACCCTCATATCCCACACAGCAAATTTTTAAAGATTTATTACAATCTCATGAATGATACTCGTATATATTAAAAGAGAAAATGCATGTGATTCAAAACGGCACACATTTTTACGTACATCCGTTAACTTTAACTTAGTTAGAAAAAGAAGTGACTGAAAGGTGCCAAGCAGGTACTAAGCTCTTTATATACCTGTATAATATTTTCTCTTGGGGTTTTAAGTAAAAAAAAAAGAATATTATTAGAAAGTTATTTTTACACCACCATCAACGATCATAGAAATCTTGTATAAGCTCCCTAAAGTGTGTAAAATCGATTGATAGAAAGAAGCTTTCGTCGTATTAGAGTGATTCTAGACCGCAAATCAATTAAAATAATGATCTGGACACTGTGTAAATATAATATTGCAGTAAAAATACGAAAAAGCACAAAATATATAAAAGTTGTACGAAAATGTAGTCAAAAATGATATCTTGTTGAAAAAATAACGCAAATTACACTCTTAAAAACGGTCATCTTTGCATGAATTTTCATATAAACAGTAAAAACCACAAACTTTTATCAGAACATTTGAAACTGAAATTAACTCGCATATCCATTGTTTTACTTGGAATAAGAAGACGACTTTAAAAGCTCATATCTCGACTGCAAATGCCTCTAAAGTTATACCATTTTGAACTGGTCAGATATTAACTTGGAGTACACTTGACCTATATACGAATCTAAATTAGTTCACTCAAAAAGAGTCCTTGTTTTGTAATGTCTTAAGGTTACTATTGAGGGAACGTTTTTGCGTTAATAAAACATTTAATGATCATACATTTTTGATAATTAACCAAATAAGCGGTCTCATGCTAATGAATTTAGAACGTAATTTTAAAAATTTAATGAAAAATTTCGCTATCATAATATGAAGCCGCTATAAAAATCATAAAAACGAATATTTAAGAATATTCTAATAACATGAATGGTACACAGGAATAAAATTTTCCATATAATTTCTATAGAGCTTTTTTTCATATTTGAGATTTTAGAAAATGTTGCATGCTTGGCTCTGTTTGTAGTGACTCCTTTTAAAACAATTTTTTATACGATACAATAATTTTTAAGTTGTCTGTTCCAGCAGTCGCAGGATGCATTGATCTGTATGATAAGCACGAATGTTTGTAGTCCAGATATAACAAAACATTTAAACAACTACCTAGTATCCATACAACAAGCCTCGTAGCTTACCATGGAATTAGATGATGCTGTGTCTCATTGTCAAAAAAAGTCGGTGATTATTCGATTTAGTTTTTCCCAAGTCTTGAACGCTCTACAGCAAACTATTTTAGCATAAAATAGTAAGTGATCAAATAAATATGATCTTAACTAATATGAAGTAAGTTGTGGTTTCAAAGGCTTAATTAAAATCACTTTTCCGCCTCACTTTATGGAAGAGAAGAGAATTAGAATGTAAAAGTTACAAATTGTTCTGTGTTACTTAAGCTTAGAATGAAGCTATTCTTATTTTCTACACTAGTCGATAGAAGTAAAAATAAAAAGAAAATTAAGTACCAGAATTATTACTATGCAATGCTAACAACTCTTGCTTTGCTCTCTCTCTCTCTCTCAATACATTTTATACTATATTTCGTCCAAAAACGACTGTCGAGTCCTATACAGTTCAGTTTCATACCATCCTATTAAGCTTTTAAAGCTCGAAGTAATTACTGCTCTACGAACACACATGCAAATATTCCCTGTCAATAGCAAATTTAAAACAAAACATTAATATTTTTCATTGGAAAATGAAACACTGAGTTCGAAACAGATATTTTGGTGAAAACAGAATTTTTAATTTAGAAAAGGAATTAGGTCAGCAGATTTATTCACATCCGATACGACCGACTGTAATACTCGTGTTTAAAATTAAATTTGCTATCGCCATGATTGTTCACTGTTGTTGCTAACGTTAGATGTCTCTACATAGAGCCGAAATATTAAATGTTTTATTTCTGGTTTTATAACTTTCTCTCTCTTTCTCTCTCTCTCTCTCTCTCTCTCTCTCTCTCTCTCTGTCTGTCTTTCAGGACTCTAATAAGAAATTTATAACCCATCGTTGATCAACATAGCAACATACTCGTAAAAAACTAATTTCTTTTAAAAACTAATTTATTTTTCAAAAGAAAACAGGTTTACTTACTTTCTTCGCGGAAGAAATGCCTAAAATCACATATGTATTAAAGTTGCGCTGATGATTGTATGATGATTCTGAGCTTAAATCGATTAATATTTCACAAATATTTAGTTTAAATTACGTATTATATTATAATACGACAAAACCTAAGCTGTAACGTTTGTAAATATTATTTTTTTCATCTCCCGTCTATTTTATCGTAAACCTAGCTAGCCGAAATATTTATTGCTAAAGTTGTCACTTAAAAAAAATTTCTTTACAACATTTCACCAATACTTTATTCATTAATATTATATATTTTCTGTATTTAACTTCAATATCATCAAGTTTATTATTCACAATAAAGAATGTTAATTTCCTTTTATTATCTGCGAATCAATCAAAAATACCAACCTAATAGTATTCTATTGAATACAATAGAACTAATTAAATCCTGGCAACACTACGTTGTTCGATCGCTTCATTATGATTAATGTTGGTAGCTTTGGGGCGAATGATTTGCAATATTTTTTGCATTTAAACCTAGATTTATATATTTTCAACGTTAAGCCATAATATGTAAATAAATATGTTCGGACGTTATTACAACAGCGCCATCTAGTTCCGCAGTAAGCTACTTAACGTGCTTGTGTTGCGGATACCAGATAGTTGATATACTACACATATACTTTTAAATACATACATATTATAAATATAAACTCCCATGACTGGAGTACAAACATTCGTGATTAGCAAATGAATGCCCCCAGCGGGACTCGAACCCGCGACCGCTGGCGCAGAAAGTAGGGTCACTACCAACTGAGCCAAACGAGTCGTCATATGTGTGAACATGCTTTAAGAAAAAGAAAGCACTTGTCATGCATACAAGCGATTCACCCTTGCTTTGCTCGGGTTGGTATATTATATTTCTTAGATATGAGATGTTTTCCCGCAGTTAAAAGTATCTATTTATATTGACCCGAATAACGAGCAATCTTCATTCCACATTTTTAATCATATCTTGAATTATTTTACGGCATACTTTTTATCCTAAAAATATGATTCTCATAGGACGGAAAAAGATTTAACCGGAAATCGAAACCATATCCATCAATGAAATATCAATATCTACGAAAATTCACTAGGCATACGATCTGACTCTACTATTAGAAAAGCATACATTTCACTAGATATAAAAGCTGCCAGCATTCCATTTGAGCTTATAAAAATACATTTTTACACTTGACCCCTTTGCGAGCTTTTATACGTGTCAATATATTATAACGAAGCAGATGCATTACGAAATGAATGCTCGTAAAATGAAAAATAATTTCATATTATTAGAGTTTTAATACCACAGAAGTTCTTACAAATGGTATCATATTTTCAGCTTCAAAAACATATTTTATGGGAAATGTTCGTAACTATGCTTAATAATATTTCGTTTCTTAGAATCTCTTTATGGAACGGTATGACTGACTTTTTGAACACATTGTATTTATCTCATGCTTTAGTATAGAATAATTTTATTTACGATATAAACTGAAGAGTTTAAATATACTTATTTTATTTCAATATTTTACGAACAAACAATTGAATTTATCTATTTATTTTAACTAAAGTAAACTATTTTTAAACCGGATTTCATTTGAAAAATTTATCTCTACCCGGAAATCAAACCTAAAAGCTACTTCAACGAGATAGAGCAATAAAAATATAGTATATTAAAATCTACTTTATTAAAGTATTGCGGTATGAATATTTTTCTGAAAAGATATGTACAGTGCACGTGAAAAGACTAACCAGTGACCTGATAAGGCCTACTTCTCTCAAATAGGTCGAATCTTTGCACGTTTAATTAAAAGCACATAATGAATAAAACTACTTACACAGCTTATATAGAGCCCTTTGTACGTATATTACATGTTTTAGTTCTAGCAAACTCTATATTTATATTTTGATTATAATACTTTCCTAGTCTTACGCGAATATATGACATTATAAATGAAACTATCTTTTCGGAATTTATCGCAGATATATATAGATTTTCGGTTCCCGGAATTAGAAAAGATAGTTACATTTATTTTTTTCAATTATAATATAATAAGTGAGCTGCCTTTACTTCTTTCTAACATAAATTGACATCTTGTTGATAAATATTCATATATTTAGACTATTCACAAATAATCGTTCTTAATTTATACAATCAATCTATAACCATTCAATATATTTTATACCAGCGACTCACTGCCGCCTTGCTTCACGTTCGATTCTTGAGAAATACAAATTCAAGTCTATCCTACGGGAACCGTCTTTTCGGGATAAAAATTAATCTGCGTGTAATTGCAGTGTATATCATCTATATCTGAGCCAAATTTTATTCAAATCCGTTCAGCTGTTCTAGCGTAATAAAGCAACAAACATTTATACACCCATTCTCACAAATTTTTTTCTAATTCTAATATTACTAGGGACTGGCCCTCGCATCGGACTCGCCCCTATATTTAACGCGAGTGAAGCCGCGGGTTCCGTTAGTAAATGTGTACAAAAACTTGATACATGATATACTAAAACCTTTTTCGAGAACCACTCTATATATTAGTGAAAGCAGCATGAAAATCGGTGCAGTAGTTTTTGAGTTTATCGCTTACAGACAGACAGACAAACGCGGCGGAGAACTTTGTTTTATAATATGTAGTGATAGTGATTAGGGTATATTTTTTTATCTTTTTAAAACACAAGTTTTATCTAACTATTTTATAACCAAAACTTTAAATTCTCTAATTTCTCAAGAAAATCCCATTTTAACACAATGTGTGAAGTATATTAGTATTAGTATCGAAATTATCGTTTGTATATAAATTTCTATCTGTATCTATCACCCAGTTTACATTCTCTTATAATTATTGCGAGAAAACAGTAAAAATATATTATATTCATAAACCTTTCATAGCTTTATGTAAATATTTCTAATACTATTTGATCTCTACATTTTCAATAAAAGGTAATATTGATACAATTTTTACATAAGCTTTCATCGTATTTATTATATTACTAGCGACTTAGCCTCGTACCGATAAGGCTCGCCTCTAGTAACGTTTTAAAGGTAGGTTTTTCGGAGAAATTTCTCCATACACAAAAATATCTGGGTATACAATTGGGGAATGAAAAATTTCATAACTGCTAGAAAAATTAATTAGTTTTTATCTGTGACTCTTCGCAAATGTCAGCTCTTAAGACTTTAGTAGCTTAATGTTATTATGATAACTTATAACATGTTTCCATAATAATACCTAAATAATTTGTTTCCATAATAAAACCTAATTTTCAGAGATTTTTTTTACATCGAAGTTATTCCTAACTATTCAAGCAAAGTTACAAGTTAATAATATTATTGTAAGAGATAAGAGCTAAAATAAATAACAGTTATCAAATATTTTATTATTGGTACTTATTGGTCATATTATATCGAGTAATTCGATAAACTTAAATATTTTGCAACTATGACATTTCAATAAACAAAATTTTAAAATAAATTTTTGCTGATAATAATTTGATTTGTGACATTGCATTACTTGCTCTACGTGAAGATAATCTCTATATATTTAAGTGCCTACTGACTCTTGCTTCGTACTTATAACTATCGGTTTTCGATAGTTAGTATAGATTCCTGAGGAATGTAATATTTTCCTGCAGTAAAATTTATCCTTAATATTAACCCGGATAACATGCTATCGTCATACCAAATTTCACCAAAATCGGTCCGATACTTTTCTTATGATCTAGTTATAGACAATAGACAAATATTCTAAAAAATATAGATTCATTCTCTGCATGATATAATAATGGCTACTTCAATAAACAAATACAAAAAATATTAAATGTACATATTCGACTCTGTTCTCTCTCTCACATTTTACTATATGTTTAAATGTAACAAATGTTTCAAAACACTCTAGGATAAAATTTTAATCACTATTTGTATATACATTTTCAAATGAATATCAATAACTACAAGTTTTGAATAAAAAATAAACCAATCAAAAATGTATACACTTTTGCTGATGGAAACGTTACGTGTGGTTTAACTAGAAATATAGCTTTTATATATTCCTTTTATTTCACCACAAATGTAGAGTTAAAAACCACTATCTATTTTTAAAATTTGCAGATATTTACTCTGGACGAATCTATGACTTAAAATAAAATATGACCGCATGTTATGATACTCTTTTGATGTTAGTTTTGGATATATTTAAAAGCCAAAAACAAGAAGTGAGTGAAAAATATAAAATATTGAGATAAAATATGTGTTGTTTCATCCTTAATTTTTTAAAAGGATTTTTATAAAATTTTACTGTTCTAAGCTTTTAAAGTGACATCTGTCAAGCTCCCACGAGGCTAAAGTCACTATGAGTGATAAATTTATATAGAATACCACTTCTTAAATATTTTCCAACAACGAAATTTGTTTAGAATTATTATATTCATTGTTTACTTTATAAACAATGAGATATCAAAATACAAATATTCGAAAATTATATATTTAAATATATCATATTTATAAACGATGGTGCGTGTTGATATATTTATGTATATTTTTGTTATAAATCGGTCTGTACGTTGAGATGACGCTCGGTTCGTTTAATTATAAACATACAGACATGATACGCGTGGAATAATACTGATCTAATACTTTATTTTTAACAAAACTATTTACATTTACTGTGAATCACGGTTTTTCTTAATAAATAAATGTAAGCACTAATATCACTAACAATTATAACATAAAATAATTTTATAGTGTTTCGATATAAGAAAAAAATATTAAGACTACATTTTAATATTATTAGAAAATATTATTAGTGATAATAATAAATTATTTTGAACGTAGATAAATGTAAAACTAAATATTTAAACGTATTTTGTCCAACTAATTTCTAAAAACGCGAACTCTACATTACACATTTATAATATAAAAAACACACTAAACTTACATTTTATCATCCAATAGGGCACAATAAATTAACATCATATAACAGCTCACACAAAATTTTTAACCACAAATCCATTCACGTAATACAAATTTTCCAAACACGCGATACGTCCTTACTCTACCACCGTTCCGCAAGTACTAAAGCTTTTAAGCTTTTACGCCGGGCTCAGGCGTGTACGTGTGTGTGCGGTCCCGCTCTGTGTGTGTGATCAGGTCAACAGAATTTGGTAAAGACAGCTTGAAGTACCATGCCCTACTTCTATTCCTTTAAGTTTTGTTTCTTGGTTAAAAAATATTTTTGTTATTGGTATTTTAGAATTTCATATGAAATGGTATGAACTAAGAGCTGTCTAATATAAATTACCAGACACTGTTACGAACGTAATATTGCTAATTTAACTATAAGTTTGGTCTCTGTTAGAGATTTATGTGTGTTTAAACAAGAAAATAGTGTTTCAGTGGAAAATTAATTTTGAAATACATAAACGCTCTACAAAGAATATCGCGTTAATTAAAGTATAGTTAAATACAGATGTTCAAGCTTATTGAAAGTTTAATACGAAATATATAACTTTAATTATTACGAAATGATCACATTTATTTATCAAATAATGAAGAAATGAAGATACAGTACAATTTTTCAGGACTTTCAATAGTCTATTATTAAGTTCATGTTCATAGTAAACTATAAAAGCTTCCTGGATGGTCATCGTGGGGCATATTTACCTCATACGCCGGAAGGAGTGGGTTTTTATTCTGGACGTAACTACTCGTAGTACGTTTATTATGAACGTTTTGTAAAGAAACGAAACCAGGGCTATATTTAGGGGCAGTATTTAGCAACTATAATATGATATATTTATAATAATTTACATCGAGAAATATATATATATATATATATATATATATATATATATATATATATATATATATATATATATTATGATATTCCAAATTAATGATAAATAACGTTTACCTGCAATCAAATCTTAGCGATAAGAAAAATTAAACTTTGTATATATAAATATTTGTATATAAACTATATATATATAAATATTTGTATATATTTCTCGGTATTCATTTGATAATTTCTATTATAGGTGATTTATTTTTATTATTTTAATATTATATTATTAAAAAAAAACAACGTGACCTAATTTTACCAAAAGTTAAATAAGGAAAAATCTAATTTACTTCGTTTTACTAAAACTTAAGCTTTTTAAAAGTTTCAAAGTTAAAAACTACGACTACAGTAATTTCCACGAGCGTTTCACGAACCAAAGTTTAATTTTTCTTATCGCTAAGATTTGATTGCAGGTAAACGTTATTTATCATTAATTTGGAATATCATAAAATTTTGTTCACTACAAAGCCTTACTTTCTTTTACTTCATTCCTCATTTATTTTTTGTAATATTATCTATGTATTTGTATAAAAGTAAAAAAATTACATGTAAAAAACTAAAAGTAAAGATGGTTTGAGTTTATAACGTAGGCTGACTTTATTCCATCATAACAAATATTTCTAGTAACATTCCTTTTTAACCAATAAATATAAATAATCTCGACGAATTAGAAAATAAAATGAGTCCCATGTGGTAAAACCTTTTCTTGAGTAGACAAATTTTGAATTTCAATGAATTTAGAGTAAATTTTAAATACAAAAAAAGCTAACATCCCAAAGAAGTAACTCCTTTTTTCGATGTTGTTCTACAAACTATTGAGAAACTGTTAATGTATGTAAAGACTTAGCTAAGAAATAATTTTAATTAATATTTAATGTTTTTTAAACAAATATAAAAAGTTCACATTTCTAAAACAAAAAGCTATACAAAAATATCTGTTTTAGAAGTATTCTTTTGTACGACATAGCATTTTCATGAAAATACATTATTATTCTAATTTTTGTTGAAATGAATCTATGTCATGAGGTAGCGAGTTCAAATACAATGATGGTTTTGTAAAGGTTCAAAAAGTTAGTTTGTGTTGTTCACGTTATGACGAGCGTCGTCCTCTTGCCAGAGATATTCTATTTCACATAACTTTTGTAGAGAATCTACTTATTTTCTATAATAATTTACATCTACATATGTTATCTAGCTACATTTAACTTTTAAATAATATAGTGTTGTGTAATCTATAATATATCCAGACACTTATCACGTTTAAAAATTACTGTTATTTTATTCTTATTTTTTTTATGCGACAAAGGGGGCAAACGGGCAGGTGTCTCACTTGATTGGAAGTGATCACCTCCGGCCATGGAAATCTGCAACACTGCAGGGCTTGCAGATGCGTTACCGGCCTTTCAGGAAAAAAGGGAGGGAGGAGAGAGAAGAATGGGAGGAGGGATGGTAAGTGGACCTCCCGAACTCTTACTTACCGAACGAAACGCGAGAGCTTAGCTTAGCTTAATTTCATCTTACTTCGAAAGTAAGATGATATTAACTATATTTATCAAACGTTATAATCTAATCGTAAATAATTAACGATATCTATTACATTCAAGCAAACGTTAATATCCCTAAAACTTTTTCTGTGTATGGAATCTGTAATACCAACTATAGTTTTATATGATCTATGCTAACAGTTAATTTATCAATAATAAAAATTGACAAAAACTGAAATGGCGGGAATAACATGTATTTATAATGATCTTAGGGTACAGTGGGAACGTGCTCGCTTGGATAACCGAGTAACGCGGGTTCAATCCAGGTCTCGCACATCTGATATTTTCATGTGCGAATCATTTCTAACACGATTACCACTTACTTTACGCTTACGGTGAAGTAAAACATCTTGAGGAAACCTGCATGTCTGAAAGACCCTAGCAAGTTTTCGAAAGACATGTGAAGTCCGCCAACACGCACTGAAACCTGCATGCCTTAAGAGTTTTTGAATGACATGTGAAATCCGCAAATCTGCACTTGACCATCGTGGTATACTATGGCCTGATCCCCCTTGTATTGAATGGAGGCCCACCCCCAGCCGTGGGACGTTAAAACGGGATGAATACAATCTTAATATGATCCTAAACAACACACTAAGCTTCCATACGATTTATCTCACTTAATTTAATATTAATCGTCCTCGGAGACTGACAAAAGGTAAATTGAAGACGATTTCAAGTCACGTCATTTGAACTCGTTTCATTAGTGACGCCATTGTGTTTTTATAAGTGTCAATAGTCTACTTTATATTACGAGGGACTGGGATTAGGTTTCGATTTGACTTAACGTATTTAAATTGACTTATGATATCGTAAATGTATGGGTGAAGGGAACTTTAAAGACAGCTATATGATTATTATTAAAATTTAAATATCGACTTTTTTTCAAAATCTGAATGATTTTGGTACTTCTTACTTTCTTTCTTGGTTACTTCATTAAAATGTTAGGTTACTGTGTCAACAGCTTATTCTTGAAGAAATTTTCTTACTATACGGCATGTATTGAGGATGGTTGCTTTTTGCTTAGTAAGTACGTGGTGTCAGGTACATCTAATGTTTTGAGTAAATAAATTAGTGTTTATTAATCCTCATAAATAATTAAAAATAACTAAAATCATACACCAGCAAAGTTACTACTTATAAACTTATTAGGAGAGCACCAGTACTATATACTGTTTTCATTTGCCAGATTCTCTTATTTCCTCCTTAAGTTCAGTGTATTTTTGTAACTTCTCTGTAATTATTTGCTATAAATTATGAATTTGAGATACAGACATCTTTTTCTTTTTTTTTCTTCTTTGCACGGCTGGTTTCTTGAAGCGTCCTACTGGGGTCCAGTTTTATTCTAAGTAGGCGTTCGATCTCACAGAATTCTAGTAGAATATAGGCTGGTGTTTCTTCTCCCTGTAGACACGGATACAGACATCAATTATAATTACTATTTTCTTTATTTTTTAACATTTTTATAAACTATTAACATTTAAATATTTAACTCTACAAATCTATATATAAATATCAGATTTTAACTTCTCTATTCAGTCAAAATACATTAGAAAGACACGTGACTTATTAAAAAACTAGTCTTCTCATCCAATATACGGAATTTTAATAAGAAAAAGAATCTATAGGTATTTTCGATCAAAAGTAGAGTCGGTAAAGCAAAGTCAACCTCACGTAGAGGCGACGCCAGTCCTGAGCTGACCACAATGCCTCGTTCTGAAGGGACTTGTACGTATTTGGTGTACTGAAACAGACACTGTCAGATATTAGTTTGGGTGATCACAGCTTTTGCTTTGCTCATACTGACCTAAAATTAAATTTTTTGATATGGATTTATTGTTGTTTAGGATCTAAGTTCGATTCCCGATTAATCCGATTGTTGACAAACTTACTTAATATTTAAAATTGTGAAAGGTTTTATGAGTAGTTAAAAAAATTAGTGAATGATTTGAGTGTACCGAATTAAACTATTTTCTAGAAAAATTATATAAATAAATATTTTGGTCTTAGATCCATTTGGTTTCATATTCTACTTCTACGGTAAGCTAAGAATGAAAGAAGTTAATATAAACACCCATGACTGAAGTCGGGACTTGAACCCATGACCGTAGGCACAGCAAGTAGATGAATATACTATATTAAAGAATTTTAAAAAGTTAATTTAACTTATGTTTTTAATTAATTGCTTTATTAGAGATTTTTATCGCCAAAAAGCAATTTTAAATGAAAATAAATCCCAAGTTTTGCAATTTTACAACAATATATTTTACACACGATTCTATATTTCACCTTAACCTTGTTCTAAATACCGTTTATTTTATAGTATTCGTATAAACATTTTTTCCAACACTACTCATTCACACATCAGCGCACGCGCCCACCATCTGCCTGTACAGACTAAAAATAGTCCATATTATAAACCAATAAATTATACGGTATAATAACAAATACGCATCGCTTATACTTACACTGTGGTGTTAACGGTCCTAGCCACCTGTTGTGACGTCATGCGTCAGGTGCAGAAAGAGATAGATATATCGCTTTCTCATTTAAGGCACCTGTCTTTGAACATTATTAAAAATAACTATAAAAAGCTTTAAATCTAGATTAATTAGTCGAGCTTTCAATTGAGGCTTTATATGGAAATTTGACGAAAATATTTCTTATGATAATACAAGTAAGGTTTCCATCGTATCTTTTAGCTTTTAGAGGGTTTATTAAGAGAATAATACTTTTAAAGATTAGTGTTGTTGCGATTAAAAATAAATAAATAATAAAATTCATTAATTTATTAATAAAATATCAGTTATATATAAAGCGATACATTTTTTTATTTTCGAGTTTCAATGAAATAATATGCAAATGTTACTATTTAATATAACTAAATTTATCTTAATCCGGATATCAAAATAAGATAAATAAAGACTGATATGATTTAAAACTGCTTAACTTAACTATAGTTAAGCAGCCACATTAGTTATTATACGAATGAAGTACACTGAAGTATACACTGGTGGTTTTCATTACAAAATATTGTTTTGAATGAATTGAATTCTTAAAAAATGTTGAGTTTTGGTTCCCGACGTTTCGAATGCTTTGAATTTTTCGAATGATTATAATTTTAAAGGTCGCTTACGCATTATAAGCAGTTACAGTTTATCCACAAAATTTGCAAAATCAATTCAAAAACACCAAAATGGTACTAAAGAACCATACTTTACACTTTTCACTTTACATTGTGTTCATTTTAATTTTATATTTTTTTTATAAAATAACTTTTATAATTGAATATGGAACTATAATCTATACAAATATTATAAAGAGGAAAGGTTTGATTTTTTGTTTGTTTGTTTGTTTGTATGAATTGAATAGGCTCCGAAACTACTTGGCAGATTTGAAAAATTCTTTCACTGTTGGAAAGCTACATCATTTCTGAGTGACATAGGCTATATTTCATTTTCAAAAAAAATAGGCATCCTTACTAAAATTACGATAACGTAATCCAAGGTGTGAAAAAAATATCAAAAAACTACCTTACATCGCGTGCGCTGCGAAAACTATTGATGATAGAACAAAATGATATACTACATTTTTTTAGAACACACCATTATCTACAAAAAATCAGCGGCAGAAGTCCCAAGGCCAAACCTTCGAATTAGTAGGGATCGATCTGCGAAAGAAATGTTTTACTCATGGTCAACTGTATGTTGGTCTATCGCGAGTCGGAGCCCCTGAAAATCAATTTATTTTGCTGCCACAAAATAAAACAACATCAAATATTGTTTACAGAGAAGCTCTAACAAAATAAATGTATTTTCTTTTAGGGTTATGACCTCAATAATTGAAAAAAAAAAATCAAAAAATTAAAAAAATATATCAAAAAAAAGAAAAAAAACCCCAAAAATATACAAAAAAAAACATAAATACAAAAAAATCATTAAATAATATCTGAATTTAATTATTCTTATATTTTTTTTATTTACTCTTTTTTAGGAGCTCGACGCAAAAAGGGATGAATATGTGTCATATTATTATTATTATTATGAATGTGTTAAAATTAACAAATCTAAATGTAATGTTTAATGCCCGTGCGAAGCCGGGACGGGCCGCTATTATTTATATAATTTTCGCTGTTATTATGTTATTAGTATAATATATTATATTGAAAAACTTTATTTATGAGTAATCTAATATATATTTTATAGCAGACTGTCCGTCTTTTACACTGTCATATTGTACATTGTAACCCAAAGACAGACTCACAAATTTGTATTCCATCGACAGATTTTAGCGCCATTATACTAAATTTAAAGTAAATAATACAGGGACCTACATCATATATGTGTGTATTCCTTACATTCTCAAGGTTACTGAACTATCCTTTTTCCATTTGCGATGTCACGTCCCGGCTTCTAAATATTGATATGATTTTAATACAAGCTTACGACGAGAATGTGTTTCGATAAATATTTTTTTATTTAGCTTTGGTTTGCGGTTTTGTCTGTCCGTTATATTGTCAGAGAAAACCTATACCTGATCTATCTATACGTATAATAAATTCAAACTTAGTCGAATCAGTACTGACTGAAATAGGCATTATTATTATCAAGTTGTACCACGTTTACGTCCAGAAGCAATTATAAGAAATTATAAAAACTAAAAAATAATGAATTAAATTAAATTTAAATAATTAAAAAAATATAAGTCATTATAAAAACCAACAAATATTAATACTTTCTTAAATATTTACGATATAATATCATCTACCTGTTCATTCTTGAAATTAAAGTAAAGGAATTTAAGGTATTTTTTTTGATAATATGTATTCTCTAAAGTCTAGAAGTATAATATTCTTTAGTTGGAGGTAGTGAGAAAGTCTCTAGTATGGCGGCCAATCTCTTTGAGACTAGCCAACTGCGCAGGAGATATTAATTATAGTGCACAAGTGTGATAAAGCACGCAGACACAAGTGCACTCTCTATTCCTATCACTCTCATACTCTGGTGGGACGACTACTCGACACGACCAGGGAGAGCTAAGTCAAGACCGACGGCTTTACGTGCTCTCCGAGGCACGGGGGTGAAACAACTTCCTAACTCCGGACTGTTACTGAGGCTTAACAAACAGAAAGACTCAACAACTAAACTTGGCGGAACTTGAACCTAGGACCGCTCAATATGTGGCCGTACATGCTAGCCACTACACCACCGACTAGTATAATATTAAGCCTTCGTAACATTACCGATTTTACAAATTACAATTTTTAAGACGTCACCAAATCGAATCAAATCAAATCAAAATATACTTTATTCAAATAGACTTTTACAAGCACTTTTGAATCGTCACTTGTACATTATTATACAGAAATTAAATCAAATGTCAGTCTGGGACTTGGGAGTAAGCTACCACCGACTCGGAATGCTGTTCTGCCGAGAAGAGCCGGCGAGAAACTCAACAGTTGCTCTTTTCAAAAAATATTTGATTACAATATTTATTGCATTACAATATTTATCTATTTATCCTACGTGAGACACAACAAGACATTAATCCCACACATTTACATCTTCTAAGTTTCCGTGATGTTCCGTGATTCAATAATGTATTTTTAATTTTAGATTTAAATTGAACTTCTCCATACCACAGACAGGTCAAAACTTCAAACTATTCTAGATTCTGAACAATTATTAGTAATAACAACTTTAAGAAAACCGAACTGGTAGAGACCTTCTACATATAAAGACAGTGTATATATTCACAAATGCCTTGTCAGATAGTTTGTTTGTTGAAATTCATTAATATTGCGTACCTGATTTCAAAGGTTTTCGAGTAATTTAGATTGGATATTGAAATTATAGACCTAAAATCAATACAATTCACAGTCATTTTCATTTATTATGGTAGTGCCTTTGCAGTGTAATACTGATATTTTGATAATTCAAAATGTAATGTGATATTACTGTAAAGGTAAGGAAATTGCTGCTTAAATCTAGATATAATATGAAATGATTCCTTGAAAAATATAATGTAATATCGATCAAAAGTGAAGAAAAATCGTAATATTTTTACTAATTTTAATATTCTCTACTTAATCCAAAACTTAATGACGAATTTACGAAAAAATATAAGAAATGTAATGTATGAGGTAAAACCAAACAAGTCACATTAAAACGGACCCATCCTACGCGAATTCTGATTTAAGCCAACAGCTTTTGTCAAATATTTTATAATATTCGTCGTATTTGAGGGTAAATAGTGCTTAATATCGAAAATATTTTGATATATAATCTTTCTTTCACTAAACAAAAACAAGTTTAGCGGCTGTATATCAGTATACCCTCACATATAAAATATGTTAACTCATTTCATGCATTTAAAAAACAATTGTCTGATTATTTATTGAACAATTACTAATTTTACTCATCACAAAAATTGATTTGAATGTATGAGGTGGGACAAAATAGAATATAATTGTATTTGTTTTTTGGTTTTGTTTTTGCTTGTAAATTCTTTAAGTAGGTATATCTAAAATATAATAATACATAATTACAATGGCAACGACGATGAATTATATGTAACTACTTTAGATTATGTTATCACATAAGTGACAATATTTGTCTTTGTTGATAATAAAGTTCTTTAAAACTAAACCTATATATTAGTAAAAGTAGACAAAACCGTGTGCGAGAGGTAGTATATTGTAAACATGAGAACGGGCTCTAAGGCCCACATAGAATATTCATAGCTCCCTAGCGTTGAATTAAACTATCCGACGTTACTAACTACATAAACGCGAATTAGCATTTTAAATACCTTTCAATATTTCTTTTTTAAATTACAACTTTTAATCGAGAAGCTTAGTTAAAAGTTTTATGGTAATTGCAAGCTTTTACTTTTCTTTATATATACAATATTATATGATAAGAAAAATTATTAAAACATGTGAAGATTGGTTGAAGTAAGTAGATTGCGAAACAGATTAAGACTTAAGTGACTTTGGAAAAAATAAGTTATTTATTTAACTTTTAGAAGCCATTTTTAAAGGTTCACTACTGAGGGTGCACCTTCTTTATAAACGAATAGGCAACTTGTTTTTCAGAATTACTGGATACTAAAAAACATTATGTAGTCCATTCTTTATTACTATCACATAGGGATTTCGGCTACAAAATACGAAACCAATAGACACTTGACATATGTATTTAGTTTGGCTCAGTTGGTAGTGACCCTACTTTCTTCCCCAGCGATTGCTGGTTCGAGTCCCGCTGGGGACATTCATTTGTTGAGCACGAATGTTTTTACCCCAGTCATGGGTGTTTAAATTTATATGTATGTATTTAAAATTTATATATGTGTAGTATATCAACTACCTGTTATCCGTAACACAAGCTTCGTAGCTTACCGAGGAACTAGATGGCGCTGTTGTAATAATGTCCCAACATATTTATTAACTATTTATTTAGACATTTAATATACCTATTACTGTACAAATCATAAGTAGGATACTGATTTTAACTAGCAACTTACCCTTGCTCCGATCGCATTTGTTCTAAGTCTATTTTATTTTTTAGTATTAAGAGGAGAAGGAGAGAGAAAAGGAGACTGAGAAATTATTTACCGCAGAAAAAGTATCATTAATATTGACAAACAAATAACAAATTTCATCAAAATCCCTTCAAAATTTATCGTAAAATATTCTAATTCTATTAAATGTATGCATAATTAATTTAATGTATATATAAAATAATACTGTTAAATTTGTTTATATCCAATCGAAAGCCCAAAAAAATAAGTGTCAAGCTTCTCAAGCTTTATGTCCTTTTTCAAGCTTTAGACTTTCTAGGTACCAAATTTCATACAAATCGATTTAATAGTTTTGGCGTGAAAGCGCAACAGACAGACAGAGTTACTTTCGCATTTATAATATTAGTAAGGATAAGGATTAACACAGCATCTAGTTCCGTGGTAAGCTACGAGGCTTGTGTTACGGATACCAGATAGTTGACACACTACGGATATATACTATCTTCTAAATTCATACATATATTCATACTTTCAAATGTTTGTACTCCAGTCATGGGTGTTTATATTTATAATATGTATGTATTTAAAATTTTTATGTGTAGTATATCAACTATCTGGTATCCGCAACACAAGCCTCGTATCTTACCACGGAACTAGATGGCGCTGTTGTAATAATGTCCCAACATATTTATTATTATTTATTTATATATAAATATGTGTACATTATTATTCATATATTACGAGTATTTTGGAAGTCAGTCAAGCACAGTATGTCGATTCAAAGATTAAGTCGAATGTGTCTACATGCTCTATCATATTACAGAAACCCGAAGCAAATTAACATCGACCATTAATTTAATAGTTATAGTATTATTGTTGGGGCTGGGTTATACGATACGTGCTTCGACGTAATTATACTAACGCCGGGCGAAGCTTGCTGCTGGATCACAATAAGATATTACATTATGAGATCTCTTAATATTCAGTCCTTTGATATTTGTTATCGATTTATATTCTGAGAGCGATAACGCTTTGAATCTTTTAAGCGACTTTTGTCATTACAATTGACTTTATCATTAAAACTAGCGATACTTTTTAGTGGTAAGTATAGTTTTTCAGTTGAATATGTTGTAAAAATTCAAATCTGTCTTGTAGCTTTCTCGTGATGTGGTCATAGACAGGCCATAGTTGCGGCCTCTGTATCGACAATATTGAGTATTTTCACAATTTTCCAAAAGAATCGATTAATGTATTTTTTTATTATTTTATACTAGCTATTCTTGCGGCTCCGTCCGCGTTCTAATCGCTATTAAAAATAAGGATTGGTGGAAGGATGAAAATTTAGGATTACAAGTATTTTTTGTCATTAAATAATTAAAAAATAAAAGTTTGGTATAAAAATAAAAATTAAAATATCTGTTAAAGGTCATCTTTATCACCTAGGGAGTTAAAAATAGCCTTTTCTCAGACCTACTAAATATACACAAAAAAAAAAACATACAAATCGATCAAGCCGTTTCCGAGGAGTTCGATAACAAATACTGTGACACGAGATTTTTAAATATGTATTAGAAGAAAATTATATAATATAGATTGTAACTTTTTTTAGAAAATTATCAATAAATAGGTATCCCAAATTTATGGACTACATTCAAAGACTTCCTGAAACTGTGTTGAAAGCTCTGGGGACTTATAAGCGATGCCCAAAGTTCAAGACTAAATTTCAGGGATCGCTTTGAGTGACTTAAGACAAATGGTTATGGGTATATGTCGTGGATTCGAGTCCCGCTGGAGGCATTGATTTGTATGATAAGCTTGACATTTGTGCTCACCAAATGAATGCCCCCAGCGGGAATAGAACACGCGACCGCTGGCCTACGCCTATACTTATATATTTCTCAGAGTTAAGAAAAGGTCATATTGCACCCACGAAAATGTATTAGATCTTTCAGCGTAAGGACTTAACAAGCAAAATATATACAGAGTCTTCTTCTTCTTCTTCTTATCCCAGGCTGGGTGGAGGTATAACGTACCCCCGTAGTACGTAGTCTTCTCCTTTCACTCTCCTCTGTCATTCGTCAAAGTAACATCCTCCGCTTTTTCGATCTTCCTCTAATAAACATAATATATAATAATATGCAGAGTTCGTTCGTTTGTTCGTTTCAGCCCAAATACGTCCACTGGATAAAGGCCCCCCAAAAAGATTTCCACAACATTTTTTCGGTCTTGCGCCATCCGCACCCAGTGGGCGTCGGTTCACCTTATGGGAGGCCTGCCTACGCTTCGCCTTCCGGTACATGGCCGCCACTCCAGAACTTTGCGTCCACAACGACCGTCTGTTCTGCGAGCGATGTGCCCCGCCCACTGCCACTTGAGCATAGCTATTCGAAAGGCTATGTCTGTAACCTTGGTCCTTCTGCGGATCTTCTCATTCCTGATTCGATTTCACAGGGAAACCGCGAGTATAGCCCCCTCCATTGCTCTCAGTGTGGCCTTGAGCTTTCTTATGAGACCCATCCTGCCCATCCGAGTCTGATCCGCCGATTGCAGAGTATCACATATACATACGTATTAGTACACCAATTAGTATACTCAATAATACCATAAGCAAAGTCAGGGGTACAAACTACTAGGTTCTAATCACGACTATTATTTAACAGTCATGACTCCGGCAAAATAAATGGTCTTGACAACATATGCATCCATATTTCAACCGACGCAAACCTATAATCCCATATGCTAATACAGGAAATGTCCGCGTGTTTGTTTGTTCGCGTTATACTACCATTTCTACTGATTTATGTGTCGTAGCTTCTAAATAATCGCCATACTAATAATATCGCGTTTTCATGTAAATTACGAGTCTGAATATAAGTTGAGAAGAAATATATTTTTAAAAGCTTTCACTGTTATAAAAAATCAGGGTTTTCAGATTTTGACATAACAAAATTTTGTCTACTTAGTATTTTCTTAGGTTCTATTTTGATTTTAGAATTTATTTTGATTTTTAGTTCCCGACGTTTCGAATGCTTAACAAAATCTGAAAAGGTAGTTTCATTTATAATTACTACTACTACCCCTCTTTCTCGGATTGGAAGATATCGTATTTTATTATTCATAGTCTGATTAGAATTCAGTTTTGACTTTTTAATCGAACTATTTATCTACATGTATGAATAAGTACATCGGCTTTGTTATATCAAAGGTATCGCATGTACTTAGAAAGTGAAACCTAAATAAATCCAAATTGTTAAAGCCGTTTCTGAGATACACGAAATAAATTTAAATACATGGTTTAACCCGTCAACGCGAACATACGAGACACAATAGATTTTCAATTGTTATAAATCTATATTGTCCCCGCGCCTGTTGATGGGTTAATACATGAGATAAAGTTCCGCAGTAGTTAAGTACCTGTTGACAACTAGTAAATCCACTATTTTTAAATTTTAATTATAATTTTTATAAACGTTAATTGAAAGAAATAAGTAGAATATAAATACGTAATATATTTTGACAAAAAGTTTAATATATAGATTTATTGCTTGCTTCTTTATATTCACGTATCGTATTCGACTCTTGCGCACGCCCATTTTAAGTCGACCAATCACTACAGAGGAAGTATTTAAGAGGCAGTGATGACGTCATCGGAGGCTGGCTTTCACACCAGCTTCGACATGATTGTATTGTGTGACTTGAGATTTATAGTAAAGACTAGCAAAACCCTGGGTGTAATTTAAAATAAATTAAGCGGTTTTTATAATTATCTAATAAAATAAAAGTAACCTAAGTTACTCCTTATAACATTAGCTATCTGCGAGTGAAAGTCCCGTCAAAATCGGTCCCGCCGTTTCAGTGATTACCCATAACAAACAGACAGTCAGACAGAGATACATTTTAACCCTTAAATGCATATTGTGCCGAAAACGGAACTATGACTTTGTTTACAATTACCACAGAAAATATCTCTAATTTTTAAGTTTTTTCTTCATTACAGTATTCCACAGCCATTTAATTAAAAAACAAAAAACTTTTGTCTATGTTCAGACAGCCATTTTTTTACTAAACTGTCAAATTTCGAAAGAGTCGGTGTCTTGATCGAGTAGTGATAATTAGCTGTATTCGATCTCAAAAAATCTAGATTATTTCTCACTTGTACTACCCAGAAAAATATAAAATTTACAGGTATGTTTATCAATTTCATATTTATTTTACTATTTTTGTCTTTTTTTACTAAATGCCTCCTAAATCCAATAAATAAAGCTTGTGCCGAAAACGACCCTTCATGCATATTGGTCTATTTTTTTCCCTTGCTTTTATATCTATGTATTTAGCATTTATTTGCGCTTTGCTTTACAAAATGCTTTGTATTGGCTTACAGTCATGGATGAAAAAAAAATAGAGGACATTCTTTCCATGCTTGAAAATGGCGAAATCTCTTGTGACGAGATGGAGTCTGATGGTGAGGACTTAGATTATTATCCAACTCGACAGAAACTGTCAGATGAGTTAGATAATTCCACATCTCACAGCTCTGATGAAGACGTTCTTGGCGATTGTGGTGATGACGGGATTAAACATTTTGAACCTCTTGGTCCTCCATTAGTAGCTGATATTGATGAAAATGATCCCTCTTCCAGTTCACAGATAAGTTACATACAGCGTAACCACATAGTATATTTTGACAACTATTACACATCCATTCCTCTGATGCACTATTTGGCTTCACAAGGTATTTATTCTCTGGGTACTATTCAAAGAAATCGGTTGGGAAAATCTTGCAAATTACCATCCAAAAAAGAAGTAATGGCAAGCTCAGTGCCAAGAGGAGCTTATGAAGAATACGTTACTAGTATTGATGATGTGGAGATAGCTTCGGTTTCTTGGAAGGACAATAAACAAGTCGTTTTAACTTCAACGTATGTGGGCGCCGAGCCAGCTGAAACAATCGAACGCTATGATAAAAAGACCAAGCGAAGAATTCGAATAGCCTGCACAAAGTTAGTCAAGGACTATAACGCACACATGGGAGGCGTTGACTTCATGGACTCCCATTTAGGCAGGTACAGAATTCGTATTAAAAGCCGAAAATGGTACATGAGAATTTTTTACCATCTTCTAGATCTCAGCATCATAAATGCCTGGAAACTGTACCGAAAAACGCTTTTGAGTCGTAGAATACCAAACAAAGAAATTATGAATCTTGCGAACTTTCGATCGGATCTAGCGGAGACATTGTGCAAATATACTACACCAACTCCTAGAGGTCGACCAAGTTCTAGTGCGATCCAAGAAGAGGGGCCACCTCCAAAGATGCGCAAAGGAAAACCCTGTCAAGTTTTACCTCCAAGAGATGTGATACTTGATGGAGTAGGGCATGAGCAAATAAGGACCCCTGATAGGATGAGATGCACGTTTCCTTCATGTAAATTAAAAACTGTTACGATGTGCAGTAAATGTAAAGTGCAGTTATGTGCAAAAAAAACTAAAGACTGTTTCAATGAGTTGCATAGAAAATAAGGTATTAATTTATGTACTAAATGCATGTAGTGCCGAAAACGGCACATGGTGTTTTTTTATGAAATAAATAATAATATATAACAATGTTTTTTTTTAATATTTTTCCATTAATCTTTAGGATAAGCTCTATAAAATATAATTTTTCCAAATTAAAATTGGTCTTTATGCATTTAAGGGTTAATAATTGATTTTTTGATGTAAGTACCGTATATACTTTCATATGCATTTAGAGAAATGTTATTAATTTGAAATTCAAAACAGACACTTAAATTTTATTTATATGTAGTATTGATGTATTGATAAAATTTTACAGGTAATGTTAATGACTTATGATATTAAATAAATTAAGTTTATTACAACAGCGCCATCTAGTTCCGTGGTAAGGTACGTTACGTACTTGATCACTACTTCACTTCTAAGCTTAAATAAACAATAAGTGTTATAAACTACTTTACAACTAGCTATTTAAATAAAGATTAAACGACTAAAAAAGGATTGAAAGTTTGTATACAAATTCTATATTTGAAACAATGTGCGCAAAGATTCTCTCAAATGTTAGTGGGCTATAAACTCTAATCAAGCTTATATAATTTATAACTTATAATTACTTATATCTTACGTAAACTTATTGACTTGGTTTTAGACTTATTGGTGGGATGGTTCAAACAAACAAACAAAAAGACTATAGCGAATATTTATTTAAATTAATTACCCACATACCTATATTTTAAGTCAAATAAACTTCTTTATATTATGGAGGCAATTGTAGCCCAGCGGTAACCTACTCGCTAGGGAAACCGCATGAGTTGAGTTCGAATCCCGGGTTTCACATCTCTGATATTGCATGCGAAGCACATTCCAACATGATTATCGCTTGTATCACTATAACCTAAAACATTCTGAGGGAACCTAGCAGTTTTCGAAAAACATATGAAGTCCTACAACCCTCACTTAGCCAGGATTATAGACTATGACCTGATCCCCTTCATACTCGTATAAGAGAAACTCGTGCCCAGCTTTGGAAGATTAGGAAAGGCTTAATAGAAAGAAGAAATAACAAACTAAATTAAAATACTATTACTATAGACAATTATTATGAACGCTCTTTTATAATAGATGCTCACCTGCCAATTTTCTAAACAAAACATTAATTTTGTGACGCCGCGGGCGTAGTTGCTTTAGAGAATTATGATTCAATGGAACTTCAAACGATTTACATCAAAAGCCTTGATCTTTCGCACTACACTGAAAATTGAATTCTAAATAAATACATAATCAAAACAGTCGTGGAACAAATAACTCGACTTTGGAATTTGCATTCAGATATCTTATTGTTGAAGTTTGGAAATGATTTGGGTGTTTTCTGAACACAAACAAGTTATGCTGAGTGTTTTGGTCTTTAACCGATTTGTGAGAATGAGGCTTTATGACTTAAGTTGAAATGGTATAATATTTTTCATTTACTAATTCACTATTTACGTTTTAACTCGTTAGTTAGAACTAGTATATACTACTCTACTTGAAGTCCAGGGTTCAAGCCTAGTAGTGGTAAGTATATGGGTTTTCTATGGCCTGATCCCCCTCGTATTAAAGGGAGGACTGAGGCTTGCAGCAATACTACTTCATAATACATGAATATATAAATACAAAAGCAACTATTAAAATTGTTTCAATTAACGTATCTACAAAGAAATAAATAATTTATTGCGAACCATTAATTGTATTTTACAATTTTACACCTAACGAACGTCCCCTGGAGCATTTCGGCGGAATTTCGAGCAAATTTAAAAATATAATAGATGGATTGATCGACATTTAAATTACTATGAATATTAATATATAATTAAACATTTAAATAATTGAATTTAAGATATTTAATTAAATTTGTCAAAATAAGCATTAGCTGTTGAAAAGGTGGTCATAAGATTCGGTTCCCGCATACGGGCAAATTTAATTTGCTGCTCTAGAATCACCTTTCAACTATAAAATTAAAATTACAGATTGCCACTTTTTTAAAAAATTTAAATTAATAGGTAAACATGTACTAATTGCCAAAGAGCTTATCTGTCACAGAATACTTTGCAGGTTTAAGTAAGTTTAACTAAGTCTTAGCGTATTTACTATTTTGATGGTCTAGTGACTAGCATGTGCGACTGCACATCAGAGGTCATGAATTCGAGTCCCGGGACGGACCAAGTTTAGTTATCATCCCAATCAATTCCAATCCCGTGACCATGATTGCTGTAAAGTGTAAAGCATTCGAAACGTCGGGAACTAAAAATCAATATAAATCCGCGACAAAATCCGAAAAGGTAGTTTCATTTATAATGTCGAATATTCGCGTAAATCTAAGAAAGTATTATTTTCCTCCTTATTTGAAATCGGTCAAAAAGGCATATTTATTGTAACCGTAACTTAGAAAATATAGCGCTAAACTCTACAGCAAAATTCTGGGAGGAAAATAAAACATTTTAAAGTGAAACGTAAATATTTAAAGAAAACCTACATAGCTTGTCTTAGCGAATTCGATTCGTACGTGTGATGCATTTCTGTACGATCCAAACTTTAAATTACAAAATCTTTTCAAAATAGCAAGTACAAAATATATTATGAATTTAAATGTATTCATTATTCGAATTTGATTTTGATTACTTTTAGCTTTTAGCTCTTAACAACAGCTTTATAACTAGTAAGTAAGAACTAAGTTTCTCGTTTGTTGCTGGGTGGCCATAGTGCCTTTACGTTACCTGTAACCATAACGACACGTTTGGCTCAGTAGAGACCCTACTTGCTGCGCCAGCGGTCGCGGGTTCGAGTCCCGCTGGGGGCATTCATTTGTTGAACACGAATGTTTGTACTTCAGTCATGGGTGTTTATATTTATAATCTGTATGTATTTAAAATTTATATGTGTAGTATATCAACTATCTGGTATCCGTAACACAAGCCTAGTAACTTACCATGGCAAACAGGCAGACAGACAAACATTTTAAAAATAGATTTTTTGATTTAAGTACCGTATATACTTTAATATGTATTTAGTAAAAAGGCAGTAATGAATTCTCCATACATGCCTAATACATGATAAACTTTACAACAAAGCTTTCAACAAGTAAAACAAGGCGGTATTCACAGTCACGTCCGAGCTTTACCGTCTTCGGAACTTACGTTTTACAGATCAATTTACTAGAACAAGAAATTTTGGAGGAATAAATATGTAACTTAAAGGTACATTCAATTGAAAATAATTTAAAAACACACGTTTTATCATATTATATTACCATATATTCGATATTTTGATTTATTTATGTATATTGTAAGGCAAGTAGTAAGTATTGTAGTCGAAGGTAGTGGTAGCCCAGCGGTAACGCGTCGCTTGTATAACCGAGTGATGAGGGTTCAAATCCGGGTCTCGCACCTCTAATATTTTCATGTGCGAATCATTTCTATCCTGATTACCACTTGTCTTACGGTGAAGGAAAACATCGTGAGGAAACCTGCATGTCTGAGAAAACCAAGTTTTCGTAAGACATGTGAAGTCCGCCAACACGCACTGGGCCAGCGCGGTGGACTATGGCCTGATTTCCCTCGTACTGGGGGAGGCCCGTGCCCAGCAGTGGGACGTTAAAAAGGGCTGATGATGATGTATATTGTGTATTCAGATATTTCTAAAAACCCGCTGCTGGGCAAGGCCTCTTTTCAATACGAGAGGAATCATGTCACAATCTACCACGATAGCGACGAAGTGCGGGTTGATAGACTGCACATGTCTTTCGAAAAATTCGTTCGTTCACTGGGTTATCTCACATTGTTTTCCTTCACTATAAGACAATCTTATAAATAATTGGCACATCAAAATATAATCAAGATATTACGCATAACGCCTTTCTCTCAGGAACTTGTTCCTAACTGTCCGAATACGAAAAGACTTGATGCATCTCGAAAAGAAAGCTTTAAATTGATAAAATGTTATCCGCTCGAATGATAATATGAAACTTATAAAACACTCACAAATGCAATTAGCAGATATTCTGTACACGTATATTTCAAATTATTATTGAATACCAGCGCCCGGAGGATAAAAATTTAGGGTTTTAACAATTTTTTGATGCCAAATCATATAAAAGTGAAAAAGAGAACCTTGGTATAACTAATCCGAAGAGATCCACCCTTATCACCTAGGGGATTAAAAAAGCCTACGACCTGTTCTCAAACCTACCAAGTACACACAAAAAAATTCACAAAAATCGGTCAAGTCGTTACGGAGGAGATCGATAACAAACAGTGACACGAGATTTTCATATATTAGATAAAAACGTATTAAAGAAAATCAAAAAGAGTTATTTTACATAAATTCTAACTTAGTCCAATCTGGACATTAAATGTTTTTTTTGAAAGTCTTATAAAAATATTCATTATTATCAAAACGGAGGCCGAATCAATAGTTTTTACAATTTTTGTCTCTCTGCCTATCTGTTATCGCATCACAAGAAAACGCCTGCGCAGATTTTGGTGAAATTCGTTATGATGAAAACTAGTTATTCGGTCAAAATACAGAATGCTGTAGAAAATGTGACATAGCGATGGTGAGACTAATACAATATAAAATATACGTCCTAATATACGTGATGTCTGTACCTACCAAATGCACTCGCCTACTCATTCAAGCCCGCTGCTTAATGATCATAACCCTTGTTATAAAAGCTAAGGGCTATTGTATAACAGTATAATCCACGTAATTGGTTCTACAGTTGGTTCAAATAGATAATAACAGCATAAGAGCAACAGATAATAATAACATAGATTAGCTTTATTCAAATAACAAACTACGAAAATTATGCGTCATGTATAATTGTATATACAAAATAAGTAAATATGTATGTTAGTTTGTAGTCTAGGTATGAATTATGTTATATATTAATTTCTCTTAGAGAAGCTAGTCTATAGGACAGAGGCCTCCTTTTAATGCATGGAGGATCAAACTATTGACCACCATGTTGGCGTACTTGACGTTGCTTGCTGCGCTAACTAATTTGCTTTGTACGTGATATTTAATAGCTACAATTTAAATAAAAGGTACCTAGGAACGAAACCGAGCAAAGTAAGGGTGAGTCGCTAGTTTCATATAAATTTTAAAGAATTCGTTGCTGATTTGCATTTCTTTCAAATTAATGTACAATTTTGTGGAAAGAAGCCGTCTGCAAATACCATATTATAATAACAAAAAATACAAATAAACCCACAAACAATCTGAAAATATATGTAATTAAATAAAAAAAAACCTATTTAATATAAATCATCATTAATTTCGCAAATATCGATCCCACTACCTCTTACGTATACCATCTTACGAGACAGTGTCAGCCAGTACTTAGAACTAATCTAGCAACATAAAATTTAAAAACGAGCTATTATTAAGCAATCTCACCTTAGAATCTTACCTAGATTTTCTCTCCACAATAGAAATAAGAGCAAATAAAAGGTAACTACTTGAAAGCGAAAAGTGGAACAGCTTTCTACAGCAACAGCCAGAAATAACTATAAAACGAAGATTACTCAATGAACTACTCAAATCTAAAATTATTTGAGAAAAATAATGGGAAAAATTTAAAGAAATAAACCTTTCTTAGATTTACCGCAAATATTTCAAACCAAATAAAATATAAATAAATAAAATAAATATGTTAGGACATTATTACAACAGCGCCATCTAGTTCCGTGGTAAGCTAAGCTTGTGTTACGAATACCAGAAATATAACACTACCAAATATAACACCCATGACTAGAGTAAAAATCATATATATCATAGTAGAGCTCCCAACGGGACTCGAACCCGCGACCGCTGGCGCAGAAAGTAGGGTCACTACCAACTGAGCCAAACGTGTCTTCAAATCATCAATAACAAAGTAAAGAACCAAAAATTGAAATAAATACATATTTATTATTTAAATACCTATATATGACACTATGCCAAATGGTAACGCATTTGGAAAACTGAGTGAAGCGGGTTCGAATCCCGGAATTCGCACATCCGATATTTTCACATGGGAATTATTTCCAACATAAATGTAATTACCACTTGTCTTACGGTAAAGAAAATATCGAAGCAAGATCCAGAACCTATTCGTAGCTCGAAAAAATAGTGCAGTTCTATACTGATGCTTAATATAAAATTAAAAAGTTTTCTCGTCTACTTGAACAAAGTTAATTATGATTTGATAAAAATCGAACAAATCATGACAAGAGTATAAAAAGAAAAGAACAAATATTTAAGGAACATTCTTTTAAGAAGAATTTTTGTCTGTCAAAATATTTTATATAACTACTTTATTAATAACCTTTAATTAAAGCAGCATAGATCAGGAAAGCCCCTTAATGAAATTCTCTTTATAAATAAAATTACGAATGTTTAGAGTCAATTATAAGGGATGATAAGAATTAGAAAAGCTTATTATAATAATCTAGTACTTAAGCTCAAAAAAGGACTGGAAATTTTAATAAAATATACGAAACCGTAACTGCAAAATAAAAAATATCTTTCCACCCTTAGAAGATCATAATCCCTTCAAATAATTTAACTTCTAACCTTAAAATATGCAAATTCATAACAGCTTTGAGAGGTCACTTGTAAATTTAATTAACTAAAATAACAACAAAGTTGAAGCACGTGATAATATTGCAATATCTGAGGCCTGAGCCACCTCGACTCAACTCCGACGATTTATAGCTGTCTATTCAATCTATACTGTTACGAAATACCTCTTCAGACGGAAAGATTTTAAAACGCTCGATTTAGCTTTTTCTATATGAAGCTTTGTGTGACACGTAATATGTAGTATAAAGTGAATTGTAGATTGAACTGCTATTAAAAATGGTAAAACGGCTGGTCAGATTTGGATAAAATTGAGTACATATAGACTAAGAAATGGAGTAAAATATAGGTATGGTAACGCTTACGAACACGTTCATTCAAAACGAGTGAAAGTTGCGGTTATGAAATAGATTTTACAGGTTTTCTATATTAGAACTTAAAGTCATTGTCAAACCACTGATCTAAAACCACGTTTTATGTCAAAATATGTCAATAGTAGGAGAAAAAAGCTGTAATTACCAAAAAAGCTTTTTATTTTTTTATGTCTATCTGCTTCTATAATGTCTCTATTTTATAGAATGTCATATTATAGTACTGTAGTATTATCATTTTTTAAACACTTGTACATTGAATATATATTTAACGCTCGACAACCGTCATCAGTGTGAAACACCTTTACGTACCGTTATGTCGTGTATACACGACTCTGCCTAACTCTAATTGATCTCGAGACTGGAATTTGTGGCTTGCGATCTGAGAACAAACCTATTGTACTAAGTATTGCTGTAGAAACTAATTGAATTAATTGTATGCCGAACGATAGCCGCAGTACAGCCTCGTAGCTGCCACCTCCACATGGAATAGTGGGGCTTTTTTTTTTTTTTTTTTTTTTTTTTTATTGACGCTCGACAAGATGACTTCATGCCGCCTGATGTTAAGCGACAGTGGAGTCCAGGAGTGAGATCCATCGGTTCCGGGACATGATCTCGATACCGATCGACCTTACCTCGTCGGCCTGCTCATGTGCTTTTTAATGCTCCGTTTAAAAGACCCCGGATTATAAGAAGAGGGAAACACGTGAATAGGTAGTGAATTCCATTTCCTAATAGTGCGGCACAGGTAGGAGCTGCCAAACCTTTTGGTACGAGAGTGTATGGGTAGTACCGTGTGAGGATGGAATTTCCGACCAGCACGTGTGGTTTTGGAGAGGAAAGGAGAGGAGGGTATAAGTTGGAAGAGCTCTTCAGAACACTCGCCGTAATAGAGGCGGTAGAAAGTGGCTAGGGAAGCAACATCTCTACGCAATTGCAGAGATTCGAGGTTTACAGTAGCCTCAGCTTTATTAATTATGCGGATGGCGCGGCGTTGCAATCTATCCAGAGCGTCTAATAGGTACTTAGCAGAGCCATCCCAGAGGTGGGAGCAGTATTCAACGCATGAGCGCACTTGAGTCTTGTAAAGAAGACATAGCTGCTCAGGCGAGAAGAACCGCCTCACCCTGTTCAGGACCCCGAGTTTACGAGAAGCTAACGAAATGATACTCTCGATATGGGTTTTTTGGTTAAGATCGCTGCGGATATTTACTCCGAGGATGTTGATGCCATCCTGCATAGTAAGGCGAGTGTTCTGAAGAGAGGGAAGACAAAGGAATGGAGATTTTTTTGCCGAGAACGCGCACACCTGCGTCTTCTTGGCATTAAACTCGACCAAGTTCTTTGAACCCCATTCTGAAACGCGGTACAAGACATCGTCGAGCTCACGGACAAGTTCTGTTCTCCTTTGATCTATCTCAACTCGATTTGCGGTTGCATGGCCAAAGTATCGACCGTGGACAGTACTATCGTCTGCATAGCAATGAATGTTACCCAGGGATAGCATGTCGTTGATATGCAGAAGAAAGAGTGTTGGCGATAGAACGGACCCCTGAGGCACTCCGGCATTCACCTGTAGGAAGCTAGAAGCTTGTCCATCGCAGAGAACGCGGATACTGCGCTCATGCAGGAAGTCGGCCACCCAGTTGCACAAACGAGGAGATAGACCATAAGCCGGAAGCTTGGAAAGAAGAGAACGGTGCCAAATTATTATGTGACTTAGACAAAGCGAGGGATAGAACAATGTAGAAAGTCATTTTACTTTTTATCTATTACAGCAGCTGTTATAAATTATTTAATAATTTCTAGTTCTAATATAAAAATCTCGTGTCACAGTGTTTGTTATCGAACTCTCCGAAACGGTTTGACCGATTTTTATAAAATTTTGTTCTGTATAATAGTAGGTCTGAGTATTCTCAGGTCGTAGGCTACTTTTTATTTCCCTATGTGATTACAGCCTTATCACCTAGGTATATTTTTTTTACTTTTTGACATTTTTTTTTTAATTTTAATGATATGGCATCAAAAAAATACTTGTAACCCTTAATGTTCTTAATCTGTCCCCGATAGGAGATACTCAATATTTATTTTTAATAGTGATAAGAACGCGAGTATTATATTATATCAAGTAAATATTTTTTTCACCCTATAAAAAATTGTAATCGAATTCACTTCCCTCTTGAAATGCAACAGCTTAAAGCCGTCTTTATACCACACACACAGAGCCAAATGGAAATTGAACACGTGAAAAACATTGGCATTTAGGAAAAAAGCGGGAAATTGCTTAAGAACTATAATATTATTTTACTTTCCCGTTATAAATACGCGTTTGAATTGCAAATAGCTGCACGAGCCCACTTAGGGACACTTTGCAAAATGAAGGCGTGCAAAAATGCGATGTACCGCCACCTATGCATAATATATGGTACTTATAAGCTAGTTTTGCTTAATTGGCGTTATTAATCACATTTTTATTACGACACGACATGCTATGTTTAAATTTGAAGCTTTTCAATTGGTTAAAATATTCAGAAAAATGTATACATTTCACTTCATATTACAGTAATTGCAGGCTTATAGTAAAGGCTGTAAATAATCGGGGTAATTTACAAAAAAATAAACAAGCAGTACTTAGCAACGCTTTGTCTAAGTCACATAAGTGTTCATGACTTTTAATTATTTCCTGAGCTGGTGTTCTCCGTTTATTAAATTGTCTGCTTCATTTTGTAGATAGCATTAACACAACATGAGTGTTTTTGTGATATTCTCGTATTATTGAAGGTAGTTATTGGAGTTATTGGAGTGTAATATTAGAATGTGTTATTTGGATGTATCATTAGGGCTTCTCTTCAAAAAAAACTAGTTGGTTGAGATAAAGCCGTCGTAGAGCTTAAAAATGTCTTGATCAGGAATTGATATCCATCGGCCATGTCGGATATCCAACCGAATTATAAGATGAAAATACCGAAAGTTATACATGAACACTATAATTATGTTTATGAACTGAAAAAAATAAAACAATAACATTATTACCCTACGCATATTTAAAAAAAATACACATGTCATAAGTAAAAGTTCTTTGGCAAACTAATTTTCAAATCTCGTTTATATTTATACTAACTAACCCCGTTTAAGCTCGTTGAGAGAGGGAGGTAAAAAACATTTACATAACATGAGAAACCTTGTTGACAAGTGATAATCATGTTACAAAATGATTCACACATTAAAATATCAGAGCTGCAAGACCTGAAATTGAACCCGCTTCACTCGGTTATCCAAGCGAGCGCGTTACTTACTGGCCTACTACTACTCTCTTGCAAGACTGTGTTAAATCTTATTTTAATTAAGTTTATTAATTATTGTAAGTAAATTTAATAACTAGAAATAAAAAACAAAAATTCGTTTATGGAAATTTAAGATCATTAAAATTAAATGATAACAACACAATCCTTAAGTTATTTATCAATATCGATAATCGATTCAATACCCATTAATAATATTTACACGGCGATTTCATAAAATATAATAATTTTATTTGTCACACGTCAATGTGTCCAGTTTAAGTTATTTAGTTATTTCTATTTTAGTTGAAGTTTGCTTTTGTGTGAAATATGAAGTCGTTTTGGGTTTTTAGTTGCCTTAATTTTATCGCAGGTATATCGGGTTATGTAAGTATTTTTAGTTTTATTTCTCTACAGCTTCCTTGCTGATAGCGTACTTTTATTGCCAATCACCAATAGTAAAATTTTAACCGTCCAAATGTATAAAATTAATCAATTATTTTTTTTTCATTTCAAAGTTTAAGAAGAAATGTTTTTTTTTAACTAAGTAAATGACGAATGGTATTCTGTATAATCTATACTTAAATATTTTTCGGAAAATTTTATTGAAATCATTATTATCAAATTCAGAAGCTGAAACTTTTTAGAATTTTCGTCTGTCTGTTGAATAACGCATTACGACTAGCAAAAAACTGAGCCTCGCCCTAATAATACCACTGGTCAGATTTTCTTGAAATTTTGTATGATGATATCTGGTTACTAAGGGACGAAGCCGCTAAGTCGTATCCAGCTCTACCTTGTAGCTATTATCGAGCTTTAGTTTAATCGATAAAATATTTGGAAAAAGTTGATTTTAATATTGACAGGTAAATTTATTTGTATATGTTTTTTTCAAATTTTAGATACAAAAAACTATGGATATGAGGTTTTACGAAAAGAATATGTTGAGAGAAGTAAGGAGAGATGGAAAGCAAAATTTAGTAACAATACAGAGTATTAATGATCAGAACAAATTAATATACAATGGAGACAATATTTTTCGACACTATGTAAGTATGAAAAATTACAGTAAGGTATGTAAATAAATAAACAAATAAATATGTTGGGACATTATTACAACAGCGCCATCTAGTTCCGCAGTAAGCTACGTAACGTGCTCGTGTTGCGGATACCAGATAGTTGATATACTACACATATAAATTTTTAAATACATACATATTATAAATATAAACACCCATGACTGGAGTACAAACATTCGTGATTAGCAAATGAATGCCCCCAGCGGGACTCGAACCCGCGACCGCTGGCGCAGAAAGTAGGGTCACTATCGACTGAGCCAAACGAGTATATATAATATAATATTATGTAATGTATGCCTCGTTGGTGTAGTGGCTAGCAAGTATGGCCACTCATCGAGAGGTCCTTTCGAGTCCCGGCTCACTGGTCGCATCTAGTAGTCGTCCCAATTATACACTTGTGCACTATAATATCTCCTGCGCAGTTGGTAAGTCTCATTGCGATATGCCGCCATGGTCGAAGTCGGTCGGAGAACATTACTTATTGTGTATGTGTATTAAACACAACCTTAAAATATAAACCTTCAAAATAGATTTATCAAATAAACGGTACTAGAAGTCTTTATAGTATCGAAATAATAATGTCAGTTTAGTATGAACCCTTCAGTTCTGGTAATCGATGATTACTATTGACTTTGACTCAATTGACTTAAAATAAAAGTAGCCTTAGTTATTTCTTATAACATAAGCCATCTGCAAGTATGTACTTTCATATTATGTATATAGCTGTTATTCTTGACATAACAAATAGGCACCTCAATTTTATTGATCTGTACTCATAAGATCTCATGGGAAAAGTAAATGATATCCTCTAGAAAGTTTTAGATCACTACATACGTTAAAAAACAAAGTCCTCTGTCGCGTCTGTCTGTCTGTTCACGATAAACTCAAAAACTACTGCACCGATTTTCATGCTAGTTTCACCAATAGATAGAGTGGTTCTTGAAAGAGGTTTTAGTATAAAATTTGTTAAGTTATTGTTTACATTTACTAGTGGAACCTGCGGCTTCGCTTCGCGCGCTAAATATACTCTACGATACTTATATATAGTATTTATTAGTTATCCTATATCACCATAAAAAATGGGCCGAATAATTGCGTACAGTAAAAATATTTTAAGTCCCAAAAACTTACAAAAATGTGCAGGAGAAAAACGGAGAAAGTAGAAGAGCAGATCCAGAATCTACAGACAGCAGAGAGAAGAAAGAGAAATACGTACGAAAAATGATTGAAAATTTTGAATCCAAAGGCCTTTCAAAAGCGGAAATTTTAAAGATATTACAAGAATTACTTGAAAGTACACGTCAGGAGCAATTGAAGGTAATATTTCATAAATATTCTTAGATTTGGATCACCGCTAAAGATTCGGAGGTCACGGTTACGGTATACGGGTCAAGTAAGATTATTGGAATTTTGTAAGTTAATTATTATTAATAGAATTCACACCGCCGTGTTTCAGCAAACACGTTAAGCGTTCAAACCTGCGTCTTCACTTTCACCAGTCGTATTATATCCACTGGATTACAAAAAAAGACATTGATCATGATGATATCCTTATTATTATTAACATAGTTTAAATTGTCATCTATATATACATATTATAAAACAAAGTCCTCCGCCGCATCTGTCTGTCTGTCTGTTCACGCAAAACCCCAAAAACTCCGCTCCGTTTTTCAAACTGTTTTCATCAATGAAAAGAGCTGTTCTCGAGGAAAGTTTTAGTACATAATTTGTCAGGTATTATTATTTGTATACATTGGCTAAGATATTGCAATAAATACGAACACGAGAATAAAATGCAAGTGCCGCTTCAAGCTCCGCTTCGCTTGATGATCGCCGACCCTACCACGCACCGTCTTGCCCGCTGTTTAGCTATCAGCTCCTACAAGAAGCGAAGTTTTTTTTTTAATTCTTGAAAATTCTACCAGAGTTCTACCACCAATTCCTATGTTTAAGTAGTGATTCTAGAACTCGAGCGAATCCGCGGGAATTGCTAGTAGATTAATAAAATATAACAGTTTTGTAAAAATTACTCATTTATATGTAATATTTATTTCAGGCAATTTACAGAGATTACATCATTAAATATCAAGAATAATAAGATTAAGAAGTATTAGAGACTGGAATGAAATGGAAAAATAATAAAGAAATTAATAACTAATAAAACTTTAAATACTTATTTTTGTAGTTAATTTTAAAATAAGTAATTTAATATATAAAAATATCGTGTCACAGTGTTTGTTTATTGAACTCCTCCGAAACGGCTTGACCGATTTTGATGATTTTTTTGTGTATATTTGATAGGTCCGAGAATAGGTCATAGGCTATTTTTTATTCTCTTTTGTGAAAAGGGTGGCCCTCTCCTGTATTTTTAGACCAAACTTTATTATTTATTTTTTTAAGAAAGCGAACGAAGCCGCGAGAATTGCCAGTAAATAGTAATAAAAACTAATATATTATGAAGTGTTTTTGCGAACAAAACCACCAATGAATCAGGATGCCATTAGAACAAAAATGTAGATGTATTTTTTCATTCCGAACCTGAAAAGACGATTAACCGCTGTTGATACAACACCTGCTCGAGCTTCGAGCTCTCTAATGATGGACTAATAGCCACTTACGCCACAAACTTTACTGTGACATAGATCTAGACAGTTATATAACTTTATGGTATAAATGAAAAGTTCAAACTGGATTTCAATAATGTTCTTAGATAAAAATATCATCTGAAAAGTAAAAAAAAAATTAAAACACGTGTTTTTTTGGAAAGATAGCTTGTTTTCCTAAATTCTTATACAAATACCTAATTATACTTTTTTAATAACTTGGCTAGTAGAACGTAATTTATAGTTTTTAACTTATATAACACATCGTTAAGCCACTTCTCACACATCCTGTATAATATATTGCTTTTATTATTAATAAGTATACTAATATAAAAATATCGGAGAGGCAAGACCCGGGATGTGAACTTGCTTCCCTTGAATTTCAAAACGAACGAGTATTACCACTGCCTACATATAACATTGTACCAGATTATATATTGAATTACTCTGAAAAACTACTCTATAGGTACATTATATTAATACGTATATTACTTCATTTTTGTACTATTAATATAATATACTATTAATTAATACCAATTAAATGTTTGTTTAACACTTTACATTCACGTGACTAAAGTTTGACTAAATAATTGGATACATATGCTAATAACCGACCAAGTTCTGTAGGTCTACGCCGGCGAGTAAACATGTATAGGGTGAACTACCGAATTTGAAACCACTATAACATTCTAATATTGGGATAGTTAAAAAGTTTACTTTAACTTTAAAGTAAGTTGTGATGATATTCACGTTTTTTTATATAATATTATATACAATGTACTACCGATATAAATACATAAGTGGAATCCATACATAATTTTTTGAAATGATCATTATTACCTTTACAGAGGCCGAATCTATAGTTTTTATAATTTCTGTCTGTCTGTTAGAAAATATTATCTCTTAAAAATCTATACATTTAAAACATAATATTTAGAGACGAATTCGAATTTTTTTTCTGCTACGCTCAATTTAATAAACTAAGTAGCTACTTTAAAATTAGTGTTTAAATTTTTGCAAAAAAAATATTCTTGGGAAGATTCTCCCGTAATCATGTTTTCTGTAAAACAACCTAAAATAAACACGACACAAAGACACCAATAACCTAAAACAAACACGAAAACAACCACAAAAAAATAATTTAATAAAACATAAGCATTCAATCATACGAACCTTTACCCTACAGACTAACAATACTTTCGGTTTAAAACTCGTTAATTTATAACCAATCGTCTATTTTGATTAAGCTCCCATTAGCCTATAATTACGTCAACTAAATTAAACTGATGTTTGGAAATGGCAAATTTAGAATTATTTACCATTGTACGAGTATTTCGACAATCGAAGCCCTGATTGAATGCTTATAGGGTGGAAAATGCATGGGGGTCATGTGTTTAAATTTGGTTGCAATGTAATGTCTATTGGTAATATATTATTAATGCGATAGCGAGTTTGTCTATTTAACTGTCAATTTTGTTATTTCACTTGATACGTATTGTTCAGGTATAAATAAATAATGATGTTTGATTAAACTAAACTAAAGCATATTTTATTAGTGAAAATTAATATTGATATAAATATTTAGACATAAAATGTATGTTGGCTTACATATCAAGGCACGTATTGGAAATTTAATTGGTGATCGAATCCGCAACTTCCTCGGGAACAAACATCCATACATAAAACAAAAAATTTTGTCGAATTTGTACATTAAATATTATGCAAATAATTATTATTATCGATGATACAGAGTCCGAATATATAGTTTATAGTTATAATCTTAATAGTCGATAGTAGATAATCGAAGTATAGACTTTTATACTATAATAATAATAATATTATGACTCGTTTGGCTCATTTGGTAGTGACCCTACTTTCTGCGCCAGCGGTCGCGGATTCGAGTCCCGCTGGGGGCATTCATTTGCTAATCACGAATGTTTGTACTCCAGTCATGGGTGTTTATATTTATAATATGTATGTATTTAAAATTTATATGTGTAGTATATCAACTATCTGGTATCCGCAACACAAGCACGTTACGAAGCTTACTGCGGAACTAGATGGCGCTTTGTAATAATGTCCCAACATATTTATTTATTTATTTATTATTATTATTATAAAGAGGAAAGATTTGTATTTTTGTATGTAACGAGTAAACTCAAAAACTACTGGACCGATTTTAATGAAATTTGCTACACATATTGCCTAGAGCCTGAGAAAGGACATAAGCTACTTTTTAAGGCGAAAAAAGGTCTGTAAAGTTTTGAAGTTTGTATGGAAATTACGTCATTTTTAAAGCTAGAAGCTTGAAACTTATTTTTTAGGCTTTTGATTATATATAAATTAGTAAGACATCTAAAGTTTGTAAAAATTTTATGCTAAAAGGCGTACCTAGAGACGAACCTGCGCAAAGCGAGGGTGAGTCGCTAGTCATAAATAATTATAAAAGGCATTCTATATGCTTACCCAGATAACCAGCTATCATCGTACCAAATGTCACCAAACTCGGTCCAGTGATTTTCTCGTGATGTCAACACAGACAGACAAAGAATTTAAAAACTAGAGAACATTTTCAATTATAATTAAAAAAAATAATTACAAATATTTTTAATACATTTTTTTTATATGTAATATGTATAGATTTAGAGTTTTGTCTGAAGTGAAATAGAAATTCCACAATCGATCAAATGTACCACAAGTGTATCCTCAACAAGTCGCTGGAATCAATTAGCGGCGGACAGAGTGTCCAATTAAAACATCACTTCGATGGATGAGAGCTGGCGTACTATTGTTTACTCCACAGTGTGCGGTTCAAGCGTCTGATAGGGCAAGCTTTTTTAATTATATCTAACATTCTATTGAAAATTATATTTAGTTGAATGTATTTTTGTATGGCTGAAGTGGATGATGCAAAAATATAATGAAATGAAAGCTCTGCATCTAAAGTAGTAGGCATTGTCTGAGTATCTTCAGATAACTTTTGATTTTAGCAGAAAAAGATATAGAAGTAAGTTTGACTTAATTAAAAACGATATGTATGAAATATATTTATATGGTCGAAATAGAACAAATAACTTTATAGCGATATGCCACGTGACCTAACCTCATCATCTCTACAAATATTATGTAGCGTAATATTGCCCTCAATGTGGCTTTTGAAAGTTTCAGGGTTATTAGCAAATATACCTTTTTGGTATAATGATTGTAGATATAATCTGAAAAGACCTCGCTTTGCATCCCCTGTAACTTGAATGGTTTATTGTTTATAGTTTAGTTCATATAAGACAAGAAATATTTTTAAAAAATATTTTTTGCCTTGGAACTTTTGCAAGACTATATTAAACTAGACAAAAGCTGAGCTTTGTGAGGGCTCGCGTAGTTTTTCTAAAGGGTAATAATGTTACAGCGATGTTAAATCTTTGGTTTTCCAACAGATGGCGTTAGTAGTACAATAACATTCTATCCAATGAACACAAAATTGTAAATGTTACTTTTTAATGGTTATAATTTTTTGACAGATAACACATAGATATTAAGTTAAATTACTATGTTGAAGCAAGAATCTGTAGATTTTATATCTAGCAAAGACCCAAAATGCACAGTTTGTGTTATATAACCCTGCAAAGTTTCATCACAGTCATTTCAATGATTTAGGAACGTATTGAGGATAAACATACGAACTATATTTTTTATACATATAAAATAACAATTTATTAATAATAATTATGAATTGTACTGTACGGTTAGGTTACTTGTGAAATTCCTGAAATAAGAATTAAAGAGGAGGAAAAGTAAAATTGTACACAGAAGATGATAGCATGTTCTTTGCAAAGTACTCGAATATCTGTGTAAGACAGGTATATAATAAATTTTAAACAAAATAGTTCCTCAGACAAACAATTAAATTGTACTTATAATAAAATACTTTAGTTATAAATATGTACATAAACTTTAATGAAAACATCGCAGCGTTTGTCTTGGAATTTTTCATTTCCCCGCAGGCTTTGTGCGGCCAAAGCCTCTTCAAACGACCACTTAAAATGTGAACTTGGTTATATTAAAAGCATATTGTATACAGTAGTACAAAGTAGATATATAATTACAATGATATTATAATTGGCTAGTAGTTCGGTAAATTATTTTCTTATTTTTTACGTGTACAATAAGTGTCGATCTTTAACGTAACGAACTATTGAACTAATACTGAATATTAGAAGAATGAAAAAATTAAGTGCCTCGGACTTACTACGGATAGTAAAAATACTATCTCTCTCTTCCTCTAATTCTTTCTCTGTCTATTTTGCGTCCCTCTCTTCGATTTCTGTCTTTTTCTTCTCAGGGATATGTCAAAATAAGAAATATTTTGAATAGTTTACTTAACTCGACAGTTACTACTCGAGCAAACTGCAAACAGCGCTTACCCAGCCATTACTCAATTTCCGATTTTCCACTCCGATCACAATAAAACTGCACAATCAAATATTTCAGCGCAGTCAATAAGGAAATTATTGTATTTTTTCATTATATTTTTTCACGTGTTCCCCTGAAACGTGAATACGCGCGTGACTTGCCCAGACACGTTCGCGGTATAATGTGTTTGTGTAGGGACGGATGTGGACGAGTCAATGAAATACTCAAATACACTTAATTTCTTACATGACATTGTTATTTTCTTATTTTCCTTATCTATTTACGTAATAAAATAGTTTTTATCTATAATTCCGACTATTTCTTATTCTTTATGTGGTTTGACGACACGTATGGCTCAGTTCGTAGTGTTAGGGGGGTTCGAGTCCCGATGGACATTCATTAGTTGAGCACGAATGCTTGTTCTTCAGTCCTAGGTGTTTATATTGTTACGTACTACGGGTTCGGGATCGGAAATTATAAGCGTTCTTGCACTAAGGATGTTTTATTTCACTTTGAATACACGCACAGTCTGTACACAACACTAGTCTCTGAACACTGTATTTCTCTTCTCAGTACTCCTTCTCAATACTTCTTCACTAATACTTTAACTAACTCTTCACTTTTCCACTATTTCGTATCGCTTCTTATCTTCACTCTACTTCGACTCGATGTCAACTGATCTCTCGACACACTGCCGGCCTTTTTATATGCATAAATATTAGAACATTCTAGTATCGAAAATTCAAAATGTTTCTAGTAATTTCGAATCCTTTCCCGAAAGTGTTTTGTCTCTCTCTAACACATTAGAATTTGTAATAAACTGTTCCTGTCATGTAATTGACATAAGCTAAAAATTGACAGTTGCCGTTCTTAGGCATAGTACAGGCGTGCTATTATGACGAGTTCACACTATATTACGCGACACTACCCCCTCCTTAGTTATGCTCGTCTCGAGCATCGTTGTTGCCATGGTACTTAGCCAACCGGTCCACATGTACGATCTTAGCTGGACTTCTAGATGTTCGTTGAATTCGGAAAGTGACGTCGTTAATTTTCGTTACAACCTTATAAGGCCCCTCCCAACTGGGTTGTAGCTTTGGTGATTTACCCTTTCTTCTCACTGGGTTATGCAGCCATACCAAAGAGCCTTCCTCGAATTTCGTTCCTGTCGCCTTCCGGTCGTAACGCGTTTTCATGCGTTCACTTGCTTGTAGCCCTGCATCTCGTATCTGCTCGTGAACATCAATCATCTTCGCTCTTAGGTCACTGGCATATTCAGTGATACAACTGGGTGTATTTGGCGGGCAACCACTTAACAGATCCGCTGGTAACCGTAACTCTCTTCCGAAATTGGCAAAGGCAGGTGTCATGGCAATGCTTTCATGTAGTGCGGTCCGATAAGAAAGGAGAAACAGTGATAAATACTCGTCCCAATCTTTTTGATGATTATCTACAACCTTGGCTAGATGTCGTTCCAAAGTCTGATTGAATCTCTCCACCATTCCATCGGATTGTGGGTGACAAGGTGTAGTTCTAGTTTTATGCACTCCCATAATTTTGCACACTTCTTGAAATACCTGTGATTCGAAGTTTCTTCCCTGATCGCTGTGCATTTCTAATGGAATGCCAAATCTGCAAAATACATCTTTTACCAATTTATTTGCAACAGTAACAGCTTCTTGATTTGGTATGGCAAATGCTTCGGGCCATTTTGTGAAATAGTCCATTACAACTAAAATGTATCGGTTCCCAGAATTAGTAATAGGAAATGGTCCTGCCACGTCTAATGCGATTCTCTCCCAAGGTGCCCCAACGTTGTATACTTTCATTGCTCCTCGGCTTCTGGTTTGCGGGCCTTTGACGGAGGCACACTGTTCGCATTTCCGACACCAGTCTTCTACATCATCTCGACAGTGCAACCAGTAAAATCGTGCCCTGATCTTGGTTAACGTTCTTCTCACCCCTAAATGTCCACCAGAGGAACCATCATGGTAGGCGCGAAGTACCTCGGATACTTTTATTTTAGGTACAACTAGTTGGAGATGGCTATCATTTCCACGTGTTGTTTCCCATTTGCGGCACAATACTCCATTGTGTAACAACAAACTGTTCCATTGTGCCCACAAACTCTTCGTAGCGGTACTGTATTGTGCTATATCAGTCCACTTAGGTTTTGGCCTACCACTCCTTAACCATTCCAGAATGGGTCGTATATCTCGATCTTCTTCTTGTGCTCTCTTCATAGCATCATCGCTCCAACGTTCATCTATCGAATCTGTTCTAATGATTTTAATAGATTCTAGTTCCTTTGCTTCTTTTCTTTGACAATGCTTGCAGTCTTCTTCGCATGGTCTTCTAGATAGAGCATCGGCATTACTGTGTGTTTTACCCCTACGATGTTCTATTTCAAACTGAAACTCTTGCAGCTGCTCAATCCACCGCGCGACCTGTCCTTCGGGGTCCTTGAATTCCAATAACCATTTCAGAGCAGCATGATCGGTTCTTACCAAAAATTTGCGTCCTAGCAAGTATTTCTTGAAATGCTGTAAGGTTTTTACTACAGCAAGCAGCTCTCTTCGAGTAACGCAATAATTCTTCTCCGGTTTAGAGAGTGACTTACTAAAATATGCGATAACCACCTCTTGATCACACTTCCGCTGGGACAATACACCTCCAATACCGATATTGCTGGCATCAGTATCGACAATAAACTCTCCCTTTGTGTCTGGATACCCAAGGATCGGTGTTTGGCAAAGATGTTTCTTCAGTTCTTGAAAGGCCGCTTCGCAATTATAGTCCCATACGAAAGGTCTCTTCTCTTCGGTCATTTTATGAAGTGGTTTGGCGATGTCAGAAAACCCTTTCACAAACCGTCGATAGTAAGAGCACAATCCTAGGAAGGCTCTCACTTGTGTCTTGTCCTTAGGGGTTGGCCAATCTTTCACAGCAGTGATTTTGTTGGGGTCCGTTTCTACTCCGTTTTCCGAAACAACGTGTCCAAGGTAATTCACTTGCTTCTTGAAAAATGAGCACTTCTTCGGACTTAACTTTAAATTAGCTTCCCTTAGTTTATCGAATACTTTTTCTAGTTTCCGAAGATGGTCTTCGAAATCACGTCCCACAATAATTATGTCGTCCAGATAAACAAGGCAGGCTTCTCCTAGTAATCCAGCAAGAACGCGTTCCATCAATCTCTCGAATGTGGCTGGTGCATTGCATAACCCGAACGGCATAACCTTAAACTGCCACAACCCTTTTCCAGTTGAAAACGCAGTTTTCTCCTTATCCACGGGGTCCATATCCACTTGCCAGTAGCCACTCTTCAAATCGAGAGTCGAAAACCATTTCATACCGCTGAGAGTGTCTAGGGTGTCATCGATTCGAGGCAGGGGATAACTATCCTTTTTGGTTACATCGTTGAGCCTACGGTAATCGATGCAAAACCTTGTAGATCCATCCTTCTTCCTTACTAGTACCACTGGCGAACACCAAGGACTAGTGGAGTGTTCGATGATGTTATTCTTTCTCATGTCTTGGATCATGTCGTCAACTTCCTTTTCCTTAGCCCAAGGAATTCGTCTAGGTCGTTGTCGAATAGGCGCTACGTCCCCAGTATTAATTTTATGCTTAACTATTCCGGTTCTTCCTATATCGCCATCATGTTTGGAGAACAAATCTGAATATCGGTACAATAAATTTCCAGCTTTCGCCTTCTGTGAACTTGTGAGATCTTCCTTACAATCTTCCAAAAGTTTCATCGCTTGCTCTTTATCCTTGTTCAACACCTTTTCTTTCGGTTGACATCTGCTTAACCAGGCTATCTCTTCACAAGTCCCCACAACTCCGCCTCTTCGAATGGTTTGAGTAGAATTACTGGAATTCAGAACTGGAACCATAGATGTCGAAGCTTTACCTACAACAACTCTTGCCGGGATCCATGAGCTCTCATCTTCCAACTTCTCTATAATAGCACATGACCATGGACGGTCTGACTTGTTCTGAGGTAAAGCGACAGGTACTAGAGTCTGCGATCTTGGTGGAAGAGCGGTGTCTTTCAAGCAACAAACTTTTCCGTGAATTCCACCACTTATCGGCACTTCTCTATTTCTGCATCGTAAAACTCCATGTTTCATGTCAATCGTGCACTGGTAATTTTGAAGAAAGTCCAATCCAATGATGCAATCATCAACGATATCTGCTACTATAGCGTTATGCCAATAGATGTTGTCCCCAATTTTGATAGCAATTTTTCGTTCCCCCCAAACAGGTATGCGCTGGCCGGTGGCTGTCATGAGAGTGATATGCTTTCTGTCCTGCAAATGATTGTCCGCAATGTGTTTCAGCAATCGGTTGTTAATAACGGTTCGGGATGCTCCGGTATCCAGCGTCAATTTACATGCTACTCCATTAATAGCACCATGTATAACCAAAGTGTTTCCATCTACTGTCTGCTTCACTTCTATTTGTGGGGTTGTATATCCCCCGGCCAGCGCCCACCCCGCAGCCCTGGCTGGAATTAGTTTTCCTGTGGCTGGTCGGAAGTAGATACAGCCACATCTGACTGCCTCCGAACGTTCGTTATTTTAGGGCAGTTACTTCTGAGATGGCCCCGCTCGCCGCACTCGTAGCATCTTGGGTTAAAAAAACGTTTCCGGGTGGATAATCCCTCCGTAGTGACCACTTCCCTCACTTTCCAAGCTCTTGTGTCATGGCGCACAGCTTCAACCTCCAAAGCATTAGCGACAGCTTCCTTTAGACTGGTATGGTGTCTTAGGCGTACAGTGGCACGTACCTCCGGATCGCGAATCCCGTCCACAAACGCCTGCAGAAGGATAGTGTCTATGGTGGACGGCGAAGATTGATAAGCCTTCCGTACAAGCCGCTCAATGTCTACGGACCATTGCTGCAAGGTTTCATTAGCTCGTTGAGAACGATTTTTAATCTGTGCCCTGTACACGTGCTCCAGGTGGCTATCACCATACCGCGACTCTAAAGCGTTCAATAGCTCATTATAAGTAATCTCACTACCGGGGTCACTAGCACAAAGAGCTTCCAAAACAGTTAAAGCCTCCTCCCGAAGCGCGACGGTAAGGGCAGATCGGGCTTCGTCATCCGTCCATCCACTAGTCTTTTTAACAGTCTCAAACTGGATCTTGAAGGCGGCCCAGGAAGACTTGCCGTCGTAGTAAGGGACCTTAAAGCTCTTTGATGATGGGCTTATGTCGACACTACGCGGTAATTTGTGAGTTTCGAAGTAATCCATCCTCTTCTCCATTTTAGAGAGTTTTGAGTCGTACTCCTCTAAAGCCTCACCGAGTGTCGTCTTTATGCCCTCAACTTCCTTCTCAACGGCTTCCACCCTTTCCACATTTTGTTGGAGAGCAGCTATGACGTCCTTGTGAATGCCCTCTTGGAGTGTGCGAAGCTGCTGAGACTGTTCCTCTTTGAGTGCGTGCAGCTGCTCCTCCTGACGGCGGGCTTGTTCTTCCTGGCGGCGCGTTTGTTCTTGCATCATGAACGCCATTTGTTGTAGAAGGGCGTTCATGTCTGGCACGGTGCTTTGTTGAGCAGCGGACTCTCCACTTGCAGAACTAGCACCAGAATCTTCCCTGTGTTGTTCTGCCATTGCGCGTGTAGTAACGCCTTCCTTCTCGTGCCTCGGTACTAACGGCATTTCCGATCCCACTTCTGACACCAATTGTTACGTACTACGGGTTCGGGATCGGAAATTATAAGCGTTCTTGCACTAAGGATGTTTTATTTCACTTTGAATACACGCACAGTCTGTACACAACACTAGTCTCTGAACACTGTATTTCTCTTCTCAGTACTCCTTCTCAATACTTCTTCACTAATACTTTAACTAACTCTTCACTTTTCCACTATTTCGTATCGCTTCTTATCTTCACTCTACTTCGACTCGATGTCAACTGATCTCTCGACACACTGCCGGCCTTTTTATATGCATAAATATTAGAACATTCTAGTATCGAAAATTCAAAATGTTTCTAGTAATTTCGAATCCTTTCCCGAAAGTGTTTTGTCTCTCTCTAACACATTAGAATTTGTAATAAACTGTTCCTGTCATGTAATTGACATAAGCTAAAAATTGACAGTTGCCGTTCTTAGGCATAGTACAGGCGTGCTATTATGACGAGTTCACACTATATTACGCGACAATATTTATAATAATACATGTGTAGTGTATCAACTATCTGGTATCCGTAACACAAGCCCTTTAGCTTACTACGGAACTAGATAGCGCTGTGTGTAATAATGTCCCAACATATTAAAAAACTACCCTCATTTTACTCGGATTTGTTTCTAGGTACGTTTTTGATAAATATGGATAAGATTATATCGAGTGTAACTTATGAAAAAGCCGTGTGCGATTGCATTACGGGACCTACAATTTTATAGGAAGTACATTGTTTTGTTTTACCTCTGAAATATCTTAACTCCTAGTAATAAATTATCACAACACAAAATTCAAATTAAGTAAAGATAAATATTTCGCTTGAATCTGTTTCGTAATTTCACAGACAGACATTTTAAAAAGTAATGTAGATATTCGACTCAGAATTATATTCAAATTTTAAATAGAATTTAAATAAAATAATCTAAAAGAAGTATGTTACTTATTTTGTTATAAGTATTGAAATTTGAAAGTGTTAATCATAGTTGTACGAAAAAACCTTGTACAAGGTATAATGAGCGCAAGGTTCCGCAGCTGATGCAGACTGGTAGAAGTTTCAAACTTATTACTTTATTATATTTATTAACTGGCCGTACTTATGTGTTCTTACATACTTTTATACCTCTTCTATTAAATTTGGGTTCACAACTGTACTTTTTTTCTTCAACGTTTCGATCTTATACAAAAAATGGTTGAAAAAAAAAAATTGAAAGAGTTGAATTTTTAGTTAATCATATTATTCAATAGTTTAATTTTGAAAATAAACATTTATTAATTATTTGCCTTCCCATTGGTAGCACTGCTTCTTAAATTAATTTTTGAAGTTCTCTTACCTAGGCAAAATTATTTTTAAATCAGCATCAGCAGCAAGTTAATGCTAATCAAAGTAGACAAATAGCAGGTAGTTAAACTAGAAAGTTATTCCTTAACGGATGGATAACTGAATTCCGAAACTTCATCTAAAGCTAATAGAAATTGGCTGACCGAATATTACTATGTTCACACTAAGAAAACTACCTTGTAAATGAAACTACTTTTTCGGATTTTGTCGCGGATTTATTTTGATTTTTAGTTCCCGACGTTTCGAATGCTTTACAGCAATCATGGTCACGGTCTCTACTAAGATATTTGACGTCTCATAGGTTTATATACTTGTTACAGACAGTGCCTACCCACAATTTACAAAAATTTTGAAAATGGCATCAGAGTACCTTATAAAATTTAATTCTAAACATTTATATTTAAATTTAAATAATTTAAAAATAATTTATAATTATGGCAATATTATTAACTTATTTTTAGCTAGTATTATTATAATTTTTATTTTAATATTAGTTATTCAAAAGTATTATGTAGTGTTGCTATTATAATAATATGTATATTTTCTTATCTATAAATTGTTTATGCTAAGTTGCATTTTATTATTTAAATTAAGTATTAATTTGATATAAGAAAATTAAGTTAAAATATAAATTGAATTTTGATTATTTTAAAGTATTAAGCAACACTACTGCAAATTAAAAATAATTTAATCAAATCAAAATATGCTTAGATTCGACAGATTCTTTTGAATTATAATTTTTAAAATTTTTAGAATTTAGATTGAAAGAAAGCTACTGCACGGTTCGGAAGGCAGTTTGTGCAGAGAAGAACCGGCAAGAAACTCTACACTTGCTCTTTTTAAAAATATTTTAACAATATTGCAATACATACAATAATTATTATATATTAAATTTGACTACTTGTATCAAGATCCACACAGTATGAGCTAACTACATCCGACTGTCTATTATGATTACTTTTACTATGGTTAGATTTTATTATATTAATTACAGGATCCCAAGAAGGTGGTAATACCCAGCCGTCCTCTCTATTAAAGTTAGGATGTTTTTTAATTTCAATTGCCTCGCGAATCATTCTAGGTCGATAACGAGTCTCTTTCGCGAGTATTTGAGGGTTATCAAAGCGAATATAGTGGCTGGGGAGATCCAGACTATGTTTACAGACAGCGGATGTAGTATTGCGACGGTGCTTCACATCAGCTATGTGTTCTTTGATCCTAGTTCTAATAGATCTCTTTGTTTGACCGATATAAGAGAGCCCACAGTCACAATCAAATTTGTATACTCCTGCATCTTGGAGAGGGATATGGCACTTGACTGATGGTAGAAACTGACTGATTTTCTTAGGCGGCTTGAAATATGTTTTGATAGAAGCACGCTTTAGGATGTAGCCAATCTTGTCAGTGACTCCTCTCACATACGGCAGAATTGCAGGTACGCGCTCGACTGTGGCTGGTTTCACTCGTTCACTGTGACGAGGGCGCGGCACTTGTAGCTTGTTGTCTTGCAGAACCTGCTTGACATGTTGCAGCTCTCCCGCCAGGTGTTGCTCGTCACAGATCCCTCGAGCTCTCTGAAACAAAGATTTTCCCACGGTAGCTAACTGTGAAGGGTGGTGGTGAGATTCACCATTCAGGTACCTATCAGTATGGGTCTTCTTTCTATACACAGTATGACTCAAGGTGTTATCTGGATTACGTTTAATTAATACATCTAAGAAAGCTAATGTATTTTCCGATTCTAATTCCATTGTGAATTGTATTTTAGGATTTATGGAATTAAGATGTTCTAGGAATACAGTTATTTTGTCAGTTGGTAATATTGTGAAAGTGTCATCTACGTACCGCTTGTAGAACCGAGGGGTCACAGGTGATGTGTTTAGGGCAGTCTCCTCGAAGTCCTCCATGAAGATGTCGGCGACAACAGGGGAGACTGGCGAACCCATGGCCACTCCATCCACTTGCTTGTAGAATTCATCATTCCACAGTAGATAGCCAGATGTTAGGCAGTGTTTTAAAAGTTCTGTGTATTCAATCGGCATGTTGTAAGCCATAAGTTTCTTAGATATTATTTCAATACAGTCTTCTACTGGTAGGCTGGTAAACAAAGACTGTACATCAAAACTAACCATTGTTTCATTGTCCATGAGTTTTAGATGTTTAATTTCATTGACAAACTGGTAAGAGTCTCTTGTGAACGCACTTGTTTGACCTCTGAGTGGTGAGAGTACTTTTCCTACTAGTTTGGCCAATTTGTAAGTCGGTGAGTCGATTTGGCTCACAATTGGACGTAGGGGGGCGTTCGCCTTATGTATTTTCGGAAGACCATATAGTTTAGGTGGTTTTGCACATGATGGAATAAGATCTTTGACATCTAGATTTAATTTGTCGGAGTATTTCTTAATCAACTTCTTAGTGTCATTTAAAACGGTGGTTGTTGGGTCCGTTTTAACCTTTTTGTATGTACTTTCATCCGATATATAAATTTAAATATAAATGTTTAGAATTAAATTTTATAAGGTACTCTGATGCCATTTTCAAAATTTTTGTAAATTGTGGGTAGGCACTGTCTGTAACAAGTATATAAACCTATGAGACGTCAAATATCTTAGTCTCTCCCGTGACCATGATTGCTGTAAAGCATTCGAAACGTCGGGAACTAAAAATCAAAATAAATCCGCGACAAAATCCGAAAAAGTAGTTTCATTTATAATGTCGAATATTCGCGTAAATCGAAGAAAGTATTATGAAAACTACCTTGCATGAGGTAGACCTCGTGTTATTTTTGTGAAATATTAAATGCTTACTTTTAACACAGGCATTTGGTAGCTCAGTGGAAATACGCTCGCTTGTATAACCGAGTGATGCGGGTTCAAATCCGGGTCTCGCACCTCTGATATTTTCATGTGCGAATCATTTCTATCCTGATTACCACTTGTCTTACGGTGAAGGAAAACATCGTGAGGAAACCTGCATATCTGAGAGAACCTAGCAAAGATATATAAAGGCCAGCGCGGTGGACTATGGCCTGATTATCCTCGTATTAAAGGTAGGCTTGTGTCCAGCTGTAGGACGTTAAAAAAGACTGTATATACACACACAAATTTAAGTAGTGCCTCTTAAAATAAGTAATCTTGTTATTTTTATTAAAGATATTATTTACAATATTCGGGAAAATATTACTTAGATTAATTTTGATTAATCGAGTGGTTCTAAAAGTTTTAAACTGAGCTTTCCTTTCCATAACCTTTCGAAGAGATCACATATAAGGCAGGGGTCATGAGTTATGATTTTTTTTTAAATAAATGAAATAACAAACGCCAGCTAATCTAGTTTCTACATTATTCCTAGCGAGTAAAAGATCGATACTTGTGAGTATATTGATTTATTTGAACCGCCGAAGCAAGCTTCAATCAACAAAACAAACAGTCCACTTGAATATGTCACGTTCCGGAAATAAATATGTGCAAAAGCTTTGATAATAACCGCTGTTCTATTGTTTTATGCATAATTAATAATTTTGCTTCAGGTGCATGTTTTAAAGTGTATAATTTTAATTGTATATGTGTAGTAAAGCTTAAAACAATTTTAGTAAGCTTAAAGCTTAAAAACGCATTTCCATAAATATGTATAATGAATAGAACTTTTGAAAACTAATTAAAAAAGCCCAAACTCGACTAGATGAGTCCGCTAAAAGATTAATCTTTTAATCATGGCAAAGTAGATAAGACCATAGTCTACTACTGAAAAGTAACGTAAAAAGTATAAATACTTATTATTTCATTCCTGATTTAGTCTATCTGCGAAATAAATTTTATTCAAAATCGTTCACCTGTTTCAACGTAAAGGAGTGATACACTTATAAAAAAGAATCGTACTTAGAAAAGTAGTCAAAATTTTATTTCTAAAATTACCTTTCAGAAATTCTCCAATAATCTTGTCTTTATCAGATTAAGACAGGTCTCAGAGACACAATCTTCACAACTTCTCTAGTACAGTAAAATATTTGCCACCACTGCGACAGACAGAAAAAAATTATTAATATTTATTTTTTAATTTCTCCGTAACAAATTGAAACCAATTTCATGGCGGAGTTTCGAGCAGATTTATTTATGACTTAAGTTAGCAAACAGCGCTCCCATTGATCAGTAAAATCAAATATTGTCCTACAATTTTATTCAATTTGTTGTGCTCAATACACTGTAAATATTTGCGGATTTAACTCGAAATAAACACGTTATGTAAACCACTAAGCCTACAATATTACAGTCCTATTATGGTTTCGATACTGTTCGATAATAAAGAGATAAGACAATGTTATTTAAATATTGACTTCACTTATTTAAATTATAATGTAAATTAATTATTGTGGACATTTGAATGTCCCACTGGTAGGAACGAGACCCCCTCCAAAACGTTTGGAATCAACCGTAGTCCACTCTGGCCAAGTGCGGGTTGACGGACTTTACATGTCTTTTTTTTTTATGGGACAAAGGGGCAAACGGGCAGGAGGCTCACCTGATGGTAAGTGACCACCTCCGCCCATGGACATCTGCAACACCACAGGGCTTGCAAATGCGTTGCCGGCCTTTCAGAAAAGGGAGGGAGGAAAGGAGGAGTGAGATGGACGGGAAGAGGGATGGGGAGTGGGCCTCCCGGACTCTCACTTACCGGACGAAACGCGACAGCATAGCTGCCACTTCACGCCGGTCTCTTGTGAGAGAGTGGTACTATACGGGGCGTGCCGGCCCATTCGGCTGCTACCCGAAGGTAACAAGCATGGCACTACCACTTGTCTTTCGAAAACTAGTTATTTCTAACAGGTTTCCTTACATTTTTGTCATTTTGGGGGTCTATTCTGTGATAATAATATAGATAAAGCCTTAAACCTCAAATAATGAAAATCGTATGTCGATTAATTTGAACTTTTATATTAACATTTAATTTAAAATAAAAATAAAAAAACATTTAAATACAAAAGATAAGTTCTTCCCCAATAGTTATAACGTAGAATATAACTTTTTATCACTTATGTTAATACACACAATATATTGTATAAAAATCATATTAAATCAGTAATTAATTGAGACATATAACAAAAATACATAGTTGAATTCACTTTTGATGTCAGTCAATAAATTTAGCTTTATTGTGAACCTCCAATTCTCAAAGTCAGATAATTAAATTATTTATTATTACGATATAAATCACATACAAAGTCAAACGAAAAATAATCTCCCTTTGTCTCCGAATCGCTTGGGGTGAATATTTAAAATGTTGCCGACACCTCAAAATACATCACGATTTACCGTCATTGTAACATCGGCCTCGTATTATCGCGCCCTATATCAGGAATTGACTTCATATTTTGAAGCCTCTCATTTATTATTATTTTATAACCCAAAGCCCACATCGCTGGGCGTTAGTTAAAATAATTTGTTTCTATGGTTTTCTAATAAAAGAAAAGCAGTCTAACTTACTCCGTATAACGATATCTATCTGTGAGTGAAAGTCCCATCAAAGTCAGCCCAGGCCTTTCAGAGATTAGCTGGAACAAACAGACAGATAGACAGAAAAAATAATTAAAAACAGACTTTATGTTGTAAGTATGTACTATGTACATATATACCGTATATATACTTTCATATGCATTTAGTGAGAAGCTAAGTTATTTATATGAACTGATAATCAGGAGTTTGATTTTCGCTCGCTATAATATTTGTGTAGATCGTTTCGGGGTGATAGTTTACCCCGGAATGATTATTGATTAACTTGATTGACTATTTTATTACACTTCTTAGCTCCGCTCGGGTTTGCCCCTAGCTACGAGTACGTTTAACCTAATATATAAAAATCTCGTGTCACAGTGTTTGGTATCGAACTCCTCTGAAACGGCTTGACCGATTCTTGTGATTTTTTTGTGTACATTTGGTAGGTCCGAGAATAGGTCGTCAGCTATTTTTATTCCCCTAGGTAATAAGGGTCGCTCTCTCCAGATATTTTTTTAGACCAAATTTTTTATATTTACATACAACAATACAAATCATTCCTCTTTATAATATTAGTAGGTACATAGATATTTCCAAACAAAAAAAAACAACAAAGTATATACTGCAAAATGGGTTGCAGTAGTTTGCTAACTGCTATAAGCTCTTACAAGTATGAATTGAAATGAGAGCACCTGCTAGTTGCTACCGATTCCATACTTTTGCTATTCTAAATACCAATTTTTAATGCTGCCATTCAGTTGTAGAGGGCTCTTGAGAATTAACAAACTTGTAACAACGTTCCCATGTTGTAAATTTGTTTTACCACCTTTGATTTTTTCTCCTCCATTTTTTTATCCGACTGCAACAAAGCACAAAAGAGGGTTATGTATTTGACTGTATGTGTGGTGATATTTGCGCTATTAATTGTTATAATGTAAAAAAAATTCTAAGACAACTTTTCTAATACAAATACCTTTATTCTGTTAAAACTGAATTATCCTGTTTTCTAATATACTCACATTTATCTTATAAAATCTAACTAGTAATATAACTAAGCTTTCTTCGCCCGGATTCGTCCCTGGGTTTGTAATACTATATTAATTCTAATAGTTACCTATTAACTCCAGCCTATTCTAAATTACATCAAAATCCGACCAGCCGTTTCAACATACATTAACACAAACATTCGTTTTATGTTTAGTATCAATTCTCATAATTCCCATACATTTTGTCGTAAGTTAGAAAACAGTGAATTTAATAATAGAGTAAGAACGGTTCCAAAAGAGCCAGCTATTTATTCCGAGAAGCTCTTGCACTTGCGCGTGGACTATTGTTTGAAAGTTGGGCGATTCTTTAAATTTGAATGCACCTTCCGTTTACACCGCGCCTTGACCTCAATGTCACTTTATTGTTCATTTTGCTCACTCATCTTATTTTTCTGAGAAAATTTCCTTATTTTTAATGCCTACTGTAAAATACTTAACTTTTTTATATAGTATTAGATAAAAATCTGTGATTATATTTTGAAATTTTTGATTAAAATTGTAATATAAGACTGGAGAAAGAGAAATCTAAAGTACATATATTTACATAGATTATAAACATAATAATCAAAAATGGTAGTGGTAAATCGCTCTGTTGGAAAATCAAAAAGAGCAGCTTCGAGTCCCGAGCCGCTTATTTAGCTTACAAATAGTAATATATGTACATAATATATGATATAACTAATATTATAAAGAGATAATAATTGATTTTTGTAATGGATAAACTAAAATGCCGCTAAACCGATTAAAATGAAACTTGGTTTGGTGATAGTTAAGACCTCGGGAAGGACATAGAATAGGTTTTATCTCCTAAATCATGAAACCTAAGGGAATGAACAGGGGGGATGAGAGTATGCAGGGGAATCAATCTTTCTTAAATAAGTGATACTGAGATTGAGATATTTTATTAATAAAATTACAAGAATTTTACAGGTCATACAATGAATTCATTTTTATACATTACTAGGGGCTCACCCTCGCTTCGCTCGGGTTCGTCCCTAGGTACGTGTTCTATATATTTACTTCGCACCACCCGGAATATATTTGCTGATTTAATTACCATTGCACGCACCATGGCAACGGTTATAACTGATACGTCAAATCAAACTTTTAGCTTTAAAAATGACGTAATTTCCATACAAACTTTCATCTCCTATTTCAGCCCTTTACAGCTCTTTTTCGCCTTAAAAAGTAGCCTATGTCCGTCTCCTGGCTCTAAGCTACCTCCCCACCAATTTTCAGCCAAATCGGTAGCCGTTGTTGAGTTATAAATAGTGTAACTAACACGACTTTCTTTTATATATATAGATTTTACATAATTATCAAATAATTACACATATTACACAGCATTTTGTCTTCTACATTATTGTTAGTATTTGTTTACACTTATTTTCTTAAAAATACGAAAATCATTACAATTTTACTTCCATATACAAAACATGGTGTGCTGTTATTATGAATGTATTTACTTCGACATAAATTAAGCTATGCTGTAGGAAGTGAGGTCAATTAACATATCTTTTAGTTAACGAGTAAAAATTTTGTCATATTTTGATGTCACTCCGAAGGGTATTGTAAATATTATATAGTTCTACGAGTATGTTTAACGTACTAACCATTATAATGTATTTAACACAACCGAGGAAAGCGAGGGCGACCCTGCTATGTTATGCCAGTTGTCGCGGGTTCGAGTCCCGCTGGGGACGTTCATTCGTTGAGTACGAATGTTTGTACTCCAGCTATGGGTGGTTATATTTATAATATTTAAAGTTAATTGTAGTGTGCCAACTATCTAGTATCCGTAACACAAGGCTCGTAGCTTACTATGGTTAACTAGATGGCACTGTGTGTAATAATGATCAACATATTTATTTATTAGTTTATTTTTTATATTAAATTAATAATTCATAAAAAGTATATTTCGAAATATAAAATTCACTTTACTAAAAAGGCTTTTACAGTAAAATTACGACTATGATTTCAACCCTTACGCAGTAAACCCCTAGTAATAAGTTTAACCAGTAATTCATAGCATAAGATTGAATCGCATAAGATCACTCGTAAGGGGCAGTCGGGACACTTCATTAGGTCAAATTAATCTGAGTAATATCCTTTACGTATTTCCCTTGCTCCGTTGCTCGAAGATAAGCTACCATCGGTTCATAGATCGACTACCAATGTGGATAGGCCGTTACTACGTGTTTTATGATAAAAGTAATAAAATATTATTGTAATTTGTCAGGTTTTAGTGATTGTTATATAATACTGTTATGATAATATAATCTGTGGCAACAAAGATGAACTATAAAGATAATTGTGGTCTGTGGTTTTGTAAAAAAAGATGGCGTCATCGAATACAGTAGACATAAGAGAAACATTGTAAGTTAAAAATAATAAATCGGTTTGCATCCATACAGTGTTTCATTTAAAACTACTAGCATTTCCCTCGGCTCCGCCCGCGTTCTGATCATGGCAGAAGGATGAAGATTTAGGGTTATAAGTAAGATGCCAAATCTTAAAAAAATGAAAAATAAAAATTGGTCTAAATATAAAAAATAAAAAATCTATAGAGGGCCACCCTTATTACTTAGGGGAACAAATAATAGCCTACGACCTATTCTCAGACCTACCAAATATACACAAAAAAGTTTGGCTGCAGGAATTTCATTTTTGAGGAATCTTGCATCGACGTGTAAAGAAACGAAGTGCTTATGTAAAGAATGAAAGAATGAATAAAGAAAAAAAAGCTCTCCTTTTTAGCAATTGTTTAAAAAAGCTATATTTTACTGGTTTAAAATTTTAATACGTTTTAAAATTATACCTCATATCTATAGCAATTATGCTTTAACTGATCAGAGCGCGCGTTGCTTTAATATTATGGAATTTTAAATCGCACCACAAAATGTTATCAAGATCACCAAAAAAAAGACCATCAATGCAAAGTGGCAGTGACTTTATAGGCAGTGTCAAAGTACTAACAGAGATAAAGGTTTGATTCCCATACTAATTCTTTAATTTTATTAAGACTACACAGTCTTGATATCGTTACGTAATAATAGTATTAGACTGAAAAATATTAATGTATTCCCGTGCATATTCCTTGCGAGTGGAAAAAAATTTTTTTTATTACAAAATTACTACGGTATAAATAGTTTTAGTTTTAGCGTATTGCGAATGTTACATACATACATGTATTTGGCTGGATATTTAAAACTATAATCTGAAATAACCCATAGACATATAAGAATGCGCCTCATTAAAGAGGGGTTAACTCGCTTATGACTACATAATATTTTATAATAAAGCCCCAAGGCACGTCTGTCTGTCTGTCTATTCGTGATAAGCTCAAAAACTTCTGAACGGATTATGATACTTATAGTTTTCACAGTATATGGGACAATTCATGGGTTTATTTTTTAATTACAGAAGATTAATTTATAATTACAGAAATATGATGATTACTGACTGGCTGATGACTTGGAGCTTTGGCGTGCGTCGCGTTAATGTTTTACAAAATTATTGCTCTTAAATTTGTTAAACTTGCTAACTTCGATGACTTCCGACGGATCCACGCAAAGCCAGGATAAGTCACTAGTCTAAGCATAATGGAGAACTTGACATCAATGGTAGGGTATTACTGCCAATAATACAAATGGGTAAGGAGGCACGCTATCTTATCGGTCGAAGGCTCGTGAAGGATTTTTTACTGTCTTGACTCTGAATAGGGGATTTTATTTGTTTTTATGCTTAGTTCAGATTTCTCTTACAATATTTTAAAAGCAAAAAAATCTCAATTTAATGCTTTTGTATTTGTACTTTGCCTTAATGTATTTGTACGGTACAAATTATAATATTGATTAATATAATATATCGTAGTAATAGGTCTTTATTACGAGTATATAATTATATTCTAATATAATGCAAGTTTAAATTACATATTATATTGATATATTTCGTAATATTTAAAAAACTCGTATTTAAGGTGGATTATCTCAATATTATAATGCGAAACAACCTGTTAGTAATAAAATGTATATTATAATCAACGTTTCGACATGTCCCTTATCATTTTTTTTTCGTAGTAAGAAAAATTGAATTTCTTAAAAAAGCTACTTGTGGAATTTCAGCCTTGATTTGATTGAGAGATAATTATTGACTTTAAAATGAAACTACCTTTTCGGATTTTGTCGCGGATTTATTTTGATTTTTAGTTCCCGACGTTTCGAATGCTTTACAGCAATCATGGTCACGGGAGAGACTAAGGTATTTGACGTCTCATAGGTTTATATACTTGTTACAGACAGTGCCTACCCACAATTTACAAAAATTTTGAAAATGGCATCAGAGTACCTTATAAAATTTTAATTCTAAACATTTATATTTAAATTTAAATAATTTAAAAATAATTTATAATTATGGCAATATTATTAACTTATTTTTAGCTAGTATTGTTATAATTATTATAATTTTTATTTTTAATATTAGTTATTCAAAAGTATTATGTAGTGTTGCTATTATAATAATACATATGTATATTTTCTTACCTATAAATTGTTTATGCTAAGTTGCATTTTATTATTTAAATTAATTTGATATAAGAAAATTAAGTTAAAATTGCTAAAAATATAAATTGAATTTTGATTATTTTAAAGTATTAAGCAACACTACAGCAAATTAAAAATAATGTAATCAAATCAAAATATGCTTAGATTTGACAGATTCTTTTGAATTATAATTTTTTAAATTTTTTAGAATTTAGATTGAAAGAAAGCTACTGCACGGTTCGGAAGGCAGTTTGTGCAGAGAAGAACCGGCAAGAAACTCTACACTTGCTCTTTTTAAAAAATATTTTAACAATATTGCAATACATACAATAATTATTATATATTAAATTTGACTACTTGTATCAAGATCTACACAGTATGAGCTAACTACATCCGACTGTCTATTATGATTACTTTTATTATTATTAGATTTTATTATATTGATTACAGGATCCCAAGAAGGTGGTAATACCCAGCCGTCCTCTCTATTAAAGTTAGGATGTTTTTTAATTTCAATTGCCTCGCGAATCATTCTAGGTCGATAACGAGTCTCTTTCGCGAGTATTTGAGGGTTATCAAAGCGAATATAGTGGCTGGGGCGATCCAGACTATGTTTACAGACAGCGGATGCAATATTGCGACGGTGCTTCACATCAGCTATGTGTTCTTTGATCCTAGTTCTAATAGATCTCTTTGTTTGTCCGATATACGAGAGCCCACAGTCACAATCAAGTTTGTATACTCCTGCATCTTGGAGAGGGATATGGCACTTGACTGATGGTAGAAACTGACTGATTTTCTTAGGCGGCTTGAAATATGTTTTGATAGAAGCACGCTTTAGGATGTAGCCAATCTTGTCAGTGACTCCTCTCACATAGGGGAGAATTGCAGGTACGCGCTCGACTGTGGCTGGTTTCACACGTTCACTGTGACGAGGGCGCGGCACTTGTAGCTTGTTGTCTCGCAGAACCTGCTTGACATGTTGCAGTTCTCCCGCCAGGTGTTGCTCGTCACAGATCCCTCGAGCTCTCTGAAACAAAGATTTTCCCACGGTAGCTAACTGTGAAGGGTGGTGGTGAGATTCACCATTCAGGTACCTATCAGTATGGGTCTTCTTTCTATACACAGTATGACTCAAGGTGTTATCTGGATTACGTTTAATTAAAACATCTAAGAAAGCTAATATATTGTCCGATTCTAATTCCATTGTGAATTGTATTTTAGGATTTATGGAATTAAGATGTTCTAGGAATACAGTTATTTTGTCAGTTGGTAATATTGTGAAAGTGTCATCTACATACCGCTTGTAGAACCGAGGGGTCACAGGTGATGTGTTTAGGGCAGTCTCCTCGAAGTCCTCCATGAAGATGTCGGCGACAACAGGGGAGACTGGCGAACCCATGGCCACTCCATCCACTTGCTTGTAGAATTCATCATTCCACAGTAGATAGCCAGATGTTAGGCAGTGTTTTAAAAGTTCTGTGTATTCAATCGGCATGTTGTAAGCCATAAGTTTCTTAGATATTATTTCAATACAGTCTTCTACTGGTAGGCTGGTAAACAAAGACTGTACATCAAAACTAACCATTGTTTCATTGTCCATGAGTTTTAGATGTTTAATTTCATTGACAAACTGGTAAGAGTCTCTTGTGAACGCACTTGTTTGACCTCTGAGTGGTGAGAGTACTTTTCCTACTAGTTTGGCCAATTTGTAAGTCGGCGAGTCGATTTGGCTCACAATTGGACGTAGGGGGGCGTTCACCTTATGTATTTTCGGAAGACCATATAGTTTAGGTGGTTTTGCACATGATGGAATAAGATCTTTGACATCTAGATTTAATTTGTCGGAGTATTTCTTAATCAACTTCTTAGTGTCATTTAAAACGGTGGTTGTTGGGTCCGTTTTAACCTTTTTGTATGTACTTTCATCCGACAACAGTTGTTTAATTTTATCATTATAATCTGATGTATCCATCACTACGGTTGCATTTCCTTTGTCTGCGCGAAGTACAGAGATATCTGACCTGTTGCGTAAGTTCTTCAACGCTAAATACTCCTGTTTATTGAGATTAGGTTTGGGCCTTGTACTACGACGTAACAAAGATGAAACATCTTGACGTATGGCCTCCATATCCTCAGTTTTCATAGTATTTTTGGCCAAGACATCTTCAACAGCGCAAATGATGTTCTCATAAGGGATGCGCGCCGGTGTAACAGCAAAATTCAAACCTTTGTTTAGTACCCGAATAGTAGAATCGTCCAGCGGTTGTTTTGACAGATTGACAACTGCGTGAAGTCCGCACGAGTGTGAGTCTGTGGTTGACGGGCGCGTTCCGTTATAATCTGCAATATTGCATCCGCTGTCTGTAAACATAGTCTGGATCGCCCCAGCCACTATATTCGCTTTGATAACCCTCAAATACTCGCGAAAGAGACTCGTTATCGACCTAGAATGATTCGCGAGGCAATTGAAATTAAAAAACATCCTAACTTTAATAGAGAGGACGGCTGGGTATTACCACCTTCTTGGGATCCTGTAATCAATATAATAAAATCTAATAATAATAAAAGTAATCATAATAGACAGTCGGATGTAGTTAGCTCATACTGTGTAGATCTTGATACAAGTAGTCAAATTTAATATATAATAATTATTGTATGTATTGCAATATTGTTAAAATATTTTTTAAAAAGAGCAAGTGTAGAGTTTCTTGCCGGTTCTTCTCTGCACAAACTGCCTTCCGAACCGTGCAGTAGCTTTCTTTCAATCTAAATTCTAAAAAATTTAAAAAATTATAATTCAAAAGAATCTGTCAAATCTAAGCATATTTTGATTTGATTACATTATTTTTAATTTGCTGTAGTGTTGCTTAATACTTTAAAATAATCAAAATTCAATTTATATTTTTAGCAATTTTAACTTAATTTTCTTATATCAAATTAATTTAAATAATAAAATGCAACTTAGCATAAACAATTTATAGGTAAGAAAATATACATATGTATTATTATAATAGCAACACTACATAATACTTTTGAATAACTAATATTAAAAATAAAAATTATAATAATTATAACAATACTAGCTAAAAATAAGTTAATAATATTGCCATAATTATAAATTATTTTTAAATTATTTAAATTTAAATATAAATGTTTAGAATTAAAATTTTATAAGGTACTCTGATGCCATTTTCAAAATTTTTGTAAATTGTGGGTAGGCACTGTCTGTAACAAGTATATAAACCTATGAGACGTCAAATACCTTAGTCTCTCCCGTGACCATGATTGCTGTAAAGCATTCGAAACGTCGGGAACTAAAAATCAAAATAAATCCGCGACAAAATCCGAAAAGGTAGTTTCATTTATAATGTCGAATATTCGCGTAAATCTAAGAAAGTATTATGTGAACCAGTACGGACTGGAAATCGCAAACAAGATTCGCCGGTTAGAAGATCTAAAGACAAAGCGTGCAAGATTATTAACATCCCTAACATTCTTGAAGAGATGTCGTGATCATCGTCTCATTCCTACGTGTGTTAAAATATCTACTAAAAAGAACATTCGAGGAAGCGCTAAGATCATAAACCAGGCAAGTTTTAAGTTGTTACGGACAGTGATTCGTCAAAACCGTCGCGATCTACGCAGTAACGACCGGGACATCGAACAAACGTCCGACGATGTTAAGACAGTGTTGACACCATATGATTTCAACGAATGCATTGACACTTTAAATAAGCGCGAAACATCTAAATATAATCAATGCAAAATTAAGCATATTTCAAAATATAAAAAACTCGTTGAAAAATTAAACATCAAACAGACAAAGAAATTCAAAGATTATAACGGAACGCGCCCGTCAACCACAGACTCACACTCGTGCGGACTTCACGCAGTTGTCAATCTGTCAAAACAACCGCTGGACGATTCTACTATTCGGGTACTAAACAAAGGTTTGAATTTTGCTGTTACACCGGCGCGCATCCCTTATGAGAACATCATTTGCGCTGTTGAAGATGTCTTGGCCAAAAATACTATGAAAACTGAGGATATGGAGGCCATACGTCAAGATGTTTCATCTTTGTTACGTCGTAGTACAAGGCCCAAACCTAATCTCAATAAACAGGAGTATTTAGCGTTGAAGAACTTACGCAACAGGTCAGATATCTCTGTACTTCGCGCAGACAAAGGAAATGCAACCGTAGTGATGGATACATCAGATTATAATGATAAAATTAAACAACTGTTGTCGGATGAAAGTACATACAAAAAGGTTAAAACGGACCCAACAACCACCGTTTTAAATGACACTAAGAAGTTGATTAAGAAATACTCCGACAAATTAAATCTAGATGTCAAAGATCTTATTCCATCATGTGCAAAACCACCTAAACTATATGGTCTTCCGAAAATACATAAGGTGAACGCCCCCCTACGTCCAATTGTGAGCCAAATCGACTCGCCGACTTACAAATTGGCCAAACTAGTAGGAAAAGTACTCTCACCACTCAGAGGTCAAACAAGTGCGTTCACAAGAGACTCTTACCAGTTTGTCAATGAAATTAAACATCTAAAACTCATGGACAATGAAACAATGGTTAGTTTTGATGTACAGTCTTTGTTTACCAGCCTACCAGTAGAAGACTGTATTGAAATAATATCTAAGAAACTTATGGCTTACAACATGCCGATTGAATACACAGAACTTTTAAAACACTGCCTAACATCTGGCTATCTACTGTGGAATGATGAATTCTACAAGCAAGTGGATGGAGTGGCCATGGGTTCGCCAGTCTCCCCTGTTGTCGCCGACATCTTCATGGAGGACTTCGAGGAGACTGCCCTAAACACATCACCTGTGACCCCTCGGTTCTACAAGCGGTATGTAGATGACACTTTCACAATATTACCAACTGACAAAATAACTGTATTCCTAGAACATCTTAATTCCATAAATCCTAAAATACAATTCACAATGGAATTAGAATCGGACAATACATTAGCTTTCTTAGATGTTTTAATTAAACGTAATCCAGATAACACCTTGAGTCATACTGTGTATAGAAAGAAGACCCATACTGATAGGTACCTGAATGGTGAATCTCACCACCACCCTTCACAGTTAGCTACCGTGGGAAAATCTTTGTTTCAGAGAGCTCGAGGGATCTGTGACGAGCAACACCTGGCGGGAGAACTGCAACATGTCAAGCAGGTTCTGCGAGACAACAAGCTACAAGTGCCGCGCCCTCGTCACAGTGAACGTGTGAAACCAGCCACAGTCGAGCGCGTACCTGCAATTCTCCCCTATGTGAGAGGAGTCACTGACAAGATTGGCTACATCCTAAAGCGTGCTTCTATCAAAACATATTTCAAGCCGCCTAAGAAAATCAGTCAGTTTCTACCATCAGTCAAGTGCCATATCCCTCTCCAAGATGCAGGAGTATACAAACTTGATTGTGACTGTGGGCTCTCGTATATCGGACAAACAAAGAGATCTATTAGAACTAGGATCAAAGAACACATAGCTGATGTGAAGCACCGTCGCAATATTGCATCCGCTGTCTGTAAACATAGTCTGGATCGCCCCAGCCACTATATTCGCTTTGATAACCCTCAAATACTCGCGAAAGAGACTCGTTATCGACCTAGAATGATTCGCGAGGCAATTGAAATTAAAAAACATCCTAACTTTAATAGAGAGGACGGCTGGGTATTACCACCTTCTTGGGATCCTGTAATCAATATAATAAAATCTAATAATAATAAAAGTAATCATAATAGACAGTCGGATGTAGTTAGCTCATACTGTGTAGATCTTGATACAAGTAGTCAAATTTAATATATAATAATTATTGTATGTATTGCAATATTGTTAAAATATTTTTTAAAAAGAGCAAGTGTAGAGTTTCTTGCCGGTTCTTCTCTGCACAAACTGCCTTCCGAACCGTGCAGTAGCTTTCTTTCAATCTAAATTCTAAAAAATTTAAAAAATTATAATTCAAAAGAATCTGTCAAATCTAAGCATATTTTGATTTGATTACATTATTTTTAATTTGCTGTAGTGTTGCTTAATACTTTAAAATAATCAAAATTCAATTTATATTTTTAGCAATTTTAACTTAATTTTCTTATATCAAATTAATTTAAATAATAAAATGCAACTTAGCATAAACAATTTATAGGTAAGAAAATATACATATGTATTATTATAATAGCAACACTACATAATACTTTTGAATAACTAATATTAAAAATAAAAATTATAATAATTATAACAATACTAGCTAAAAATAAGTTAATAATATTGCCATAATTATAAATTATTTTTAAATTATTTAAATTTAAATATAAATGTTTAGAATTAAAATTTTATAAGGTACTCTGATGCCATTTTCAAAATTTTTGTAAATTGTGGGTAGGCACTGTCTGTAACAAGTATATAAACCTATGAGACGTCAAATACCTTAGTCTCTCCCGTGACCATGATTGCTGTAAAGCATTCGAAACGTCGGGAACTAAAAATCAAAATAAATCCGCGACAAAATCCGAAAAGGTAGTTTCATTTATAATGTCGAATATTCGCGTAAATCTAAGAAAGTATTAATTATTGACTTCCTATACAAGGGATGATTTTTGAGATAAAAACTAATATAAATGTTCTTCTTAGGCTCTCCTACTGTCCTTCACACGAAATTCCCTCTAAATCGATTTAGTTGATTTTTAGTTAATCCATTGCAAACAAACACGTTATTTTCTGTCTATAATAGCAATATCGACTATAATTTCGGATTCCGTTGCGATTTTTGAGTCTTTGTTCCCGATGTTTCAAATTTTTCACATTACTTCAAACATATCAAAAAAAAACGTTTCAAATTTTAATTTTAAACTATAATTATATTACCTATTAATTCAAGACCGTATTTATCCAAGAAATATAATAATTTATAATTTTCTTTTATTTCGTTCGACAAAATCCGAAAACTTGGTTAATTTTTAAAATATTAGTGTGTAGAAAAGTTTTAACTACTCACATTATTACGTATTGGTTGTGTAAAGCCAGCTATATACGGCTATACACTGCTCCAATTATAATATTGTTCTATTCAATCTGGAACTAAGCCATTAAGTCACTTGAGTGGTTGCCGGATTGACTTACATCGGCTTACGTGTCTAATGTCGCATTACACGTACTAACCACCCGTGATTAGGTTTCAAGGTATTTGTATATTTTGGAGGGACAAAGACAAAATCTTGTTATTTTTGAGTTTTAGGTATGAACAGTAATATTTGGTGTCCTTTGTAATAGTAGTGTCGGTAATGTTTCACAAGTTACCTGTTCTCGCTTTATCCAGGCTTTAGATATGTTAATTTATCTTTATAAGAATTAATAAGCAAATATTACATCGTAATAATATTACATTATTAATAATTAATCAAGATTTATTACACATAAAACAAGTTTATTGATAAATATAAATATTATTAGGAATATCATAGTTTTTTATAGTCTATCAAAAAAAGAAAATAGCTCTTAAGTTAGAAAAAGCTGACCTAAAGTATGTGAGTTTAATATATTTTTCTTAAGCCTTATATTTTTTTGGCTTGTAGAATCTTGTCCATTTTGAAATCAGAGGCAGAAATTTTTATTTATAGGCATAAACGTGACCGCATTACAGAACTTAATTGTAATATAAGTATATATTTCCCTCAACAGCCCTTAAAATATTTAATACAGCAATACACTTGTGGAAGTGCAAATATTTAACGGTTGACCCACTTCTGTGATAGGGCCTTTCGGGAATTTAGGTGTACATTTTATAATTACGTTACGAGTATAATATAGGCCTCTCGTTTTATATCACGAGAGCTAAATCAAAAGTAGTTTGATTAAAGTTCCGATATTATAATGATATATTTTCATATACTAGCTATTTCCTGCGACTCGTTTGTTTGAATAAGCAAAATGTACCACATATTGGCCTACTATATTTATTTATATGATTTCACTTAGCCTATGCGTTATTAGGAATGATGTCGATGTTGTGGTAAAGATCTTTTACTAAATTAAGCGACTTTAAAACCTATCCTATCAAAAAATATATACTATTATGTACATTGTACATATATTACAAATGAAACTACCTTTTCGGATTTTGTCGCGGATTTATTTTGATTTTTAGTTCCCGACGTTTCGAATGCTTTACAGCAATCACGGTCACGGGAGAGACTAAGGTACTTGACGTCTCAGAGGTTTATATACTTGTTACAGACAGTGCCTACCCACAATTCACAATTATTATTTTTTTAAATGTCATCAAAGTAGCTTATAAAATTTAATTTTAAACATTTTATTTAAATTTAAATAATTTAAACAATATTTCATTAATATGGCAACATTATTAACTTATTTTTAGCTAGTATTATTATAATTACTACAATTTTTTATTTAGATATTTGTTTTTCAAAAGTATTATATATTGTTGCTATTATAATAGTATGTATATTTTGTTACCTATAAATTGTATATGCTATGTTAGATTTTAGCGAAGACGAGCTTCCTCGCATAACTGAATGATATGGGTTCGAATTTGGGTCTCGCACCTTTGATATTTTCATGTGCGAATCATTTCTAACATATTAACCACTTTTCTACGTTTTGGTGGTGGATTATGAGTTGATCCCCTATGTATTGAAGGGAGGCTTACAGAAATATTTTTATTAACTGAATTTACAAATACATTCATAGCTCCGCTCCTAAATGTCGCTGTGTAATTACTTATTGAAAAAAATAATAATAATATAATATACATTTGTTCCGAACCACACCAGTACATTCAGAGATTAGCACATTTAACCAAAAAAGTACCGAGTGCTTTTTATATAAAATATTAAGAAATTTTGTTAAATATTTGATGCCTGAAATTGATGACATTTGATTAAATCCGCAGAAGTTGAAAATTTAGGAAGTCCGTTATGAAAAAATATGAAAATATTACTATTTAAAGGATATAAAAATTAAGAATTATAATTTTTTCTCGACTTAAGATTTTTTTCTAATGTGAATGTGCATGAATGTACTTACAGTACATAAAATACACGTCTCATGATGTACCCTATCTCCTACACGGTGCCGACATACTCGTTACTAAAAAAATGGCGGCTGTACCTAATTCAGCTAACATTATATTTTGGCCAATTTGAAAATCATTTTATCTTAACAATATTTTATACACAGCGATTTTTTATTAAATTGAATTACATTCTGTGATTCAATTTTTATATTAGCAAAAAAATCTAATGTATCTTAATCACAAAATATTTTATTATTAAAGACATCCCAAATAAGATTTTTTACAACACTTTCTGCAACACGGATATTTTTTCTTTCTAGATGGTTTAGTTTTTCTTCGATTATCGTCCTCTTTGCTATTCGTACAATTATTAGTACCTCCTTCAGAAATCTTCTCTTTACAGTGCACTTTTTTGTCACTCTTAACTCCTTTTTTATTCCTGCCCTTATAACCAAATCTTGGGCATTTTTCATAAACTCCAGATATTAACATTTGCTTCTTCTTTAGCTTATATTGTTTTAGTCGTTCTTTTTCTTTCTGTTTCTCTAATGCCCATTTTTGTATTTCGTTTTGCATTTTTTGTCTATTTTCTAGAATATCTTTCCATTCGGTTGCTGGAACCTTTTTAGGTCTCAAAACCGCTTCAAAATCAAATATATCTTTGGGAGACGTTCGCTTTGTATGGAGATTTGATGAATTAAGCATTTGTTTAAATCTTCTTCTACTTTCTGTATCAACCTGAAACGTATCGTCTTTAACTGTATTGCTTATATTCATAACAGTTATATTAACTCGTTTCATATGTTCTTTTAAATCTTTCATATATTTGAGGCCTATTAAAGTGTCACTATCGTTAACTTTCTGCAGTGATTTTACACTTTCATCTATAGCTTCGTTGATTTGTTTAAAAAGTTCAATCTTTTCTTTTTCGAGCTTTTCGATACCTTTATAGCTTCTTCTCCCAGTTATAGCGACAGCAATTTCACTTATAAAATATATGAGAACAGCACTTATTAACATTTTTGTGTATTGGTTAAAAATAAAACGTATTTGAACAAAAATATGTGAGCTGTGTTTATAATCTTAAACATAAAAAGAACATAAAATATTTCGTGATAAAGTGGAAATAGCTGCACTAAAGATTTATACGACTGGAAATTTTATATGAAAATAGTTTATATAATATTCATTCGAAATATCAACTTTATATATTTTGGTTACAGTTTACGCTTTTATATTTTGAGTGAAATTATTCAAAGCCAAGAATTTATAATTTAAATGTATATTTATCATATTATTTTATTACTGACATGCTATAATTATGATCGCTTAAGTCTTAACAACATATCGACAGAGATAACGACAGGCAATGGTAGCCTACTTGGTAAAGCGAATGAAGTGGGTTCAAAACTGGCGCCTACGTAAGCGGTAATTATGTTAGAAATTATTCGTATATAAGATTATAATATTTAGGAAACACATATGTATATTCCTATAACCAAATCATTTCTGACATAATCACTTTGCGGTGAAAAAAAAAACATGAGAAAACCTACTGTATATCTAAAAGAGCCTAGCTAGTTTTCAATGATATATGAAATCATCCAAATATGGTCTGATTTCCCTCGTATCGAAGGGAAACTTGTGGCCAGCAGTGAGACTATATACATATACACTATAAAGGCTGAATGTAATACAATATATTAATATATATTATTATTATAAATGTAGATTATTGGGGCCTGAAGAATTCTATTATAGTCTTAATAACTACATTATAGTTAAAGTTAAAATCGCCCACCGCACTGTACTGAGCCGCACTTTTGTTTGTTAGGACTATTCTCAAAAACGTCTGAAAGATAATAATTTTGTAAAATTATAAGTTAAATGTTATATGAAGTTGTCAATAAATAGCTACCATTATAATCATTTATATGAATTAGTTTCAAAAAAGAAAAGAATGGAACAAGGATTGGTCACTAGAATCAAGTTAAAGCATCATCAAAATTTTAAAATCTTTAGTCATTTTTGTAATATGAGAATAAAACATAACAGCTGCACTTTACCTAAACCATTTTGCATTCATATCCATAAATGCCTTGTGCCACGTACTTAAAAATTTAAAAACATATTTATGTAGCCCAAAAACGTGAATATTTTACGTCTCTGCAGAAAACCAGATATAACGGTCCCTTTTTTAATTCCAGGCATCATAAACAGGGTCGGATGTTGCATTAAACTAATCAGAATCACTTCGCTCGGGAGTATTTTTTATATTTTTATCTTAACGACTGTCTTTTGAGCTCTACCATTTGTTTCGTTATTGTATCGTATTTTTCAGTCTGTTTCATAAAAGTTGTGAGATGTTCTGTAATTTCGAGTTTTACAATACATTTTGTGAATTTTTCATGAAAATGATTTCGTTACCGTTTTTATTCGATAATCTTACTAATATTAAATTTTAATTTATGTTTGGATGAATTTTTGTTTTTTTTTTTGTGGATGTTTGACACAAAGATTAAAGTCTAGAATAGGCTACTTTTTATCTTGAAAAAATGTACTGTTCCTGTGAGATATATTTATTTTTGTTTTTAATTACGAACGAAGAGAATTGCTAACAAAATTATAACTACTTTTACGTATCTACGTGCTATGAGAATTGCATATGCTTATCTCCTTTTAACTAATATGCTGAATGTATAATAATTGCCAAGAAATCTGCATTTCTATAAGAACTTAACTAGATAACGAATTTTGCCAATCAATAACCTATTATTTTGGACGAGCGTTTGGAAAAAACTATAATAATGCTAACATTAGTCAGTATTATGTTTAATTTACATCAAAATTCAAAATGATTTTAATCCTTTTTTTTAATCTCGGACCCATAGTAGTGGCAGCGACAGCCATTACATTGATGACCGCGCTTATCAGCACCAAGCCTTAATGCCTGTCCTTTACTTCATGCTATTGTCGATGTTTCAATCAGCGGAAGATCGCGCTTTGTTAATTAGTAGATGGACTTAGTCTGTACTTTACAAGAAGATCTATGTTTTTCTCATTTTTGTGTTATTTAGTTCTCGTATATTTTTTAGTTTTAGAGGTCGCCCTGTGGTCGAAATTCGACCATAATTAATAACTAATAATATAATATATACAGATAAATGAGTTTATTATGGTTATGTTTGACAAATACATGGTGATGTGTGTAATGTTTGTTTCATTTGTTTTAATGTATTTTTATGCATAATTTAAAAAAAATATTAGCATTCTGCTCTCCTTCTCTATATAAACTATATGCGTAATTCCATGATCTGTCGGCGAAATTTTCGTAAAAAGGTCTCTTATTTGATACATTGCCTTCTGTCTCCATATTCTGGTGAATTCTATTAATACATCATTAACGCATTGATTAGAAAATTCTAGTTCTAAATAAATAATAAAATAATGAGTTTATTTTATTCCTAGTCTCAAAAGAGTTTTTACAAGATTACAAATCTCCTCTGCTTTTCCATTTACTTTCCATAATTCCTCCTTTTTTTCATCTCGACTTATTAATTTTAAGCAATGATCGCTTTTAATTAATTTCTTTCTCGATAAACCCCAATAATTATCTTAAAGCCGCACAAATGTTACGTTTCCGGTACATTTTATAAGTATTATTTTGATTAATACGAACGTATTTACTGACTTGGAAATTGTATTGAAATGAATCTACCTTTATGGTAATTGATAGTACTAGTGTTCATTGTTCACTGCCACCTTTTGAAAATTTGAGGATAACATAGTCAAGTATATTATGTACATATGAATAAATTTTACCTATCTATTTATAGAGAACAAGCTTTAAATATTTTTATATATAATTTATATTATCTTTGATTCCACTAAAGTCAATTACTGCTAAAAAAAGAAAAATCATTAAGGAAATGAAGAGAAAAATGTAATGAATTGTTTTTTTTCTTTTCCTATATACTCAGTAGTAGTACTTCATAATATCGACTCGCCTTCGCTTTGGTCAAGCTTGTCTCTAGGTACGTTTAAATTTTTTGAAAGGCCTAATTCTTTTTCTATAGTAGCCTAAGTTACACATTATAACTTTAGCTATCTGCTAGTAAACGTACCGGCAAAAAAGTTCCGACTCCTTCGGAATTTAGTCAGAATCAATCGACAGACAGAAAGACAAAAAAATATAAAAAAATTGTGATTTAGTAAAAATTTATAATTTGATATACAGTAATATCACGTACTTACCTATGCCAATTCATAACTAATAATAAAAGTTAAAGCTACCGAACTCTCGGTGAGCGAGTCAGATTCGCACATGCCCGATTGTTAATGGACGTAGTTAAGCAGAAAGGACTCAACCCACACTTTGGTCAAAAATGAGTTATTTACGCCAAACAGGTCCTAACAGTTGGTTCTACCACTCAACAAAAAAGATCCGTGATTCTATAACTATAAGATAGTTTTTTTAATGATAGGAACCAACCCACATATAAGAAAGGTATCTCTCCATAAATCTGTGTAATGACCCAGACTGTTTGGGTCATTTTTAATAAATCCAATTTTAAAGAACAGATATATGCCAAAGCACTTGAGTCGTTTCTGTTATATTACCTTACTTAGAAACTAGTACATACTTTATTCAACTAAAAGGACTCAAACTGTGTGGGTCATTTCTGATAAATTGATTTACAATGAAGCAAGCCCATTTTGTATTTAGCTAAAATGACTTAAGCTATGTGGATCGTTCGACCGATACTCTTATTGTTTTATTATAACGACCCAAACTATGTGAATCATTTCTGATAAATTGATTAAGGAAGAAATAAGTCAATTTTTGCATTCAGCTCAAATTTTTCACGCTATATATCTTCTATAACTCGTATATTAATACGTTTCGTTAAAAACAATGAAGAACCAAGAACGTATAGATAAAGAAATTTAAGTGGTAATTTGTAAGGACATATTAATATTCAATATTCACATAATATTTTCAAATATCTTCTGAAAAAAATCATTGCAAAAACAAATGCTACCTACTCGGAGCTTTAAAGTAAAGCAATAGTTATAAAACCTTAAACACCTATTAAGGTAGACAACTGAGTGGTTTAAAGAGAATACTAGAAGGAGATGTAGAGTTTTTTAATAATTATTAAAACCTTTACCTAAATGCAAGTGTCATTATACAATAGGGAACAATGGTAACTGACAGTCTCCTTTTTTTTCATTTAACGTTGGAACGCGTTTTCGCATATGGTTATTTTTCATTTTATTTTTTCAGTACTATTTTTTACTAATGCTATACTCTTATGTATAATGGTGTTCTATATTGATGTGTGGTGTTTGTGATGTGAAGTGTAGGAACATATTTTTCTCATGAAGTTTTTCCGACTTATGCGACAGGATATAAGTATTTCTCTTACTATCTGAGTATTATCATAATACTCTGCGCTGAATGAGTCTGATGCTATCGAGTTGATGCTAGCAGTAAGCTAGCTATGTCCCAATATATTTATTATTATTTATTATTTAAATATCCCTCCGTCTTAATAGAGCGTTGCAGGATCGCTTACGCATTCAACCGAAGACCCCGACGGCAGGTTTGCTTAAGCAGATCACAACCAAGGGGTTGCTCCATAGTCCGCATAGTACCTGAATTAACCTGCACGACACACCAACCATCTAAGTGGGCCATCTCTAAGTGCATCTGCTAGCTTCGTGGCTGGCTGGGACTGGCAGTTACGTAAAAGTGGGATAGTTGTAGAAGAAATTTACGAATTATCTGGACGAAAACAAAAGTATGCACGGCGAAGACGAAGAAGCCTGTTTCGTTAGAAACCTTAAAAAAATGTTATGAATATTTTTATGTATTCAATGCCCCACAGGACTGGGCACGGGCCTCCGTTATACGAGACGGATCAAGTCATAGTCCATCACACTGCCCAAAAGCGGGTTGGTATGTGCTCCGCAGTTCTCTCAGTTATGCAGGTTACTTCTCTACTCTTAGTTACTTCTCTGATATCAGAGTGTCTCAGCAATACTGTTGGGTAACCCCTTAGCTAAAACCTTTGTCGGGACGACGTGGTTGAATGCAGTAAAGATCCTGCGACGCTCCATGAAGACGGGAGGTTTTGTAACTTTTTAGTGGGTGGTACTGACATTTAACAAAGGAGCTGAGTGATGAGAATCACGGAGACGAATAGAAACTATCTTTTAGGAACTTTGTTCTTTTTTTATAAATATTCTCTTTACAAATTAATCAATCAATTTGTTTTTAAATATTAGTTCTTTAACAAGTCTTGTAACTTAGGTCCTTTTTGAGAAATTAAAATAAACGCTTACTCATATTAAACTCAAGTTAGCAAAAACGACTCAACCCACATTTTTTCCAAAAATAAAAAAAACTACATCATTATTTACAATTCAAATTTACTCATTAAAATATAAATATATTTACCCATACGTTACAATATTTCAAAATATTCCAAATCTAACATCATGGCAGCAATTCTCATCCAAACTTAAAACGCCGATAACTCAAAAGTTACTTTTTGTGGGTTGAGTCCTTTCTGCTTAACTACGTCCGTTTAATCGTGTAATAATTGAATAAATATTTTGAATTACAGAATATATGAAACACAGGAAACAATTTCACTAGTTTTAATACATTTTACGTTACACATGCGTTAAAACACTAACTGCATAAGTAATAGTGCAAGTAAATGCTAACCTGCATAAAGCTGCATAAGTTGAGCATATATACATTAGAAAGGTCTATTTTTGAGGGAAAACTAAAAAGGAGATATTTAAAGTTATCGCACACTCCATTAATATTTACTTAGTGTTTAAAAGATATTTTCTGGCGAGCTTAAGAATACGGCTTTGAAACTTTATGCAGCTTCGTTAGAAATTTTTAAATTTTCATTCTTAAAACCCTAAGAATCTTAAGGAGTGAAGTATGGCCATTAAGCAAGTGATAAATAAAATTTTATATTATATACGAGATACTTGAAATATTAATCTATTATCCACTAGCTTATGAACCCCTTCATTTGGGTTAGTTCTTGCGCCTTACATTTTTGGTATTATAAGGAAAAGATTTACATTTTTTTAACCTATAGGTATCATTATAATTTTGTTTTAAGAATTCTTTTTAATTTTTGACTTCATAATGAAGTACATAAATTGAACATATAATAAAATTATAAAACAGGCGAATCTGTACATTAAATATCTTTGGAAAGTCGGTGAAGTCTTTAAAGTTCAGTTCATTGAAGTTTTCGAAAAAGATGCCGAAATCAGAGTTCTGACGATTTTCGTTGTGTGAGACTGTGTCACGAGTAAATCACTATGAAATTGTTCACGTACGGACAATTTTCAGCCTCATTACTACTTGATGATATAGTGAAGAAAAAACATCATCAAAAACCTACATCAGGTAGAACCTAACTAGCTTTTCATGTAAAGACTACCTTGATTTGGTAAAGGTTATGGAGTATGTTATAATTCACTCTCAAATTCAGTTATTACTTTTTTACTAGCGACTCTCCTTTGCTTCGTTTGTATACATCTCTAGGTAATTACGATAGTGTGTGTGCTACTTTAGAATATATTCTTATTTTGTACTAAATTCTATCAAAATCGATCCAGCAGTAACTAAATATTACAAACATAAATTCATACATACGCACCCATGTATATACACACGTAAGCGCACAGGCACACAAAAAATAATGTATTTCGTCTAACTTTCGTCATTTTATTCCGTGCATTTTCTGGCCACAAACCTTTCCCGAAGTAACAATCGCATTCAATTACGTCAACCCTCACAAAATTATCGGTGACGAAACCTCGATGGATGTAGAGTAGAATAGTGACGTCAAATTATCATCTAAAACACTGAGGCTCTATATTTAAAATACACTGTAAAATGTAATTACGCTTCTAACAAATGCCTTCTTACTTTGTGAAATAATATTCTGTTTCATTATAAAGGAATTCCTTTCGAAGACACCTACAAAATGTAATAAAAAACGTTCTTTAAGTCATGCACAGAAATTCTGATGTTTTTAATAGTTAAATAAATCCGTTTTATAAAAATCTTATATGACAATGTTTTTATATAAAATTTTGTGTATGAACATTTGTATTAACCATATATTATATAAAATTTCTATCTCTTAAAGAGAAAAGTCATCCTTTGTACAGAACCTGCTTTCTGTTTTCATATGTATATATTTTTGTGGTACATAAATAAATAAATAAAAAATTGGCCGTTAACTTCACCTTTGTAGAGTCCAGTATAGTTATAATAATAACGCTAAGTTTGAGTTTAACCTATCAAAACGTTACTGTTGGAGTGAAACAAAAGTAAATCTAATTTTTAAATCTTGCGAATATTTGACATTTAAATAAATTCACCAAAACAAATCTTAAAACTGTTAATTTCAAGTGGCTGATATGATCGATTCAGAAATAGCATAGTGGAATGTATAAAAATATTCTTTTTTTTTTCTAAAGAAAAAACCTTATTCTATAACTTCATTTAATTCGAAAATTTTTTTGTCTATTTCTTTCGAAAAGTATTTTTTTTAATAAAAATTTGTATTTTTAAGTATTTTTAAGTTAAAAACATTCTTGAATATAAATTTCTACAAAAATACCTAGAAATTTAGTTCGACAGCGTCTGCTACTTGTTGTCACACCGCAAGAATAATTGCATTCTTCTCCCTCGTTAAGGTATAATTGACTCGGTACCATTCTTTTTCTACTGAGGCTAGGATAGTTGCGATCTTTGAGAGCAATCAAACTCTCTATCATAAAGTTAGTTTAACCTAACACCTTGGTAAAAAAGAGGGTCTCATTTCACTTCAAATATTTCAAATATTTAAATAGTCCGATTTCAGTGATTTTTTCGTATTGGATATTATAAATATTTTTAAAGTCAATACAAGCTAACGCAATGCTTAGATTACAAATTCGATTACCAATCAGTATTTTTTTACTTTTTAGTGTTTTTCACTCATTTTTATGTTATTCAGAGATCGTTATGACTTGTTTACAGATTATGAATATTTGATTGATAACATATTTCTTTCATGGAAACCATGGAGATTAAAGACCAGGAGGACCATCGCTTCATACTAAAGCATTACCCGCCTGTCTCTGAAAATGTGTAGAATTTACAACGCGCCGCCGTCGGTAAGTAGTATCTGTGAAGTTAGCTATTTATGAGTACTGTCACTATTGTGACAACGTGAAGTTAGGCATTGAGACAACATAGCGATCACAGCGCCTCCTTGGTTTGACAATATTTCTGAGACACTACATTCTAGGGCCTTGGTTCTCCTGGTCTCTAATCTCCATGATGGAAACTGTATTGACGCTGTCAAAGAAATAGCGATGTATTTTTAAGAGAAATATTGTTTATTATGATAAATAAAAATAGACCATTGAATTGTTTGACGTTCTGTATATTTGATCCATTCGTTTCATCTCAATATTGTATTCTGAGTAACACTAATGAGACTAGGTAAGACAATGAGAATCGAATTGAATTTATAGATTGTAATATAATATTACAGACATTGAAGATTTTGATATTTCATTTCTGTTTGCTTTATTTGAAAACAAAAGATAAAAATAATTTATTCATTCTAGTGACGTCATTTGGGTATTAGTATACTACACATTGTATTACTCGTATATATTCGTACATTTGTGATGAAGATGTCCTTCTGACTGATTTCGGTCACGGCGGTTAAGACAAGCGCCAAGACAAGACTACTGTTTTATAAATAAATATCTAAGTATCTCCTACAAATGTGCGCATAAACACAACACACTCTTACTAGTATTATTCATTCTTAATATATATCATATATCAAAAAAATAATTGATGTGGAACGTTAATTTGACACGGCTGATAACCGAAGGGTCAAGACGCCGAACCGACGGTTTTACGTCATCTCCGTGAAACCGCTTACTCTCTAACTTCGAACTGTTATAGGGACTTTCTCAACAAAAAGACTCAATAACTAAAGTGGAACTGAAAAACAAGATCTCCGGATGGGCGGTTGTACACTCTTATTATTAAGCCACGAAAACACTTATGTATGCGAGCACTTATAGCATAACAAACAAGAAGGTGGGCATGCTCTTAATTCGAAAGGTTAGCATAATTTAATGTTAAAATGAGTCGAATCCCACGTCGGGCGCCATTTATTTAATATGCAGCTGTTAATAAACTTTGCAACATTTTTTTTATAAGTATAATTTGAGTAAATAAAATTCTAAATATTGTATACTCTTAATATATAACATTTCTTTAATATAACAATGAATAAAAAAAATCAAATCGACTGATTCAATATTATATTACTCAAACTGTTTAAATGCAGGAAGCTGAAATCCGAAAAGTTTTTGATAAATCTTTCAAATTCCAACTTTAAAAGGGGTGAAAAGAAGCGGGAAAAAGTTTTTTATGAAATTTCTGTATCTCGGTAGCGCAAGGTGTCGGCCGTATAAATTGGTATTAAAATATTCCTTACAAATAGATGGGTTCGTGTTTTATGAATATTTTCGAATTTGTAGGGAGTTTCGAAAGGTTTGAGGGAATCAAAGATTTTGTAAAGCTTTCAACTTATTAAAATTCAGTCCTTGTTGAACATAACAATGTTATATATTTTCCGTAAAGCTCAATAAAGCCATATTATTCCGATAACTTCGTTAACATGGCTGTCTGCGAAACCATAGTGATTTAAACAACGAAAAAACGATAAACGTTTATTTACATTTAAAGTAAATAAATATAAAAGTTATGATATTTTTCAATTGGTTAAATACTATAAGCTTTTTTGTTTTATTTTTCGTGTTTATATTTTGCTTTTTTTATCGTTTTGTAAACAAAAAGTATACAATAGAAATTGTGAATATAGAAAAAATATTTATATATATCCTTACTTCAGTGAGTGTAGAGTAAACAACACAGAAACTACAGTAGCTCAAGTTAAAACAAAATATAACAAGACGTATGGCGCACGATATAGGCGAAGATGGAGTTTAATAATCGTAAAGGATAGTATTTCGCAGGTACGTAACAGCTGTTTGTAAATCACTGCTCCCACTATCGCCGCCTATGAAACGTTTCATAACCTCTTAACTTTGAGAACTCCGTTTACACTCTGTCATTTTGTTTAACTGATCTGTAGTAAATTAAAATATATGCTTTATTACCACTGAGAGTAATTTTTGCAAAAACATTTTTTTAAAGTTGGGATATTTGTTTATGCGTAACATCTGCACATAGAAAAGTGTTGTGTAAGAATCATTGCCAAAGCCAATTGAATTTTTGAATTGAATCGCCCTCGTCTTAAATTATTTTTCGTACTTATTCAACATTGATCCGTTTTCAGGATACGCAGACATTTTTTGTTTCTTCAATAGCGAGATGTAGAAAAGCTGTTTTAGGGACAATATCTAAAACCAAGATCATTCTCTTGAAATCAATTTATTTTATAATTATTTTTTAACTTTATTGTTAATATCTTCAAATGCTAACATTATTTTCTTATTAATATAAAAACAATAATCCTTTATCAATTTATTCAACAATATAATAAAAATAAAAGAACATAAATTACATGAAAGAGTACAACTATATGTGGAATTATCACAATATACTATAATTAATGTTACGATATACAGTTCAATATAATTCGCCATTACAGGCATTTACCCTCAAGATATCAGGTAAATTAAATATAACATGCTTTAATGATTTCCTGATACAAGACGCGGGCAGCTAACATACATACGAGTATGTGTTAGACACATTAGTAGATGTCCGATTATAATGGTCAAAGTATTATTATTCAGATATACTTTACTCTCACGCCCGCGTCCAAAATAAATATATATAACAGCTGAAAATAGATATAATAAACTTACATACATACAAATAAATAAACTTACATAGACATTACATAAATAAATATTGTACCGGGCGGAGGATTACACCCCGGCAGGGGAGACCAGACGGCTGGGGATAAGGGCGACAGGTTGAGAAACCGGCGGACTATCCTAGCCGAGTCTAGCAGCACCGCTTTTTGCATCCTGGCTGCGAGCGAATTGTCACGCCTAAGTTAGTGAGCGAGGCTAACTAGGATTAAGCCATTCGCAGAGATGACGATAGGGATGGTTTCAGTGGACTCCACATGCCACATGGCGGAAACCTCGTGAGCCAGATCCAGATACTTACGACTTACTTATTATTATTATTAATATTAACGACAGTGATAGCCTAGGGTGGATTGATGTGTTCAAATCTGGGTCCCGCACCTCTGATATTTTCACGTGCGAATAATTTCTGATATAATTACCACTTGCCTTACGGTGAAGAAACCTTATATCCGAGATTCCTTATATCCGATTATAACCGTATATCCGAGAGAATCTAGTACTTCTTCGAAAAACATGTGAATTCCACCAACCCGCACTTAATCAGCGCGATGAACTGTTGTCTTATACCCTTCGTATAGAAGGGAGACCCACCTCCAGCTGTGGGACATTAAAAACGACTGAATACCAATTATTATAAGGACTAGATCTTCCCTTGCTTTACTCGGGTGTGCTTCGCTTTCTTTCGCTTGCTACGACAGGTGCGTCCCTACTCCCTAGATACGGACTTATGGTGTTTCTTAAATTTAATAGATGTTTTTAAGGAAATCTGTAAAACATTGTTTTCTTAGCATAACTTTATGGGCTTATGCGATGCATGCCACTAGACCTCCCGGTTGGCAATATATTTTTTTGTAATATTAAACATACACTGCTGCACTGCACACTGCATATTTCAGCTAATTTTCACAAAATCTTGATGCAAAGTTGTACATCAAAATCTTTTTCATAGATTAAACGCCCCTCTTGGAATAAAATTATATGAAAATTTTTTCGTCTGTACTATTTTATTTTTAGAGCGTATCGGACAGACACGAAGAGACACTTAGTATTTTAATATGCAGTAATAAAAAATACACACACAAACGTTGTAAAGTGAATAGAAAAGAAAATGAAAAAAAATATATATATATATATTTTCATAACAAAATTACATCGAAAGAATCCCTGGAAATCTAATTTGTTTCACACAAGCTTATTTAAAAAATAAACAATATGATAAGAGTCTGTGAGGATTTTTTCCTAAACCTGAGTTAGAAACAATTTTTGATATTAAAAGTAAATTTAAACAAAATAAATATTTTCATTTAGTTAATTAATTACATCAAAAATCATCTACTACATGTTTGGCTCAGTTGGTAGTGACCCTACTTTCTGCGCCAGCGGTCGCGGGTTTGAATCCCGCTGGGGCATTCATTTGTTGAGCACGAATATTTGTACTCCAGTCATGGGTGTTAATATTTTTAATATGTATGTATTTAAAATTTATATGTGTAGTATATCAACTATCTGGTATCCGCAACACAAGCACGTTACGTAGCTTACTGCGGAATTAGATGGCGCTGTTGTAATAATAAAATAATGTCAATGTGTTTAATTTATTTATTTGCAACAAGCATTAATGAATGTAGGGATTATAAAATAATCAATTTATTAAAATGAATAATTTACAGGATGCCTGTTTAAAAATACTAATTCCTACCAAATAATGTTACAACTTTATGCTACAGTTTGTTCTGGTTGAAATTAATAAGTGAAACTTTAATTTTACTATTTTGAAGTGTAGATATGTCCTTCCGGCTTGCCTTGCCGGCAATCCATTCTGGTGCGAAGCCAAGAAGGCAAAGGGTGTACCATGCAGTTTATTCCTTGTACTTCTCTGTTAGTAGCGTAAACCGTAATGATCGTTTAAGACGTACTTTCTTAGCAATCAGTACATTTATTAGGACATCAGCGATCTTACGACTACCAATAAAGAAGAGATAGTACCGTATGATTTTAGCGATTAGCAGTGACTTTTCTGGTTAAAGAGTCTCACATAACGGCTCTTGGCAAGTGATATGTAATGCATTTTCCAACGTTAAAAAAGTCGGAATATACATAAATGTCTTTAAGATAATTTTAACAACAACTAAGCGAGTAAAACATAAACTTATATTCTGTAGATGTAAACGGCCTCCTCATTTGATATTCATACTTTGTTTCTTACATTGTACGACAGTCGCTAACAGCTTACGAGGTTTCAGTGCTCGTTAACCCTTCATAACTCCACCAGCGATATATCGACTGAATAATTAAACATTTTGTATCAGTAATTAGTGCGGCTGATGTTGTAAAATGCTATGTAATTAAAGATAAATCTTTTACGGGAATAGGAATATTTGTTATTCATGTTACAATATAATAATAGTTTTGATTATTATTTATCCTAATTATAAATGAAACTACCTACGGGCGAGTCTCTCCCGTGACCATGATTGCTGTAAAGCATTTGAAACGTCGGGAACTATAAATCAAAATAAATCCGCGACAAAATTCGAAAAGGTAGTGTGTAGTGTTATTTACGTCACTACTGGGCGCGGGCCTCGCAATACAAGAGAGTTGAGGCCGTAGTCCACCGTGCTGGCCAAGTGCGAATTGGCGGATTACACATGCTTTTCGAAAACAAGCTACGAGTAGGTTATTTCAGACATACAGATTTTCTTATGATGCTTTCCTTAACCAAAAGACAAGTGGTAATCACATTGTAAGTGATTAGCACATAAAAAAATCAGACTCGGGATGTGAACCCGCATCACTCGGTTTCCTAAACGAACTTACCTCTAGGCTACCACTGCCTTTAATTTACTTTGATTTAAACAAAACTTGCTATCATGTTAATAAAAACAGAGCAGAATCATCAGACCGATTCAGTGGTATCTAATCTACTATAATATAAAAATAAGTCGGGTTTTCCTTCCTGACGCTATAACTCCAGAACGCACGAACCGATTTCCACGGTTTTGCATTCGTTGGAAAGGTCTCGGCCTCCGTGAGGTTTATAGCAAAGAAAATTCAGGAAAAATTTCAACAGAAAAGCGGGAAAATCTTTTAAACTACACTAAAGAGGTTACACCTGAAGACGAACCCGAGCGAAGCGAGGGTGAGTCGCAAGTCCTTCATAAAAATGTAGTAAGTGCAGAAGATAAATATGTACATACTATAAATTACACTTCGTTTTATTTTTACATTCTGTTAAAATCCTGACATTTACCAAACGCGTATTTAGTATTATATAATATTTTTCCAAACTATTGACAAAGACGAGATTCAGCACAAAATAACAAAACAACTAAAAAATAGCAAAGTTCGTCCTCAAACTGGTGGCTTTTATACTGCGAGCAGTTGAAGCTAAATAAAGAAATTGTAAACTTGTTTCAAATTGAAGCGCATTTCCGCATAAAAAGTTCGAAGATCGGACTGCTTTAAAAAATAAAGTTGCGGTAAACATGCAATACATAACAAAATAATTTGTTCTTACATTGTCTATGGTATTGTTAGTTATTATTTTTATTTTTGTTCTTTTATTACCCATAAACGACTCGTTTGGCTCACTTTGTAGTACTTGCTGCCCTACTTTCTGCGCCAGCGGTTGCGGGTTCGAGTCCTGCTGGGGCCAATCATTTGTTGAGCACAAATATAAATATGCATTTTTTTTATAAAGGAGTAGTGCATCAACTATGTGATATCCGTTACACAAGCCTCGTAGCTTACCACGGAACTAAATGGAGTGGGTGTAATAATAAAATAAATTATTTGTAAACACCAAGCTTGACTGACTTGACACAAAAGCTCACTATTTCCCTTACTTTTATCGATAGCTACAATGCGGATGCGGACTTAGTTAATGCAGTGATCACATCCTTAAGTGTATGGCCTCCTAAAGGTGAAAGCCTAAAGTTATCGAAAAAATAGGCTATATAACAAATACGTGACTATAATATTTAATTTGGTATTATCTGGACTTTACCCTTGAATCGATAGTAGGGCTCGCACTTGTTACGTTATTAATTTTAAGACGAAAAAAAATGTTAAATATACATACATTCATATGATAGGTAAATTAATAATTTTTGTATCAAGTCATACTGTCTTTGAAGAACTGCGTTAATGTAATGCCATCTAACTAAACACCTTCCATACAAAACTGAAAAATGTTCAAAACCAACGATATGTATGCAAATTGGCCTATTACTATATAACTATATCTACGTAGGTTCTGTAAAGGAAGCTCACAATAGAATCGTCACAATTTAAAACTGGGTACAGTCTGTACTGATGTTAAGGCAGATACAAATCGAAAAATCATAGCAAAATTTGAAAATTTTCAAATATTATAGAGGAAGTAATTCAAAAATAAAGGCAGTGGTAGCTCAGTGGTAACACACTAGCTTGGGAAACCGAACTAAGTGGGTTTAAAGGTATCGCATCTCTGATATATACCTACAAATGATTTTCAACGTTATGATTAGCACTTGTCTTACGATGAAGTAAATCATTATAAGAAAACCTAAAGGTTTGATAGAACCTAGTAAGGCATATAAAGTTCGCCAACACAAGCTTGGCAAGCTTTGGATATGGTCCTTTTGAAGGGGTCAAATAAAAAGGGCTTGATATATATCAACACATGCGAAGTAGCAGACAGAAACTAGTAAATAATAAAACGAAAAACACACGAGCTCGCATGTTTTTTCGCCCTAGTATTATGCGACAACTCTTTGTTTCGCGAACGAATGTCATTTTTACGGCTCTTCTAAAACGGAAGTTGTAAAAGCGTGTTTTAACACGAACCACTATTGACAAAAATTGCCTGGCCTGATCCCCCTCTTATTGAAGGGAGGCTCATGCCCAGCAATGGGGCGTTAAAAAGGGCTGAAGATATAATAATAAATAATATAATAAATATGTTGGGACATTATTACAACAGCGCCATCTAGTTCCACAGTAAGCTACGTAACGTGCTTGTGTTGCGGATACCAGATAGTTGATATACTACACATATAAATTTTAAATACATACATATTATAAATATAAACACCCATGACTGGAGTACAAACATTCGTGATTAGCAAATGAATGCCCCCAGCGGGACTCGAACCCGCGACCGCTGGCGAAGAAAGTAGGGTCACTACCCACTGAGCCAAACGAGTCGTCGAAATAAATATGATTAATAATAATAAGTCTAAAGCCACTAGGTTTAAAATTAACGTATTCCAACCCAGAAATAAATAACATTTAGTTTTTCATAAGTTTACTATCTCCTTTTATCATTCAAATATTTCTGTACAAAAACTGCAAGTTATTTTATAGTCATAATAAAATGTACGTTTATTTTGCTTCCACCTTAATCCTAGCATTGTACCGACTCGTGACAATACTAAAAGCATTCCAGAAAAACTACCAACTCTCTTCGTAAAGGGGTCAACTGTCCATGGAAAAGTTCCTTTGTCTCCACTTTGAGACCTCGTCGAAGTGTTTAAATAGCTTTATTTATTTGAAAATAAAATTAAAATACTCTAAAAGTTCTTTGCATTTTGTTTGCGTATTTAACTACAAGGAATTATTTTTTTTATTTTATAAAATAAAAATAAACAAAATATTTTGTCCAAAGAAGCTGAAGTGTTGTACATTAGTAGTTGTTGAGACTTTAAAAAATATTTTTTTGTAACTAAAAAGTTACTAACGATTTTTTTTAGATTTACTACCTGGTTTTGACTAACAGAATTAGTTATGCCTAATCGTCCTCTAAGTTTAAATTGCCCCATATATTTGGTAGTAAGGAAAGAAAAATAAACCTAGAATTGTACTTGAGTCTAGGGAAATGAAAAGCAAATAGATCGAACCATTATTTTTATTTATCGCCGCAGATTTCAAAATATCTGAATGCTTTGAAATGAAGTTAGCTAGTTTTTTTGTAAATACAGTACAGTCGACATGCTATAAGCGAGTTATGGAAAAAAGTGTAGCATTGTTTGTGGATGTGCCAAAATTGAAATACAAATCGTGAAAGATGTGACGCCGACGGAAATATGAACAAAGGCTTTGTAAGAAGGGATGGCTCTATATCGATACTCTTAACGAAAGTTTTGATGTTAAACATCTAATAGCACGCTCGTTTATAATTTTAATATCACCATATGATTCACGTCTGCCGAGCCACAAATATCGACCAAACTTTTTTATTTTTTCCATGTTATTATTTTTGCATTTTGTAGCGTGCAAACACAGAATTTTTTCTAAACCCTTTTTTTCGTTAGTACTGGTGTTGAACGGTTAATAATCTTTACAAATTCTTGCCTACCGCGTTACTAGTGTAATGTGCATACGTACGTCGTCTTATGATTATGAAATTTTTCAGCATAAACAACTTATTTCTATACCTTTTTTTAAAATAATACGCAAGAAGTATCCAGGATAAACGCTAGTCTTATTATAAATAAAAGCAAAACTATATATTATGTAAATATCGATACATTTGAATATTCAACACTACTTTTAAAACAGTTTAGCGACACAGGTAGTGCGTCCACAAAGCTTGAGGAAATCAAACAATCACACGGTTTGTTCTATTGCTATTGCTATCCTTGTTTAGCAAAGATTTAACATTTTAGGATGAAAGAGATGGATATAATAGGGGAGGATTGACTGGGGATAAAAGTTGTTAGTGATAATTGTTGTCTTACCTACTCGTCTCGCATATAAGTTGTAGGTAAAGTGGGAAATAGTTTTCTTATGAAAATGTCTAGCACGGGCTTAAAGCATAAATACACATAAGTATTTACGTAAATATTTTTATAATTACTCACGTATTTGTAGCAAAACATTTAAAGAGGTCTATATATGTTATGTTACGCTTGTTATAAAAGAAGAAAAAGTAAAAGGAAATTATTCTATAAATTTGTTAATGTCAAATATTATATTGTACTTAAAATTTTTGGATAAATAACATCTTATAAATGAAACTACCTTTTCGGATTTTGTCGCGGATTTATTTTGATTTTTAGTTCCCGACGTTTCGAATGCTTAACAGCAATCATGGCCACGGGAGAGAGTCTCTCCGAAAAGGTAGTTTCATTTATAATGTCGAATATTCGCGTAAACCTAAGAAAGTATTAAATAACATCTTATTAGAGTTTTCGTATATTTTTTCAAACTTATTTGGAATATTCAACCTTTTTTAACGTCTCACTGCTAGACACGGGCCTCCCTTCCATACAAAAGAGGGGTACATATTCAACCACGCTGGCCAGTGGGGTATGCAGACATATGTCTTTCGAAAAGCTTGTAGGTTCCCTCAGACATCTGGTGTTCACCGTAAGACAGGTGCTAGTATCCAGTGATTTTCTTGTGATGCGATCACAGACAGACAAAACTTCTGAATAAATTACTATAGAACTGCTCTCTATCGATAATGTTAACTGTTTGAAATTTATTATAATTATTACATAATTTTCTATATTTGTGTATTCTTACATTTTTTGATCTATTGCTAGAAGCTTTATAGCTGCTCAGCTTGAACATTTTTATTTTATAAACACAACTAAAATACGAGTAACACTACTAACATATTTCATGTTAGATATTTAGCAAATTTCCTAATAATAAGGTTAATCTGTAACACACAAAACACTAACGCAAATTCGCGGTTGTAATTGAAGTACAATGGCGCCAGATTCAATTGTCTGGGAGGATGAGTGTGGCTTATTTTTTAATTTGCTTGAGATTGGGCGGAAATCACTTAATTTATAGATTGTTGAAAATGTCAAGTAAGTTATTTATTTTTAACTAGCGACTGCCCCCGGCTTTTTATCGTAGATAGAAAGAATCTTGTTTGATTAATATGGTGTATTGATATTGCACCATCGCTCATATTGCGATCATTTTTCAATAAATAGTATTTTTGCATGTATCCTATAGAACTCTTATTACAAAACATATAAAGAGAAGTCAGTCAGTAACAAAATTGATTAAATAAATAATGAAAATATATGGTTATTGCTATCACAAACACGTCAACTATTCCTATTCGATGTTATTAATAGAAAACTAAAATATATAAAAGTAGCATCTTTGTCAATGGCATGTCAATATGGTATATTATTCAGGATATCTAAAATTATACTCGTCATTGTTCATGAAATAACATAATTATAAGACTTTTCTATTTTTTTGTAAACATTTTCAAGTCAACTTAACAATTCCTGGACGACTCATGCATTGTCCTGAAAAGAAAATCTTATGATTCACACAGTCTGTAGTGTTACTCAGGTCAGGTGTCGGCAAACGCGATTCTAGAAGTAAAATAATTTATCCAAGTCAACACTCACGACAGCGTCAAATATCTCGTCGCAACAAAATAATATCAAACATTAAACAGTGCATGCAAAGTGCAGATAATAAATGAAGGCGTTATCCTCTTACTAATGTTATTTTATTCGCATACTCACAATAATTTAATTTTAGTCTTAATATTAAAGGAAAAGAGTTACATTTTGTCTAATTCTTCCATGCATGGATCAGTCGAGCAGGTCACGTCTAGACGCTTCTGCTATATCTTTATTAGTAAATACTACCTTTGATCATTCTTTCAGGCAAGGAGAAAAATGTAAAAGCTTTTGAATTTGAAAGTATAATCATTTATAATACGAAATGCTTAGAATTTAAGAAGTTGATTTGTTAGGAAGCAGAGTGAGTTGTGATAACAATAATGAAACTTTACAGTAAAAATTAATCTAAATAGAAAAATAAAGTAAAATAATATTGACAACCATTAAAGAAGAAACTGTCCTATAAGTTTAAATAAACAATTAAATTATAAACATCTTAATACAAAGAAAAATCTTGTTTCTCGACGTTGGTCCGCGACCAACTCCGAAACTAATTATTCGATCTTAATGAGTCTCATTTCAAAATGTGTAATTAAGTTTTTTTTTGGAAAAATAATGGTTTTTCATATCTTCAGAATGATTCCAGAGGGAATAGATCCTGAGAAACGGCTAGTCTAAGCTGCGAATTCTGCCACAGCAACTATTGAACGGGTCTATTAGTAATATTATGTATGCGAAAGTTAGGGAGATTTTAGATTGAACGTACACGTTTGTCACTCAATCATGCTAGAATTACTGAAATATGGCAGAGATAAATTAGTTTGGAACAACACATAGTTAATTTTCATCCCGAACAGTACATTTCCTTAAGATAGATTATTTTTTGTTAAGAGCGAATTCCAGCGAATTCGAGCGAATTAAGGACATTTATTTAATCTCTGGTAAAAATCTCAATATTCATAAGTACTTCTGTATTATAGGATAAATAAAAATGAATTCTTTCGTATTCAAGAGGTTCTTAATTTTACCAAATGACATATGGTGCTCGTGACACAGGTATTTCCTAGTACGAGCTCCTAAGCACTCTTTCTGGATATTCTTTCCTTGTACATTAAACAGTTATGTAAAGAGTATATTTTTGTAACCTAATCTTTTGCTTTAAATAAATAAATAAAAATAAACATTGCTTCGAGATCCAATTAAAAGCATCTCTTTTCAAAACTTCTCAATATTTTAACTTACAAAACCATTAGACGCATACGTATTATCGTTAAAATAACGGATTTGATTCGTAAAAGTCAACATTTATGACAAGATACATAAATCATCCCATTTCCTCAATAGTAGAAGCGAAGTGCAGATAGTAAATGAAGAAGTTATATTTCCACTAATGCATTAAATTTATTCTCTAAAACTACCCTTTTTGAAAAATCCACCCTAAACTTTAGAATATATGATTCAAATTTGTATATCAAGTCTCATAATGTCACGCGGATCATCGGGATAGGTCACGTCTGGCTGTATTAGTACTATACTTCCTTCACTCAACTGCGTAGTGCATCTAAAGAAAGCTATCGTAAATATAAAGTTAAAAATTGCCTTTGGTTTTACCTGTTGTATCTTCGACATTAAGGAAAAATGACTATGGTATACTCGTAGATACGTTTAGAATGGACAGCTTATACTGTATGATGCATTATTGCAATTTAGATTTTAAATATTTTTTATTTGATCCAGTTATAGCAATAATAATGTTTCGATTTTTACAAAAGCTAAATAACTAATGTTCTCTTATAAGCATTTTTAAATTTTACACCCGCCCTACTTCATCCCTAGTTACGTTTCAATGGTCAGATGACAGTATAGTATGTGTATATAGTCTATATATTGTATATATTATGTTGCTATATACATAGTTTTTTTAATCGGATTAAGACGATCGGATACACTAAAAAGTAAACTCTCGTTCAAAAGGTTCTTGCTTCTAGAACCAGCAGTTCAGTCCAGCAGTACATTGTATCAATCAATAATTCAACAAACAAAAAAATGTAGAAAGTGCAAGTCTCACTCGCGCACGAAGGATTCCGTAGCAAATATTTTCTTTTATATATATATTTGATATGATTGAATGAAAGGTAAATTGCGGTTTACGATTTATGACGTATTAAAAAAAATACTACCTAGATCTCGTTCAAACTAATTTTCGGTGAATACATCTACTTACCAAGTTTCAAAAGTATAATTCTTATAGTTTCGGATATAAGCGGCTGTGACATACGGACGTGTCGAATCCATAAGGGTTCCGTTTTTTGCCATTTGGCTACGGAACCCTAAAAAGGAATTTCTAAAACGGATAGTGCTTTCCCAAGTAAAAATCGTTCCGAAGACTGTATCGTATTTAGGTAAAGTAATATAATTATCTTCATATATTCTACCCTATTACAATAAACGTAAAACAATTATTACATCCAACCCCTTTCCAACCCTCACATTACCTCGCAGATTTATTTTACTCTCAATTTAACTTCTCTTATTAATACGACTGATACTTTATGAACGTGTCTCGAACGTCATTTCTGACTTCTTTCAAGGGATCTTTTCAAATATTGTATCTTTTTACTGCGGCAATTGAAAATCGACTCTAGCAACTGGTGATAGAATACAAAATTGATTTAAATGATTAGTACAGTGTCAGTAGGAAAATGGGAAAGGTCGTGTGTTTAGGAATCCTGATAAGAATTTAGTGTTATGGGACATAATAAAGTATTTGTATGTGCGTAGTTATGTAAATGTACGAGTGTTTGATAGCGGGATGGGGTACCGCTGCGTTTTTTGATAACAGATTTTCCTTTATTGTTATTGATGTCTCACATTTTTATAGTTTTTGTAGGAATGTGCATGAGGATGTGGCTTTGGTTTTGCTTGGCCCCCTCAATATGCGTTCATCTTGTTGTGGTAGGAGAAAGGAGGCACAGTAGCGTCCGGTAAACCAGTCGGGTGCGGAGCCAAGAAACTCACAAGGAGGTGGTCCACTTCGGTAGGCAAGGAGCTGTCTGTTCTGTGGAGCAAGGCTGTATGGTCTGCTTCGGCAGACCTGCCGGGCCGTCGAGACATCGTGGTAGAGTGCGTAAGCGATCGAGAGAGGGTTTGTTAGGTTTTAGCCGGTAGTACCGGCTCCTTTTAAGCCGGTGAGTTCCACATAACCACCTGGTGGTATACTAAATGCATTTTCCAAAATTAACAGAAAAAAAGATCTAGCTGACACTCTGAGTTCATTCAACAGGTAATAATTTTACTAGAAATTCCTAGGATCAATGGAAAAATTGTCTTAGAATAAGTACTTAAGCCATTATTACCAACTCTGAAAAAGAATCAAACGTAAAGCTATTTTATGTTATGTCATTATAATGTGTAACATAAGCTGTCTCCAATTTCCGCGGCTTACTCGATAATATAATTTGATAAGAACACAGGAGGAATATAATTATCCGTCAGAAAATTAAATCTTTTATGTCTGAATCACGATATTGCATGACTTATTCTGTATACGATGAATATAACATAGTGGAATGAATTTGATTTTATAGGGTTCCGTAGGCACGTCTAACTATCATATGGTACTGGAGGACTTGGTATTACAAAGATGACAGGAAGGTAGGTGACTCTTGTGAACCGCAAGACAATGTTGTTATCTAATTATGTAAAATATAATACCACCCCTACGTTGAATTCAAGTACTAAGTGGTGTAAAGTTAAAAGTGCAAAAGTTTATGGGGAAGGTCTTTCATAACTATTTTAATTAAGACTAGCGACTCACCCTCGCTTCGCTCGGGTTCGTCCCCAGGTGTAACCTCTTTAGTATAGTTTAAAAATAACGTAATTTCCATATATTGTCCAGTTTGTCAAAAGTAGGTATATTCGTGTGTTTTATAATTTTAAAACTAATTATTAAGTTAATCAAGGATTCTGTAGAATATTAATCTTCTTTAAAAAATACTATCTTAACTCATATCTATTTAATTATAGTTCACCAAAGGGAACCCTCGATTTTATGGTGTCTGGTAATTAAAATAAAACTACCTATTTCGTATCCATCATTATTGAATCTATGGAGCCAAAAATGTTAGCAAAACAAAGCAAGATTACTAAGACCGATGAAATTATTATAATTTCATTATAAACAATTTAAACCTCCCAAACATTAAATGCTTAGATATGTATGTACCTACATATAAAAATTAATGTGTGCATTCCATAAAAGGGCTGGATCGATTTTGATGAAATTTTCAGATTAGTTCAGAGTAATCCTGTAAAGTTTGTTAGCGATCGAAAGTTAGAACGCGGACATATCCGCAGGAGTTACTAGTACTAAATATAATATAACCTTCATAAACGTTTAATTTCTTTAAAGATTTTTTAATTATTATTATTATCTTATATATTTTAATACGTTTATAATTTCTGAGTTCCCTCTCTATCAAAGGTACTATAAAGATTTGGTACATTATGTAATTTTAATTAAAAAAATCGGCATATACGTAAATAGCACTTGATGTATAATGAATACTGAAAGCTTTTAATATTTTTTAATTAATTAACGTACGAATCTTCAAGTATCTCTAATTTGGGGTCATTATATTATATAAGTAGGTGTTTAAGCCTCACTAATCTGTCAAATTTAAACGATCCAATTGAAATTTACCCTTATGTCCATATCATAAGGCTCTAAATATATAGAAGCAATATCGATCTGATCTCCGTGGTCGCCTGTACTTAGCTAATGACATGATAAACTTCAATTAACATGATTACCTAATTAAGAGAATTTAGGGACTTATTAATAATAGCTCCTTTCATCTCAGTTGGTGTCTCAGAAATGTAATAGAACGTACACACGGGCCTCAACAACCGACATAATTTCATAACCTACATTAACTGTCACTTATAAAATAGATGTAAAGTATGCAACTAATAAAAATATAATTTTTAATCCTCACTTACCGCCGCACTCACAGTCACTTAATGAACATTTAAGTCGAGAATGGAGATTCTCGAATTAATGATTCATTAAGTGACTCTGCCAGAGGCCATAGGCTACTTTGCAAGGTGAAAAAAGGGCTTTAAGGGGTTCACTAAGGGATGAAAATTTGTATGGGGATTACGTCATTTTTAAAGGTAGAAGCTTGAAATTTATTTTTTGGCTTTTGATTAGATATAAATAAGTAAGACATTCAAAGTTTATAAAAAATATACTAAAGGGGACACCTAGGGACGATCCCGAGCGAAGCGAGGGTAAGTCGCTAGTATGTACCTATATAAAATCATAGCATGCGGATTTCTCCTGGTACTTCTGTGATAAAAGAGTAGACTATGAGAGTAACCCCATTGTTGTTATGGTTTGCTTCTGCGTGTCAACCATCGGAGCACCATGATTAAGTATGTAAACGACCCTGTAATTGCACCCTCTTAGTGGTTCCCATAGGTTTCAGTCAGTATTGGCTTACCTGATTATTATTAGCCCCACAAAACCACTTGTATGCAGGTGATATGCGTAAATGCATTTCCTAATGTTAAAAAGAAAGTAAAGTCGTCGTACTAAAAAATATAGTAATTAATTAGTTATTAAAAAAAAATTATAGACCTAAGCGACGCCACCTCAAGCTGTTGTTAGTTGTTTTATAAGTCATAGTCTATTGAGTAATTTAAAAAAATGAATTTTATTTCGTATCCATTATACACCATACAGTGCGCCTGTGTGTAGTGTGTCATAGATAAAAGCTCGTCCCAAATGTACGACCTCCTTAATGAAGTCTTTTATTCATATTTCCTTGATAATTGTGAAGAAAAATTATTTGAAAAGAAATTAATTCTGATATAAAAAATTACACCGCTAACTAAAACGTGCTCGAAACGCCCAATTAAAAATTATTCATTAAACATTTTTTCAAGTTTATTCTTAAAAATAAATCTCTTTAAAGCAAAACAGAATAAAATAAAATTTTAGCATTAATGTCATATTTACAATTTTTTTATACTAAAATCTGAGTTTTTATTTGGCAATAAAAGCTTTTGCTCTTTGAGGAATAGAACTTGTGACGTCCATTTAAAGAGAAACGCCATTAATGTCATCGCTGAGCGTTATGACTATTATTTTAATCGAATCAGTCATCGCACGCGCCACTTCTGTGGAAGTTTAATATGCTGTGATGTACTATAAATAAAAACATTATCCAAATAGGTTCTATACCTAAAGAGTGTCCATTCAGAAGAAATATTTTCAAGAGCTAGTGGTTCAGGTGGGTATTTATCTTAAATGAATATCAATTTATTTAAGAAAAATTAACAAAATCAATATGAAGCAATTTAAGCTTGACAATATGACCTTCTTGTTTGATTTTTCCACGGCGGCCACACCGAACCGAACTGAAAGGAATCTTTCAGATCAGGCGTAGCACTGATAACTTTACGTGTACGGTGATGAATCACTAACTTCTCAACTAATCTCATAAACTTCCTAACTCCGACCTAGGACTCGAACCCAAGACCTACAGCTACACGTTTTAGCCACTACTAGGTCGTAATACAATAAATAAGCCAAAGAGAACACCCCAACTCAATACATTACCATTTGAAGTCAGTTAATAAATAAACGAAATTCGACAACATTTCCCCAATTAAGTTTTAACCCTATAGTTTACAAACACTGGCTATTAGTGGACAGTTCAAATTTCCGCAGTTTAAGATAACTCTTGAAATATTAATACGAGCATGTGACGAAGGTGCTGTTTATATTAACTGAGTAAAAAAAATTAAATGCTTATTTTTATTAAACTTCTATTAAATTGTAAAAAGTCATTGGTAGCCGAATGGTAACGCGCTAACTTGGGTAACCGAGTGATGCGATGCGGGTTCAAATCCGGAATCAATCTTCAAATCATTTCTAGCATGATTACCATTTGTCAAAACATCGTGAGGAAACTTGCATGTCTGAAAGAACCTGTCAAGTTTTCGAAATACATGTAAAGTCCGCCAACACGCACTAGACCAACACCGTGGACTATGGCCTGATCCATTGTTCAATCCATCCTTGTGTTAAAGGGAGGCCCACCCCCAGCAGTGGGATATTAAAAGGGCTAAATACCTACAATTTGTAATTTGATATTAATAATTATCACAATCATCCACTGAAAATATATAAATTAAGTGCATATTTCTTCTTTAAAGTCGGTTAAAATATAATGGATAACTAGATGGGTATAGCGAGGATAGATTCAATAGATACATATCACGGGATGTCTATTGAATCTGATGAATGCGAGTATTCAACAAAATCTTACACGTTGTTAGCATATATCGATACTCCAGCTCCGATAAAGTGCACTACTACGTCACAATACAAAATCGTTGCTTTTTCAATAATATTATGACATGAACGAATTAGCCACTGGACTCGACATAAATTACAAATGTATGAAAACTCGTTCAACCAAGTGAAGCATAGCGCACACAAAGATCTTATGATTATTATAAGCACAGATACACACTACATAAAAATTCACTCTATTTCTAGTGCTTGAACGTAATCGATAAAATACATACATCGATGAACGAATAAATGACATTTTAGACATTATTGTTTGATTTTGCTCCGACAATCAAGCCCAGAACCTTCGAATGGAAAAGAAAAGGCGTATTATAAATAAGCTGTAAGACAAAGGAAATAAAGGGAGAGTAAAGTTGAGGTAAGCTCTCGGTACTATATTTTAATTAAACTAAAATAAGCAGGACATTGTTATGATTTTTTTATTCAATTATAGTTATTATAGACATCACATTTTTGTTAAGTTTAAATTATGTAAATAGGTTTCATCATCGTTAAATATCGATATATTTTTCGACATTGTCAAGCACTAGTCGATGTCAAATGGACTCACTCGACAGTTTTGTCATTTGTTCTGAATGGTATAATCCAGTCATTTTATGATGTCAATAATATATAGAAATATCGACTATAATATTATTTAACATAGTTGGATAATACGACATTTTATTTTACATTTAATTAAATTTTTACTATCAAGACCGGTAAAGGTACGTCCGCTTATATACAGTCTAGTCTTGTGGCTAATTCGTTCATGTATTATGAATTCGTAAAACATAAAATTACCACGGTATACTTTTAAATCAAATCAGAATATTATACTTGATTTGAATACACTTTCACAAGCACTTTTGAATCGTCATTTTTAACGTTATGATTTTTTTTTAATTTTAATTAAATGTCAATATGTATGTCTGTGAGGCAGCTACTACTGTAATAGTATATGAAAACCCTTCACTTTAAATTTGGAGTACCCAGTGACGAACAAAATTTATGGAATTCATTACCGTCTCACGTGTTTCCCTCCTCCTATAATCCCGGGTCTTTTAAACGGAGCATAAAAAAGCACATGTGCAGGCCGACGAGGTGAGGTTGATCGGTATCGAGATCATGTCCCGGAACCGATGGATCTCATTTCTGGACTCCACTGTCGCTTAACATCAGGCGGCATGAAGTCATCTTGTGGAGCGACGATAAAAAAAAAGAAAAGAACCCAAGCGAAGCGAGGGTGATTCGCTAGTTCATAATAAATATTATTGAATTACTTAAGATTTAGGTAACCTTTAAAACATTTACTGAGACGGAGCTTATAAAGTTTTGATTTGTATATTAGACATTTGCTACTAATTAAGTCATTTCCAATTATATTAGTACTTAAACAATGTTAGCAAGTTAGTTAAAGTATTTTTTTATAATTTAGAGCTATTCTTAGACAGTGACCTATTTTCCATCACCATGCCTCATCGAGATAAAGTCTCATTATACGAAATGAGGGTGTTTAAAACGTATTTCACAGTTACCACTCTCTTTCACGCTCGCTAATGTTATACTAAGTGAAAGGAGACAAAGGTTTTCCTTTCGAATAATAACTACGGTTTTTTGTATCTAGTTATTAATGGAGTTAGGAATATTTAATGACAGTTTTATAGCGATGTTAATGTTTTAATATAGTTGATACTTTCTTAGATTTACGCGAATTTTCAGATTTTTTCGATAGTACCTATCGCCCTTGATCATGATTAGTGCAAAGTATTCAAAGCGTCAAACAACAAAAATCAAAATAAATCCGCGAGAGAAGAGGGTTAGGTGAAATATTTATTATTAGCAGACCCGGCCGCGCTTTGCTGTGGAAAACTTATAATATTTTTTAGCTGGGTGTAGAAATTGTAGCTTAGAAAAGCCGATTCTCTCTCGCTGGAATACCTCTCAAGATGTAAAATCATTAATTTTCCCATTAAAAAAAAAGATATAACCAGAATGAAAACTATCCTATTTTTGAAGTTATATATATACTTCTTTTGGCGCTTTAGGCAAAAATGATGAGAGTCAATTTTTTACGATGCGCGCGCACACCGTCATGAAAAACCGACACCCTGAGGGCCTGAAGTTAGCTATAGTCAACATTTTGGTTTTTCCTACAAACGCAGAATAAGGCGAAAGATGAAATTTTTGAAAAGATTTTTATCTTGTTACGCCAAAGAAGTATAACTTCTAACGCGTGTACATAAGTACACACACACACTTTTTTTTAATTTGGGACATACCACACATTTAAAAAAATCCTTTTATCGGATAAGTAGTTTCAAAATTCATCACGGACGAACATCACCAACAAAAGAACTTACGTTTCGATCTGAAATCTTCTTATTTTCCGAACAACATTTACAAGTTATGTAGTCATCCCTTTTTAACGTTACACTGCTGGGTACCGGCTTTCCTTTAATACGAGAGTGATCAGCCCATAGTCCACCGCGCTGGCCAAGTGCGAGTTGGCGGACTTAACATGTCTTTCAAAACATTGCTAAGTTCTCTCAGACATGCAGGTTTCCTCATGATATTTTCCTTCACCGTAAGACAAGTGGTAATCATGTTAGAAATGATTCGCATATGAAAATATCAAAAGTGCGAGACTCGGGATTAGAACCCGCATCACTCTGTTATCCAAGCGAGCTCGTTACCACTGGCTACCACTGTCTCAAGTTATTTATAATATGTATGTATATAAAAGTGTGTAGTGAATCAGCTATCTGGAATCCATAAGGCAAGTTCTAGCTTACCGTGGAATTGAATGTCCCAATTTATTTTATTTATTTATCTATTACAAATATTTTCAACCGACTTCCAAAAGGGAGGAGGTTTTCAATTGAAGTCGGTGCCAGTCAAAGCAAAATAACCTTAAATAGATACATATTCGATTAATCTATCAATTTGTAAACATATTCAAAATACCGTTCGAAAGTCCATTGCAAAGGCAAGATAAATCTGTCCGCCCTGGCTGGCACCGAAGCCAAAATAACAAAGTTCTTAAAAGTATTATTTTCTACTTTTTAGTTTAGATTTGTTTAGTTTGAAGTCAGTTTTTGTTTTTTTTTTTTAAATAATTTATATAATCATTTATCTTTTTATGGATGCATACTGATGTGTTAATAAAGGCAAATATATGTTAGTAGAATCAGGGTGGTAGAAAAGTTCCGTACAGGAAGAGCTTGAGTAAAAGCACTGTAAAAGTTTTAAGTGTTAGTTTTATCTCACAGCCCCAAAGGTGAGTAATGTTTTGCGAATGTAATGTGCATAAACGTTTGAACTTTAAGTACGTTAATATGGTAAAGTTAGATTAGTCTTAGTTCTATGAGAGATAAAGATTATTTATAATTTATTTTAATATGTTGGGACATTATTACACACAGCGCCATCTAAGTCCTTGGTAAGCTACGACCTACGAGGCTTGTGTTACGGATGCCAGATAGTTGATACACATACACATATTATGTAACTTTAAATACTTACATATCATACATATAAACACCCATGAATGGAGTACAAACATTAGTGCGCAACAAATGAATGCCCCCAGCGGGACTCGAACCCGCGACCGCTGGCGCAACTAGTAGGGTCACTACAAAACGAAGCCATACGTGTCATCATTTTTATAATATTAAATCGCCGTTTCTTATAAAAATAAATGAGCAATTACTGTTTATAACTTTATTTAGGGTCTAACATCTTTATTTCATTTCTAAGAAACGGCTGTAACGATTTGGATCAAATTTTGTATTTAGATAATGCTTTCCTTCGTAAGTTTCGCTACACGGGTGTCTTTTGTGAAAAAATGCTCTACAAAAAAGTGCGAGTGAAGGTCGGTCGCGAGGTGAAATTTAAAAGTACCTGTGAATCAAATATTTTGTATTCTGAATTATGAGTTTTGCTGTTATTTAAATTGAAAGAGTTATTCACACGGTATTTTTTCACATAAAAGGTTTTTTCTTCAAAACAAATTTGTATAATATTTCATATTTATTTAGGTATTAGATATAGGTTAGGTAGTAATACCTATAGCTGATAAAATTTTATTCCATACATTCTAATTTATACTTTTTTTAAATCTTATGAGAAAGTCATTATTGGATACAGTTTAATACTTTCTTAGATTTTCGCGTACCTACCTTTTCGGATTTTGTCGCGGATTTATTTTGATTTTTAGTTCTTGAAGTTTCGAATGCTTTACAGCAATCATGGTCACGGGAGAGACCATGATTGCTGTAAAGCATCTCTCGTATCTATCTTTTGTAAATAAAGTACTTGAATCTATAGTTTTTAGAATTTTCTGTTTAAGCTAAAAACTGGTTATCCGGATCAACATATACGATAACTTTTACTGAAAATATAAAATTTCTGAAAAACCTGTACTAACTGATGAACCGCAAACCGCCGTAGATAACAACCTGAGCGGAGCAAGAGGAAATCACTAGTTTTAAACAAAATAACATAGCCCGAGCGAACGACAGCCAATTTCATTATTAGAGATAGAACAAACCAATACAATTTCCAAACAAAGCGAAACCAATTGCTTAACTTCGAAAGGGCTCCAATAAATGTATATCACTACTGTCTGTAAATAATAATAGTCTAAAGCCTTTTCTGGTTTCTTGTACTTCAGTATAAATATAAACTAACTTTTACTCATGGCTTTGTCTTTATGTTTTAAATTTCATCATTTCATAACATCTTGAAATTGTTACGTTGTATTCAATTTCCTTTTTAACGTCCCATTGCTGGGCCCGAACCTCCCTTCCACCACGCTGGTCAAGTGCGAGGTGGCGAACTTCACATGTCTTTCGAAAACTTGCTAGGTTCTCTCAGACATGCAGGTTTCCTCACGATGTTTTCCTTCATCGTAAGGCAAGTGGCAATTATGTTAGAAATGATTCGCACATGAAAGTATAAGAGGTGCGCGACCCTACGTTAAACATATTAAAATAATTAAATACCATTTTCGTCTAAATTCTCTATCCGCAAGATAAAGTCACGTTGAAATCGAGTTAGTCGATTTACAAACTGATATTATTTTTATTTCTTATTATTTTCACATAAAACTTTCTTCTAATAAAAAAATATCTTTGCAGTTCTTCAATCTAAAGAGCCTCTTATAGTATTTTCGACAAATAATATTCTTAAATCATAACTGTGGAATTTACTTTTAACTACTATTAGGTACTGAATACTTTAAGTAATTAATACTTCAAAATAATTATGACAAGATTTTGCGGATTCGAACCCCGCTAGGAACATTAATTTGTGTGATGAGCACGAATGTTTATACTCAAATCATGGGTGTTTATATTTATAATATGTATGTATGTATTTAAAGTTACATATAATACAATCCGTAACACAAGCCTCGTACCTTTAGCCGTGAAACTAAATGATACTGTATGTTAATAACCCCCAAATATAAAATTGGATATACATTTTAGACATAAGATAGATGTTATAGGTTTCGTTTTATAAGTACAGAAGCCCAGTACATAACAAACAATCAAGCCAACAAAATGAGGATTTCTAAATAAATTATTTATTTTCGCTTATGATTTTCGCTTTTGTTGATATGAATTTCAAAATTCTACAATAACAATACAAATAACATTTTGGCAATTATTAATACTATACTATATACTCTATAGGTGTACTCGCAGTGGTAGCCCAGCGGTAACGCGCTCACTTGTATAACCGAGTGATGCGGGTTTAAATCCGGGTCCTGCACCTCATTTTAGATATTTTCATGTGTGGATCATTTCTATCCTGATTACCATTTATCTGACGGTGAAGGACAACATCGCGAGGAAACCTGCATGTCTGAGAAAACCTAGCAAGTTTTCGAAAGACATGTGAAGTCCGCCAACACGCACTAGGCCAGCGCGGTGGACTATGGCTTGATCCCCCTCGTACTGAGGGAGGCCCGTGCCCAGCAGTAGGACGTTAAAAAGGGCTGAATACAATTTTTAATTACAAACTATTTTCAATATCTCATCTTTATAATACTTCAAATTAAAATTACATTCTTGATTACCTTTTTTATATCCCATTATAGTAATGAAACATCAAAATCACATTTTCTTTTTTTACACTTAGTCACAATATTAAAGAAATAAATCTTAAGGTACAGTTAAATTCAATGTTTTTCAATAAATTGGAGAAAATAAGATGTGACAGACGGATAGGTAGACTAATGATCCTGAACATGTTTTGTCCTTTTGAAGTTCAGATTTTTTTTTTATTATTTTAAATTAATAATTCTAACATTCAGAGCATAAAATAAAATAATCATACACAGCAATACTTTACTATTATATTTTATATATGTATATTTCCTATTGTGGATGGATATTCATCTGGTGTACGGCTTTGTGTGATCTCGATAAAGGCCTCCATGAAGCCCGCATAAATATGTTTTGTTACTCTCAATATTTTTGTCACTTATAAGGATAAGTTATTCTGACAATATCCTTTTCTTAAATTATATTTTGTGAGGTCCTGACTTAACCTAATCTATATATTATCTATATTTACATTCTATATTATTATTATTACTATTTATAAAGCTGAATAGTTTGTTTGTTTGAACGCGCTAATCTCAGGAACTACTGGTTAGATTTGAAAAATTCGTTTTGTGTTGGATAGTCCGTTTATAGAGGAAGGCTTTAGGCTATATTACATCCCGCTACAAGGAATAGGAGCGGAGCATCAATGAAAAATGTTGCAAAAACGGGAGAAAAATATTCCGTTTTGAAAGCTTCCGTTGCGTGCGCTGCGTGAACGGTTAAAGTTATGCAAAAATCATGTATGACGGAATTGTTCCCCTTTAAAAGTTCTAAAAAAAGTCCGCGATAGCATATGTCTATCCTTTAAGGTTGACTCGCTGTAACCTTTTTTATGGTAATCAAATTTGTTTTAAGAAAATGCATTATTTGCGAAGGTGTTTTAATAAATATGATATTAATCCTTACCTAAATAAATAAGTTATTCAACACAAGTATTTAATTTTGAGCAAAATTGCTCTTGGTATCATTTAATTTCAATGAATATCTTACGAGATATCATAGTTTTAACATAACTTCGCAACAAAATAATGATCACCGCGTGCAAAACGGGCAGATCAGCGAAGTAATTTGGTTTCTAGCCATTAGAATGCGAGCGAAGCCGCGGGAAAAGCTAGTCTGTATATAAGCCCAATAATATGAATTACTACTATTGTTATTAATGAAAAAGTTTATGTGTGAAACGGTTCCCGAGTTATTAAAAAATGCGAATTTAGGAACAATGGGTCACTTATCATTACGTAGTATAAAACAATGTAGCTTTGCTTTTGTATGCTTAGATCTTAAACTATTTAACGGATTTTAATGCGGTTTTGATCAATAGATAGAGTGATTCAAGAGGAATGTTAATATTTATAATAAATGCATATGCTTGTAGAAAAAAAGCCGAGAAAACATATCATTTGAATGAAATGTATACTCATCGTTAAAACGTGAAGGAGAAGCGAATGTGAGTCACTAGTATCAGTATAAAGACACTTTAACATCAGCCCTTTTTAAGGTCTCACTGCTCGTCACGGGCCTCCCTCAGTACGAGGGGGATCAGGCCATAGTCCACCGCGCTGGCCCAGTGCGTGTTGGCGGACTTCGCATGTCTTACGAAAACTTGCTAGGTTTTCTCAGACATGCAGGTTTCCTCATGATGTTTTCCTTCACCGTAAGGCAAGTGGTAATCATGATAGAAATGATTCGCACATGAAAATATCAGAGGTGCGAGACACGGATTTGAACCCGCATCACTCGGTTATACAAGCGAGCGCGTTACCGCTGGGCTACCACTGCCTTATTTAGAGATAAAGACACTTTACTTAAAAAAAATAGTTTCTATCTAAAATTGAGTAAATAGCCGGTCTATGAAACCTTCGGTTCAGCACTCATCCCACTGCCCTGATTCACAAGATACAAGCAAGACGCGGCGGGAATGAGAACGCGCGTTAATCACTCGCGCGGTTACCTCGCCACGATTGCGGACGCGACACGCATTACAAATCATCTACTTGGAAAGAAAAAGGGGAAAAACCGATATATTTACCCACGTAATTAGATGAATAAACTTTTGTCATTGTTCAAATGGTTTTGGCTTGTAGTTTCTGGGGATTCCTCGAAAAGAATCTTATGTGACTAGATTTATAGACGTGGTAAATATATCACATTCGACATTTGACATTTCTTCTTAGATTGCTCTGAATCCAGCATCTGTTTTAGCCTGCCAAACCGCATTTGACGAGCGTGGTTGGCTATGGCCTGATCCCCTCGTATTGAAGGAAGGCCCACCCCCAAAAGGTGGGACGTTAAAAAAGGCTGAATCCAATTTTTTTTAGACAAAATATTCCTGTCTAATGTCCACTTGGCAAATATCAGTCACTGATTGTGGCATTGATGACAGCAACTACTTTCCATACCCTTTTCAGCTGCTCTAAACTTTTATGTCAAATCTATGATTTCGTGCCTTCTAAAGTACAATCGATGTTAATTCTTTGTTTATTTTTGTTAATTAATGAATATTTTTGTGTAAATATATAAAAAGTAATAAAAAATTGTAATTTTATGTAAATAATATTATTAATAACAATTTTTATTTTTATTTTATCTTATTGTTTTTGTATGATGTGTTGTATGTGAGTTTGATTTTACAATGAATCGTCTTCGATGTGTATTTCTTTCTGGCCAACATATAGGCGAAGTAAATTATTTCTAATTGGAACTCCTAGAAGCAATGAAACGAGAAATAATAGAATTAATTTCAACAATATAAATTCATACTCTTTGTATCGAGTTTGCTCTACGTACACAAACATGATAAAATTACTGTTCTATTCTAGTCTTTACTAAGCTGTTTCTTTTGTTATTTATTCAAAATGAGAATAATAGGAGTATGTATAGTGTCCCTAATATTATTATAAAAGTTACTAAAGATGGTTATTTGTGATAAAAATAGACTCTCTTCTCACTATATATTTTTTGTTCTTGTTGTATTCAGTGGCAATTGGCAATGCAAAGCCCAGCGGTAACGCACTTGCTCGCATAACCGAGTGACGATGGGTTCAAATCCGGGTCTCGCACCTCTGGGGGCCTACCATGAACTCTTATAGCATGAATACTATAATCTTACTTTGGCTTTTCGTACCATGACGTCCTTATAGCAAGGGTATTAACATTCTTACTTTTCTAGCCGTTTTGTGACGTCACGACACGAAAACTGCTAAGAAAATGTTAATATCATTTATTCAATTCGTACCATGAGGTGAATTTTGACAAATAGCATGTTTACTTTTATGTCATATTTAGGAATCTTATAAAAGTTGCGAATACAAGACGGGTATAATATAATTTTGTAAAATAATTACATGAAACATAATTATTGTGTTCAATAAAGTAAGTAAATCTTATATATGCCCATAAATATTGTAATTTTAGTATATGTCTATAGTTATTGTCTCATTTATAGGTGGCTAATGAATATGAAATTTTCAATTTTATTGAAACCGAGCAAGCTTTCCGAAAGAGGCGCTGTGTGCCACGAAAAAAATTACAATCCATTTATTATTCTTGGTAAAGCGGAATTTGTTAATCGCTATCGTCTTATAAAGACTTAGCGTTTAAACTGTGTGATGAGCTGAGGCCACTTATGAAAGTCCCTAAAAATCTACAGATTTGTCTATAGAGACTAAGGTTAACACTGTTTTTTATACTACAAATAACACACAAGGACTACATAAATAATACGATCTTAACTATTTTACAATTAATTGCCTAACCGTCAACATTTTACAATATGTACTTTTTAAGGTAGGCACTGTCATTTTATGCCACTGTATCATACCAGCGTATTATAGGCATTAATGAGGGCCTGCATGTTGCTCAGCAGACGGTGTCCTCAGTCATCGCACAGATTACTCAGTGTCTGAATAAACCGCAAAATTCGGCAAAAATACATTAAATTTATAACTTTTTGCTTAAATTTCTTACCTAATAAGCCCTAATCTCAATGATGAACAACTATCGTATGACGAAGATGACGCTATACAATATATATAGCAATATTTCTTTTCTTTTATAGGAGGAAATAGAAAAATCAGTTGTTCAGTCGCATCACTAAGCAGTTATAAAACAATCTTGCTTTTTAAAGCTCATGGTACGAATTAAAGTAAGTTTATTGTAATCTTGAAATAAAACAGTCTTGAAATAAGAATGTTTTTAAATAGTTCATGGTACGCCCCCTGATATTTTCATGTACGAATCATTTCTATCCTGATTACCACTTGTCTTACGGTGAAGGAAAATATCGTGAGGAAACCTGCATGTCTGAGAGAACCTAGCAATTTTTCGAAAGACATGCTCAGTCGGCCAACACGCACTAGGCCAGCGCGGTGGACTATGGCGTGATTCCCCTCGTACTGAGGGAGGCCCGTGCCCAGCAGTGGGACGTTTAAAAGGGCTGATTACGTTGTATTCAGCATTTTTCGTCCCACTGCTGGGCATGAGCCTCCCTTAAATACGAGTGGGATAGCCCATAGTCCACCACTCGGGCCAAGTACCTACGGTTAGGCGAACTTCACATGTCTTTTGAGAACTTGCTAGACTTTATCAGACATGCAGGTATCCTAACATTGTTTCCCTTCCTCTTAACACAAGTAGTTAGAAATTATTCGCATATGAATATATCCGAAAAGCGAGGCCCGGGATTTGAACCCGCATCACTCGGTTTCGTAGAAGAAAGCGTTACCAATGGACTACCATTACAACGTAGTAATAAATAAAATAGTATACTGCAATTTTCACTGTATAATCATTTCGTACAAGATACAAGCGATGTCCGATGAATGAAAATGTTAATTACCGCGGGTACCGAGAGTGTACCGATTGTGAACGCGCCCCGAATATTTAATGTTTCGTGTCTCGTCTTCAAAAGAAAATCTTTAAACAAAACATATTATGCTAAGCTTAATTTGGTTGTAAGATACCATTAATAATTAAAAAATAATTACTTATAACATTAGTTATCTGCGAGTGAAAGTCCCGTCAAAATCGGTCCAGCCGCTTCAGAGATTAACTTTCATTATTAATTCAACTGGCACGTTTGAAGCCATTAATAAGAGAATTGACTTGAGATTAATTATTAATAATGTCCTCCCGGCCGATTACGGCCACGGCGGCCAATCTCATTGAGACTAGCCAACGGCGCGGGACATATTATAGTGCACGAGTGTATGCGCAGACACAAGTGCACTCTCTGTTCCTTATCACTCTCATATTCCGGTGGGACGACTAGTCGACACGACCAGTGAGAGTTAAGGCGCAGGACCGACGGCTTTACGTGCTCTCCGAGGCACGGGGGTGAAACACCGCCAACTTCCCAACTTCGGGCTGTTACTAAGCCTTCGAAACAGAAAGACTCAATAACTAAACTTGGCCCGACCCGGGACTCGAACCCAGGACCTCCCGGTGTGTGACCGTACGTGCTAGCCACTACACCACCGAGGCAGTTAGAATTATTAATAAATAGACCGACAAAAATTTTAAAAATTGATTTTTTGATGTAAGTATACTGTACACTCTCATATGCATTTAGTGAAAAGTTGTTAATTTGAAATTAAAAACAGACACTTCAGTTTTATTTATATGTAGGTACTGATGTACTGACAACGAGACTTCTCAAAACCTGCAAAAGGATTTTAATAAAGTTCCAAATTAAATTTAGTTTTAACTTTAAATATAGATTAAAAATAGACTTTGCCAAAAATAGCATTGATATCTCACGGTTTACAAACTTTTAAGAGTATTAACTCAAAAATTTAATAAATACTAATGTCTTGACAAATAAGCCAGAAAGTTTTTTTTTTCTATTGAAGGTAAATTAAATGAAGGAATTATTTAGATATATATTTGTCAGAGTATTGCAATATTTGTAACATTAAATTGTATGAATATATTTTTGTACGTCTGTAACCTTAACACTGTAATGGCTAAATAAAATTTCGATGTTTAGTACGTAGATATATTACGACTGGGGTTAGACAAAAACAATGTAGCGTTGACTGTACATATTATTAAAAATATTAAGATTAGTAGTCCTGTGGCGCTTAGTAAAATCGAATGAAGGGGGTTCAAATCCCGAGTCTCGCACATTCCTTATTTTCACGTACCAATTAACCGAAACCTCCTCATATCGATCGATCGAAGGGTTACAATAATAAATACATTATATTTAAAAATAAATTACTACCCGATGATTTTTCCAAATATTTCTAACCACTTCCATCCAAACTTTATATATGTGAGTCTTGAAGAAATAAAAAGGATATAAAGTTCGCAGCAAAGTATAATCTCAAAGAAACAAGAGGTAAGTCGGGACGAGAATGGACGCGTGTTAATTACCCGCGCTGCTCGCTTCTATTGGCGTCGTGGGTAGAATTCCTAATTAGTTATAGTCTTGAAAGCGAAAGTATTGCATAAATACTTGCTCTGGTTTGTAATAAGAAAGACATCGTATATCTAAATACTGTGGACAGATTTGGAATTTGTTTTAAGCAGCTTAAGAATTTGTGATGAAATTGTAACCTAACAAACCTAAAATTAAGTTAGTAATAGAGGTGAGTACAAAAGCGCTGTAAATGCTATGTGTATTGTTCGATGAAACAGTTCCGCTTTCACGCAGCGGTTCAAGACGCTGCAAAGTTATAAGCGTAGCGCTGATGCCGACTTATCGTTGAGAGATCTGAACATACAGTTTAGTTGCTCTCCCTATTTTAAAGTTTCTTTACTTCAAGGGAATATTCTGGAATGGTGGCATTTTGTTTGACTAAGTAACTTAACGGTTGCGAGTTCGAGTCTTGCTAGGGGCATTCATTTTTTGAGTAAAAACTGGAGTACTCCAGTCATGGGTTCATTCGTTTAATCCAGTTGTATTTATACCTAGGAGCTCACCCTCGCTTCGCTCGGGTTCGTCCCTAGGTACGTGTAGTATATATTTACTTCGCACAGCCCGCTACATATTTGACTTGATTGCACGCACCATGACAACGGTCATAACATGATACGACGAACGCCGTTAATTTTATACAGTTTTTTTTAATGTCCAAAATTTTTTCGATATAGTTTATTATCCTTGAGTGATAGACATATGCCATCGCAGACTTTTTTGTAGACCTATATAAGATACACAATTCCACGATACATCATTAACATACAACATACAAAGGGTTTAGGCAGCGTCTGTGATAAAAGCTCCCAGACGGCTTATTTTTTTCCGACACCTCCAACAGATATCATTATATTTTAGCTAATGTGTATACATTTGTATAAAAACTTGACAAATTATATACTAAAACCTTCTTGGAGGACCACTCTATTCATTGGTGAAACTTGAATGAAAATCGGTGCAGTAGATTTTGAGTTTATCGCGAACAGACAGACAGACAGATAGACAGACGCGGCGGAGGACTTTGTTTTATAATATGTATAGGTATTTAAGTAAGTATTTAAAGTGATATATTGTATGTAGTGCATCAACCATCTGGTATCCGTAACACAGTCCTCGTAGCTAACCACGGAACTAGATGACGCTGTGTGTAATGTCACAACCTTATAATTATTAAATTCCTAGAGACTCACCCACGCTTCGCTCAGGTTCGTCTCCAGATTTAGCACGAGCGAAACCGCGGGCTTCACTAGTAAATGTATACAAAAACTTGATAAATGATTTAGTAAAACATCCCTCGAGAACAACTCTATCCATTGGTGAAAACGACATGAAAACCGGTGCAGTAGTTTTTGAGTTTATCGTGAACAGACAGACGTGGCAAAGGACTTTGTTTTATAATAATATGTAGGGATAGTATCGATATTATAGACTATTATTTAGTTTTTTTAGGATAATTCTATTTTCCCACATTAAAGTTCAAACAACTATGACAAATACGAAACACGTGTAGCAGCTTGCAGAAGTAACTTATAAATTATTATTATTGGTTGTAAGCTCATGATTTTATTTAATGAATACGTAAACATTTCCCAGAATAACGCCGCGAGAGAACCACTTCCTTTCAATTTGCGTTTGTCACAACTTAATTGAATTCTTCTCATTGTTGGAAAAACACACTTCGTGAAATAAAGCTTTACAAGTCTAATTAAATGCTAAGAATAAGTTACGATTGGAATTATAGATATTGCTATAGAAATAATGTTTTATTAATTTATTAGATACTAACGACTTACCCTCATTTCGCTCGAGTTCGTTCCTACGTACTCCCTGCCGATTTTAAAGTTTGTAGCCAATGATATTTTAACTACAGATATGTTATACGCTCACTAAACAACCGAAAAAAGTGTTCCGCGCTGCACACATACACACTTTTCATTCAAAGTACATGTCAAAATGATAGAAAGGGGATAGTCGATAAAATCAATAAGAAAAAAAGAGACAGCTAGTGTTGTCAATTGCGCGTCAATGTAAACAAACATTAGTCTAGCGACCGATGACATATCAGAATATTAGGCAAATAATTGAAATATATTAATAAATCGAAGTATACTGCGTTCTTACATGTGGTATGAGATCCCTTGTGTTTTATTAACTTTGGTATCATAATTGGTGCATTTCCTAAATACACAGGATGGCATTTTTTTTAATTTTGTAGCAGCGTACCACTCGTTGCCATGCGGTGACACAGACTAAAGGCAATACGTCCTAATTAGGACGTTTTCGAGTTTTCACGATTGCGCCCTCACAACATATCTATAGTTAAAATATCATTGTTTGTAGCACATACATCCGTCCCCAAAATAAAATAAATAAAATTTCTTAATTAAAAGTAAGTTACTCCTTAAAAAAACTAGCTATCTGCGAGTGAAAGTCCCGTCAAAATCGGTCCAGCGGTTTTAGAAATGATTTTTTGATGTCAGTACCGTTTATACTTTCATATGCGTTTAGTTAAAAGCTGTTAATTTGAAATAAAAACAGAAACTTTTTGTATGTACTGATTCTATAAATAAAATGTAATTTCAAAGTAGTTATCACGATAGTAAAATCAAATACCCATTGAAAATGTCTATCATGACGACTTTTACTTGATTTATTAAGAATTTCAGTTGAAGTGATATTCGATACTTCAGGAACTACTTTCTGGATATTAGAAATATATTATATATAGTAATTAAATGTTGATCTCAAAAGACGTAAAATTAAATCCATTTAAAATCATCTTGTCAACTTCTAGAATAATGTTATGTTTTCGAAAACAAAATTAGTTGCTTTAAAGCTTATCAAAAATTTTATTCTAATTAAATGAACAAAAATTAATGTCTCAGTGCTAGCTTGAACCTTTGAGCTCACTCACAAAATTGGTCAAGCCTTGTAGAAAGTGAAGAATTTTGTGAGATATCTATATGAAACGTTGTAAATATATCAAATATATAATACGGGCCCTATTTATTGAGTGTTTTTCTACATTCAACCATCTGTTTGCTTTGCCCCAAATAATAATGCCCTTTCCACCTACTTTACTTACCAGTTACAAGTTAGCCTTATATTTAAAAAGTTTAATGCGCAGTTGTGGTATGGTAAAATGGTGGTAAAGGGGTAAATACCATAGATTAATTTCCCATAAACCAACAAAAGTCGAGTAAATGCAAGATAAATATATTGCTCCCAGTATACGACTACAAGTAGGTAACTACGGGGGTAGTTGGAATTCCCTTTCGATTCGCAATCGACATGGCGTTTAATTAAATTTTCCGCTCCCCGAGACACACGTACTGGCGACCTATTAAAAGTTATCAACTCAAACAAACTTTTAAGATAATAAAATAATTTATATAATTATTTTTAAATCATATAAAATCGAAGTACCATTAATAATTATAAATACGATAGTACATATGTATGTATGTTTATCACTTTTTCGTACTGTAGCGGGTAATTGACAGATTTGGATGAAACTTTGTACACATATAATCATTATGAATAATTTTATAACTTACTTTTATTTACATCTTAAGGTTGGATTACTTTTTCTCTTGATTCTTCTTCAGTCTGTATAAGTTATTTTCAAGTTTTAGTACCTTTTAGTTAAAAAATATAAGGCGAAAAAAAAATCAGTTCTCCTATTTAATAAAGTTTACAGTAAATAATTTATCGTCATTTACGGGAGAACATGACAAAGATTTTATGGATATTATGTATTCTGGTATTGTGATTATGTCCACAAGATATAGTATTATATGTAAAGTAAAGTAGTAACGCACTCGTTTGGGAAACAGAGTGAAGCGGGTTCAAATCCCAGGACTAGGTACTACTAATTGTCTTGTGATGGATGAAAACATCGTGAGGAAACCTGTCTGAGAGAACATGCCAAGTTCTTGAAAGACTTCCTACATAAGTCCGTCAACCCGTACTTGGCCAGCGTGATGGACTATGGCCTGATCTACTAGTCAAAGAGAGGCCCACCCCCAGCAGTGGGAAAGGGCTGAATACATACAAAGTGCAAATACAAAACTTGACTTGTATTTGTTATCACCTACTTTTCATGATCATCTTATTATATTTCAGGACATCTACTGTTCTGCGGATCACAAAATTATACAGGATTATTAGATTATTACTAAGCTAATTTACACTTATAAAAATCTTCTTTGAAAATGTTTTTTTTAACATTGAATATCCACAAAAGCAGTCCTAATAGAAACCTACAAAACACTTGTTCAATTCGACTTCGTTACAGTATTTAATTGAATTGTTTTCCTCCACTCGTTCAGCGCGGAACATGGAAAAGAAAAGTGCAGACCGTTCTACTGCTATTAAAAGTTATGAAGTCGAAAGCAGTTAAGTTTTAAAGAGCATCCAAAGGTGGCGTATCTACAAATATTCTTTGTGAGATGAAAATTCTTCAGAGTAATTAAAACTAGTATTACCTGCAGTAGGACTTGACCAATTTTACCATAAAAATAATAGTTTAAAAAAACTAAAAACACGCTTTTTATAGAAAACGAAACTAAAAAATAGAAAATAAAATTTAATGAATTTAAATTAATTATTTGATTTCAAAAAAAGCGTGGGGTGCATGGTGTCAATAGTTATAAATATTTTATTGACAGATATGAGTAGAGTGATTATCATTTTGATAATATCTTAAAAAGCACCCCACGCTTTTTTTAAAATCAAATAATTAATTTAAATTCATTAAAATTTATTTTCTATTTTTAGTTTGGTTTTCTATAAAAAGCGAGTTTTTAGTTTTTTTTAAACTATTATTTATTTTTTACTTTTTAGTTTGGTTTCTTTATAAAAGCGTGATTTTTTAGTTTTTTAAAACTATTTTTTGTTTTGTAGCAAAAATCATATTTTGCAAATTGAAAAATGGAATAATTTTACCAAATTAGTGTATTGTCATCAGTCCTCGATAAATCTGCAAAGTTTGAACGAAATCTGGCCGTTTAAAGTGGATCAAAATCGCGCCCAAAGAAGTCGGTTACTAACATACAAACATACAAACATACAGGTAGTAGGTAGGTTAGTACATACTAATAAAAAGCGTGTAATATTGCCTATTTTAAATGTCCCACTAACCCACCGTTGAGCATAGGCTGGTGTTACTGAACTTTCAAAAACTACTTAAATTCTCTTATTATATAATTATACAATAATTATGTATAATATTATTGTTTTCAGTAGATATTGTATTTAATAAGAAAACCAATAACAATTAAATTGTGTGTGTTTGTTTGTATATCATGAAAATTGTGGAAAGTACTTAAAAAAAACAATACAGCTTTTACCGAATTGTAGTGAAATTGTAGTGAAAGTGTACGCTTTTATTCTGCAAAAGAGATAAATATCTCGTTAAAAGTTAACCTTAAAAAGAGTTAAAATCTTTAAGATACGAGTAAACTCAATCTAACTACTTGTCACTTAATTGAAATAAACCGCGCTCGCGCACGCCGTGGCGTAGCGCTGGCAAGCCCCGAGGAATATAAAATATCTTCATACATATGTATGTATATGCGTCGTCCACTTTGCTTTATTGTCCACTACATTTGCAAGTCAAGTAGTAACGAAGCTAGAAGATGAAAATACAGTATAAAACATTAGATATTATACTTTGTTGTATTAACTTGCTAGTTCTATTGAATGAGGAAACCTAATTTTATAAGCTTATGATAGGTATATTTATGGACACATTTCTGTAAGTGTGTATGTTCATATAGATTAAGAATCTCGAATGTCTTAAAGTCATTTGTGAAGAAAAGTTTTTAAAAGAGTACCTATATTATATACAAAATTAATGCAAGAACTTTTTATTAAAGAAAATCACGCGTACTAAGTTTCATTTATGTCTAGTTTCTAGATTTCATGGCGTACCATAGAAAATGTTTTATTTTTTATACATGGTCTAAGTCACAGAAAGTGACAAATTTCAGTGCTTCTATAATTCAACACTTAGACTTACTCATGAATACTATCATCAGATGAAGGTGCTTTCGAAATTATCTATCAAAGAATACCGCATGACAGAATGTTACACAGTGTCCTACGTGGACGACTCACCGCGAACGCGATTGCGAAACGATCCGATGCGAATTTAATGTGGTGCGGAGCGATGCGGCTACGCTGTCCTACGTGCGCGCGAACCGTCCCCTCCGCGCCCTCCGCCGCCGTTCAGTTCAGTTAGAGTTAACATTAAACATTTGTCATGGGCGGACGGAAGCTAATGTTGTTGGAAAATTCATATCTATACATATAATAAATCTGTAGAAGGGTCAATTCTGTACATTGAAAATATTGAGAAAATAAATAGCAGGGGGTGTTACTGGATCGATACCAAACCCAAATATGCGATTAAAAAATTTTTTGTCTGTCTGTCTGTATGTCTGTCTGTCTGTGTGTATGTTCAGGCATCACGTGAAAACAAACGGTTCGATTTCGATGAAACTTGGTATAATTATACTTTATTATCCTGGGCATAAAATGGGATACTTTTTATCCTGGAAAAATACGTAGAAAAAAACAAATCTTAATTTTTATCATAGTTTGATTTTATCTTGTAGTCCACGCGATCGAAGTCGCGGGCACAGCTAGTCTTAAATATGAGATATTGAACAAGTGTATAACTTTTATTCCTTTTGTCCCAGAATGTAGGACGTTCTTGGATAGCATTAATAAGAAGTTCTACTTCCGACATTAATTCAACAACAATTTTTGCTTGAAAAAAATATGGCCGACGCGTCCACTTCGCGCGAAAATATCAAGCCAACTGATCGCGTTCGCGTCAATTGGCGCCGCTCCGCACCGCACCCCACGTGCGTTTGGTCACATAGGCCACTTCAATAGGTTTCGAATGTTTGTTGTTTTCGCGCCGTGCCGCGCCGCTTCGCGTTCGCGTCTAGATCGCTCACGCAGGACGTCGCCTTAGAGTAGGTAGAAGTTAGGCGGTAATTCTTGCTTAAATTTATTTCAGTCGGCGTAGCCTAAAAACATGTACGTAAAATTTAGTTCAAGAGCATTTTTGCAAAATACTGTTTCAAAAATGGCTAACATCTGTACATATAATAAAACTCACTCACCCTCGCTTCGTCCTTGATTCCTAAGTAGTAGGTACCCCCTTTATTATAAAATTTTTACACATTTTAATTTCTTACTTATTCATATCAAATCAAAAACCAAAAAATAAGTTTCAAGATTTTAGCTTTAAAATTACGTAATATCCATACAAACTTTCATCCCCTATTTCAACCCCTTAACAGCCCTTTGTGCCTTGAAAAGTGGCCTATGTCCTTTCTCAGACTCTAAACTATCTTTCATTAAAATCGGTTCAGTAGTTTTGGCGTGAAAGCGTGACAGACACACAGACAGAGTTACTTAGAGTTACTTTTTTTCACAATTCTAATATTAGTAACGATTGTAACTGAATCGGATCAGTGCATAAAATATTTTTATTATATTCTTATTCAAATAGTCATTATTATCGATACAAAGACTGAATCTAAAGATTTTAAAGTTTTCTGCTGATCTGGAAACAACGGATTCTATTAGCAAAACTATATTTTATCTTTATTTTACTTCATGTCTTGTTTCAGGTTTTTTAAATACTAGCAACACGCCCTCACTCCATTGCTTGTGTTGGTCCATACGTATGTTAGTATTCATTTCTCAGAGATGAGATATTTCAGCAGTAAATCCGAGCAAAGTTGCGAGTAAAAGCTACTATAAATTTTATGTAAATCTCACAATAAAGTCTAATTTTCATAGAAACACTCACACAAATAAGGCACCTACGTTCCACACTCTCGCATCTCACGTGTTAATGCTTAGTAATAGCGTAAGATTCACGTAGAAAGCATTAATGTGACACGAAGGGAATGCACACACTTTATCAGGGAATTAGTTCCTGGTCGGTTTGTACGCGAAATTTTGGATATTAGAGTACTTCAGTTATACAATGAAATATTGTTTTATTATCTTACTCTATAGGTTTGCCTGCTTCATTTGAGTAAAGATATATAATACTGATAGCGACAAATTTTGGCAAGTTTTGTAACTAACAAAAGCATGTGTGATATCAAATATAAACATAGAAATTATAATATATTTGTCTGCGGAAAAATATCTGAGAAATCAAACTAACTGTAAAAAGGGTCTTATCTAAGAAGTAGGGATGAACCCGACTAGACTCTACAATATAAGGGGGATCAGGCCATAGTCCACCACGTTGCCCTAGTGCGTGTTGGCGGACTTCACATGTGTTTCGAAAACTTGCTAGGTTCCAAGTTACTCTATGCTAGGTTCTCTCAGACATGCAGATTTCTTCACGATGTTTTCCTTCACTGTAAGTGACAAGTTCACAAGTGGTAATCACGTTAAAAATGATGCGAACATGAAAATATCAGAGATCCGAGACTCGGATTCGAACCCGAATTCTGTTTATTAAAAAATAAATTACCTAATATTTTAGAAGTAATATTATTTGCATGCATCATCGCATAGAAGGTATAGTTCCTCCCTCAGTAATACATTGAACGCCGCGCGTAATCATTTAGTTGCATCCGCGACGCTCCGAGAGCACTCTGTATAGCTCTAAACGACGGGAAAGACGTATTTTTTTTATTTTAATCTCAGTAAATGCTATTATGTAATTGCATTATGCGAAGTGTGGTTCCGTTGAAATAACATATGAGTTTTTTATTAATTTAAAATGTCATTTGCTTTAAGAATATCTGTTTAACATTTTTTGTAATAACACTATGGTTTTGAAAAACGTAAATTACAATATTAAACATGTGTTTTTAATATTCTTTATATTTTAAGCATAATAGTTATAACTAAGGCTATAATTGAAAATTCAAAATCCAGTCAAGTGCGAGTTGCATGAAAGATTTATATGAAGGATCCGTACACAAATCTTAATATTATTACTATATATCTTAATTTTTAATTTATTTTTCGTTTTTGTTTTGTTTTTATTGTGAATTTTTGAACATTTTGAACAAATATAGATATAATATTATGTACTCGTAACTAACGACACCTCCTCGCTTCGCTACCTTTTAATTAGTACTTATATCGAGAAGAAGTGCAGAATGCTAATATATTTAATTCTAAAATGAATAAGAAACACAAAGCTATGTATCTAAGTCAACAATAAACATCACACAATGTATCGTTAAGACTGTAATATTATGAACATATTCAAGCGAGCATGACCTAGAAATAGAATGCAAAAGTTCTGACACACGTGAGCACACCAAGTCTCTTGACAATCAACTCGCGCAGAACGTGTTTCTATTCCCTGGTTATTGGAAAAAATGTCGAGAACAAATACTAAACTTAATTAAGTAAAAACATAGAAAAACTCGCTCGTATTTTTTCACGTGAAAAGTACTTTCTATAAATTAATGTATCTCTACGGAATATCTTGTTTGGTTACATATGTGTCAAGAGTTTGGTTTAAAAAAATATTTAAATAAAGAAATCATATGAAATCACACTCTTCAATTCAGCTTTTTTTAACGTCCTACTGCTGCTCTTCCCTTCAATACGTAGGCGATACGACACAGGCCAAATGCGTGATGGCGGACTACACATGACCTTCCAAATGTACTAGATTCTGTCAGACATGCACGTTTCCTCGCGATATTTTCTTTCACCGTACAACGTATATAATATTAGGTACATTATGTACATGTACATAATATAGACAGTCTAACTATTTCGTACTAACCGTACAATAAACACAGGCATAAAACACATAATCACTGTAAATAGCTACCACGCAACTATTACATGCACGCAGTTATGGCATCTCAATATAAACACGCATACCAGAATTCCGTAGTATATACTCGTACGTACATCTAAACTGATAATATGTAATCTAGAACTATGAATGAAATCTGTCTGTCCGAGCCGTGTTATTTGGTGAGGAAACTATTTCTATCTGAGAAATTAATATAGATAATAATAATATAATTAATTTAGATAATATAATTAATTTAGATAATAATAATAATAATTTGACGACTCGTTTGGCTCAGTTGATCCTACTTTCTGCGCCAGCGGTCGCGGGTTCGAGTCCCGCTGGGGGCATTCATTTGCTAATCACGAATGTTTGTACTCCAGTCATGGGTGTTTATATTTATAATATGTATGTATTTAAAATGTATATGTGTAGTATATCAACTATCTGGTATCCGCAACACAAGCACGTTAAGTAGCTTACTGCGGAACTAGATGGCGCTGTTGTAATAATATCCCAACATATTTATATTTATATATAATAATAATATTTTCTATACGTATTGGTATAGTTTACCAATACGTTTATGTTTTCGAGATTTCGTGTTTATTCTATAAGTAAATGAGTGACCTTGTTATATAATATATCAAACTTGTTAAATAAAGAAAGCCGCAGGTTCCCCTAGTTAAAACAAATAAAATGTCGAAAGTAAAAGTAGCCTTAGTTACTCCTCATAATATAAGCTATCTGTGAGTGAAATTCCCGTCAAAATCGGGCGAGCCGTTCTAGAGATTAGCCGGATCTAAAGACAGACAAACCAGACAAATTATTAAACATTGTTTTTTTTTTTTGATGTAAGTACCGTATATAATATACTTTCATATGGTATACCTGTCACGTTCGCCAGAAATGTTCGTTTTTGTAGAAGTGTAAAGAAATTAAACGATTTACTTGCGTACATAATTTTATTTCTCTTTAGCGTCGTAGTACAAAAATGAATAATGAATATGGCGTCAGGCGAAGTAATGTTAGCGTTTACAGGAAGGAAGAATGATAATTCGTTGCCAGTAAAAGAAAAAAAATTAAACATAGAAAAAAATAATGTTGCCATTATTAAAAAGGAATGCGTGCTTCTACAACTGAATAGCTGTTAATTTGAAATATATAAATAAAAACAGAAACTATATACTATTACCACAGATGTAAGATGACGAATACAACAGTCAGTCTTAGAACGTTGGAGAAGCTATCAAATTAATATTGAAACTGTTTATTTCCGAATTAATTACCATTTAAACGTCCAATAGTATATTCAAATTGAACTCAAACTTAATTTACTTACGCCTTTGTATGTATAACTTGCTTAAGTCAATACTATAGTATGATAGTTTATTTGTTTACTTCGCTAGTTGCTCACTTGACTCTACTTGTAATAAAGATGGCTTTGCTTTGTACGTGTAAAATGAATGTAAATAAGATTGATGGAGCAACTTTAAACGTGTATTAATTTAATATGTTTTTTCATAGCCTCAGTGGTATAGAGACTGCCATGTACGACTGCACATTAGGCCCTGGGTTCGATTCCAAGATTATGACAAGTTGAATGTTTCTGTTTCAGCTTGGAGTTAGAAAGATGGCGATATTTTTTAGAATACTCCCATGTATGAATCGGTAGATCCAATTGATATGAATGACAATTAAAAATATTTATTTTATGTGACTGTATAGATGAAAAAGTTCTATCACAATTCGTTTAGCATTTTTATATAATGCGCCAAAATATTTACTTACAGATCAAATTATGAATTCACAAAATTTCTGAATTAGATTAAAATAGGAATTTTAAGTAGTCCTAGACAAATATTTCAATAAGCTTGTGGGATATGGAATAGAAACATAGTTAACTATTAGTTAACTATGTTTCTATTCCATTGAGAAAAACCAAATATGGCAACTTTTTTAAAACAAATATTATGGTATTTTCATCTATTACTAATGACTCACTCTTACAAGGCTCAAGAGCAAAGGCTCAGGGTCGTCCTAAGATACATGTTAACAGTTAATGATTCTTGTACAAAATAAACAGATCTGAAGTATCCCGATTTTCCGAATTTTAGCGGGACAGAAATTAGTTTTTTATTTATGGTATAGAATCAATTTTCCATATAAAATGAAATTGATAACGTATATTGCAGAAAATCTGCAGTCTCAAAGGCATTTAAGGAATAATCAGATTAAAATCCGCTCTTTAGAATCGCTGAAAGAACTGGAAGTAGAGGACTCCCGTGGGAAAACTTACGAGGATTGTTTCTTTACAAAAGAATCCCGGCAATGAGTAAGTGAGGTCTACTTCATACAAGCCCAATAAAAAGGCAAAAGCCAATCTAAAAGTGTTAAGATAGTTGGACATGACAACACATTTGGTGTGCCAGAGGTCACGGGTTCGAGTCCCGCTGGGGGAATTAATTTGTGTGAAAAACACGAATGTTTGTATTCCATTCTATTTGTAACTATTTGGTATCTATAACACTAACCTTAACTTACCATGGAACTATATTATAGTACTGTGTATTAATGTTCAGCACAAAACTAACTTTTTTATCTTGCATGAAAAATAATATATCCCAGGACTATATCCTGATCCCTCTCGTATTAAAATGAGGGCTGTGCCCAGCAGTGGGAATTTATAAAGTCTGAATATATTAATCATATTACATTAAAAAAAATAGCAAATATTTGCCTCATTCAGTAATAGAGACCGTGGCATTCAACTCTATAACATTTCCCATACAAACGCCACTCAAGTTTACTTAGTTCCAGCCGTCCGCGTCACTTACAGGCTCTAATCTATACAAGACATAAACTATTGTAGCATTGTAGCCTCTATTGTTAGAATGTTAAGGTTGTAATCCTGTAAAAGGTATTGACAGCGATTGACAGGTGAACTGACCTTTATCAGTTAAATATTGCAATCAAAAATTTTATTTACAATAAAGGAAATTACAAGTAAACTTAACTATATATATACAAAGCAAATGTACACTTAATTATTACTGTACAAGTCATGTCCGCGTGGAATAGTGGCAAGAATGCTAGCTGCATTCCCCCGTTGAATGGCAATGCCGATTCTTTGGGCGAAAAATGAGCCAGCTCTCTTGTCAAAAATAGATCTAACTGCAAAAAACTTAAAGGTGGTTATGGAATAAAAATGCTAGTTCCGATGCTACATTGTATTCGTCGAAGCTTGACTTGCCACGCCATGTTATCGGCTGAAATTCCATGGTGATGCACTTCTGTATGGTGTTTGGTCTAAAATATTAATCAGCTATTCAAGCATAGGGATTTCTTTATTTTGTGCTTAATATATTTTTTATCTGTTTTTTAATAACAAATATTTCACGTGGTATTCGTAAAGTTTGGCAGCCTTTTCCGCTATAGTAATGTCCTCCCGACCGATTCCCGACACGCGGCCAATCTTATTGAGACTAGCTAACTGCGCAGGAGTCTGCTCATATAAGTACTATAGTGTACACTGTGCACTCTCTAGTCATGTCTTGTACTTCGGTGAGACGACTACTCGACACGACCAGTATGAGCTGAGACTCTTTGAGGCAGGAGGGTGAAACGCTGCCTTCCTAAGTCAGCGTTGATACTGAGGCTAAAACGGAAAGACTCGACAACTAAACTTGGTCCAACTCAGGACTTGAACCAAGACCTCCGGATGTACAGCCAAACAATGGAGCCACTACACAAAACTACTAATATATTTTAATTAACTAATAATATTTTCATTTAAAAAAAAGTTATCTTTTCGGATTTTGTCGCGGATTTATTTCGATTTTTGGTTCCCGACGTTTCGAATGCTTTACAGCACTAGCACAGAGACTAAGGCTTTAGAGGTCTCAGAGGCATTATATACGTTACCTGTAATAAACATTCTATCCACAAAATTTACAATGTGAATTCAAAACATACAAAATGGCTTTAAAATACCTTAGGACTTATTATTTATGTAATTCTGTAGCTGTTGCTATTATTATTATTTTATAAACGTTAAATAAAGCCGTAAAAAAATCATTTCGTCATTTAATATAGTAGTTAGGTATATTTAATATTTTTTTTTAACATTAAACATGTTTTTTAAATTAAAACAGCCCTCTGATAACGCGAGCGTGGATCGCATCACTCGCATAACCGAGTGATGCGATATTATATAGTATATTTTGTAAATTGTGGGTAGGCACTGTCTGTAACAAGTCTATAAACCTATGATACGTCAAATACCTTAGTCTCTCCCGTGACCATGATTGCTGTAAAGCATTCGAAACGTCGGGAACCAAAAATCGAAATAAATCCGCGACAAAATCCGAAAAGGTAGTTTCATTTATAATGTCGAATATTCGCGTAAATCTAAGAAAGTATTATGTATTATAAGAAAGTATTATCGAGTGATGCGAGTTCAAATGGGATCGCACTTCTGATATTATCAGTTGCGAATTATTTCTAACAAGATTACCACTTATCTTACGTCACCGTACGTTCTGTTAACCCGTAAAACCCCTCTTGTGTTAATTTACTAACTTTCATCTTTCATCGGAAACAAAATATTTTTTTTTTTTCAGAAATCGCCAGATTATACTATTTCCATTTTGATTCCCACAAGTTAATACTTAAAACAAGATATTCGCTGTAGTAATCAAGCTCTTATAACTTTACTATACATGTACATTGTACATATTGTACTTGTAGGTAATAGATCTATACATATATTAGTAAGGATTAGTTCAAGGCCACACGCTGAGTTACATAATGAAGTTACCAATCAAAGCAAGAAACCTTACATTAAATAAATCGCTACACTAGTTTGTTTATTTTAACTTTAGCAACTTAGCCTGGCTTCGCTCGCGTGCGTGTGCTAAATTATTTTTATATATAATATTATATCGCTTGTATAACCGAGTGATGCGGGTTCAAATCCGGGTCTCGCACCTCTGATATTTTCATGTGCGAATCATTTCTATCCTGATTACCACTTGACTTACGGTGAAGGAAAACATCGTGAGGAAACCTGCATGTCTGAGAAAACCTAGCAAGTTTTCGTAAGACATGTGAAGTCCGCCAACACGCACTAGGCCAGCGCGGTGGACTATGGCCTGATCCCCCTCGTACTGAGGGAGGCCCGTGCCCAGCAGTGGGACGTTAAAAAAGGGCTGATGATGATGATTATGATGATGATATTATATACGACCTTGTGCATCTATTACCACAAGTTATCATGACCATGTCGCTTGTACAGTGCCCAAAAATCGGAAGTATTAAACATGGTAAACATTCATACATGGAAAGCTTGTTACCTCCGGGTAGCAGCCGAATGGGCCGGCACGCCCCGTATAGTACCACTCTCTCACAGAAGACCGGCGTGAAGTGGCAGCTATGCTGTCGCGTTTCGTCCGGTAAGTGAGAGTCCGGGAGGCCCACTCCCCATTCCTCCTCCCGTCCTTCTCCCTCCTCCCTCCCTCCCTTTCCTGAAAGGCCGGCAACGCATCTGCAAGCCCTGTGGTGTTGCAGATGTCCATGGGTGGAGGTGATCACTTACCATCAGGTGAGCCTCCTGCCCGTTTGCCCCCTTTGTCCCATAAAAAAAAGGTAGTTTTGGCTCAGTTTGTAGTAGCTACTTGCTGTGCCAGCGATCGCTGGTTCGGATCCCGCTGAGCAATTTGTTGGATTAAGAGTCAGTCTCTCCCGTGAGCATGATTGCTGTAAAGCATTCGAAACGTCGGGAACTAAAAATCAAAATAAATCCGCGACAAAATCCGAAAAGGTAGTTTCATTTATAATGTCGAATATTCGCGTAAATCTAAGAAAGTATTAGATAAGCACCAATTTTACTTCAGTATTGTTGTCCATATTTATAATTGATGTGAGCCCTAACACTATCCAACAACCTGAGTATTTTGTGGTACACTTTACTGAAAAACTATCACTATAAATTTTTGCTTTAACATAGTAATTTAACTACAAATCAGTCATACAGATCTACTATCAAAAAAACATTTAAAAAAAACAGAAGAAGAAAGAATTTTGTGTTCTTTGGATACAATTTTATTCTACTACTAACGCCATCTGTTAAAAAAACTAATAGTTAACATCGCTGTAACATTATTACACACACACTCACTCTTTTTGAGTGTGTGTATATAATGTATTGTTACAGCGAGATTAACTCAACTTTTTGCTAGTATTATTATGTATGTATGTATTTAAAGTGTAGGTAGTGTATTTATCAACTACCTGATAACCATAACAAGCATAGCTTACTATGGATCCAGATGGTGCTATGTGTTAAGGTTCCAACATTTATTATTAGATATTTTTAAACGAAATGAGCGCCATTCCTTGTAGTTCAATATGCTGAAACAGTTTGATAAATATTTTTATAAATAGAATTACGATGTCTGTATGTAGTTCAAATTAGCTTTAAATAGCTACTTCGTACTGTTCCCATATAGATACAAGATAGGGTTTAAAAATTAATAAAATTGTATGATGCCAGACTTTATACACGTTAACCTTCATAACTGACATAGAGATTTTCAAAGAAGTTTCAAAGCCTAAGTGACGTCATATTTCTTCTTCATATACTCGTAGGTCTCTATTTTAGTCTTGAAATAATAACATTCTCTCGGGATATGATCGAAGTAAACTGATCGCTAGTTAATAAATATATTTGTAGAATAATAAATCTTTTCTTTATTCTAAAGTTACAATATTTCATAAAATGTATATTTCCGAGAGATCCGAAGACATCCAATTACCGGGGAGCGCGGGCTGAAGTGAAGCAATGCATTCTCAATTAACAAAGCGACTGATTTACATTCTTAACTATTCCGATTTAGCTACAATTTGCTAGAAAACTTTAAAAGTTCCACGAGGAACTCGTGCTTAGTATGACCCTCGTTGCGATTACTTAAACTGAAATTAAGCTTTATACATCTTTACCAATCTGGTTTGCAATTATATTATAAGTGCAAAACTTAGAATTTGGGACATTATTACACACAACCACATCTAGTTTGGTGGTAAGCTACGAAGCTTGTGTTACGGTTACTAGATAGTTGATACACTACAGTGTACACAATACACATATATAACTTTAGTACTTTTTTTTTCAAATGAATGCCAGCGGGACTCGAACCCGCGACTGCTGGCGTAGCAAGTAGGATCACTACACACTAAGCTAAACGTGTCGTCATGTCAAACCATTTATTCGACTAGGAACGACAATACCTAATAACCTATCAGTAAAAAAATACGTACTTACGTAGTTTTGTACTGATAGGTTCATGTTATCTTTACATATAATAAAACACTAACTTAGCCTAATCTATATGCGGGTTTCACAAAAAATTACTGAACAATTTTTTTATTTTTTTATTTAAAAAGTACTGATTTAAGATGCTTTTAACTGCAGGAAAATCTCTCATTTCCATAGGAAAACATGAGCTGTTTCTATCGAGTCGTTCCTAGAAATTTAAATGATTGATTATCAAAGGCTAAGCCTTGCTCACCTTGACTCTTGAACTACGAGTACAAACATTTCAAATCTTATTCAAGCCTATAGAAAAACGTGTAAAAAGAATTTTTTTTAGGGTAACACACACCAGGGTTCCACCAAGTCACTCGATTAATATTAAAACCATTCTTACAACCATTTATTCACTAATATATCAAAATTAACATTAAAACATTCTAAATATAGCATTATCATTTTTTTAATACCCTGTTATAAATAGTCGGACCGATGTCTCAGTAACATCGGTTTCAATGGCTCGTTACCTGAAACATGATTCTTAACTCTTTATTATATTTTACGAGTAATTGGAAGAAATCCAGAACAAAAGAATTATTTACAGTATTATAAAAACATATCGAGTTGATCATTAAAGACCTTCGTTCGAATTTACTTTGAGCAAAAAATTTTAACAAAGGTATGTAATTTTTCTTTAAATAGGATATTATACTTATTATCTTGACTTGAAATTCTATTACAAATATGGACTTTGCATGACTTACGCGTTTTTTTTTATGTTGGGTCATTTTTACAACAGCGCTATCTAGTTCCGTGGTAAGCTACGAGGCTTGTGTTACGGATACCAGATAGTTGATACACTATACATATATAACTTTTTAAATGCATACATGTTGTAATTATAAACACCCATGACTGGAGTACAAACGTTCGTGCTCAACAAACGAATGCCTCCAGCGGGACTCGAACGAGCGACCGCTAGCTCAGAAAGTAGGGCCTCTACAAACTGAACCAAACGTGTCGTCAAGAAAAGCTATAAGTGTAAACAAATATATTATATAGGTAACCAGTGATTCGATTTTCCTAAAATTCCTGTATTAGTTAAAATTTTCCAAAAAAATAATATTTAATACAACAACAAAAAACATTTTACTAAAAATTTTCCCCCAACTTTTTCATTTTCTTGAGTAAATGAAAAAAATATTCCGAAGACCCGCAAATTTTTTCGACTGTATAGAGCGAGGCTCACGTTTAGTAGCTCCTGCAATGCTTAAGACCATCTGCACATTGTATACACTATTAATATATTTGGAAATAATAAGAGATATCTGATGCAAGTGGGAACATTCAACTTCAATTAAATGAATCATACTTTTCATGTTTGGTTTCTCACGTCTCAAATGCTTTACAGCAACCATGTTCACGGGAGAAACTAAGGTTTTTGACGTCTCAGAGGTTTATATACTCGTATTGTACTCGTACTCGTATCGACTCGTATTTCATTTGACTTAAAGCTTTATAAATATTTTTAGTTTGAAATAATATTTTAAAATGTTGATGACACGTTTCGTTCAGTTTGTAGTAACTCTACTTGCTGTGACGTTGGTCGCGTATTCGAGTCCTGCTGGGAGTGAATGTATTCCAGTCATAGGTCTTTATATTTCTAAAGTGTATATATTTAATTATATATGTGTGTGTTAGCACTAAATGGTATCCGTTACACAAGCCTCGTTACTTACATGTTACGCCGGTTAGAAACCCGTGTAACGTATTGATTGCTAGAAAGGGTATAGTGTGTAATTACAATTAAAATAAACTAATTTTGGTACAAACAAATTAATCAAGTTTCCTGGCGTGAACATTGACCGCCACGTAAGTTATTTAAAAGCGAGTTTAATTACACAAATACAGAGTGTTTTAAAGTGTACAAACCAAGTGACGAGCAAATAAAGTTAGTATTAGTTCGGATTTTAATAATTTGTAGCCCTTGGATATAATTCAAACTTGATCCCTTTTAACGCCATGATTTTTGTGTTACCACAACCATCTCCATCTGTTTGTACTCTAGTCATGAGTATTTATATTTATAATATCTATATTTTTAAAGTCATATGTGTATAACAACGATCTGGTATCCATAACACAAGCCTCGTAGCTTACCACGGTACTAGTTAGCGCTGTGTATAATAATGTTCCAACATTACAATACAACTTTACAATATTACTCGCTGTTACCCAATCTCTTAGCTGGGCTTTTTAAAATTTATTTAAAATCAGTGCTGTATAATAATTATTATTACTATTATAAATGGAAGCCATACTTTTTTATTTTGAATATATTTATTGAACTTATTGAAAACATATATAAGCTAATAAAATAATAATTAATAGTGAAAATAATAAAATGAGTAACAGGAACACCAAATTAAAAAAGAAATTGAATTTTCGCGACAAACTTAATCGGCCTCTGACTCCGCCTCGACTGTCACCCATTCAATATGTTCGACGTTGAAAACCCGGCAGTCGAAAGGCGAAATTTCGTGGTCCAGCGCCACACAGTTTCTATAAAAACACATGGCATGTGAAATTTAGAAAATCTAAATACAAAAACAACAAAAATTAAATTTTAAAAGGAAGTGATGATCAGTGGAAGAATTTACTTCATCTGCGCGCGCAGAACGCGTTTGAAGAAGATAATCTGATCGCGTAAAATAAAAATACATACTTGGTGGAGCTGGATGACCATGCCAAGAACTTTAAGTTCATGACGAATCATGATAAAGTAGGTGTGGCCATCCATATTTCGGATAGTGAAACAAAAATAGGGGGTTAATTAATAATACAAATGACCAGTGAGATTGACAACTCGACCGAAAAATCTGTTATTCAAAAAATAATTTATCAATTACATGAAGATAGAAATAATAAGTCAAGAAAACATTTACACATACGAATAAGACACACACACATACACACGCACGCATACACGCCCTCACGCACGCGCGCACTCACGCACGCACGCACGCACGCACGCACTGACAGACAGACAAAAATTTCAAAAATGGCAAAACTGATGTCAGTGAGACATAAAACGAATATTCATGACGAAATTCGACAAAAAAATTGTGTGTTCAGACAGACTACAGATTTATATAGTAGTATATAGATATAGATTACTTAGTGACGATTAAAAATATTTATCTTTTTCGACTTAAGTAAACTCGATATAAGTAACAAATGCTATCAGCAATCATAATTGCTTTCTTGAATTTGGCTAAGCTCTTACAAACTACGTCTTACAAAAGAAATTCTAAGAATAATTTTGATTTAAAAAATTCTACGCCAGTACACTAAATTTCGTTTTTCCAGACAACTTATTTTTATCTTATTTTGATAAACTGTGTAAGAGAGCGGCTAGAATTTAAATATTTACTTAAGTAACTAGTATTGCCTGCGGATTCGCGCAAAAATATTTATATCAAACTATAATTATTACTTCAGAAAAACAAAATAACTAATCATTTCAATTTTTCTTTGATGAAACATTATAATAGAATCTCAAAAAATATTCACAGTTAGTAAAATATTCACCCATAAATACCATACATCCAAGTCGAGTAGCTTCTTCTTTAATTCGTATTATTACTACTACGAGAGCATATTTGTCTATACAACTAAAGCTACATTAAAAAAAAAAGGCAATCCTAGGCTTACGCAAATACTTGCCAAACCATTTTTCTCAAAATTTTGCAAAGATAACTGAAAATATAGTTTAAGTCTGTTTAACTAATAAAAAATTTATTTCTTTTAATATAAAAAGTTACAAAAATTCTAAATTTATATATTTAAAAAAACACCGCACAGATAATAATTAAGGTACTGGCTCTATTTGACATATGCACTAAATTTCTTTATTTACTAAAGTAATCTTGTAAAAATTTGACAAGGGGTTTAAGTATAACGCTTGAAAGTCTATATGAAAATTGAACATTTTAAATTTCGGCTATTTATATTACCGATGGGAAATCTCATCGGGTACTGTTATGCTTCGTAAAATCCAAACAATAATTAACTCACCTAAAATATATTTATATTATAGGTGCGTCGTTTATCAGAAAAAATACCTCTGTTATTTGTTTAATCTAACTTTTTGTGTTTCATGTAAATTGTTATTTTAATCAGCAACAATCTAAGTTAAGTTATAGTTTTAAAAGGAATCTGATTACAGAATTCAGTGGCAAGGTTTATACTTTTGAGAGAAGAAACGATTATACTTTTGAAAATTGAACTATCTCAGTTAAAAACAAAAAATATCCTAAATTACTCCTTCTATAATCTGCTATCTACTAGTAAAATAGTTAAACATTTAAATTTTGTAGTGTTTTTCAAAATTACAAATAGACTCATTGATGACAACTAGAAAGAAATTAAAAGGCTCATATATTAAAGGTATTAATTTATTATGAATCTATCTAAAGCTGACATTTTCCTTCTGGTATACGTTAGGTATGTAGAGTGAGTCGGCGGTGCGGTGCCCGTAGTCCGACATACCTCTTTTTAGAAGTTGGTAGAAAAAACGGATTCGAGGATGGACGGACACTTTGAACGTCTTCAATCTCTTCAGTACTTCATTAACCTAAAATAATGTAGAATTTTAATTAATTTCGTTAATATTTTATTTAACTTAAAGTTTTATGAATAATTTTGGTTTGATATAATCTTTTAAAATTTTTACGTCAAATTTGGCTCAGTTTGTAGTACCTAACTCTAACTTGCTAGACAGCGGTCGCGTGTTCGAGTCCTGCTGGGGGTGAATGTATTCCAAACATAAGTCTTTATATTTATAAGGTGTATGTATTTAAAATAATATGTGTGTAGTTAACACTACTAATTACTATATGGTATCCGTTAAACAAGCCTCGTTACTTACCAACTAAATAGTGTTAATGTCTAAACATTTTTATTTATTTCTATACATTATATAGAAAGTGCTCTCACTTTTTTAATAATTGTAACCGGATGTAACTAGGTAATATTAAAGCATACTAGTACTTAAACAAATTATTTCATAGGAAGTAAATTAGAAAAAAATGTAAAGGCACTTTTAATCTCTTCCACGTGCGGTCTCCATAAAAAAACTTTTTCATTTTGATCTATCATAAACACGGTTAACGGTTTGTCAGTAAAAATGTTAATTTAAGTACACAGTCTAAAGAAAGTATAAAATTTTAAAATGAGTCGTTCTTGCACTAATGATATTTTAGGTGAGATATGAACCTACTGAGCTAGCTTTTTTGGGAAATGCATTAACGCATACCACCCAGAGAAAACAGGTGGTTATGTGGGGTTCACCGGCAAGCCAGTACTACCCCGTCCTAATAGGGTGTGGTAGAATCGCTTGCGTGTTCAACCACGTCGCCCCGGCACTCAACAGCCCGGCAAGTGTGCAGAAGCAGACCACAGTGGCTAGGGGTTGCTCCACAGTCCACTCTGCTCTCAGAGAAGTACCAGGAGCAACCCGCCTGATGCACCACCCAGCGAATTTCTGCGCGCTTCTTGGCTTCGCGCCTGACCGGATTGATGGACGTTAGTGAGCCCCTCCACCACGACAAGGTAAACGCACGATGGAGAACAGTGGGCTAGCTCGCTTAAGGTTTACAACCACACCTCACTGCGATTATAGATGGGAAAGCTTGTATGATACATGTTTTAAACCAACTGCGTGACGGAGAGTAATGAGTTTATCATGCTATTTGTACATAATATCCTATGTACTTTTTTTTCAATAGTTCTAGTTTTTCATTTTATTATTATTTATATGTTGAATGTAAATACGTATGTATTTCCCTATAAGGTATTTTAAGTAGCTATTATAAAATACTAGCGACGCACCCTCGTTTCGCTCTAGTTCGTCCCGTGCTCCCCTGCCAAATTAAAAGATTCTAGCACAAAAAATGAAGAACTTTCATACAAAATTGCGAGTGCCCTTAGAGTCGATTAGAGTAAATTTCATCTTTGTACGTGAATTGGTTTTCAAAATTTCGCGATGAGTGAATTTTGCTAAAGAAAAGCACTCGCCGACTAAAGGTAGGCCAGTAGGTAGCCTATACATTCAATACTACGCAAAATATGATTTACTTTGAGATAGTAATAATCTATGATAGAGGAAAAAACAGTAAAATGGTATAATAATGAATGTCACAAAACGATATTTTTCCTTAGCAAGTAAACCAACCCCTTCTAAGTCTACTAATATCATATCATTAGATATTGAGTATATTCCCACTATCTATTTTACCTCGAACTACATTTCGGTCAAATGTACCTTTTTACATCTACTTATTATAAAGCTTTTACAATAATTACTAGTAAAGCTCAGGTTACTTACAAAAACGAATGACGACTCGTTTGGCTCAGTGGGTATCGACCCTACTTTCTGCGCCAGCGGTCGCGGGTTCGAGTCCCGCTGGGGGCATTCATTTGCTAATCACGAATGTTTGTACTCTAGTCATGGGTGTTTATATTTATAATATGTATGTATTTAAAATTTATATGTGTAGTATATCAACTATCTGGTATCCGCAACACAAGCACGTTACGTAGCTTACTGCGGAACTAGATGGTGCTGTTGTAATAAAAAAAAAAAATAAAACAACATGTCATTACTATAGTACTACTTTAGCCACTAGAAAACCCTGCGGCACGCTTTGCTGGGCGTAAGTTAAAATAAATTTTCTAACATAAAAATTCTAACAATTTTCTAATAAAATAAAAGTAGCCTAAGTTATTCCTTAGACAAAAATATAAAAAAAAATATTTTTTGATGTTAGAACCGTATACTTTCATGTGCATTTAGTGAAAAGCTGTTAGTTTGAAATTAAAAACAGACACTTCAATTTTATTTGTATTGATATAAGTACTAACTCACTACAAAAATGAAAAAATAATCTTTATCATTTTTAGTAAGGTATTATGCAGTGGAAGACGTACCCTGCTGCAAGAATGAAATAAATAGCTAGGATACTTTTTACTGCGGGAAAATATCACATCTCTCAAATGTAGACTAACCGTCAAAACGTACCTCGAGACGAACCCGAGCCGAGCAAGGTGATTTTAATTACGAGTTAATCGTATCAAAACAAAATCGTAGCAAATTTCGATAACATTGTATTATGTAGTTTCATATTTGAAAAATTCGTTTACTAAAAATATTATTTATTGAAAGTACATGATTGTTTCTGTTTGTTACGTCTTCACGCTTTAAACATATTAATCGGTTAAGGAATTTTAATGAATTTCGTAAAGCACAAAGTTGTAAGAATTATACTCAGTAACAAACATAAGCTTTTCATGCCATCCCTCGCGAACGGAATCGAACACAAAAACTAAAAGAGTATAAGAAAACTAGCCTTTCCCGCGTACTAAGAGCCGGAAGCCAAATCACCATAAAAAAGTTACAGTGAGTCAACCTTAAGAGATAGACATATGCTGTCGCGGACATTTTTTAGAAATTTTAAAGGAGAACTATTCCTTCTTACACAGTTTTTGCGTAACTTTGACCGTTTATGCAGCGCACGCAACGGAAGATCTGGAAATGAATAATTTTTCCCGTTTTTGCGACATTTTTCATAGCTACTTCGCTTCTATTGGTGGTAGCGTAATGTAATATAAGCTATAGCCTTCCTCGATAATGTCCTCCCGGCCGATTACTGCCAAGGTGCGGGCCAATCTCAATGAGACTAGCTAACGGTGCGGGACATATTATAGTGCACGAGTGTACGCGCAAACACAAGTGCACTCTCTGTTCCTTATCACTCTCATAATCTCATAAGACCGACGCGACGGCTTTACGTGCTCTCCGAGGCACGGGCGTGAAACACCGCCAACTTCCCAACTCCGGGCTGTTACTAAGGCTAACGAAACAGAAAGATTCAATAACTAAACTTAGCCCTACCTTACATGCTAGCCGCTACACCACCGAGGCATCCTCTATAAACGGACTATCCAACACAAAAATAATTTTTCAATTCAAACCAGTAGTTCTAGATTAGCGCGATCAACCAAACAAACTCTTCAGCTTTATAATAAGCAAACTTCACATATACATGGTACTTTACTCGTATTTCAGGAGTGCCGAGTAACAGATTTAGTATAAAAATAACATACACCAGCCAGTGAAGGCAGATCGCGTGTTGGCGGACCATCAATATCTCGCATTGCCCATCGCATCCACACTTGGAATCGTAACATTAGTTTTAATCCTATCAGCTTTCAAACCCCTACTACAAGTTACTTTCCTACAGCTGCAGTAAACTAGTTTTTTTAAATAAAATATGTATTATATATATTTTTTTAAATGAAAGTAGCCTAAGTTACTCTTTATAATATTACCTATATGCCAGTATAAGTCCCATTAAAATCAGTCCAGCCAAGAGATGATTAGGTGGAACCATCACATAGACAGACAAACAAGATGTCTTAAGTTGTGTTTTTCTAATAAAATTTGGTAAAAAAACTGTTCTGATCTTATATATACAGAATTAAATTTATTTCTATTTCTTAAGTTAATTTGACAATTAGTCTTTAAGCCAAAATAAATCATCACGATATTGAAATAAATTTGATTTTTTTTCTTTTATACTTTTTTTTAAAGTAACAGTAGTAGTACATTAATAGGAAGAACGTAACAAATGGATCCACTTTTCAATTTATCAAACAAATATTTTACGACGGCGGGTATCGAGTATCTTAGCATATGGTAGTGGCAAAGATAAATCTAAGTCTAAGTATAACATTACATTGATATAGGATCATTTATTTCAAGGGTTATTTTTGTAGAAATGATATAGGATCATAGTTAGCACGATAAAAATGATTTAACTCATTTGAACTTTGGAGGCAGCCTAGACCTTAGTGGTGGCATCGTGGGTGGTTATTTAGAGGTCATGGGTTCGAGAACTAAGCTTTTACATGAATAAAGTAACTTTAAGTTTATTTAGAATATCAACCCCAAAAAAGTTATTTACGACTTTAAGGTATAAAATTATTATACGTGCAAGTATGCATATTAATAGGCCATCTATGATTTATGGAGCAAAAAGCTAATTTAATGAGCTTATAAAGCTCTAAGCAGCCGGTTTTACAACAGCGAGTGCTGCTTTGCCCTTTCTGCTTCGCATAACTATAAAAATATAAAAAATAATAAGATGTACATGATTACTCAGTTCCTTGTCCGATGATAATTTGCTGAAGTCTTTATCCAATCCGAATATGTGAGTGCTTTCCTGGAATTAAACAGACTATATTAAACCCATTATTTTAAGTTTGTATCTATAAATAAACATTGCTGGTACATCAACTTCAAAAGTAAAAAACCAATTTTTTTTTTCACAAACCTTTAATTATACCTTTTTCATTAAAGCAAAAATTATGAACATAAGTCACCACGCAACATACAGACAAGACTCAAACTGGATTGAACACCTATTCTTTTTAAATATAGTAAAATAATAACCAAGACTAAACTATACACTTCCCATACTTTAAAACTTTTTAATCATTACCTAAAAATAAAGTCAATTCTTGGCATTACATAAGAACATAAATTTGCGTCCTGAAGAAAGCCATGACTTTTAATAGCATTAATTATGTGAGCGAAGCCGCGGGCAAAAAGTAGTATTTTAAACACAAAGATAAATATAGATATAAGGATAGATATAAAGATAGATATTGCACATCTGATACGTATATTAAGACGATTATGAATAAATAAAAAATGGTGAATACAAAACGTTTCTAGAAATTACAAAAAGTATTAGAAGCGAAGAAAGCTGAGGTCTAAGTTTTTCTATAGTTTGCTTGTTACAATTTTGTTATTAAATACTTAGGACTAATAATAAAAAGGTCGTTGAAAGAAATACTTACAGCATACAGAAACACAGACGCCGCAAGTAGCCCGAGTACAAACATTGTATCGAGGCCGGTCGTTATGTTTCACTTGAAATCAATTACACGGCTTATTAACTTTCTCTATTTTCTTGTTGTGATTGTGATTTATTGGCAAAAGAAATATTTCAGCAGAATTTGTATATTTTTAAAAGATTTACGCAATACACTCTAATTGTATTTCAATTAATTAAAAAAAAATATTTTAGGTTTAAAAAGAGTAAATTGTCTTATATAATTCTGGATTAAAGCACAAACGCTGAATTAATAGTTCTTAGGTTTTTTCACGAAAAACAGATTTTAATAAAATTTAGTATTATGATAGATTATCCTGGTCAATATTGAATATATTTATTGTAGAAAAATATGACATCTCTGAGAAATTTGTACTAATCATTTAAAGCGTTCTAGTTCGGCATAAGTAAAAGGTGCTAACACGCTTTGTATTTCAATATATCATAATTACTTAGGAAACCCGTCTTAATGTGGTTTATTCAATACATCAGCTGTTAAATTAAAATAATAATGAATTATTAATTAAGATAAACACTAATTGTTCAAGCTCGTAGAGCGTCTAATTAGAACCCTGCACAGAAGGTGGCGTAACAGTAACAACCGCCCCGCTCCCCGGAGACCGCGGATCATAAAGCCTAAACAAATAATTGCCTAATGTTTCGCTAAACATTCAGAAATTGTGTCAGACGAAAAAACCCCTTTTAAATACATAGTTATTATGATTTTGGGCCAAATAATATTCCTATTTAAAAAATATTTGATTATAAAATACACAAAGGATTAGGATAGGACATCCCTCAAATAATATTTATTATACAATACACCTAGGATTCATGTTTTTTATTTTGTAAATTCTGATTTTTATTCACTCCATCAAATACTCCGTCTACTCAATTGATTGCTATTGGCGTTTGAAAACAAAATGCTCCCTAAGAAAAGGCGAAAGAGATTCGAGTAAGTAATTCGAAAAGTAAATTAAAGGCTAGGCTCAATTATTTCTAATATAATTTTTTTTTAATTAATTTATAAGCTGTAGATATTAAATTGATTTGAGTCAATGTCATCATTCTCAAGTTATGTTATTATTTCTCCTAATGGAGAGCTCCGAACAAGGGTCCGGCAATCTAGCCGACGTGAAGCCAAGGGGTAAACTAAGAGGAAAGAGGTTCACTTATTACACCAAATAATGACAAGAAAAGTAATTTTCTATCCAATACTCCTACATGTAGCCAATTTCATCTAGATCTGTCCAGCAGTTTAAAAGTGAAGGAGGTACACATAGACTTCCGAATTTATAAAAAAAAGGCGACTTATTTACTGAATAAATATGACCGTTTATTATTAGGTTCACCTTCGATTTAGGTGTATAATAAAGTTCCAATCGTAATGTACCCATAATCGTTCTTTAGGTCTAGTTGCAATGGCTAGCCTGGAGTTTTAACACTTACTGAGTACATTCCTAATGGGAATAGTTGCAAGGTGCTGTTATAGCATCGATTAAGTTCGCCGGCACCATCGGGAAAGTGGCGGTGAACTCACACAACATTAACAAAGACGTTTATATTGTGGATATGATTTTCTAAAAAATATTATTAGTATTAACAGTTCTTAAAATATTCATATCAAAGCCAAGTCAAACAATGTTACTAATTAATGAATCAAAATTGTTTTTCATTGACATCCTTTTAATTTAGATTGTTTCAAATAATTTTACAAACATATACTTGAATGTTATTTATAATACTAGCATTTCGCGCAGTTAAACTCACTGCATTCATCGAAACCCGCTGCATTCATCGAAACCCGCATTCATCGAAATCCATTCATATATTCCATGTCTATCCGTTTTATACTTTTTGCAGTTTGAGCGAACAAGAAAAAGGTCTCACCTTTTATTAGTATAGATATAGATCAATAAATTGTTGTTATCTCATAGGAATGCAGTGTTTTTAATTAGGGCATCATTTAGTCTAATATTTATAGTTATAGTACTTTTGTAAGAATGTATTCTCTATTAGCAAACTACGTAATAAATAAATTAATAAATATAGTTTCTGCTTCCCTCGGGTGATCTATATAGCCACTTACTAATTGGAAATCTGTGTAAAAAAATTCAAAATCCGTCGAGTCGTTGTAGTGAAAAAATTACAGAAATTTTCACTCAGATTTGAGTCTCAAAACTGTTGTTTAATACAAAAATAACTAGTTTATAAAGTAAACGTAAATCGTCAGTAGTATCTAAACAGCGATCTAAGGCGATCACCCTGCAATTAAGACGGTACTTCAAACAAGTACCACGCTATCTCCTCACGATCCGCCGATATAAGTCCATTACAAAGGTATGCTCTGACCTGATGGTAGTAGGACACGGACACGTGATTCCTAATGGGAAAAAAAATTAGTTTAATTGCACTTAGATTTAGAATTAATGTAGTTTAATTTAAAAATCCTACATTTTACAGTCTGAAGGCATTAAGCGCTAATTAAGTAACCTGGTACTTTTTTGTAGATTAAATTGGCCGACTAGTTTGCAGGCAATCGTATACATATAGCACATCAAACTTTTTAGTCGGCCGTAACAAATCGTTCTAATGTGCGCACTTCCATACATCTCCATATTGATTAAGCAATCAACTAAACTATCGGCCGATCGAAAGTTTGTAGGGGCTGTTAAAGGTCCCCGGCAATTTGTTTTTCATAGTTGAAGGTTTATGTATTTTTTATTTCCCACATTTTTTTCCTTAACTCATCTTTGTGTTCACCTTTTCATAGTGGAAGGATTCATTAACATCTATTATTCCAGCAGAGCGTGAAGCCAAAAGACATATAAGTTGGTGTTTCTTTATGAATCATAGCTAAGAGCTACCCTATGTCATTTTTTTAATTTTTACTAGCCTATGTTACCCGAGGTAACACAAGGTTTCTAACGATACCACGTACATCAAAATATGTTTAAGCGTTTAGAAGTTATGGTGGAGTAAAGAAACTCACAAACATACATAAATGAACACTGACAACTTTACACTCCTTTTTTTGGGCAATCGTGTGTCACTCCCTGATAGCAAAGAGAGAGCCGTGGAAACCGTCACACTCACTATTCTGCCTATGTTATTATTCTCTAGATATAAATAAAGGATTATTTCATCAATTTCATTCATGTTAAATAATATAACTCTATCTATCTTATTCGAAGTAGTGACAGATATCAAGCCAAATTAAATTAATTAATGTTTATCGTTTAATTATAGTAGTGTTGGAACGTTTCATGAATTGTACAAAGCATATTAAAATGATATTTTTCCAGTGGCATTCAACATACTATGTTACGATGAAATAACTTTTAAAAGACTTAACACCTCGTCTTATCGCCTCCACTGGTGACAGGGGAGCTGGCTCATTTTTCGCCCAAAGAATCGGCATTGCCATTCAGCGGGGGAATGCAGCTAGCATTCTTGCCACTATTCCACGCGGACACGACTTGTACAGTAATAATTAAGTGTACATTTGCTTTGTATATTATTATATATAGTTAAGTTTACTTGTAATTTCCTTTATTGTAAACTAGCGGTGCCCGCGGCTTCGCTCGCGCTAAGAGTGAATAAAATAAACATTTTTGCTCATATACTGTTACTTATAATGTACCAAGGACTGATTCCCCATTTAAAGTTCTGGCCCTCTTTTCTGAAAACTACTGTGTAGCATCCTGCCGCGGCCGTGCCGCCACTGCTGCGCTTTTTAAAACTTATTTCCTATTTTTAACCAACTTTGCTACTATGTGTATCATAATTTCTTTGTGTGATTTTCGTTAATGATAAACTGGTGTACGTGGTTCATTGTTATGGACTTATGGTAAAAATTACTGTTAAATATTTTTCCTACGCAAATTGTGCCACCCCCGTTAACCCCATAGGGGTTGATTTTCAAAAAACGCTTAGATATGTATCTCATAATTTGTATTGCAGAGCATTATTTCAGTGTCACGCAAAATATTTCAATAGAATTAAATTTCCCATACAAACTTAGCCACCCACTTTAACCCCCAATGGGGGTGAATTTCGAAAAACCCTGAAATACGTGTTTCATCATTTGTACTAAAAAACATTAATTCAAAGTTTCATGCAAAAATGTGCAATAAAAATATTTTTCTCATACAAACTTTGCCACCCCTTTTAACCCTTTTAGGGGTAGAATTTCCAAAAAATAATATGCCTATTTCCTTCTCATGAATGCAAACTATCTACATACCAAATTTCAGCAAAATCGGTTGGGTGGTTTAGGCGTGAAAAGGTAACAGACAGACAGACAGACAGACAGAAAGACAGAGTTACTTTCGCATTTATAATATTAGTATGGATAAATGTTTTCAGTTTGAACATGGAAAATTATAAGAATTATATTATATTTAATAACTTTTTAATTTGATGATAACAGTGGCCTCCTTACACAGTTCATTATTTTCCTTTCATTTCAATCATCAGAGACAGGAATGCTCTCATATAATATTATTCTAACAATCCAGACATTCGTTGTAATTCTTGTCAGCCCACTTACTTACCCTACAATTTATTTTCATAATTAAATTTTCAATATTCCTTCAGTTGAGGTTAAAAATAACTGACAAAAAAGAACAATTTTCTGTTAGAAATAAGTATTCAAATAAAATTAACAATTGGATGAAATATTTTAAATATATAACTTTTTAAGCCCTTCCTATATTAACATATAAAACAAATAATTTAGAAGGAAAAGGTAGTTGGTCCTTCGGCCTTACTTTATTTTAAATCGATATCATGTAAATTTGCCTAGTTAGTTCGATCGCTAACATTTATGATTTTTGTCGGAACTACATGTCCTGCGATTGTCTTGAGGCCAAGTATAATTGGGGTTTTTCTGTCAAGAAATTCTCAACAACAGTCCGAATTTGAGGCGAACCCTTGTGTCTCAGAGAGCCCTTAAAGCTGTCAGGCCTGCACGTGATTTTTCGATCTTAACAAATACCCATCCCATTGATTGTGTTATGCATTATTCTGCACATAATATAGTTAGCTTTTTTGTTCGTTAGTTAGCTAGAAGGCAAAAATCTATTATAACGTTTTTATACAGTAAAAGTTTTTAATTAATATAAAAGTGTAGTGCAGCTACGGCTTAATAGTGGGTAAATTGTTATTCTAGTAGCGGCAACTGACAAAGATGAGGAATGAAGAACTGCTATATATTTACTAATTTAGATACATTTTAATTTTATATCTGTAATTTATATTATATAAGTTATTCTAGTGCATGAAAATCTGATGCGTTAATGTTTATGTACTGCTTACTCGTCAAAATATTAATAAAAAATACGTATCCCTGATCTCGTAGCGAGCCTTTTGACCTAAAGTACTACGGGTATTTAAGGTATTCAAAAAACCTTACAAAAATATTTTTCACCTACAAAAATATTGACATTACATTACATATTACATTATATTATATTTGTATGTAAATTGTATATTCTACGTAGAAATATATCCGTCACTGAACCACGTGTCTCTCACTCCAGAATGTGTGCTCCAATTAATAATCTACTATATAAAAATAAGTCGGGTTTTCCTTCCTGACGCTATAACTCCAGAACGCACAAACCGATTTCCACGGTTTTGCATTCGTTGGAAAGGTCTCGGGCTCCGTGAGGTTTATAGCAAAGAAAATTCAGGAAAAATTTCAACAGAAAAGCGGGAAAATCTTTTAAACTATACTAAAGAGGTTACACCTGGGGACGAACCCGAGCAAAGCGAGGGTGAGTCGCTAGTAGGATATAAATATATAGGATAAAAATAATTTTGAGGGTGTTATGTCATGTTTATGTAATGTTAAAAGTCGGAGGAATCTTAAATAATAAATTTTCAGCTCGGTAGGTTAAGGTTATTTTCTTTTTATATTTTGGATATATCCTGCACCTAAAAATCACTTATTTTTTATTAGAAAGCAAAAAACAGTGATAGATATTCGTATTAACCGACAATTGTCGGACGAATAATATATATTTTATTCGTCCAGTAACCGTATGAATAGATGCAGCCTTCTATTAACGCAAGAATAAAGATTGCTTCTTTGTAAATCAACGCTAATAATTAATATATTACAGACATTTTAGCAAAAATAGGAAATGTTTTACCAAATTTAACAATCGAGACCAACTTTTCATCGCTCGTTTCAGAAATTTTCAAATTTTTGAGAACATTATTAAAGTTAAATGAGTAACAAAATCGATTTAAAGTTTGAAATTTGCGTACTAATTTAGGCAACTCTATCCAGCCCATACCTAAATCCTATACCCGTTCAAGCCTTTGATGCCGCTTTAAGGACTACGCTAATTTTCTATTGTAATCTACTTATGTCTTATAAACAGATTCCTTTTTAGGGTTCCGTACCCAAAGAGTAAAATGGGACCCTATTATTAAGATTCCGCTGTCCATTTGTCTGTCTATCACCAGGCTGTATCTTACAAACCTTGATATTTAGACAGTTGAAATTGTCACAGATTATGTATTTCTGATGCCGCTATAACAACAAATACTTCTTCTTCTTCTTCCTGTCCTTATCCCACGCTATGTGGGGTCGGCACAACATGTCTTCCACTCTCCTCTGTCATTGTTTGACACTCTTATACATGTTGTAATTGGTTTGGCAAGAAATTTTACAACCGGCCGCCTGCCTGACGTTAACCCCCTTTGGGAATGCTATTTTCGGTGGAATTAGTATATAACAGCCACCAGTCGATTCAACAGGATTGTGTTAAAAGTTACCCTTTTACAAAATATCAAAAGGTGGGTAATCGCGTCCTATTTATTTTAGCGATACACTATGACCCACACTGCGACATTTATACCTTAGTCGACTCGTACGACATCCATGGTGAGATATGGAGCGATTACATTCTTAAACCGGAACCGCCCGGTAGTAAAAATCAAAGATACTATAAATTCATTAGAATACGTGCTGTATCACAGGAAACTTAGCAGGAATTTTCTTCTTGTATATTTATCAAACCTTGTTTTATTTTAGTCCAGTGTCAAACAGCACTAATACTCCATAACTGATTAGAATGTTCTGCAAAGCCTGTCTTTAGACAGGCTAACATAGCCTGATTTTATCTCCAGAATTTAAAGATCCTCATTTTATAAGGGTGACATAGGAATAATAATAGCATATTTGTATGTTAATATTTAATGTTTCTTGTAGAAACTGTAGGAATTTTGTCTTACTTTTATTCAAAACGCTGTAGTTGCTAATCATCTATGTACTCTATGTGAGCTTCAGATGTCTCCCAAATGACCATATCAGTTATTGTTTTCACTGGTTTTATTTGTTATAGTAAGCAGTGATTATATAATATATAATAATAACAATAACAACAAATACTAAAAAACAATAAAATAAATATTTTAGTGTTTTTTTTGTCGTTTTTGTAGATAATTGTACGGAACTCTTTGTCCGCGAGTCTGACTCGTACTTGGCCGGTTTTTATTTATTGTACTGCTTCAAAAGAAGTAATTGTACAAAGAAGTCCTCTTCACATTTCAGCCTTGACGGCCTATTTCACTAAGGTACACAACAAACATTTCACTAAGGTATTTACAGTACAAGTGCTCCACTACTTAAGCCCGGGATACCCGGAAGCTTAATATCATCCTAATCATATCAGTATATCTGTCTGTTCTTATGTTACGACAATACTTATAACTTATTGTTTGAATTTTTGTAGGCAAATGTTAATGAACTATTAAGCAATACGATTATTCGACTGTGTGTGTTGGGCGAGACGTTTGGCTCAGGTTGTTGCGATCCTATATCTGTGCTAGGGGTCGCAGGTTCGAGTCCCGCTGGGGCCATTTATTTGTGTGATGACCACGAATGTTTGTACTCCTATCATGAGTTAAAGTTATAAAATATGTTTAGTGTATCAATCATGGTATTCATAACACAAGCCTAGTAGCTTACCATGAAACTAAATGATATTGTGTATTAATGTTCTAACATTTTGTTACATGTGTGTTGACTTCCGATTCTGACACTATCTCTTAAACTGATAATTTCTAATTAATAATTACAAACCCCAGCAAGTACTACTAAGCCCGGGCTTTAAACACAGCTGGTCGTTATAAGTCTGCGATGAAGAATAAAATTATATTTGCTCTTCAATTATCGTCTATCTTCCTTCACAACTTGTAGAAGTCAACGTCATTTTGAACATAAAATACAACGAGGCCTTCATTTTGGACAATTATTTGCAGAGCTTTTGTAGGCTAAGTTTGCTAGATATATTATAAGCCTTATTTTAAATTAGTCAGAAATGACGACACGTTTGGCTTAGTTTGTAGTGACCCTTCTTACTGTTGAAGCGGTTGCGGGTTTGAGTCCCGCTGGGAGCATTCAGCAGCCTAAATGTTTAGTTTGTACTCCAGTCATGGTTGTTTAATGTTTATATTTAAAATATGTATGTATTTAGAGTTACATGTCTGTAGTGTATCAACTAACTACGATGGAACTAGATGTCGTGATGGCGCGTGCACATGTGAATGATAATGTCCAACATATTATTTATATATTATGTTACTGGTTGTGCGTACGAGTATCTCTCTCTGTCTCTCTCTCTCTCTCTCTCTCTCTCTGTGTTTTCAGTGGTAATGGCAGTTAAAAAGTAAAGTGGCCAATGGCCATACGTTAAAAAATTAAATATCTAATTAGTACTTTCTTAGGTTTACGCGAATATTCGACATTATAAATGAAACTACGTTTTAGGATTTCTCGCCCGTGACCATGATTGCTGTAAAGCATTCGAAAAGTCGGGAACTAAAAATCAAAATAAACCCGCGAATCTCAAAAGAAAGTTTCTTTTAAATATCTAATTTCTAAAAAATAAGTTTTAAATTAAGTGAATCTGGTCTTTTAAGTATTTACATTAGTGTATGGCAGCTTGAGCTGTCACGTCCGTTGGCCGACTATATGTTTCATAGGCTTTGATCATATATTGCTATAAGCTATTAAATATAAGATTAATTTAAAGTAATACAAAAAAATAGTTCAACATATACAAAAACGAAGTTATTCCAACCGGAACTTGACATTTCTAGATAAAGATCTACAAGATAACTGAAATGTAACCACTTAAATTACATATTCTGAACCGATTTCCCGTCGTTGATCTTTGCCCCGATAACGAGCTCGTAGCAGCCAGAACACTTGTCCGAGCACATTCACGACGTCTTCGCGTCAGGTTAATTGTACTCGTGCCCTTCAGTGTACTTAAATATATCTTAATAGTTTCGATTTTGTTCTAGATTAGTTTTCGTTGGATAGTTTATTATCGTGCTTTGAACATGAAAAGAGGTTATATCAGTTAAGTAAGTCGTATTTCTATATGTATATTGACAAAATTAATATGCTAGCCTAGCTCATGACTACGTACGATTACTAACCTACATGGGTTAAATACTTGTGAGTCGATCTCTACATTAAATATTTTTTGAAAAATTATATATTATAGTCAATATTTAATAATGATAATAATATATACCAGACCGACCGTCGTGTTCGTACGACAACATACAAACATATACAAAATAATAATAATTAGAGTTCATTTACTCTCATACATTACAGTAAAAAAGCTATGAGGAGTGAATTTTCATTTCGATACAAAACAAAGAGAAGAGCAACTGTTCAGCTTCTTTCCGGGCCTTCCTTCCGAGTGGTCGCTTCAGTCTCACCGTACTAATGACATCGTTATTATTTCTTTACCCGTTTTAGCATTTTATTCATTAACTAGGTACTTTACCATTTTTAGTGGGACTATCATTTTTTCTAAAATAAAGTAACTAAGTAACTCCTTATAACATCAGCTATCTGTCAGTAAAAGTCCTGCCGTAATCGGTTCAGCCGTTTCACAGTTAGCCAAAACAAACAGACATACAAAGAGAAAAAATGTTATTAATTGTGTTTTCTTATATGTACTTTATTTATCTCTATAGATTTGCTAAAATAAATATAAATTTTAAATGTTTCACTGTAAATAAACGTTTCTAAAATTATTCCGTCTTACTCAAGAATCCTTGAATTAATTTAGAATTTATTGTATTTATTATTTTTACATTTTTTTCATCGAACATATCAATAATTAATAAAATAATTATTGTATTGCGTGTGTGTACTGGGCAAGGCATTTGCAGCCCAATTAAGAAGTAACGCGCTTGCTTGTGAAACAAAGTGAGATGGATTGAAATCCCAAATCTCGCACCTCTGGTATGTTCATCGTGAAAAAGCCTGCATATCTGAGGGAACCGATCAAGTTCTCGAAAGACATAAAGTTTGCCTCGTACTTCGCTAGCGTGGTGGACTATGGCCTGATTTCAGTCATGTCCAGCGATCGCCCTTCAAAAGGGCTGAATACAAATAAACATTGTGTATTACTATAAATAAATAAGTTGGGACATTATTACATACAGCGCCATCCAGTTCCGTGGTAAGCTAAGCTTTTGTTACAGATACCAGATAGTTTATATACTACATATATAAATTTTAAATACATACATATTATAAATATCAACACCCATGACTGGGACTAACATTCGTGCTCAACAAATGAATGCCCCCAGCGGGACTCGAACCCGCGACCGCTGGCGCAGAAAGTAGGGTCTCTACCGAATGTGCCAAACGTGTCATCGAGTATAGTAGTGGTATGTACATGTGTATTTATATATCTACTAGCGGTGCCCGCGGCTTCGCTCGCGCTAAGAGTGAATAAAATAAACATTTTTGCTTATATACTGTTACTTATAATGTACCAAGGACTGATTCCCCATTTAAAGTTCTGGCCCTCTTTTATGAAAACTACTGTGTAGCATCCTGCCGTGCCGCCACTGCTGCGCTTTCTAAAACTTATTTCCTATTTTTAACCAATTTTGCTACTATGTGTATCATAATTTCTTTGTGTGTTTTTCGTTAATGATAAACTGATGTACGTGGTTCATTGTTATGGACTTATGGTAAAAATTACTGTTAAATATTTCTCCTACGCAAATTGTGCCACCCCCGTTAACCCCCATAGGGGTTGATTTTCAAAAAACGCTTAGATATGTATCTCATAATTTGTATTGCAGAGCATTATTATTTCAGTGTCACGCAAAATATTTCAAGAGAATTAAATTTCCCATACAAACTTAGCCACCCCCTTTAACCCCCAATGGGGGTGAATTTCGAAAAACCCTGAAATACGTGTTTCATCATTTGTACTAAAAAGCATTAATTCAAAGTTTCATGCAAAAATGTGCAATAAAAATATTTTTCTCATACAAACTTTGCCACCCCTTTTAACCCTTTTAGGGGTTGAATTTCCAAAAAATAATATGCCTATTTCCTTCTCATGAATGCAAACTATCGACATACCAAATTTCAGCAAAATCGGTTGGGTGGTTTAGGCGTGAAAAGGTAACAGACAGACAGACAGACAGACAGAAAGACAGAGTTACTTTCGCATTTATAATATTAGTATGGATAAAATTAAAAGCTTACAAACTTATATATCTAATAATCAAATATATAAAATGATTTGTTGTATTTTACTTATGGCTTTAATATAAACCCGACATATGAACTAAAAGCTCGACTAACGATTAAGCTTTCTTAGATTTCACTCACACAAAAGACTAAACAATACTATATCACCATGGTAACTAAATTAATTACGAAATAATATATACCTCTGTTCATACTGATAGGTATCAGATGGTCTACTCCGATGTTGCTACATCGTGCCTCATTTACATTTCCACCGTAACATCTTCACGCCAACTTAATTGCAAGACGCGTACTAGCCCTTTAAAAATAGATTTGTTTTGATAATTTAGGTATCTTAAGATCGTATTTTTGTTAAATGTAATTTGAGGCGTAAGAAGTATTAACTATATTATTAAGTTGTTTGCTACCAAAAACTTAGTTTAAGTGTAAATTAAGTGATAATTTAAGAGCAATTATTTAATATTTATTTTTAACTGACTTTCAACGAAGAACAGGCTTTAATATAGATCGTTATGTCATTATTTGTACGTACTTAGATCATATTATATTAAAATTATACTTTGTGGTCGTCCTAAAAATAGTATGTAGAACAATGAAGTCTAATTACAATCTGTTCAGCTGTTCTCAAGTTATTATCGTCATTTGATTGCCTAAATTTCTAGCATAAATCACCTACATGCACTTTTCGAAAAAAAATCGTTTACTGCTATCCGAGATTCCTAGATTCGAGTACCAATAAGAGACTATCCACAATGGGTTTTCTCAAAACATTTTCTGTACTCGCTAGGATATGAAATAAAAGGATGATCTAAGTAGGTAATGAAAAATGTATCCACTGGGACGCGGATTATGAGATTGATCCCTACGTGATGCGAATGCTATTAATATTTCTTTGATAAGAACGCTGTAGTTCAATCGATAATGTTAGACATACCTTATATAGATAGAATAAATGTAGTATTAAAACGTATAAAACTATATATATTTTCTACTGAAAGCGACATAAGAAAACGAAAGCGCGCATTTGAAAAAAAAAGGCTTATAATATTATTTGTTGTTTAAAGCCCTTTATACTTAGGGTTATTTTCCCTATCAATTTCTTTTGAAGCATGCATTGTACTTTGATTGCTCTCTAAGAAAAGCTTACACATTTATATTAAATATAGTAATAACCGTTGCAATTATCGTTACGCGACATTACATAAGTTCATATGAGCTTAATATAGTTAAAACTTCTTCTTAAAAGATGTATAAATACTAAATATATAAATTTTTATATAATTATAATTAGTCAAATGCAAGAAGTAATACATTAAAAGTCAGTCATTACTAAGAAAAGAAGAGGTAAAAGCAAAAGGCGGAGGTATTTTTTGCATCTAAATACAACTCTTAAATCTGTCTCCGTCATGCTCGTTTGAATCAATGCGGAGAGACAATTAGGGCATTTCTTTGGCAAAAATCGCGATTCATCCAAAAACGGACTCCGTTTACACGATGCCGTGTCGACTTTATGCCGTCGGATTCAACTCGCCTGTATTATTATACAGTGTAAATTATTATCTTTACTTGTGAATTTTCACATTAATGATTTTGAAATGAATAAATTATAAAAAATATTATATGGAATAAAAAATAATATAACGTAATATAAAGTTGGCATGCCGTTTTAGTAAAATTTAGTCATAAAAAAGTATGCTCTAGTTTTTGAGCTTTTATATTTTTTTTACCATCACTACTACTGAATTGTAACTTTACATACCTACATATTTCGAAGAAGTACCTACTTCTTTTTTAATTTAATGTTTAGGATAAATGTGTTAAATGAGTTATGTATTATCAAGTGTGCATGGAAGACAGAATGAATGAATGTTTGATTTTTGAGTTTTAAAGTTTAGTTTGAAAAAAGGCAGCGAACTGGAAGTGCATTGTGCAAACATGTTATAAAAAAATAAACAAATAAAAGTGATGAGCTTTGATCTCTGGGCCGGAGTCTTAGGATCCTTCCTGCGATATTTTTAATAGCGGCGTGGACACTAAACTTATGACAATAAATACTACATAATACTTCAATATTTTAATTTTATATTTTTCTGTGTAGTCAAGTCGCCATCATCCCTCAGCATTGCACGAATATGAGAATAGGAAATGCAGTGAAACAATATGTTCTATATTATCTCCTTCCTTGAATAAGCCTCCGTCTAATTAACTTTACTTATTAACATCAACTTGTTCTATTTACACTATTAAAATAAATAATAAATCGATAATAATCGATAAATCACAATGTAAACGTACCCCCAAAGATACCAAGTTGACATAGGCGGTGAACAGGGAAAAGGCGGGCTTTAAGGGCCTGCTATATTTGTGCGTCGCGTTTTTATGTAAATACGGCTTTTGTGCAGACGCGAGGAGCGGACGCTTGGTATCAGTTTAGTATCAACATCTCTTGCATGATATTTGTCGATAGCCAAAGCTAGAACAATGGACCTATTATACGATGGATGGCGATTGTCAAAAGGAGGAGGCTTATCTGTGACATCGTCAGCGCGTTTATGATGAAAACCATTTTATTACATCTGTAGTTGAAGATTTATTGAATTCTGGCTTCTCGGTTTTTATTAGTTCTCTTATACATTTTTTGCATCGAAAGGATTTAAATATATTTTTGGTGTAACATGTAATATTATAAATTGACTCTCGAATGCGTATGTTTGATAATTGCCACCTTTCCAAATCTAAAAGGAACGTTAAAATTTAAGACATATTTGGGTGTTGTGTAATATAAGTCTTCATATTACGTGATTCACATATATTTATTATTTTATTTAAAAACAAGCAAGTCACTAGGTTGCTAAGTGCATCCCTAGATAGTTAGTACATTTACTAACGGAAACTTCATTTTTTTGTTAAATAAAAATTTAAACTACTCAAAACAACATCAGGTATTTGCTAATGTAATGAATGCCAGTTAAAATTAGTCCAGCCGTTTTGGAGATTAGACGAAACGAACAGATAAACAGACGGGCGTGCAGACAGAGCATCACGCCATGAAAGAATAAATAATAAAAAGTGTTTAAAAACCACTTTTAGTTAAAAACACTTCATTAACTACACATCTAAATTAAAGTCAGTATAATCTCAAGCTAATAGAGTTATTGATATACGAGTAAATTGATAAAAGATGGATGGATGGTAATACTTAGTTAAATCCGTGCTTACGCGACGCTTACGGTCAGCCACTATCATAACAAAAGCTCTTAGTACCGGCTTCCTCGTAATATTACAAATCCGGACAAACTGAGGCTTCTAATCCTTTAAGATAACGTTATTTTACCACTTGAGATAAACGCTACAGACGAGCATGCGATAAAAACTATCGAAGGATACTTCTATGGGATTATCTGACGCAGTGAATTAGAACGAGGAAATATTGCAAGAGTGTCGTACATTGCTGGCTTTAAATGTTTAATTATTGTTAGAAAAATATTGATAAAATCAACTGTTTTCATATATTATACCTTCAAAACTATTGATTAAAATAATAACTACTATACACATACTAATAAAATTGTACTAAGACAATAATTGCAGTTTCAGTTTGTAATTTTCGAATTAGAACTTGAAAGTAAGTATAACTAAATTCTTGTCAAAATTTTGTAAACTATGAAATATTTTCTTTTTGAATTACGAGTTTACACAATTTTTTTTAAATCGAAAATTCAAGATTTAACTTCACGTTACATTTTTTATTTATAGCGATAAATCATTAAGCTTAAAGCTATACTAAATGTGAAAAAATAGAAAAATAACAAGCAATATTATTTTCCTCCATTTCCTAAAACGCAATGAACATCGAACAAACGTTTATTTTCTCAACAGACGATGTATCTCAGATGTATTGAAGCCAGTCCGGTAGTTTTAAATCCGTTGATAAGGGTCGGTCTCAGTTCCAACGTAGCGGAATTAAGGTATTGTTTTTCCTCGATCATTTATTCAGATTTGTTTTCTATTTATTTCGTTGCAAGGAAATGGGTTTGTGTTCGCAACTTTGGGTATTTCCGTCATAAGAATAAGAGGAAGTTCGCAGAAACTTTCTAAGAATTTACTTTGGAGTTTTAATGAAACTATAGAGTGACGTGTCTCACTGGTACATTGTTCTAGGAAAATGGTCGCGTGTACGTTTCTTGCTACAAGTAATTAAAATTAAAATTTCTCAATCATATCATAATGTTGGGATAAAAAGCCTAAGCGTCCGTCCATTTATCATTCTATATATAAAGGGCCATATGTTTTGAACGTATTCGGTTGACCTTTTTACGTTAAAATAAATAAAATACTATTAAATACAGGAAAAGTGGTTTTCGGTTTCTCTTTGTTCTTGTGCCACAAATATATACTTATAAATAATGCGCTCATCATTTATATACTTTTGATGATATCTTAATATTAAAAAGGGTTTTGATATTTTTATGTAGATTCATAAAAACTTGAATAATAATAAAAAAACTGTGTCTCACAGTTTTGTTACAATTTCAACCACCTTAGATATGGGTTATATAATATGTTTTTATAGTTAAGTTCGAAAGAATTTAAAATATTTATTATTCTACCATAAAACTTTATAAAATTAGCCGATATTTAACTTTAGTGCAATTTTTGAATTTTTGAAAATCATTGAATAATTTTGTGGGTAAGTGTAATAAATAAATAAAATAAATAGTTGTAATGAGGACCCAAAAATTACACAAATCCGCCGAAAAAGTCGGAAATGACATTTAATACGACGGAACCCTAAATACACTCGAGACGACTCACTCTCGACTACGTATGTTTTATACTGTCACAGCAAGATCCTGAGATCGGAAATTAAAACACGCGATACCGATTTTATTGCCTTTTCGTACGGCAAAGTCACTTATGATTTATTTATCCAGAAGCACGTTTTACGTATATTACATACAATAATAAAAAGATGCGACATTCTAATCATTATTTATTGAATAAATTGAACTTTCCATCATCAGGATAACCTTTTTCTTCAATATTACCACCTGTAGAAAACAGGTGGTAATGCGGGGCTGACCGGCAAGCCAGTACTTGCCACTAAAATCCAAAAAGCTATCTTCCATGTTAATGGGAAGTCTTGCGCATTCAACTATGACGGCCCGACAATACAGCCGCGTGGTTGCTCTACAGCCCACTCTACTCTCAGAGAAGTACCAGGAGCAACCCGCATGATACATCGCGTCCACCGAAGTGGGATTGCTGGACGCTACTGAACGTTGGGGGGAGAGGATATACAATATAACCTAAGCTAACGTTCAGTTTCACTAGCTCTTACTTAGCAAATTTATTTTACTTAATAGGACAATATTTATTAGTACCACTAAAAGATTAAAACTATTATCACTGGAGTCTTTCTCTTAACGAGACCCTCAGGACTTTTAACAACTCTCATCGTATCGCTTAAAACTAATTAAAAGCTACTGATAAAACTATTTACTCAATTAATTTCCGGTATTTTCGGTGACATCGGTTAGAATATCATAGATTTAAAACAGATGAAATAAGCAGAGCAAATGAAACTAATTACAAGTTTAAATCCGTGGTTTGTGATGAATAGGCCACAGTGGTATACTGTCAAACATCAATACGTGTTAGCATTGTTCCATGTTTACGTTTGCTAGCGCCAATATATTTGCGGTAAATAACATCAATTCAATGAGATACAGGCGTCATTTCCTGAAAGGTCAGATGGACCTGGACTCCAGGTTTTGTAGAGTTAATAATGTTTACCAGTTTGCATACAGAACATAAACTTTACTTCTGATGGTAATAAACTTTATATTCTAGCATATTATGAGCTTCCCTTAAGATTCTCGTATTTTGCATGAACTTACAGAAGAGTATGAGGCGATGTGCTGCAGTAGAAAAACTATACGTTCTTTTTAAAAATAAAAAATAATTTAGTACCACTTTTTATATTAGCAATAAGACTACCTTGTATTATACGGCTTTTTTATATTAGACTACGGCTAGATAATACTGGAGGCTATAGTAGGCGACGCTAGGTAAATACGTATTGTTGGACATCACATTTATAATATTAATACAGATAATAAGTGCACTGAAGTATAACATATTATAGTGTCGAGTATATAGTGAGAGAGGCACTCTCTTTACGAAAATTACGTTAGCCATGATTTGTTCGCTCGCAGTACTGCGCTTAGCTATCAAATTATACTGCGTTTATAATACTGAAAGCATGTATACTTCAGAAGCTAACTTTGTAGTTCATATGTGCTTGTGATTTATAACTCGTAAAATGTCTTTTTTAGCGCAAATCAGGAATATCTAATTAAAATTATGATTTTTTATATATTTTGTTGTAAGAAATACGTTTTTGGGTTTTTTAGTAATATTAAACTATAATTATGTAAACAATTTCAATATTTTATTTTACACGCCCGTTTTATCTATATTATCTACTTCAAATAGTCTACTTCAAATACACGATTCAGTTTAAAACTTAACTACAAAGGTACTTGGCGGAAAACAACATAGTCTATTTAGTTTTATTTAGAAAGAATAAATACAAAATAAAACAATGTGTAAAACTAAAGACGACGTCTGGTTCAAATTAAAGTTTAATATTAAAACTTATAAAGCTTAGTTTAATATTTAAATTAATATTTAAGTAATGGTAATTATTACGTTTTATTAAAAAATATGTGAACGCTGTAACTTTCATCAAAAGCTCTTGCAGGTTGAAATACATATTTTATGTTATAAAATACCCCATAACTACGACGTTTTAAAACATAAAGTTCAACAGGTCTTACTTAAACTGTTTTAGTACAAGAGAGACTCGTCCTTAGGTACACATTCACATTAGAACAGATTTCTCAGATATTTGATATTTTCCCATATTCAAAAGTATCCTATATGTTGACCCGGACAACCATTTATCATCACATCAAATTTTATTAAAATTAATCCTGGGGTTTTCTCATGATGACGTCACAGACAGGCAGGCAGACACACAGACAGACAGACAGACACACAGACACAAAAATCTTAAAAACTATAGTTTGACTTCTTTATTAGTCTTAGTTCAATAAAACTTTTTAAAAAACATTTCATGTACAAAACGACTAATTTAGAATTATACTACATTATGTAAAAATAATTCTGCTTCACATAGTGTTACAGTTTACATTTTCTACGATATTTTAGAGATTTTTCCTCTACCTTTGTCTTCGGCATAAGTGTTAGTACTTTATCGCCTGTTTATACGCGAATAAAAGTGTGGACAAAGTCTCGTAGCTCGTCCAGTACATCACTTAACTAAATGCAATAAATAAAAGAAAATTACTTAAACACACGATCTTTTTAAATATTAACTTGAGCTTGTACACTAAACTCTAAATTAGTGTAAACATTTTGATTTAAATCGTTCAGCTTTATACCTTTATACCCACGACACTACGTTTTTTTTAATAATAATTTCTTAGATTTAAGCAAATATTTAACATTTTCAAAATAAAGTTATGTACCTCCAATTGCATTATACTACGTTTCGTCGTCAACTTCCTCTTTTCTTTTAAGTTCGCTTTTTATACTGTAGAGTTTTTTTAATCAGTATGTACATCAGTAAATTTACACAAAATTGAAGTCTGTTTTTAATTTCAAACGAACAGCTTTTCACTATATGCATATGAAAGTATATACGGTACTTACAACAAAAACTCAATTTTTAAAATTTTTGTCTGTCTGTCTGTTTGTTTCGGCTAATCTCTGAAACGGCGGGACCGATTTTGACGGTACTTTCAATAGCAGATAGCTAATATTATAAGGAGTAACTTAGGCTACTTTTATTTCTTTATGCTACTTTTTTAATTTATTTTAATTTACGCCCTGCGAAGTGCCCGGGTTTGATAGTGTTTAAATATTAAAGACAAAGTAGAAAAATTTAGATGGGCTTTACGTCGGATCAAAATCGAATTCAGTTGAGAGAGCAACGCGAGGCAGACGTAAAATACATACGCAGGTATCATAGTTATTGCTCCATAGCTTAATATGTACGTATTAGCTTTTGTTTACTTTTCAATTATTTTCGGATTCACCAAAATAATCCTTAAAATAAAGACGTCAAGTTCTAAAATGACGTGTCGTATTTAACTACAGAGTGACATGATGATTCTATATACAAGAGATATAATAACAGATGTTAGAAATTAATTAATTCAAAGTATCTTGCTCTTTATCAAAAAAGTGATAAAGGGGATTTTAGGTTGATAGATTTTTTTCGTTTATATGCCAAGGTGTTTAATTAGTATAGGTAATTACGTTCATTTGAAATTCACACGCGGTTTGTTTGAACTCGCCGCGAGACTCCGCAAACAATTATTTAATTGATGTTGTTTAGTGAAAAGCGTAATTATACTTGTTTATTGTAATAATTGCGTGTTCATAACAAACACACCCGACAATCTGGACGTTATACGTACCATAACATGATATACGTGTGAAGTATACAGCTTAAAATGCCATCTTCTATCTATCCCTATAATAAAATTGAACATTTTTTGGAAAATTTTCTTATTGAAATAGTCATTATTATCGATACAGAGGCCGAATCTATAGTTTTTAAAATTTTTGTTTGTCTGTCTGTCTGTTTGTGACCGCATCACGAGAAAGCCACTGGACAGATTTTGATTAAATTTGGTATCATGTTAGCTGGCTATCCGGTTTAGGATATAGGATACTTTTTACTGCTGAAAAATTACTCATTTTTGAGAAATCTTAAGTAACCGTTAAAAACCGGCCGTAAAACATCACACGGTATGTAAAATCTAAGAATTTGGTTTCCGGTCTGTAAAACGCGCGCGGCGACGCGGGAAATGCTTGTATTATTATAAGCTAGCGTTTTCTTTCTCCTTCGCTAGCGTACCACACTTATTTTTACTATATCTTTGCTTTATAAATTACAATCTTTTCTGAATATTTGTGCTACTCTGATGTTTAAAATATATTACTGTAAAGTTTCACCAAAATCCATTCTCTAGTTTTTACTAATTTATTAAACCGATAAAAAACAAGAAACTAACACATAAAATTATATCTAAGATTTTCAAACAATACGACGAGCGAGCTACTCACCCTCGATCTGCTCTGGTTCGTCCTCTAGAGGTAGGTACGTTCTTTCAGTGAGTATGGATTTTTCGTAATAAAACGTATCTCGTATACCTTTTTGAATACCTTTCAAAATCTGTCCAGTGTTATCTCGTGATGCGTTCCAAGACTGACAGACCGACACAAATTCTAAAGACTATCGATTCGACCTCTATTTAGTAATTAATAATGTGTGTTTCAATAAGAATTTCGAAAAAAAAACGATTCAGACTATTTTTATAGATTCTAAGATAATATAATCGACGACACGTTTGGCACAGTTTGTGGTGACCCTACTTATTGCGCCAGAGGTCGCAGGTTCGAGTCTCGCTGGGTATTCATTTGTTATCACTCAAGTCATGGGTGTTGCTTGGTATACGTAACATAAGCCTCGTAGCTTATCACACATCTAGATGGCACTGTGTGTTACAATATCACAATAAATATTTTATTATTATTTTAAACTAAGTCTGTAGTTGTAAAGATTTACTTTAAGACGGCTTCACCTATTCTACTCCCAAGGCAGGTTAGGAAGAAATACGACATTAAATATCTGCCAGCGTACATAACGTGGAAAACATGCGAAAAATGGATAATTGTAGTTCTTGACACTCCACTAAGTCGCGAGCGCGGCTTAAGGAAGCTCATCTTGAAACGTTATATTCAGAGAAATGCAACAGTAAATTTTACGTTTATTCAAAAATATTCGCGCTACATTTGATAGAGTTAGCATTTTCTTAACTCGGAAATATTAACATAATATTTTGTGTTGTATTGATTTTACATCCTCTTCGTATATTTTAATTTATTCTTCATTTTTTAAAAGTGAGTAGATTTTTAAGGTTCTATAGATAAAACTTAGTGGTGATGAGCTAGCTTGCAAATCAAAATGTAGCGAGTTTAAGCGCTGGATCTCGCATCTGAATTTTTCGTGCGATAAAGGAATGTGGTTAAGAGACCTGGGCCTATAGACAACCGGCATTCGTTATGAAGCGATTCGGTTTCTACAATCGTCATCGCTTAAACGCAGCGTATGCATCTCGAACTTTAACACTAATAATTGAAATGAATGTACATTGTCTACCATCATCTACTCGTTGACAACAGATCACGTGACATATCTAAGTCATAATATGTCAAACCCATACATTTTGGACTTTTCTACTATCGCTTTCGCTAATCGATTGTTACATTGTCTAGGCCCTCTGGATGCCTTAGAAAGTGTAGTGTAACGGACTATAGCCTGTCATAAAGGGATGTTAAAAAGGACGAATTTTAATTACAACCGAGTTGCACTTGCCTTTATAGATGTATCTCGAGTCCTGTACTCTTAAATAATATAAATATAAAAATGTATTTATTTCTTTTTTGTCCAATTTTTCAAGTTGAAACAGAGTGACGGATTAGCGTGAATTTGCTTGGAGAGAGTCAGAAGGCTGGAGAGTGAATTAAGCTACTCTTTAGGGAGCTTGTTTTATGTAAAATACAGGCGAAAATCTCGTCATAATACAAACCAAATGACGTAATATTGTCTAATAACACATCCCTACTAGCCTATATATTTGAATTTCAGCCATTTCCGTCCAGCCGTGACGGCGTGAAAGATGAAAATGTTTACTCACAAACTGTTGCAATTATATTCATCATTTTATTATATGTGAAATAAGAGTCTGGAATGTGTGGAGTTCACTATTCTATGTAGATCTAACCTATAGTGTGTTATAGAAAAAGCTCACACTTATAAATGGTTCTTGCAAACAAAACCTTGCACAGAGCTTTCCGTGCGGCCTCGTGCATGACAAAAAATAGGTCAAGTGCGAGTCAAACACGTGCGTCGAGGATTCCGTACCCACTATACTACGTAGGATTTTTTTATCAAATTATCGTTATACTCCAGCTCCGAGTTTGACATTTTTACGTCTAATGGCTATTGCGATATAATAAAAACAAAAGGAAACTTGAAACACAACAAACTCGAGAGGTCCTCAAATAACAACGTTTCTTGTACTCGTATATTGGTTCATTAAATTTGATACTTCCAGCCATAATAATTATGTACATGAATAGGTTTATTGTTTATACTAATAATAATGTCCTTTTTTTCGATTTCACACATGAAAATATCAGAGGTTCGATACTTGGGTTTAAACCCGCATCATTCGGTTATCCAAATTAACGCCTACTACTAAGCTACGGCTGCCTTCCACTTGGGTACCACTACTTTTAATATAAACAATGACCGCAAAAAAATCTAATAACCTCAAACACTTCAAAACCAGTCTTATATTTCCATTTCTCAATTTAAAAATATAAAATATTTCATAAAATAAATCTAAAGAATGTAGTTCGCAGAGCACAAGTTATCTACGTGTCAACATTGAAAACAAGTGTGCAGGAAGAAGTAGAGCACCGTCCTGCATCTCGCAAGCATGGTCTGATGTCATCTCGCGTCGAATAATTTACAGCATCCAGGGATCTCGGCGACTACCGGCAGTAGGTACCTACCTTATGCAACCTAAATGATGACAAACGGCAAGACGACGCTAAGGAAACCCTCACACTTTGACTCGTTTCACTTAATTATGCTTATGAAACTGTCGCATTTTCAGAGGTGGCTTAAAAATATGTTTTTCAGGCTGAAAATTTGGTTTAAACGCTTTTCATAGTTTAATAAAGTGAATGCACAGTATAATCAAATAGTGAACGATTAATGGATACATTAAATTATTGAATTATTGGTTTATTAGTTAAACTTAAAATGTTATTTTGTTCGTCACAATATAAATAACATTTCATAGTAAAATTAAAAATATATTTTATATTACGAGATAAATAAATAAATAAATTATATTACAGCAATGTTTAATTGATTTCATATTGAATTTATTTTATTTAAAGTTATTACTTGGAAATGCATTTTTGTTGAATGTGTAAAGTCCTCTCAAAGTTTTTTTTTCTTTTTCAGTTAAAACAAATTCATAATTCAGCAAAAGTAAACTTTAAAATTAAATGTTGTCAGCTTTTCTGAACTTTAGTTGTGTATTCTAGTTAGTCATTCAGATTCAGAGATTATGCTCTACAGTCAATCAAACTTTTAGTAACACTTGCTTTAACACAAAAATCCTTTGCATTTTGACATAACGAATTAGTCAAACGTCACGTCGGAAACGGAAACGTCAAAGTTTCCTTAGTTTCACAATGAGTACGAATAATATGAACAAATAACAATACGACTAATAATTTGTAAGTTAAAGTTACCCGCTTTTAATTTGTGTACTTTCGGGATTATCTCAAAACTTCTAAACGGATTATTATGTTATTTCCACAATAAAAGGAAGGATTAGAGAAAAGTATAATTTATTAATATTAATTTATTAATATTAATTTATTAATATTAATCTATTAATATTAATTAACTTGAAATATCATTGATTCTGAAACTATCATAAATTTATTAAAGCGAAAAACATCTAATTTCGGATTTATATTAATATAAATTCAAATGATCGTTTGTGTGTATGATTTGTACTCCTTCATATTTTAAAGGCTGTATGAATTTAGATGACATTTGTCACAAATATAGAGAGCTGAAGTAACTACTTATCTAGAATTTTAAGCATCTAAAGATTTAGACAGACCCTGAGGTCACTTATGCTTAATAATGTCGTATTAAACAAGTAAATGTGCATTCACCCTAACAAAGTGGGGTACGTCCCCGCAACATAAACTCCGCAGTGTTTGGCAAGCCCCGGCGCGAGGCTGCCAACACTGTCGCTACACGAGCTGTGCTAGAGGTACGTATTTATCTTGTAATGGACTTAAGCAAATATCACGATAGATGTACAAGTGTTTGGACAGCTCGAATTTACTTTGCCAAGCTTACTCATTAAATAATTGCGTGTCTTGTTAGTTCACCAGTATTTAATATCTCGTTACTCAGATACCTATTGGTCTTGTTTTTGCACAGAAACAAATTCAAGACTTTTATCTTTAAACAATGTTGGATTAGTTATCATTTACAATTCAGGAACAGCTGCACCAATTGTAATGATCTTTAATTTATTGCATTATCTCCATATTCTCTTCTCAAATAGCATAATAATAACAAAAACATGAAAGAAAATCACAAAAAAAAATACTTCCATGGAAAACTATTTCTTTAAATCGAAGGTATCTGAGGATACGCCTAAGTAAAAAAGGTAAGTCGCTGAATATTATGTAAAATCAACCAGCAACTTAAAACCTGAGATTTTTAATTTTTCTCCTTTAATGTTTTGTTTGCTTATTTTAATATGTAAATTATATTGTAAACGATAAATGCTCCTTTACCTCAGCTCTGCACTCACAATAGACGCTTCTATCGCGAGTGTAAAGGCCGGTTTACACTATACACTTTGTGTATACACCGGGTGTTTCTGTGTGAACGCGAGTGTCTCTAATTATGAAATTTATAGTGACACAGTAATTAGTGTCATATCACCTGTACATGTAGAAACATTTTGTGGGTTAAAATGTTTTTGAACAGGCTCGGCAGACACAGTACACTGCACTTCGTAGGAGAGTTAAGTGGAGTGTTAAGTGGAATTTTACGTATGAACAGCTCGGACACAATTCACATCGGACCGTACATTATGTACAGACACTAAAATTTATTGAAAATGTGAAAGGTACTGAAATTAATAAATGAAATTATTAGGTTTCTCAAAAATGCTGACCCGATCCAACCAAATCAAAATTCATCAAAATACGTCCAGTAGTTTTCTCGTGATGCCCTCACAGACAAATAGACAAAAATTCTATAAACTGTAAATTCGGTCTCTGTATCATAATAACAACTTGGAATTTAATTATTTGTACAGATTTCTGTCGTAGTCTAAACTTGCCTTAACGCCAAACGTATGCTAAGCAGATGCAGTACATGCAATGAGTGCGCTCTCTGGGATTTCCCCGAGAAGAAAAATCTGATAGAACAGCGCCTTATGTATAATTATGTTTTGAGTGTGCTCTGCTCCATTGATTCAAGATTCCTTTAACGCTTATATTATGTTAATTTTAATTAATTCTTTTAACTTATGTAGGATAGTTCATGCGTAATAAATGATGTCAAATAGTTAATACAATACGCATATATGACTTAAATATAAATTAACATAAATATTATTCTATGGATGGAATCAAAACATTCGTGATCATCATACAAATGAATACCCCCAGCGCGACTTGAACCCGCGACCGCTGGCAAAGCAAGTACAGTCATAAATATACTTTAAACGTAAATGTAACGAAACATAATTTCGTGGATATACATATTATTTACTAGGTATATCTTCTAATACTTTCTTAGGTTTACGCAAATTTATAAATGAAACTATCTTTTCAGATTTTGTCAGTTTTTGGTTTGATGCCATTTTGACTTTCTTTTTGTAAATTATGGGAAGGCACTGTCTATAACAAATATATAAACCTCTGAGATGTCAAATACCTTAGTCTCTCCCGTGACCATGTGCGCTGTAAAGCATTCGAGATCTCGGAAACCACAAATCAAAATAAATCCGCGACAAAATCCAAAGAGATAGTTTCATCTGTAATATTTGGCTTGATTAAATTTATTCACTGACCTCGAAAGAGCACACAAGAAATTCGTTTTTTAAAATTATAAAAACAAGTACGGAAGTTTCTATGAAATAAAATATCATTTGTTATAAGTTGACTAGAATAAGAAGTCATTCATAAAGAAAAGAAGAACATTCAGAAGAGCAACTTGTTACTCTAGGACGTAGCTTATCTGTTCAGGCATTTAAACGTGTAAGATCTACAGATATACAAACGCAGATTTTCACATTTATAATAATATATTCTGATTTTTAAGTATTTTTCGATTCGGCTTAAAGAAAATTATATATAAAGCTTGTCATAAATATCGCCAACATCTTCAACGTTGGAGTGATCTCGCCCTCGCTGTGATAGTGTATGCTAAGTGAGTGCAGCGGGACACATTACTGGGATGCTGCCACGAAAACTATGCGCTTAAGATCATATTTCTATTTCTTTTTAGATGAAATTTATTTTCTGTCCCTCATTGTGTCTTGTATTGTCTTGTCTTGGTTTATAGACAATTTTTACATTAAATTGTTATTACATTTTTTTTTTAATTTTTTTCACTAAACTGTACTTTATGTTATATGTGCAATGTGCATACACGCTTTCTAAAGATTCTAAATACTAAATAGGTACTTATTGTTAGATAAAAAAATTTAACTCATTTTTATTAATGATTTAAGATTCTTAGAATAAAACATTTTAGTAAACGAATTAAATTTAAAAGTCTTTTCCATAAAATAAAACATTTGACTTAAACATAGTAAATTAGTAGAAAATATTTTAAAAATTCCCAAGTTTAAACACACCGGACTCAAAGCACGCCGCCGTCGCGCCGATACGTGATGCAGATTTTATTTCTCGCGAAGACTAGTAGAGCGGCGACCTTCTCGAGCGCAGGAAATTAATATCTACACCAACATACTTCAGAAATATTAGCATAAGATGCACTTTTAGGAAGTTTTGAAATAAAATACTTCTGGCATTTTTAGAGAAATCTTTTTAATATAAGTTTTGCGTAAAATTTCACTAAAATTTCGTTCTTTCGAATATGATTTACTGACTATCAATGTTTTTTAGTTTTTTCTAAGTTTTAAATAGCTTATATTATTTCTTAGATCTGACACAGTGGTCTAAAAATGGTGTCTAAGTACTCATAATTATTATTCTTCTTTTTGAACGACTTATAAAAGAGATGGTATTTAATTCGATTTCTTGTGTCCTTTGCAATATGTAAATTATCTAAGAATACTAAAAGATATTGTTAAATTTCAAAAAAAAATTACTCCGTACAAGAAATGATCTTGATGTGGCTTGAGCAAATGTAAGTAAAAGTAAACTTATGAATATTTCAGTATTTAATATCGATAATAAATTATCTAAAAGTCATTTAAATCTGTACTTTCTGATTAATCAATTAAACAACTAAGTACTAAGTACTACTTGTAAAAAACCAATAAAACAAAAGCGCAATTGCACTGCGGGAATCGAAATGAAACTGAAATTTTAGGAATCCAAAACACATTGAATACTTCGTGGAAAGTCAATTAAAATGATATTAGAATACAATTACGTATTGGAACTACACGTATATTGGAATAAGAAATGTAATCGCATTGAATTCATAGAAGTTGTTTAATAATTCCGTTGAATCCGAGCGAAGGCGCCGCCGCAACGCAACCACTGACATATCAAATGCCTCTGCGGAGAACAGGTTAATCTTGGTCACCAGCCACGGTATTATAACATAGACTAGTTAGCTTCTGTGACTTTACTTCTTTTATCTAATATGAAGTGGAAAAGTTTGTATTTTTGTATATACAATAACAGTTATTAATTCCTTACGATCAAACGCTGCTACTGGCTGGGATGGCATATCACCCTCATTCCTGAAAAAATACTCAACCGCTCTGGCACCTATTTTAAGCCACATGTTTAACCTCTGCTTTGAGACCTCCGTCTTTTCTATCTCACTTAAAAAGGCAATTATTCATCCAATCTTCAAGGCAGGTGACGGAAGCCTTCCAAATAACTATCGACCAATAGCAGTTCTGAATGCCTTGTCTAAAGTATTAGAGCGATTAATCAACAAAAGACTAACCCACTATCTCGAACATTTCAATATAATTTAAAAGGATTTCGCAAAAATAAATCAACAAATGACGCTGTATTAAACTTGACTGATCATGTTGTACAAAACCTTAATGAAAATAAGAAGGTTACTGTATTTATTGACCTCACGAAGGCATTTGACACCATTCCCGTTACCTCTCTTTTACGAAAACTTGAAAAAGTAGGTGTAAGAGGGTTAGATCTATTTCAAGACTACCTCACAAATCGATCTCAGATAGTCAGGATCGAAAACCATAATAGTGATGAGCTCCCCATCAAATACGGGGTCCCACAAGGAAGCATTCTAGGTCCTACCCTATTTCTGGTTTTCATTAACGATCTTTGTAACCTCGAAATTCCAAATGCTAAGGTTATATCATATGCTGACGATACCGCCATAACTTTAGTCGCGGATACCTGGTCTGAACTTGAAGATATGGCACAACGCGGAATGAACTTAGTCTTGAACTGGAGTCTACAGTTCCACACTTTGACTGTTAATATCTCAAAAACTAATTTCGTTACATACTCAATCACTTCAGCCTCTCAACCAAATTTTCCAATATCCCTCAAAGCTCACACTTGCCATACACAAACATCAACCTCTTGCCATTGTCCTAACATAATTTCAGTAAATAGTATTAAGTATCTTGGTATAATTATAGACAGGAATCTAAATTTTAAGAACCATATTAATCTAATTACAGGCAGAGTTCGCAAACTTATATATATATATATATATATATTTTTAAAACTCTAAGAAGTATCACAAACCAAAAAATTATAAGAAATGTTTATTTTGCACTGTGCCTTTCTATCGTTATTTACTCCATTACTAGTTGGGGCGGGGTACCCAAAACAACTTTAAAACCACTGGAGGTCGCACATAAAGCCGTATTGAAAGTTAGTACCTTCCGTATAATTTTTTTCCAACTATACAGCTGTATAAGGAGTGTAACGTTCTTAACGTACGTCAGCATTTTATTTTGCAAACGATTCTTCTGCAGCACCGCAGGACTCTCTAAAAAATAATTAACAAACGTCGAAAAGACAAAATTTGTATACTTCCAAAAACACGTTCAGCTTTCTCTAATAGGTTTTTCTTTTACCTAGGGCCGTATTTGTATAATAGGATAAGTCAAAAATGTTCTGTTTTTGGTTTTTCATATTATAATTGTAAACAAAGTGTACGTTCTCTCCTACAAAACAAAACATACAACGAAACAGAAAATTACCTAACCTAGATGTGTAAACTGATTTATACTGTATAAGTAGTAGAAAGTTTAATCCAAAACATATTGTACCTAAATTTTGTTAAATAACCAGGGGAATCGGGACTGTTACTCCTTAATACAGATTATTTTATAACCTAGCAAGGAGTACAGGACTTCACCCAGCCGATTGAAACTACATTGTACAAACCAATATGTATTGCTACTATTCAGAATAATGTAACCTGTTCAATCAATCTTTATGAATAAAGTTGTATTGTTATTATATTATTATAGATTATTACTCCAACTACTGATCCGATTCTGAAAATTCTTTCACATATATGAAGCTATACATTTTGTACTATTTTAAGTGATAAAAACTTTGAATGTGGAAAAGAATATCGACAGTAAATAATAAAAACGATACTACAAAATTATATTAAAGGATTTAAATGAATTTGTACAAAGTTGTATTCTCAATATAATATCACCAATATAGTATTCATCGTAAAAACAGATTAAATGACATTTAAAAATTAGTTAAATTACGGTTAAGTTTACGATTCCAAGTAAATATTGTTGACGGCTACATTTTTAACACCAACAGATTTTAAATACAATTCTCACAACCGTCTCTTACACTATAATTCAGTCAGACCGATGCTATTTTCTTTCTAACGATCTATCCCGTACGTGCATGCACTTGCCGGCCAAATGAAGCGTAGACATTGACGTACGTGCAGCGTAGCGCTACGCGGCTACGAACCTCTACGCCACGTCCGCGTCGTCCCACTACATCGCTACGCCATGTAGAGACTCATTTGCTTCATTTAAGGACTCTATTGTACTTGGTATTGAATTTAGGATATAATATTGCATTGAAGATTCAATTATATTACGAACGAAATTTTGAGTTTTGATTAAGTAAAGTCAGTTGTTTTTAGGAAATATATTCCTTTAAACCTAATTTATTTAATAATATTATAGACCGACATTATAATAAATATTAGTGTTTTAAACTTTAATTTTATATGTTAAGAAATGTTAGAGAAAGCATTAAAATCAGAAGCAAATATTCTGTCAATTTCACTTTACCTGTCTTACCTCTCGTAAGAAGGAAGGAAACGTGCAAGATTCATACGTAATAAATTATTTTATGGAAGATATTATGCAATAAATGTTTTTATAGAAGGTAACACACTTTGCAAACGATGTGCCCGCCTCTCAGCTCCTACAAGTTTAAATGAAATTAATAAAAAAGATTGTTAATCATCAATCTTTAATGTGTTTTTTGTGGGCTAAAAATTCTTTTACGAATTTTTATCGTACAGATGGCTATGTGGAGACTCACGGTCTGGAAAACCTAACCTAACGAAACCGGAGAAGATCTTAATGACCTAACTGCATCGCTCAGTCGCGGTTGCGGGCTTTCACAAGCCCTACCACGATAGCCTAAGATAAGATACTTAATTACTTATAAAATAAGTACCAGTAAAAACCCGCAAGGTACAATCAGCGTGGACCGCATCACAATATTATGTTGGCTAAAGAAATTAAAATAACATGCCACAGTATTTTTTCTCCGAATGACGAATATTGAAAATTAATGGCATGTTGAAATAAAATAGAAAAACATTAAAAGAACACAAAAGAATAAAATATATGTCACAGACACATCAAAGGTTCCTCACCCCTGGCAAAGAGATAACAATAATCCTTTGAATACACTAAGTTGATGGTAATTCGACTTATAAACTTCCGGCAAGGGAATGTTTACGCGTCGCGTTCACTCGAACACCGCCATTGTTCAAAGTGACAGGGAACTTGACTGACACTTCTATTTATGGCGGATGAAATTTACATGTCATTTATTTTTAATAAAAAAGCAATGGAGGCCTATTGACAAGGTGTTCGCTTAAAAAAATGGAGGCTTTAAACTCTAAATCTTTCACCTCTACTATTTTGAGTCGTTTAAATCTCGTTATCAATTGGTACTACAACTTGGTAATACAACGAAGAAAACTATTTTAAGTAATACTGCGTGCCTGAAAAAATCTAACTAGTAAAAATTTGTTAAATCCGCTAACCCACGTTTAATCGATATAGTCAATTGAGAATTATTATTGATCCTGTATAAAATCTAAGCCCAGGGACACTCGTACTCTAAAGATAAACCTTATACTAAATTCGTCTTCTACACGCTACTTAACACTATATCTCTTACACCCAAATCCTGTATTTGTATCAGTATTACTTTTAATCTTATATTTCCCGCAAAAATATGTATACGGGAATTCGTAAACACATTTTTAGTCAACTGTGCATCTTTGACATCATTTTCTATACATAAAAGTCCAAATAAAATTGAGGTGTATGCTTGTAATGTCAAAATAACTCCTTTTTAATAAATAACACTGCTATAAAAATTCTATCTGTTCTGATCTAGCTAATCTCCGAAACGACTGGACCGATTTTGACAGGACTTTCCTTGGAAGATAATTAATATTTAGGTAAGGAGTCATGGCTGCTTTTGTTTTAGAAATAAATTTAGGTTTTCGCTCAAAAAATTGAAACGTATCTAGGGAAGAATTCAAAGCACAGAAAAATAAGCCTAATGAGAGATATGCGTATCTATCCTGATACTCATATAACAGAAAAGGAAATCGATTGATTTACATCATAATATATTAATACATTCGAATAGCTAATATATTACATCGTGTTTTTAATTAAATACAAATGTTTTACTACACACAATAGGTTCATAGACAGTTATTTTTCTACGAAGCCACAGTAATATTATGTTTGGAATGTTTTAGTGAGGGCGTGTATGATTCTACGAACTCGTTACAAATTGTACGTTTATACTTTTTCAATTACACTGACTACTTCTTGGGAGGTCCTAGATTCAAGTCGTACGTTAGAAAAAATAATTACTTTAATTATTATAATTAAAATGGAGTACATTTTTGGAACGAAATATTTCAATATTTCTGTGTTTACTCGTTATACGATTTTCCATTTTTTTTGTTATTCATCAACCTCAATTAAATAAAAAATTTTGGTAGATACGTCTACATGCCAGCTGCATACATACTGGTGATGTGGCACTATAATAGTTCTGTGAAATCTTCTAAACCACTTATATTATTGATTCAATAATAAAACAATTTGGTATATCAGAGCAAAGGCAATTTATTAACAAGAAAAAAAATACTAAGACTAATAATTATTATTATTAGTAGAACTAAACGATAGTGCAATTCAGAGATACGATAACGCATCTAGTTTTTGCCATATAAACTATTTTTAATAGTATTAACTAACTACTAACCTTAGTCCGGAACCGGAACCTAGTCTTATTTCAGTTTTTACCGATTTCAATGGAAAAAATATTTGATTAACTAGACGGAACCTGTATAAATATCGAGAAAAAGCCATCGAAGCCGAATAAGGTTGTACTCGATGTACCTTTAATATTCATATAATATATATATAATATTGGCCGGATATAGATATTCATATAATATTGGCCGGAGACTTAATAAAAACAAAAGCAAAGCTTCCAGCTAATACTGATATAGACGTTTGTCTGAATCTAATTAAAACGGCGCATTATGAGAATAACAGACAATGAAGAGACGAAGCACGGTATGTTCTGTATATTTATATGTAAGAGAAAATACTTTATGATGAAATGTGTGGTGTCATATGTAATGCTACAAAATATTGTTGTTTTTCTTTAATTAGAAATACTAATATTATAAAGGCTGTGACATGTCTTAAAATGACGCAAAAATTTTCTTAAAAAAGGTGATTTTGATTTATTATAGTAAAATTATTAAATGACGACACGTTCGGTGCAGTTGGTAGTGGCCCTACTTTCTGCGCCAGCGGTCGCGGGTTCGAGTCCCGCTGGGGGCATTCATTTGTTGAGCACGAATGTTGGTATTCCAGTCATGGGTGTTTATATTTATAATATGTATGTATTTAAAATTTATATTTGTAGTATATTAACCATCCGGTATCCGTTACGCAAGCACGTAACGTAGCTTACAGCGGAACTAGATGGCGCTGTTGTAATAATGTCCCAACATATTCATATTCGTTATTCAAATTTAAATGACTGATACCTTTCTCTATAATTTAATTTTATAATTTAATAACTAGCATCGTGTCGCATTTTAATAATAACAACATATCAGACATTTAAAGTATCTAAATTGGACGCTGAGCAAAGTAAGGGCACTGCTTAAAAATTTACTTGTATTATCTATCGCCATCTTTTCCTCATTTATAGAAATTACGATTCAAGAAAATCTAAACCTAGCAAAACTATAAAATCATATTTTCCTTTTCTAGCTTTAAAAATCGTTTGCAACACGTGTTTGAAAGTAATTTTTAAGCGCTATCAGCATCGAATCAGATATACTTCTAATCAAGGGTCTGCTTTACTCTCTCATAGGATTTATGACTTTAAAAACAATCTCAATGGGGTGCTTTTTCCTGTAAAGGCTGATGCGGTGATGTAAGGAGATTACACGAGTGACGATGACACATGACACAAATTGAAATGAGTGATTGCGTCAGATTCTCATTATTTTTTATGTGAAACATGTTGCAAAGTATCTAAGTCTACAGTACGGGTTTGATTTTATGCTTAGAAATATATACACATATAATATAGCAGTGGAAAAGTTTCAAAGGTGCGGCTGTTGCACTTGCGGTCGTTAATTCGAATTTTAGGTCAAGAAAGGTATAATTATTTAGTTTTCTTTCAAAAAATTTTTAGTATGATAGCTTGACGGTTTTACACCCTCGTGCCTTACACAGTAAAAAAATAATTATTATAACATTTTCAGATAACCTTATTAAAATGTACCGTTTGATAAATATGCAAAGAAAAGGTAAATTTTAGAACACAATCGATGAATAAATTATGAATACATTGATGTAGCGCGTCGTCGCTTCCTTCAAAACTTTAGCACAATTCCTTCCTCATTTATGCTGCTCGAGTTTAATACGTCGCATCAGAGCGTGATCACTCTCACACACGTTTGTTTTCGGCGCGAGTGCATCACTGAACAAATTTCCAGATAAAGCTCCAATGTTCTTCTAATTTCATTCGAAATGGAAAATTCGTGCACTTTCAGTGCGGAAGCGATGAATTTGAATAGTAGAAATGGTAACGTTATTTTGACTACTTTTATTTATTTATTGGTTTATCTTAAGTTGATATAATACATACAAATTTCAATATTCCATATTAACATAATATTTTACATTGATAATGGACTACAATATCTTTGGCTACAATATCTTGCGCCAACGGCCACGGGTTTCACTTTTATCATCATTTCTGTTTCATTGTCCTTTTTAATGTTTTAGCGTTAATGTTAATGTAAAAATGACGATTCAAAAGTGCTTGTAAAAGTCTATTTGAATAAAGTATATTTTTTTTATTTTATTTTTTTTATATATTTTGATTTTGATTTTAGCATCCGTGACCATTAAATAAATATATAAGTAACGTTACTAAATTCGTTAAAATTACAATAAAATATCTGTTTCTACTATAATTTAAATGCCACTACCCGCTATCCTCTATCAACAGATCGCATTATCGTGTAACATCAACGTATTCCGCAAACCAGTAGCTTTACAACAATGAGTGTACTCGGACCGCAACAATAGCGTTATTACTGTTACTTTATTATGAAATGCAAACAAACTCGAACAGTGGTCTCGTAATAAATAAATACTGCAGCTTCGATTCGGATAATTGTGAGAGAAATGAATGTCGTAACTAGCGCCACAATGCGGATTGAATTCGAGTGCTCGCGCGTCGGTTGCGGACAACGTGTTGGACGCTACCTTCTAATTTTACTTATTTTCTAAATATTCAATGACATTTCTTACATTTAAATATTTCTTTTACTATTAAGCTTTTACGCTTTATTTAATTACGTATAAGCCGCTAGGGCTTATACTTCCTTCGCTCAGGTGCAGGATTCATAATTGTTGGTGCATTTGCTTACAAGCACACATTGCCTCTTTATAAAATTAGTGCATGTTTCTCTGTTTATTTATTTTTACTTAAATTAATCCTGGTTATTTCGTTAAATTCAGAGATGTAATGTTTCACAACTTCACAATTTTTTAAGAGTCTAACGATGTTTCTAAATGTAAGAATAATTAAGTTTTATATGTATAGAAAATAACTAAAAAACGAGATGAAAATCGGTCACTATGATATAGTACTCGCATAAATAATATAAATTAATTAAAACAAAATCCTTAACGAGAATACCGACATTAACCCAGCGACGTCCCATGTTTACTAAATTCCAGTGGCAGTGAATGAATCGCAGCATCCCCCCCCCCCCCCCCTCCTTACCCCTCCGCCGCCCCCGCCCCGAGCACACTCTCACTTGCAATCTTTATTTTTCCACTTCGTTATAGCTTCCTCGATACTATTTATGGATTTATTACTCGCATTGAGATACAAAGTCTCATATAAGATACTTCTAAATTTCATTTGTTTCATTCTATTTGTTGACAATGTTTTGTGATTGGGGAGACCTTTATTTAATATGAATTTTATAAAGATGTAATAATGTTATATAACAACAAGCAATTTCCGCGACTCCGTCCGCAGAATGAAAATTAAGGGTTATAAGTATTAGTTGATGCCAAATCATAAAAAAATAAAAATAAAAAATCTGGAGAGTGTCACCCGCATCACGTAGGGGAAGAAAAATAGCCTACAACCTATTCTCAGACCTACCAAATATAGAAAAAAATATTAAAATCGGTCAAGCCGTTTCGGAGAAATTCGATAACAGACACTGTGACACGAGATTCTTATATATTAGAAGAAGTATTAGGTTTAGATGTTTCGATGTTTCAATGTTACTCAATTACGCCAAAACGACTGCACAGAAATAGATTTAAATCTGGAATAGCATATAGGCTAATTCCTCACAAAACTGTACGTTTTTACTCGGCGAAGGCACAGTGTTCTTCACAAGTCTTAACTTTTAAACGAACAAATATACTACATAGATCTTTATTACTACACTATATATACAAAATACTCGTACTACGATTATTGGGTAATTAGTAAAACCCATATCTCTACAGACTGATTTTGCCAGTCAGTAATATTTAATATATTTGAAACAATGAAGTATCAATCCAATAGAAAAAGATAGTATCATTATTCAATTAGACGTATGCAAGCACCTTAGAATTCTCAATTACTTTAGAGATAGTAAGTGTAGCCGTACGTGAGGAAGCTATCACCGCTCTGAAAGCAGTTCTGCTGAGAATTATCTGGCGAAACCCTTATCATTTCCCAGAAAAGTTTGTTTTAATTAATTGTTATTAGAACATAAGCAAGTATAGCATCATAGTATCTTATGTACCGTTATCTTACGAGTATTATTAGCGACTAGCAAACCCAGCCCGCCTTGCTGGGCATAAGTTAAAATTAATTAAACGACTATTAAATTTTTCTTATAAAATAAAAGCTTAAGTTACTACTTACAACATTAGCCATCTGCGAGTGAAAGTCCATCAAAATCGGTCCAGCCGTTTCAGAAATTACCCGGAACAAACAGACAGACAAAAAATTAAAAAAATTATGTTTTGATTAAGTACCGTATATACTTTCACATCCATTTAGTGAAAAGCTGTTAATTTAAATTTAAAAACAGACTCTTCAATTTTATTTACATTTACAGATATACTTATAAGCTATACCTCAATTAATGTCATATCTAAGAACTATGTCACCGCAAGAAATGCCTAGATCTTTAATTACAGAGCTCCACCATAACCACATTTAAGCATATTCTGAAACAATACTATAGTAGGTAGGTACGGAGGGAGCGACGAGACGCGACGCTATTAGAACACTACTCAATAATTCAGTCCTCATTGTATCAGTTTATTACTATTACAGAATTAACTGTTAATTGAACGATACCAATAGTAATAAATAATGGCCTGATACTAAATTCTATGACAGTATAAGGACATGAGGACATAGGATCATACCAATTTGTTGAACTTCGAGAGTATAATATTAGATAATACTTTTATATTCTATGGGTACTACTTTTACCCGACCGCGGCGAAATCCAAAGGAGAATGTATGTATGTATGTCAGACTCTATGTTCTTTTGAATTACAAAACTGTTTAACTTTAAATAGACAAAGAAAGAATAAATAGCAATCTGAAAAATATGCCACTAAAACATATTGATGACAAAAGATTTTAACTTTATGGATTTTTTATATATTATATTCCATGCTAGAGTAAGTTGCTACGGTATTTAAATAATTTATTAAGTTAAATATATTACCTATTACTTATTTAAGTTTTTAGTATAATTTATGTTTGAACCACAAGCCATATGTTTATTTAGCTACAGTATAGCAAGTGGCAAGCAAACTTAACATGCAGAATTCACTAGACCGCGTGTTAAATATATGAATGTCAGCTCATAAATACGTAGTGACTGTAGTAAAGCAACTACACGACAGTAAATCGTGGTAAAGTTACACTTCACCAAATGTAGTACATCTATGCGCAATCAGAATCGGCGTCGAATTAATCGCAATAAATCGCAAGAGCTGAATGCATCGTCTGAATTATTCAGAGCTCCTCGTTCCTCCATTGTGAGTGACCCGCGTATTGTACGGTTATTGCGCCACACAATGTGAAGGATTTTTCTGAAAATTCGTTAAAGTTTTACTATCTCGTGATATTGTAAGTTTACCTGTTTTTAAACATAACACAGCTTTTAAAACTCTCTCTACCTGTATTACATCGTGTAAATTAAGAATAATTCAGCACTTTTAACGTCCCACTGCTGGGCGTAGACCTATCGTCAATACAAGGGGACCAGGACACGCTGGACAAGGGTGGGATGGTAGACTTTAAATATCTTTTGAAAATTAGTTACGTCTTTTCAGACTCGTGTACTTTGCTAGTAGTAAGTAGGTACAGTACGGGTAGCTATATATCAGGCGACTTCGACTCACTGTGACAAATGGTCGCAGCGATTAAGTATTAAAATTATATTATATATTTATTACTGTACTCTTTTACAAAAGAAAAAGCCGATATGCAAATGTAATCATAATATTATAAGTAATGTATCGCTTTAATCACATATGTTCTAGGTCGATCCTTGTCCATAATAAGGATGCTAAGTATGGCTTAAAGTCGTCTAAAATTAGTGAATTAATTACAACTAACATTCATTTTTTTCTTTATTTTTATTCGCCTGCAAAGAAATAATCTTATTATCTCGTGTTACTTTGTTACAAAGTTAAACTATTCTATTAAAATAATAATATTAATATTGTGTTTCCTGACGTGAAACTTAAACAAAGCCTCGGCAGCTGGCGACAGCAGGTATATGTTATTCTCTTAGTCTAAGCTCGGACATAAAGAAATGCTCTTTGCAAAGAAACACTCACCTTGAAGCTGAAAAGATATCTATAAAATAGTAAAAAATAAAAATCTAAGAAAATCCATTTTCACGTCTTGTCTTGTTGTCCAAAAATGTTCAAAATGATAATGTCCATCACTTTTAAATAATCTTGTCTATAATATTTCTTAAGTAACTTTTGATCGAAGAAACACAATAACGTATTCGCGAGTAAACTTGAAATAAACATATCTCCATTTTACTGCTTTAAATTCACCATACAGTATAATAGCATATCAGGCTGAGGAGTAATATGGACTCAGTGTAACTATTTGTTCACTGACGCAGTATAATTATATACTAATGTAATGTCCTCCCGGCCGATTACGGCCACGGCGGCCAATCTCATTGAGACTAGCCAACGGCGCGGGACATATTATAGTGCACAAGTGTACGCGCAAACACAAGTGCACTCTCTGTTCCTTATCACTCTCATATTCCGGTGGGACGACTGCTCGACACGACCAGTGAGAGTTAAGGCGCAGGACCGACGGCTTTACGTGCTCTCCGAGGCACGGGGGTGAAACACCGCCAACTTCCCAACTCCGGGCTGTTACTGAGCCTTCGAAACAGACAGACTCAATAACTAAACTTGGCCCGACCCGGGACTCGAACCCAGGACCTCCCGGTGTGCGACCGTACATGCTAGCCACTACACCACCGAGGCATTATATACTAATAACTATTTGTATACTGAGTGATAATTAAATTAAAATTTATAAAGAAAAAGATGTGAACTAATTCTATGACGATTAATACTTAAAATAATATAAAAATTGTATTATTTTTATTATTTATACAGCTTTCCCTAAATATGTATATTAACTTAACTATTACATATACAAAATGTTCGTTATTCTTTAAAGAAAATAAATCTGACAAGAATCGATAATAGCATGAACAGCAAAAACTACCATTTTTGACTTCGACATTTATTTTACAGGACTTTGTCAATATAATGCTTTTTCTGGGACAGTAATTCTTTTAAAATCATCTTAGCATTATAATATAAATTTACGTTAATAAAGTCATACATAAAACTAGTGAATAAAAATGGTGTCCGAGGCAGGTATGGAATATTAATGACGTCATTACTCAGTGAGGCTCTGCAGCAAGAAGCTGTGACCTGTAAACTGCGGCCTTCTATCAATAGGTCTCACTTCCTTCCACTTTATAATTCAAAAATCTATAAAGCAAAAAATATTAAATGCTGCTTCGTTGTAAATCTTCAGAATACGTCAACAATTTACAGTCAAAAATACATATATTATTTTTATTTATTGGTTTAAAAAAAAGAAAGCCTTTACCTAACAAATATCACTTTAAAATATGGCATTCATATATGGGGCTTAGTCAAAACAAAGAATAAAATACAAAAATCAAGAGTTCTAATTATCTAAACACAAATTCGAAATTAGGCACAACATAGAAAGTACTTTATTAAAAGACATACGCGAAAAAATTTGTATTATTTATATATATAATAAGTATAATTATAATAAGTATTATTTAAATATCAATAATTAATTATTATGTTATAATTATTTAACTGTAGCATCAAGACGTATTTGTCATTTAAATAAATGAATTTCAAAATATTTTTATACTTGACATCTATATTTCAAAATATTTATCAGTAAATCCACTTATAAGTTCTGCGTATGTTGAGGCCATGAAGCACCAGTATTAGCATCTTGAAGTACAAGCGTTAGACCGTCCGCGTCCTGACCTACTAAACGGTTTACCATATTAAGCTACCCGAAGTAACTGTTTGCCCCGAATAATATCCCTCGGGGTCAACTTGATCAACTGAAAATGTAGCACATATCCCTCATCGCCGTATAAACAAGTACAATATCGTATACATAATACGTATACAAATACGTATATTTTAAAAAATAAATATATTTAAATTATTTTATTATAAATTTTTTCCTCTTTTGTATTGCTTGATAGATGATAAAATTTTAGAAACAGTTTTTTTTTATTTAGTTAGGAAAATTATTTTCATATATTATGTTGACTACAGCAGTAGGTAGCCCAGCGGTAACTCGCACCTCTGATATTTTCATGTGCGAATTATTTCTAACATGATTACCACTTGTCTTACGGTGAAGGAAAACATCGTGAGGTCTGAGAGAACCTAGCAAGTTTTCGAAAGACATGTGGAGTGCGCCAACACGCAATAGGCCAGGGCGGTGGACTATGGCCTGATCCCCCTCGTTCTGATGGAGGCCCGTTCCCAACAGTGGGACGTTAAAAAGGGCTGAAGACATATGTATGTTGAGATACCTAAAATTTTCAATACGATACCATAATCATATGGTTTTCTTTCGATCGCTGACTATAAGAAAAATACATCGCATTATCGGTGAATAAAAATAGGTAAAACTACAGTAAGAATAACCTTAAACTATTGATTAAGTAAATTTCCAAACACGTTCGACTCGAACTCGATCGAGTAAGCCTATCTGTAGCCTAAACATGTCCTAAAACACAAAGCCTTGGAACAGTGCAGGTATCTTTCTCCAAAATTAATCGTCTCCTTGCGTTGCAGTTGCTGAATAATTCAAGGGTGTCCTAATTTCCGTCAACATCCATTGTGTATGAGACGTCCCGCGGCGCTCCGCTGCGGCCGGAGCGATGGAAGCGATCGAATTGTTTTCTTACGACAATTGCTTTCGGGATTCACCTTCAGTTTACTAAGGAGCAACACTTTTTTATATACTAGGAGTAGTGCGATATTTTTTTAGAACCGAAAAATTTACTTTAAAATTTACTTAAATACATGTTATCTATTGATTTAGATAAAAATTGTTCTTTTTTTTAGTTTTGTGCTCCGAGATGTGTATGTTTAAAGGATGAAACACTTTTTGTGTGTCATTTATTTAACCGAGAGAGAATTATAATTATGTGATAAGCATAACTGCTTTTATTCTAGTTATGGGTCTTTATTTTTACAAAGGTAATTATTGAAGGTTATAATATTATATGAGTAGTGTATCAACTATCTGGTATCCGTAACACGAGCCTCGTAGCTTACCACGGAACTAGATGTCGCTGTGTTAATGTCCCAACTTCATCATCATCATCATCAGCCCTTTTTTAACGTGCCACTGCTGGGCACGGGCCTCCCTCAGTACGAGGGGGATCAGGCCTTAGTCCACCGCGCTGGCCTAGTGCGTGTTGGCGGACTTCACGTCTTTCGAAAACTTGCTAGGTTTTCTCAGACATGCAGGTTTCCTCACGATGTTTTCCGTAAAATAAGTGGTAATCAGGATAGAAATGATTCGCACATGAAAATATCAGAGGTGCGAGACCCGGATTTGAACCCGCATCACTCGGTTATACAAGCGACGCGCTACCGCTGGGCTACCACTGTCCCAACTTATATACATATTATTTATTTGCATGTACAAAAAATGCAAGGGTGTTGTTTAGAAAGTACCTATGCTCGTACTTTAGGAAGCTACAAAAAGCATAGATAGCGTTTTGTAGCGAGCTTCCGCCCGCGTCTGTCCGGACGGAGTCCTGACGGGCAGTGTGAACAGTTTCAGGTCACGGTAAATGTAATTTTGTACGTCGTCGCTGTGGATAGATTACTTTTTATTTGTAACACTTTCAACAGTTTAAAGTTATCCATGAACATATATATGATTTTTTTGCTTACTATAAAATGTTCGGTTATATTTCTATCAAATGTTATTTGTCTAATCGTATTTTTGTTTCTTTACAAGTTGAATACTTTGACAATACTGGTTACATTATTATTTACTAGTAATCCCGGCCCGCTTTGCTGGGCGTTAGTTAAAATAAATTAAAAGGTTTTATAATTTTTTTATAAAATAAAAATGGACTAAGTTACTCCTTATAGTGAAAATCCCATCAAAATCGGTCCAGCTGTTGCCGAGATTAGCCGGAACAAACGGACAGATAGATAGACAGGCAAAAATTTTAAAAACTATTTTTTTGATGTTAATATCATATTTTCTTTTATACGCATTTAGTGAAAATGTTAATTTGAAATTAAAATTAGACACTTTAATTTTATTCATATGTACTGAATACTGATGTACTGATTAAGTAAAGAATTAGAATACTGATTAAGTTGCTTAAAATAAATAAATTGTAACTCGTATATTTCATTAAACTTTTTAAACTTATTGAGCCTACGGTGTCACATCTATGCCGTTACATAGATACAGAAAAAAATGTTAAACAACTACAGGACCTACTCCTCAAAGAGACATACTCGTATGTATATTACATAGGCAAAACACCAGGTGTTCACTTTCAACGTACTCGTATATTGAAAAGCTAGATTTTTATACCCTTTTCTACGTTTACGATGGACAGAGTCACATTAATTTTACATATCTATACATATAATAAAATTCTAACTTAGTAGAATCTGTACATTGAATATTTTTTGTAAATTCTTATTGAATACTTTCTTAGATTTACGCGAATATTCGACATTATAAATGAAACTACCTTTTCGGATTTTGTCGCGGAATTATTTTGATTTTTAGTTCCCGACGTTTCGAATGCTTTACAGCAATCATGGTCACGGGAGAGACTAAGGTATTTGACGTCTCATAGGTTTATATACTTGTTACAGACAGTGCCTACCCACAATTTACAAAAATTTTGAAAATGGCATCAGAGTACCTTATAAAATTTTAATTCTAAACATTTATATTTAAATTTAAATAATTCAAAAATAATTTATAATTATGGCAATATTATTAACTTATTTTTAGCTAGTATTATTATAATTTTTATTTTAATATTAGTTATTCAAAAGTATTATGTACTGTTGCTATTATAATAATATGTATATTTTCTTACCTATAAATTGTTTATGCTTAGTTGCATTTTATTATTTAAATTAAGTATTAATTTGATATAAGAAAATTAAGTTAAAATATAAATTGAATTTTGATTATTTTAAGTATTAAGCAACACTACTGCAAATTAAAAATAATTTAATCAAATCAAATTATGCTTAGATTTGACAGATTCTTTTGAATTATAATTTTTTAATTTTTTTTTTTTTTTGAATTTAGATTGAAAGAAAGCTACTGCACGGTTCGGAAGGCAGTTTGTGCAGAGAAGAACCGGCAAGAAACTCTACACTTGCTCTTTTTAAAAATATTTTAACAATATTGCAATACATACAATAATTATATAAAAATTAAATTATTAAATTTGACTACTTGTATCAAGATCTACACAGTATTAGCTAACTACATCCGACTGTCTATTATGATTACTTTTATTAATATTAGATTTTATTATATTAATTACAGGATCCCAAGAAGGTGGTAATACCCAGCCGTCCTCTCTGTTAAAGTTAGGATGTCTTTTAATTTCAATTGCCTCGCGAATCATTCTAGGTCGATAACGAGTCTCTTTCGCGAGTATTTGAGGGTTATCAAAGCGAATATAGTGGCTGGGGCGATCCAGACAATGTTTACAGACAGCGGATGTAGTATTGCGACGGTGCTTCACATCAGCTATGTGTTCTTTGATCCTAGTTCTAATAGATCTCTTTGTTTGTCCGATATAAGAGAGCCCACAGTCACAATCAAGTTTGTATACTCCTGCATCTTGGAGAGGGATATGGCACTTGACTGATGGTAGAAACTGACTGATTTTCTTAGGCGGCTTGAAATATGTTTTGATAGAAGCACGCTTTAGGATGTAGCCAATCTTGTCAGTGACTCCTCTCACATAGGGCAGAATTGCAGGTACGCGCTCGACTGTGGCTGGTTTCACTCGTTCACTGTGACGAGGGCGCGGCACTTGTAGCTTGTTGTCTTGCAGAACCTGCTTGACATGTTGCAGCTCTCCCGCCAGGTGTTGCTCGTCACAGATCCCTCGAGCTCTCTGAAACAAAGATTTTCCCACGGTAGCTAACTGTGAAGGGTGGTGGTGAGATTCACCATTCAGGTACCTATCAGTATGGGTCTTCTTTCTATACACAGTATGACTCAAGGTGTTATCTGGATTACGTTTAATTAATACATCTAAGAAAGCTAATGTATTGTCCGATTCTAATTCCATTGTGAATTGTATTTTAGGATTTATGGAATTAAGATGTTCTAGGAATACAGTTATTTTGTCAGTTGGTAATATTGTGAAAGTGTCATCTACGTACCGCTTGTAGAACCGAGGGGTCACAGGTGATGTGTTTAGGGCAGTCTCCTCGAAGTCCTCCATGAAGATGTCGGCGACAACAGGGGAGACTGGCGAACCCATGGCCACTCCATCCACTTGCTTGTAGAATTCATCATTCCACAGTAGATAGCCAGATGTTAGGCAGTGTTTTAAAAGTTCTGTGTATTCAATCGGCATGTTGTAAGCCATAAGTTTGTTGTTGTGACGATGTTAAGACAGTGTTGACACCATATGATTTCAACGAATGCATTGACACTTTAAATAAGCGCGAAACATCTAAATATGATCAATGCAAAATTAAGCATATTTCAAAATATAAAAAACTCGTTGAAAAATTAAAAATTAAACATCAAACAGACAAAGAAATTCAAAGATTATAACGGAACGCGCCCGTCTACCACAGACTCACACTCGTGCGGACTTCACGCTGTTGTCAATCTGTCAAAACAACCGCTGGACGATTCTACTATTTGGGTACTAAACAAAGGTTTGAATTTTGCTGTTACACCGGCGCGCATCCCTTATGAGAACATCATTTGCGCTGTTGAAGATGTCTTGGCCAAAAATACTATGAAAACTGAGGATATGGAGGCCATACGTCAGATCTATTAGAACTAGGATCAAAGAACACATAGCTGATGTGAAGCACCGTCGCAATACTACATCCGCTGTCTGTAAACATTGTCTGGATCGCCCCAGCCACTATATTCGCTTTGATAACCCTCAAATACTCGCGAAAGAGACTCGTTATCGACCTAGAATGATTCGCGAGGCAATTGAAATTAAAAGACATCCTAACTTTAACAGAGAGGACGGCTGGGTATTACCACCTTCTTGGGATCCTGTAATTAATATAATAAAATCTAATATTAATAAAAGTAATCATAATAGACAGTCGGATGTAGTTAGCTCATACTGTGTAGATCTTGATACAAGTAGTCAAATTTAATAATTTAATTTTTATATAATTATTGTATGTATTGCAATATTGTTAAAATATTTTTAAAAAGAGCAAGTGTAGAGTTTCTTGCCGGTTCTTCTCTGCACAAACTGCCTTCCGAACCGTGCAGTAGCTTTCTTTCAATCTAAATTCAAGAAAAAAAAAAATTTAAAAAATTATAATTCAAAAGAATCTGTCAAATCTAAGCATAATTTGATTTGATTAAATTATTTTTAATTTGCAGTAGTGTTGCTTAATACTTAAAATAATCAAAATTCAATTTATATTTTAACTTAATTTTCTTATATCAAATTAATACTTAATTTAAATAATAAAATGCAACTAAGCATAAACAATTTATAGGTAAGAAAATATACATATTATTATAATAGCAACACTACATAATACTTTTGAATAACTAATATTAAAATAAAAATTATAATAATTATAATAATACTAGCTAAAAATAAGTTAATAATATTGCCATAATTATAAATTATTTTTGAATTATTTAAATTTAAATATAAATGTTTAGAATTAAAATTTTATAAGGTACTCTGATGCCATTTTCAAAATTTTTGTAAATTGTGGGTAGGCACTGTCTGTAACAAGTATATAAACCTATGAGACGTCAAATACCTTAGTCTCTCTCGTGACCATGATTGCTGTAAAGCATTCGAAACGTCGGGAACTAAAAATCAAAATAAATCCGCGACAAAATCCGAAAAGGTAGTTTCATTTATAAATTCTTATTGAATTGAATAGTCATTATTATCGATACAGAGGCCGAATCTATAGTTTTTAGAATTTTTGTCCGTCTGTCTGTCTGTCTGTGACCGCGTCACGAGAAAACCGCTGGATAATGGAAGATATTGATGAAATTTGATACAATGATAGGTAATTATCCGGGTCAGGCCACTTTTTACAATTGCAAAATATCTCTTTTTGAGAAATCTCAAGTAACCGTTAAAAATGGTCTGTAAAACATTACACGGTATGTGAAATCAAATAATTTAGTTTCTGGTCTATAAAACGCGGGCGAAGCCGCGGAAAATGCTAATAGAAATATTTTTTACAAGTATTGCATACGAGGTGTGTACGCTAATGTTATGTTGTAATAAAAATATGATATTTAATAAGGTAGTGTTAGCCTGTTGGTAACGCGTTTTGGAAAACTAACTGGGTAAAAATTACAGGTATGCATAGAAGGAAACATTTTCTACTAGCTTACAACATGCCATATAATAACAGAAAACACTGTGAGGCAACTTGCATGTCTGGGAGAAGCTTATCATCAGTTTTCGAAAGATAATAAAATAAAATAAAAAAATAAAAAATATATACATTATAAACTTCGCAAACTCGTGATGTCATGGATTATGGCTTGATCTCCCTCTCAGTGATAAAAAACCTGTGAAAACTGCAAACTTATCTTATAATCTATATATTATTAAAAATGAGCTCGTATTGAAGACAATTTAAAATTATTAAAAGACAATAAGACCTCAAAACTCATTTTCCAAATCTTTGTTTCAGACCGTGCAGGCGATTGGAAAAGATAAGAAAAAGGTTCCAATACCTTTTATCTCACACTCATGTGCAGCCTGCCGCCGCCCGCCGCAGCCGCCCGCCGCCGCCCGCCCCGGCTGGCGCGGAAACCCGATCATTTCAATTTCACGGAAACATTCGACTTGAAACTTCTTCACCCACTTCTTGCTTCACTGCTCATTACAAGAGTTTCTTTTCAAGCTGTTTAATTTTAATATTGTAAGGACAAAATAATTTTTATCATAATTATTTTATTTATGTTCTTCATACTTTTAATTTTATTCAAAGTTGAATAGACAAACTGTAATTTTATAATCCTGCATTTCTCAATATTAAAAAAATGACGCTGTCTGTATAATTTAGGCGGATATCAATATACGCAAAAATCAGAATCGGTTTACGTAGTAATTAAAAATAATATAATTATACTAGCTGACCCGGCAAAATTTGTTGCTATATAAATACCTATACTAAGTACGCTTTTAAAAAAATTGGGGGTGGAGGTAGGAGGTTGAAATTTACTTTACGACCTATTCTCGTACCTACTAAATATACCTAATAAAATATATTAAAATTGATCGAGCTCCACTTTTTATTTCCATTCCATTTCTCGAGAACCACTCTATCCATCGGTGAAAACATTAAAAAATCGGTTGAGTAGTTTTTGAGTATATCGTGAACAGACAGACAGACGCGGCGGAGGATTTTTTTAATAATATTTAGTGATATGTAGTGACTACATCTTAAAGAAATGTTTTCTAAACAAACTACTCGTATAACCATGAGTAAGTAAAAATTTTATAATAAACGTACAAATTGTTATCAATCAAAACTACATTATTAAACAAATTCAAAATAATTTCCTAGTAATAAAGTCATTTTTCATAGCGCTCAGAGCGTCGCCGCACAAAGGGGTGATTTTATACCCCATTACGCTATAGAGGGATGTGAGTTGACACTTTATTTACATTAACGCTTTACGAGAGTAAAAATTATTGTTTTAATGAACTATAATAACAGAAAACGCAGTAAGTTTTTGAAACTAATATTATGTTAGAATTTATTTTGTGTTTCTTTATAAAGTATGACATTATAATTTTGTTATGGCATTAGTCTAATGATTTTTCTTTTGTGCTTTCACGACGACTTGGCCTAGTTTGTAGTGACCTTGCTTGCTGCACACACAGCCTGTGAAGGTCTTTCTAAGGTAGGCTTTCCACCAATCCAGAATACTGTGAAAAGGGTTTCCTTCCTTATATCCTTCCGTATTTCTTGAATTAAGATGATAATGATAAAATAGTTTTATTGCAAAAAACTCTAAGCGTTTACTTGAAGAAATAGGTATTTCATCTATATATAAAAAAACAACAAATGATTTATAAATTACTAACAAACCCGGCCCGCTTTGCTGGGCCTAAGTTAAAATGAATAAAACGGATTTTATGATTTTCTAATAAAATAAAAGTAGCCTAAGTGCCTAAGTTACTCCCATAACATTAGCTATCTGCGAGTGAAAGTCCCATCAAAATCGGTAAAGCCGTTTTCGAGATTAGCCAAAACAAAGACACCGACATACAGACAGACGGACAGACAGACAGTTTTATTAAATACACTTTAATTTTATTTACATGTATTGATGTATTGTTTATCTATACTAATATTATAAAGAAGTAAAGTTTGTGTGTTTGTATATTTGTTAAATTGTAAGGGGTAATCTCGGTATCTACTGAACCGATTTTAAAAATTCTTTCACCAATAGAAAGCCACATTATTGCTGAGTGTCATGGGTTATATAAAAAACCGAAAAATAAAAAGGCTTTTACGTGGTAGTCCGTTTTGCAAAGTGAATCGGAGAAAAAACGGTCGAATGAAAGCGTTTCTTACGCGATTATATATGGAAATTACGTCATTTTTAAACTATACTAAAGAGGTTACACCTGGGGACGAACCCGAGCGAAGCGAGGGTGAGTCGCTAGTATTCATATATTAAATAGCTCAAGTTATCACATTACGTACAGAAAATAACAAACACCTGGATCAAACAATATGAAAAATGTCTACCATGCTATAGTTCTTTCTATAGGGTCAATTTTCTTTTATACGCAAGAAAGTTTATGTAACATATACATAACACTCATCCTTCATAATTGAACACATAAAGAGCTTTTACTCCATTCAAAGCTCCGATACATTATAGATTGCATTTGGAAACAATGCAAGTAATACACAAAGCTCGGGCGACGGCGACGGCGACCTAATGAACACGTGTGCTTTACTTTCCGATAATGTACGTATATAAAATTAGTTTTAATGTAAGAGTTAAGAGTAAAGTAAGGTTCTAAACAATTGTACTGTTTATAACATAATAGAAAGAAAATTAATACCAATTAAATAGTACTACCTTTTTATAATCTTTTCGAATTTGGTTGTTGTGTGTGTTTATGTTTTATAGTTTTATTTAATATGTGTGTCTTACACACACAGTAGTACAGAATTAAAAAGAATATTTTATAGCACATATCATTATTATGATTAATCAAACCGAATGGTCCAGAGAAGCCGCAGTATAAAGTTGGTTAATCCCAGAAGTAAAAAGAGCTGACCTTAATAACAAGTGCGATGGTCAGAGACAATACGCCTTTGTTCACTTGAACCTCGACGTGGACAATAGAATAGTTTTAAAGGAATGCTGCAACAATCTGGGCGGGCGGAGGGCGGCGGCGCAGCATCCATGACAGATAGATACCTACTCTTAATTGATTCATAATGCTCACTGCACCGTCGTATTAGCTAAGGTTCGATACAAAATTGCAATCCTACGATTATTTTACTTCACCGTTTCTTAGTTATGTTCATTTTTGTCTATGACACATTGAAGAGGTCAAGTTTCGTACTAAATCTATACCTTCAAGATTTTTAAAGTATTTTATAGAATTGAAACACCAGTTTCGCTTTAAGATTTTTATTTTTCAATATGATTACAATTGTTTTTACAGTGTAAGAAAACATCGTGATAAAAATTACGTGTGGAGTCCGCTATCCCACTTTTTGCCAGCGTGTTGGGTAATTAGAAAGTTCAGGTATAATTTACATTTTATATAGACTAAATCGCAATCAATCAGTTAATACAAAATGTAATACAATTATCCCATAACTGTTATGTAAATCAACAATAATGAGTAATTACTAAATAAACGAACGATTGAATGTACGCATTAATGCATATTGTATTGTAATTAGATAAGCCTCTTATCTTCAGTAAATACAAGTGTGTGTAAGAACGTTTGTTACTCCTTCACTCAAAAACGCTGTACAGATTTGGATTTAATTTAATTAACGTATAGGATTTTTCGCTGATTTATTTAAACCATAGTTCCTGGCGTTTTCGATGCTCCACAACGATCATGGTGACTGGAGAGACTAAGTCCAAAGTACCATCAAGACTAGATTCAAAAAGAGAGTTTTATTAAAAACTAGCTGTGCCCGCGACTTCGTTCGCGTGGATGTCGGAACTTAACAATGTATTTTTTAGTGCGAAGCGCTGTTGGAGGATACCGATACAAATCATTTTTTATTTATGTATGCTAGTGCTTCTTTATAAGCAACATTAGCTGTGGAACCATCAATTCAAATCATTATCAATCAAAATAACTTTTCCATCTTCTTGTACGGGGTATGTGCCATCGCCTATTTGTAACAATAAATTGGAAAACTCCTGTGCATTTTCGCAGCCTCCTAACTGTGCACGCATATTTACACTCAGGTGTGTAGATGAGTGAGACCAAATTCACATAACCCTAATTTTACTTCTGGAATTTCTCTACTTGATGATTGGTCATGATTGACCCGGGTCGCGCAAAATGATCGATTGACACAGGACTAAATTGAAGACTAATAAAATTTCAAACTACGAAGTAAATAAAACTACTTGACTCAAATTGCAAGTTATTATTTACTTCGCACTTCGAAATTAAGTCCGAATCTACCTAACCAAAATTTTTTGAAAGATAAAACGAAATAACGAATGAACGATTTACGATACTATCAATTCAATTCAAGACCTTTACATAGACAAACCTCTTTAAAGACAGATCACAGAACTTTAAAGACTCCTACCATAGAGTATATTGCTACATTAATATAAATACAAAACTCAAAGATGGCCCGTGGCCGGCAGACATGGGCGAAGATCATTGATTGAGAAAATGACTTTACACGCACAACGCCATCTATCGAACAATACTGCACGCAGTTGATCTCTAGTTCGAATACTCGTAGATGGCGCTGTTTTAATATTTTACTTCGGAAACACTATTATAATTTTATTAATTTACATTTTTATAAGGTGTGAACTGATTACTATGAAACAAAAAACTTAATGTTACTTCAATTTACGCACATATTGTTGTGTATAAAAGTTACTTGAAGTTGTGAGATCAAATGCACATAACGCTAATTTTACTTCTGGAATTTCTCTACTTCTTCACTTTAAACTCAAATATCTTTTGATAGACTGAACCGATTGCAATGAAACAAAAACTAAATGTTACTTCAAGTTACGTTCAATCGTTGTGTATAAAAGTTATCTACATTTCTTTCGTACATTTTACGTGATGCCCGGATAAATAAACAGACAAACCGACAAACAGACAAACCGACAAACAGACAAACAGACAAACAGACAAACAGACAAAAATTCTAAAAATGCTGGAAATGGGTTCTCTTGGTTGTCCTTTAACACCCTGGCTATTTTTTTGTAATTTTTTTTGATGTACAAAAACGACTTTTCTACAGTTTTATTATATGTATAGATTTACGTGCCTCTAAAAGAATAATATTATGCTATGTATTATTATGTTGAATAAGGCCAAAAGACTGCCTCGTTGGTGTAGTGACTAGCAAGTACGTCACTCATCGAAAGGTCCTGGGTTCGAGTCCCGAGTCGGGCCAAGTTTAGTTATTGTCTTCCTGTTTAGTGAGCTTCAGTAACACCCCGGAGTTGGGAAGTTGGCGGTGTGTCACCCCCGTGCCTCGGAGAGCACGTAAAGCTGTCGGTCCTGCGCCTTAACTCTCACTGATCGTGTCGAGTAGTCGTCCTACCGGAGTATGAGAGTGATAGGAGTAGAAAGTGCACTTGTGTCTGCGCGTACACTTGTGCACTATAATATCTCCTGCGCAGTTGGCTAGTCTCAATGAGATTGGCTGCCATGGCCGAAGTCGGTCGGAGACCATTGTTATAAAAGTCAAAAACGATGTTAGTGATATAAAGACAAAAAAGACACTAAAATGAAAAACATTTAACAGTTATTATCTACTTATTAAAATTAACTAAACCGATATTTTCGGTGCCTTATTGTCTTCATAATAGGTACTATATTATTTCGGGAACCCAAAAGCATACTTATCACTTCGTATTACGTACGAATATTGTAAGTGAACATGGAAACTTAGAAAATAAAAATAATAAATAAATAAATAATGAATTTACATATATTCAGTAATTGGGAGAGATAAAAAAATAAAATAAGGAATTTATATTTATAATTATTTCATAAAAAACAGAAAGTACTCTCTAAAGCAGGCAAAATACTCCACAAGAATGCTCCCCTTGAGCGGCGAGCACTGAACACTGACAGCTCACTTAATATCGTAGCTAAATGTCATGGCGTCAATCAAACGGATGTCGGAAATACCGAAACAAAATTCTCGAGAGGTTGCAAACTAAACAAAATATTACGCACACAAAAACATATTTTATTAACCTATACATACAATCTTGTAAAAAGTTTAATTTTTGTTTATTAATTATTAGGTTTAATGATATGTATATTCAATTGCCCATCTAGAACTTCTTTGTTAAGACTCAGAAACTGCTAGACCGAAATAATTCTTTTTGTTTTGTTAGGGATGTGTCAGGGGTGGACTGAGTATAGTAAAAAATAAGAAAAACCCAAATAACAGCTGTAAAATCGATAAATACAGAACTGAGGGCCTAGACAATGTAACAATCGATTAGCGAAAGCGATAGTAGAAAAAATGTATGGGTTTGACATATGCCTTAGATATGTCACGTGATCTGTTGTCAACGAATAGATGATGGTAGACAATGTAAATTCATTTCAATTATTAGTGATTTAAAGTTCAAGATGCATACGCTGCGTTTAAGCGATGACGATTGTAGAAATCGAATCGCTTCATAACGAATGCCGGTTGGCTATAGGCCCTGTTTATTTTATATGGGAATTGTGCTTAGGGAAGAACTGGAACGTATCGAAGGTGAGTTACTAGATTTAAATAAAATCGATTCAAATGTACAAATAAGTAGTAACAGTCCCTTTTGAAATCGATTATATTTTTATTTATTTCTGTTTTTTTTAACATTTATACTGTTCCACAGACTAAATATTGAAAATAATGATGAAAAATGTTAAGAAAAATATAAATCGACGACTTGTTTGAGTAACAATGTTGCCTTATTTCCATCTATCTCCTTAATTGTTGAGATCCAACATAGAAGACGTAGGCAAAGGCGTAGGTAGTCGCATGTATAGAACTTGCAATTATGTCAACTCACATGTTTAATGATTTCTAGGAAAGAAATATGTGGGAGAAATTGCTTCTTACAAAGATTTTTATAATTCTTAAAAGGAAAACGTGACATGAATTCTTCGGAGAATCTAATAGTGCACTAGAACCGTACAATGAATATTATAGTCATATTAAAATGCAAATTTCTTTATGTGCCTTGCATTTAAAACCAGGCTAACTACATATTTATATATGTACAATATGGGAATCGAAACCGTGACCTATTTCTTAGTGGGTTCAATAATTCGCTACTAGTACTTCCCTAGTCGAGGTGGTCAAGGTTAGCTCCACTAAAACTCTACTAGACATAACATTAACGAGATATTAAAAAAATATTAGAAAAAAAATGTAAACATGAATGACTTTTTCGATATATTGGAGAAATTCTAAGATAAATTAAATTCAGATATTTTTACTAGAGTTACCTCAACATAAAAGGGATTCCGCCTTAAACTTCGATTGTTTGAAAATATAGTCATGAAATAACTTATAAACTTATAAGAAACCGTGTGAAAGTCTTGTCAAATGGAAACTCGCTGTACCGAAGAAATTCTAAGAATCTCCATCGAACTCGATCTTATTTATATTAAAGTCTTGCGGAAGACGATGCGTTCCATATTATTATTACACTAGATAGTACAGCTATGTAAAGCTCTGTCCGCGTGTGCTTAAAAATTTATTTGTTTGAAAACAGATAAATACAAACTACAAGCAACTTACCCTCTCTTCGTTCGCGCTCGTCCTTAGATTTAGAGCGTATTATAGCGAGATTAACTTTTCTCGAGAACCGATCATCTTTGGTGAAAACAGTATGAAAATCGGTGCAGTAGTTTTTGAGTTTATTGCGAAGAGAGACAGAGGAGCTTTGTTTTATAATATGTAGTGACTTGGAATATTTACTTTAACTTTTTCTGTTATCCAGAATATCTAATCATGAGATATGATTACTTCATTTTGTTCTGCTAGATTTTGCCCACAGCTCCGCTTCCATGAGGTAACATTATTAATTATTACACCTAATTTCAACAAAATCCATTAAACAAAGAGCAGTCAGTGCAGAGAAATAACAAAATTCCTAAACATTTGATTATCAATTGACTTACTCCGCTGGTGTATGAGGACGTTTCGCGAGATTATGATGTCACTCGCCAAAATCCTTTATCTGGCAGTGACAATCCAGAGATTAGGTTCTGGGTACAGACAAGCCACAAAAGATATAATTTTGATATCTGAACTCACTATAAAACCTAAAGAAATTGACGTAAAATTTAAATATTTTAATTGAAAACATTCTTAAAATAACATTTTTAGTTAAAATTCACGAACTAAATCTTGAAACAAGTTCTCGGAGGCCGCGCTGTACCAACACGGCACTGCTCGAGTCATTTCCATAGTTATTTTAATATTAACCATGTTTTTCCACCCCGTACTTAGCTGCGCTAGATTTACTTCTATTGTTTCACAGTTTTATTATATTCTTTGGATAATTACGTACTCATTACTTTTATAATATTTATTTTTATATTTAAAGCAATAAGTAAGTAATAAGTTCGTTATAGGATCATCATACAAAAGTACCTTAGTCATATAAGCTTTTCATAAGAAAGGGTAAATTCCAAAGTTAAATATTTAATTACTATTTAATTACTTAAAATTATAAATATCTAGGTTATATTTTTAACTAGCGACTCACCCTCGCTTCGCTTGGGTTCGCCCCTAGGTACGTGTTGTATATATTTTCTTCGCACCGCCCGGTATATATTTGAGTTGATTATATGAATTGCACGCACCATGGCAACGGTCATAACATGATACGTCAAACGCCGTTAATTGTATAATGTTGTTTTAAATTTCCTTACTTTTTTCGATATAGTATGTTATCCTTAAGAGATAGACATATGCCATCGTGGCCTTTTTGTAGACTTATATAAGATACATAATTCCATCATACATCATTTAGTTATATCTCAAAAGGTTTAGTCAGCGTTTTCGTTGAAAGCTCCCAGACGGCTTATATTTTTCCGACACCTCCAACAGATATCACTATATTTTAGACAATTTATACATAAAACTTGACAAATTATATATTAAAACCTTCCTGGAGAACCACTCCATTGGTGAAAACTGCATGAAAATTGGTGCAGTAGATTTTGAGTTTATCACGAACAGACAGACAGACAGACAGACGCGGCGGAGGACTTTGTTTTATAATATGTATAGATGCTATTGCCGTGGAAGTGCAAAGTGCCCGTACATTTTGTTTGTGTAAATATTGTATCGTGCCACGAACCCCGGTTGTCCCGTAACCGCCTACCGTTTCGCTTGTCACTTATATTATTATCAAAGTACACATCGTGTTAGAGATCACTTTGTGAATAAGTTGACGTTTGATGATCTTTTAGCACACTCAATTATGTACCTTGATTGTAGTTTTATAAGTCAAATATAAAAATTAAATAAATCGAAATAGTTGGTTGCCAGGTAGATCCCTACTTGAGACAATTTATATTTATATGCAATTATTTTTATTAACACTATTATTGATTAATTATTCAAATAATTAAAAATTCTAATCCAAAAATTTGATTTTTAACTGTATTAACAACCTCTGAAGAATTAAACCGATATCTCAGACTGAGAGATTAATCCAGACGACAGAACAGATAGAACCACAAGAAAGGTGGGTTATACTATTAAAGAAAAATACACCGATATTAGTAGGATTCGAAGGGCGAGTAGAGGATTTCGTTAAAGACGATATAGAATAACTATTTTTTTAGAAAAAATACTTGTGAGACCGGGAAATTAGAGGATTGTACTGACATTGTACCTTATGACCTTATGTTCTTACTTTACTTCCGGCAGAACAGATTGCCAGTTAATAAATAAATAACGTTGCATCGAACATCCTCTTGTTACATTAAAATTTTGTTTCAAAGCTTATTTTGTTAAACTGAAAATAGGTCAGAAGAGCTTAGGATTTGAGGAACTTCCATACAGACTGACTCGCCACTGAATAAATTCCTACGTATTCGGATGTGTGAATTCCCATGTTATTACAATAAGATTTTTGTTATGACTTAATTATAAAAATGCAGTAGTAGGTTGGAGATTTTGCATTTTTCTGAATAATATTTAAAAATTTTCATAATATTTCGTTATAAATTGATGGCAATAGACTCTTTTTCTGTGTTTCTTTCTTGTAATATAATTTACCCGTTTTAGCAAACAAAACAAATAAACAACGTTTAAAATGTATTGTTAGCTTGTTGTGAAGACAAAGGCACAGATATTCTATTTTAAAATAAAACGTTTTTGTATGAATTTTCGTAGAGCTACCGTAGTTTTGTACCAACATAAAATAAATCCAAGAAAATATAGGGTCAAAACACTATAGCATTAGACAATTAGTCTTATAGAACACTAATTTTTTAACCCACCACTTTCTTTCTCTCTGTCTTCTCTCTCTCTCTCTCTTCTAGCTCTCTCTCTCTCTCTCATCTCTCTCTCTATATCTATCTTTCTCTTTATCTCTTCTTCTTTAGTGCCTTGTCTCCCTCTACTTTTCCATTTTTTATTAATAGGAATAACATGACCGGACATTATCAAAAGGAAACTAACAATCAGGAGACGGACATAGGCTACTTTTAAAGGCGAAAAAAGGCTTTAAGTGGTTTAAAAAAGGGGAAGACAGTTTGTATGGAATGGAAATTACGTCATTTTTAAAGCGAGAAGCTTGAAACATATTATTGGGCCTTTTTCATTTTATATAAATAAGTAAGACATTTAAAGTTTGTAAAAATTGTATACTTATGAGTCGCTAGTAATTGTATAAACTATATGTTTCCACATATGACATTACATCGGAACTCCCTGACGCCGCTCCCGACCAGTGTGACGTCACGCGTGTCTGTGAAACCTTTTATCTGATGTCAGATCCATTTTTATAATTTGATTCCGGTATAATGAAATATGAGAATGCGAGCGCTAAAACTGCATGTTACATAATAATATTACGTAGGTAAAGAATTACTATGTTTATCATAATATAAACAATTCCTTTTCATTATAAATATTTTAAGGTACCTTCCTCGTGTTGAGGAACTCATACAAAAGGCAGCCGTGATTTTTATCCAAAATATTTATATTAGATTATTAGACTACTATTATAAATATGAAACGGCTTAGCAAAAGATAAAAAATAAACATTAAATAGAAAGAGTATGGGCCACTGTCAGGCTCGGAGGGAACGGACTCAAACTATGTTTAGTATATATATTTAAGAAAACTAGTAAGTAAACCTTGTTAGATTAGTCGTCAGGTTATAAAAAAAAATATTTGTTTTTAACAAAACTCAAGTTAGATTGATCTTTAAATTCAAAAGTCGTATAAAAATACATGAGTTCATACAAATTCCCGATTCTTATTCACGATCCATACAACATCATAAACTCGGACGAGAACGCGCGCCATACTCGTTAGCATTAGTAACAGTATCGAAAATTCAAAATGTTTCTAGTAATTTCGAATCCTTTCCCGAAAGTGTTTTGTCTCTCTCTAACACATTAGAATTTGTAATAAACTGTTCCTGTCATGTAATTGACATAAGTTAAAAATTGGCATTCGCCGTTCTTAGGCATGGTACAGGCGTGCTATTATGACGAGTTTACACTATTTTACGCGACACTACCCCCTCCTTAGTTATGCTCGTCTCGAGCATCGTTGTTGCCATGGTACTTAGCCAACCGGTCCACATGTACGATCTTAGCTGGACTTCTAGATGTTCGTTGAATTCGGAAAGTGACGTCGTTAATTTTCGTTACAACCTTATAAGGCCCCTCCCAACTGGGTTGTAGCTTTGGTGATTTACCCTTTCTTCTCACTGGGTTATGCAGCCATACCAAAGAGCCTTCCTCGAATTTCGTTCCTGTCGCCTTCCGGTCGTAACGCGTTTTCATGCGTTCACTTGCTTGTAGCCCTGCATCTCGTATCTGCTCGTGAACATCAATCATCTTCGCTCTTAGATCACTGGCATATTCGGTGATACAACTGGGGGTATCTGGTGGGCAACCACTTAACAAATCCGGTTCTTCCTATATCGCCATCATGTTTGGAGAACAAATCTGAATATCGGTACAGTAAATTTCCAGCTTTCGCCTTCTGTGGACTTGTGAGATCTTCCTTACAATCTTCCAGAAGTTTCATCGCTTGCTCTTTATCCTTGTTCAACACCTTTTCTTTCGGTTGACATCTGCTTAACCAGGCTATCTCTTCACAAGTCCCCACATCTTCGCCTCTTCGAATGGTTTGAGTAGAATTACTGGTATTCAGAACCGGAACCATACATGTCGAAGCTTTACCTACAACAACTCTTGCCGGGATCCATGAGCTCTCATCTTCCAACTTCTCTATAATAGCACATGACCATGGACGGCCTGACTTGTTCTGAGGTAAAGAGACAGGTACTAGAGTCTGCGATCTTGGTGGAAGAGTGGTGTCTTTCAAGCAGCAAACTTTTCCGTGAATTCCGCCACTTATCGGCACTTCTCTATTTCTGCATCGTAAAACTCCATGTTTCATGTCAATTGTACACTGGTGATTTTGAAGAAAGTCCAATCCAATAATGCAATCATCGACGATTGACAGTCTCAAATTGGAACTTGAAGGCGGCCCACGAAGATTTTCCGTCGTAGTACGGGACTTTAAAGCTCTTTGTTGATGATGAGCTAATGTCGACACTATGCGGTACTCTGTGAGTTTCTATGTAGTCGACCCTCTTCTCTATTTTAGATAGTTTTGAGTCATACTCCTCTAAAGCCTCACCGAGTGTTGTCTTTATTCCCTCCACTTCCTTTTCAACGGCTTCCACCCTCTCCTTATTCTGTTGAAGAGCGGCTATGACATCCTTGTGAATGCCCTCTTGTAGTGTGCGCAGCTGTTCCTCCTGACGTCGAGCCTGTTCCTCCTGGAGTGCGCGAAGCTGTTCTTCCTGACGGCGCGCATGTTCTTCTTCGCGGCGAGCCTGTTCTTCTTGGAGTACGCGCAGCTGTTCTTCCTGACGGCGTGAATGTTCTTCTTCACGGCGAGCCTGCTCTTCTTGGAGTGCGCGCAGCTGTTCTTCCTGGCGGCGCGCATGTTCTTCTTCGCGGCGAGCTTGCTCTTCTTGGAGTGCGCGCAGCTGTTCTTCCTGGTGGCGCGTATGTTCTTCTTCGCGGCGAGCCTGCTCTTCTTGGAGTGCGCGCAGCTGTTCCTCCTGGCGATGAGCTTGCTCCTCCTGGCGGCGTGTCTGCTCTTGCATCATGAACGTTATTTGTTGCAGAAGGGCGTTCATGTCTGGCATGGTGGTCTGTTGAGCAGCGGTCTCTCCACTCGAAGAACTAGGGCCAGATTCTTCCCTTTGTTGCTCCGCCATTGCGCGTGTAGTGACGCCTTCCTTCTCGTGCCTTGGTACTAACGGCATTTCCGATCCCACTTCTGACACCAATTGTTACGTACTACGGGTTCGGGATCGGAAATTATAAGCGTTCTTGCACTAAGGATGTTTTATTTCACTTTGAATACACGCACAGTCTGTACACAACACTAGTCTCTGAACACTGTATTTCTCTTCTCAATACTCCTTCTCAATACTTCTTCACTAATACTTTAACTAACTCTTCACTTTTCCACTATTTCGTATCGCTTCTTATCTTCACTCAACTTCGACTCGATGTCAACTGATCCCTCTACACGCTGCCGGCCTTTTTATATGCATAAATATTAGAACATTCTAGTATCGAAAATTCAAAATGTTTCTAGTAATTTCGAATCCTTTCCCGAAAGTGTTTTGTCTCTCTCTAACACATTAGAATTTGTAATAAACTGTTCCTGTCATCTAATTGACATAAGTTAAAATGCGCGCAGCTGTTTCTCCTGGTGACGAGCCTGCTCCTCTTGGAGAGTGCGCAGCTGTTCCTCCTGGCGGCGCGTCTGCTCTTGCATCATGAACGTTATTTGTTGCAGAAGGGCGTTCATGTCTGGCATGGTGGTCTGTTGAGCAGTGGTCTCTCCACTCGAAGAACTAGGGCTAGATTCCTCCCTTTGTTGCTCCGCCATTGCGCGTGTAGTGACGCCTTCCTTCTCGTGCCTCGGTACTAACGGCATTTCCGATCCGGAAGTACGTGCCACGGTACGCTTAAGACACCATACCAGTCTCAAGGAAGCTGTAGCTCATGCTTTGGAGGTTGAAGCTGTTCGTCATGACACAAGAGCTTGGAAGGTGAGAGAAGTGGTCACTACGGAGGGATTATCCACCCGGAGACGTTTTTTTAACCCAAGATGCTACGAGTGCGGCGAGCGGGGCCATCTTAGAAGTAACTGCCCTAAAATAACGAACGTTCGGAGGCAGTCAGATGTGGCTGTATCTACTTCCGACCAGCCACCGGAAAACTAATTCCAGCCAGGGCTGCGGGGTGGGCGCTGGCCGGGGGATGTACAACCCCACAAATAGAAGTAAAACAGACAGTGGACGGAAATACCTTAGTAATAAATGGCGCAATTAATGGAGTAGCATGTAAACTGACGCTGGATACCGGAGCATCTCGAACCGTCATTAATAACCGAAAGGTGAAACACATTGCAGACAATAATTTACGTGATAGAAGGCACATTACTCTTATGACAGCCACCGGCCAGCGCATACCTGTTTGGGGAGAAAGGAAAATTGCTATCAAAATTGGGGACAACATCTATTGGCATAACGCAGTAATAGCAGATATCATGGATGATTGCATCATTGGTTTGGACTTTCTTCAAAATTACCAGTGTACGATTGACATGAAACATGGAGTTTTACGATTCAGAAATAGAGAAGTGCCGATAAGCGGTGGGATTCACGGAAAAAATTGTTGTTTGAAAGACACCGCTCTTCCACCAAGATCGCAGACTCTAGTACCTGTCGCTTTACCTCAGAACAAGTCAGGCCGTCCATGGTCATGTGCTATTATAGAGAAGTTGGAAGATGAGAGCTCATGGATCCCGGCAAGAGTTGTTGTAGGTAAAGCTTCGACATCTATGGTTCCAGTTCTGAATACCAGCAATTCTACTCAAACCATTCGAAGAGGCGAAGTTGTGGGAACTTGCGAAGAGATAGCCTGGTTAAGCAGGTGTGAACCGAAAGAGGAGGTGTTGAACAAGGATAAAGAGCAAGCGATGAAACTTTTGGAAGATTGTAAGGAAGACCTCACAAGTTCACAGAAGGCGAAAGCTGAAAATTTACTATACCAATATTCTGATTTATTCTCCAAACATGACGGCGATATTGGAAGAACCGGATTAGTGAAGCATAAAATCAATACTGGGGACGTAGCGCCTATTCGACAACGACCAAGACGAATTCCATGGGCTAAGGAAAAGGAAGTTGACGACATGATCCAGGACATGAGAAAGAATAACATCATCGAACACTCCACTAGTCCTTGGTGTTCGCCAGTGGTACTAGTAAGGAAGAAGGATGGATCTACAAGGTTTTGCATCGATTACCGCAGGCTCAACGATGTTACCAAAAAGGATTGCTATCCACTGCCTCGAATCGACGATACCCTAGACACCCTCAGCGGTATGAAATGGTTTTCAACTCTCGATTTGAAGAGTGGCTACTGGCAAGTGGACATGGACCCCGTGGATAAAGAGAAAACTGCATTTTCGACTGGAAAAGGGTTGTAGCAGTTTAAGGTTATGCCGTTCGGGCTATGCAATGCACCAGCCACATTCGAGAGATTGATGGAACGTGTACTCGCTGGATTACTAGGAGAAGCCTGCCTTGTTTATCTGGATGACATAATAATTGTGGGACGTGATTTCGAAGACCATCTTAAGAAACTCGAAGCAGTATTCGACAAACTAAGGGAAGCTAATTTAAAGTTGAGTCCGAAGAAGTGCTCATTCTTCAGGAAACAAGTGAATTACCTTGGGCACGTGGTTTCGGAAAACGGAGTAGAAACGGACCCGGGGAAAATCTGCGCTGTAAAAGATTGGCCGACTCCTAAGGACAAGACACAAGTAAGGGCATTTCTAGGATTGTGCTCTTACTATCGACGCTTTGTAAAAGGGTTTTCTGACATCGCTAAACCACTCCACAAATTAACCGAAGAGAAGAGACCTTTTGTATGGGATAATAATTGCGAATTGGCCTTCCAAGAACTAAAGAAACATCTCTGCCAAACACCGATCCTTGGGTATCCTGACGTAAAGGGACAGTTTATTGTCGACACTGACGCCAGCAATATCGGTATTGGAGGTGTATTGTCCCAGCGGAAGGGTGATGAGGAAGTGGTCATCGCATATTTTAGTAAATCCCTATCTAAACCGGAGAAGAACTATTGTGTAACTCGAAGAGAGCTACTTGCTGTAGTCAAAACCTTACAGCACTTCAAGAAGTACTTGTTAGGTCGTAAGTTTTTGATTAGAACCGATCACGCTGCCTTGAAATGGTTATTGGAGTTCAAAGATCCTGAAGGACAGGTGGCACGATGGATTGAACAACTGCAAGAATTTCAGTTTGAAATAGAACATCGTGGGGGTAAAAATCACAACAACGCCGATGCACTATCTAGAAGACCATGTGAAGAAGACTGCAAGCATTGTCAAAGACAAGAGGCGAAGGAATTAGAGTCAATTAAAATTATTAGGACAGATTCGGTAGATGAACGTTGGAGCGATGATGCCATGAAGAAAGCACAAGAAGAAGATCGAGACATACGACCCATTCTGGAATGGTTAAGGAGTGGTAGACCAAAACCTAAGTGGTCTGATATTGCTCAATACAGTACCGCTACAAAGAGTTTGTGGGCTCAATGGAAGAGTTTGCTGTTACACAATGGAGTGTTGTGCCGCAAATGGGAAACGACAAGAGGAAATGATAGCCATCTTCAATTAGTTGTACCTAAAATAAAAGTACCCGAGGTACTTCGAGCTTATCATGATGGTTCTTCTGGTGGACATTTAGGGGTAAGAAGAACGCTGATCAAGATCAAGGCGCGATTTTACTGGTTGCATTGTCGAGAGGATGTCGAGGACTGGTGTCGGAAATGCGAACAATGTGCTTCCGTTAAGGGCCCGCAAACCAGAAGCCGAGGTGGAATGAAATTATACAACGTTGGGGCACCTTGGGAGAGAATCGCATTAGACGTAGCAGGACCATTTCCGATTACTGACTCTGGGAACCGATACATTTTAGTAGTAATGGACTATTTTACAAAATGGCCCGAAGCATTCGCCATACCAAATCAAGAAGCAGTAACTGTTGCTAACAAATTGGTAAAAGATGTATTTTGCAGATTTGGTATTCCATTAGAAATGCACAGTGATCAAGGAAGAAACTTCGAATCACAGGTGTTTCAAGAAGTGTGCAAAATCATGGGGGTGCATAAAACTAGAACTACGCCTTGTCACCCACAGTCCGATGGAATGGTAGAGAGATTCAATCAGACTTTAGAACGACATCTAGCCAAGGTTGTAGATACTCATCAAAAAGATTGGGACGAGTATTTATCACTGTTTCTTCTATCTTATCGGACCGCCCTACACGAAAGCATTGCAATGACACCTGCCTTTGCCAATTTCGGAAGAGAACTACGGTTACCAGCGGATTTGTTAAGTGGTTGCCCACCAGATACTCCCAGTTGTATCACCGAATATACCAGTGATCTAAGAGCGAAGATGATTGATGTTCACGAGCAGATACGAGATGCAGGGCTACAAGCAAGTGAACGCATGAAAACGCGTTACGACCGGAAGGCGACAGGAACGAAATTCGAGGAAGGCTCTTTGGTATGGCTGCATAACCCAGTGAGAAGAAAGGGTAAATCACCAAAGCTACAACCCAGTTGGGAGGGGCCTTATAAGGTTGTAACGAAAATTAACGACGTCACTTTCCGAATTCAACGAACATCTAGAAGTCCAGCTAAGATCGTAAATGTGGACCGGTTGGCTAAGTACCATGGCAACAACGATGCTCGAGACGAGCATAACTAAGGAGGGGGTAGTGTCGCGTAATATAGTGTGAACTCGTCATAATAGCACGCCTGTACCATGCCTAAGAACGGCGAATGTCAATTTTTAACTTATGTCAATTACATGACAGGAACAGTTTATTACAAATTCTAATGTGTTAGAGAGAGACAAAACACTTTCGGGAAAGGATTCGAAATTACTAGAAACATTTTGAATTTTCGATACTAGAATGTTCTAATATTTATGCATATAAAAAGGCCGGCAGTGTGTCGAGAGATCAGTTGACATCGAGTCGAAGTTGAGTGAAGACTAGAAGGAATACGAAATTGTGGAAAAGTGAAGAGTTAGTGAAGAAGCATTGAGAAGGAGTATTACAGTGCTCATAGACTAGTGTTGTTTACAAACTGTGCGTGTGTACATAGTGTAATAAAACAACTTTGGTACAAGAACGCTAGATGCAGGGCTACAAGCAAGTGAACGCGTGAAAACGCGTTACGACCGGAAGGCGACAGGAACGAAATTCGAGGAAGGCTCTTTGGTATGGCTGCATAACCCAGTGAGAAGAAAGGGTAAATCACCAAAGCTACAACCCAGTTGGGAGGGGCCTTATAAGGTTGTAACGAAAATCAACGACGTCACTTTCCGAATTCAACGAACATCTAGAAGTCCAGCTAAGATCGTACATGTGGACCGGTTGGCTAAGTACCATGGCAACAACGATGCTCGAGACGAGCATAACTAAGGAGGGGGTAGTGTCGCGTAATATAGTGTGAACTCGTCATAATAGCACGCCTGTACCATGCCTAAGAACGGCGAATGTCAATTTTTAACTTATGTCAATTACATGACAGGAACAGTTTATTACAAATTCTAATGTGTTAGAGAGAGACAAAACACTTTCGGGAAAGGATTCGAAATTACTAGAAACATTTTGAATTTTCGATACTAGAATGTTCTAATATTTATGCATATAAAAAGGCCGGCAGTGTGTCGAGAGTTCAGTTGACATCGAGACGAAGTTGAGTGAAGACTAGAAGGAATACGAAATTGTGGAAAAGTGAAGAGTTAGTGAAGTAGCATTGAGAAGGAGTAAGAATAACATCATCGAACACTCCACTAGTCCTTGGTGTTCGCCAGTGGTACTAGTAAGGAAGAAGGATGGATCTACAAGGTTTTGCATCGATTACCGTAGACTCAACGATGTAACCAAAAAGGATAGTTATCCCCTGCCTCGAATCGATGACACCCTAGACACTCTCAGCGGTATGAAATGGTTTTCGACTCTCGATTTGAAGAGTGGCTACTGGCAAGTGGATATGGACCCCGTGGATAAGGAGAAAACTGCGTTTTCAACTGGAAAAGGGTTGTGGCAGTTTAAGGTTATGCCGTTCGGGTTATGCAATGCACCAGCCACATTCGAGAGATTGATGGAACGTGTTCTTGCTGGATTACTAGGAGAAGCCTGCCTTGTTTATCTGGACGACATAATTATTGTGGGACGTGATTTCGAAGACCATCTTCAGAAACTAGAAAAAGTATTCGATAAACTAAGGGAAGCTAATTTAAAGTTAAGTCCGAAGAAGTGCTCATTTTTCAAGAAGCAAGTGAATTACCTTGGACACGTTGTTTCGGAAAACGGAGTAGAAACGGACCCCAACAAAATCACTGCTGTGAAAGATTGGCCAACCCCTAAGGACAAGACACAAGTGAGAGCCTTCCTAGGATTGTGCTCTTACTATCGACGGTTTGTGAAAGGGTTTTCTGACATCGCCAAACCACTTCATAAACTGACCGAAGAGAAGAGACCTTTCGTATGGGACTATAATTGCGAATCGGCCTTTCAAGAACTGAAGAAACATCTTTGCCAAACACCGATCCTTGGGTATCCAGACACAAAGGGAGAGTTTATTGTCGATACTGATGCCAGCAATATCGGTATTGGAGGTGTATTGTCCCAGCGGAAGGGTGGTCAAGAGGTGGTTATCGCATATTTTAGTAAGTCACTCTCTAAACCGGAGAAGAATTATTGCGTTACTCGAAGAGAGCTGCTGGCTGTAGTAAAAACCTTACAGCATTTCAAGAAATACTTGCTAGGACGCAAATTTTTGGTAAGAACCGATCATGCTGCTCTGAAATGGTTATTGGAATTCAAGGACCCCGAAGGACAGGTCGCGCGGTGGATTGAGCAGCTGCAAGAGTTTCAGTTTGAAATAGAACATCGTAGGGGTAAAACACACAGTAATGCCGATGCTCTATCTAGAAGACCATGCGAAGAAGACTGCAAGCATTGTCAAAGAAAAGAAGCAAAGGAACTAGAATCTATTAAAATCATTAGAACAGATTCGATAGATGAACGTTGGAGCGATGATGCTATGAAGAGAGCACAAGAAGAAGATCGAGATATACGACCCATTCTGGAATGGTTAAGGAGTGGTAGGCCAAAACCTAAGTGGACTGATATAGCACAATACAGTACCGCTACGAAGAGTTTGTGGGCACAATGGAACAGTTTGTTGTTACACAATGGAGTATTGTGCCGCAAATGGGAAACGACACGTGGAAATGATAGCCATCTCCAACTAGTTGTACCTAAAATAAAAGTATCCGAGGTACTTCGAGCTTACCATGATGGTGCCTCTGGTGGACATTTAGGGGTGAGAAGAACGTTAACCAAGATCAGGGCACGATTTTACTGGTTGCACTGTCGAGATGATGTGGAAGACTGGTGTCGGAAATGCGAACAGTGTGCCTCCGTCAAAGGCCCGCAAACCAGAAGCCGAGGAGCAATGAAAATATACAACGTTGGGGCACCTTGGGAGAGAATCGCATTAGACGTGGCAGGACCATTTCCGATTACTGACTCTGGGAACCGATACATTTTAGTTGTAATGGACTATTTCACAAAATGGCCTGAAGCATTTGCCATACCAAATCAAGAAGCTGTTACTGTTGCAAACAAATTGGTAAAAGATGTATTTTGCAGATTTGGCATTCCATTAGAAATGCACAGTGATCAAGGAAGAAACTTCGAATCACAAGTGTTTGAAGAAATGTGTAAGATCATGGGGGTGCATAAAACTAGAACTACGCCTTGTCACCCACAGTCCGATGGTATGGTGGAGAGGTTTAATCAGACTTTAGAACGACATCTAGCCAACGTTATAGAAAGTCATCAAAAAGATTGGGACGAGTACTTATCACTGTTTCTTCTATCTTATCGGACCGCTCTACATGAAAGCATTGCTATGACACCTGCCTTTGCCAATTTTGGAAGAGAACTACGGTTGCCAGCGGATCTGTTAAGTGGTTGCCCGCCAGATACCCCCAGTTGTATCACCGAATATGCCAGTGGTCTAAGAGCGAAGATGATTGATGTTCACGAGCAGATACGAGATGCGGGGCTACAAGCAAGTGAACGCATGAAAACGCGTTACGACCGGAAGGCGACAGGAACGAACTTCGAGGAAGGTTCCTTGGTATGGCTGCATAACCCAGTGAGAAGAAAGGGTAAATCACCAAAGCTACAACCCAGTTGGGAGGGGCCTTATAAGGTTGTAACGAAAATTAATGACGTCACCTTCCGTATCCAACGTACATCAAGAAGTCCAGCTAAGATCGTACATGTGGACCGATTGGCTAAGTACCATGGCAACAACAATGCTCGAGACGAGCATAACTAAGGAGGGGATAGTGTCGCGTAATATAGTGTGAACTCGTCATAATAGCACGCTTGTACCATGCCTTAGAACGGCGAATGTCAAATTTTAACTTATGTCAATTAGATGACAGGAACAGCTTATTACAAATTCTAATGTGTTAGAGAGGGACAAAACACTTTCGGGAAAAGATTCGAAATTACTAGAAACATTTTGAATTTTCGATACTAGAATGTTCTTATATTTATGCATATAAAAAGGCCGGCAGTGTGTCGAGAGATCAGTTGACATCGAGTCGAAGTTGAGTGAAGATAAGAAGCGATACGAAATAGTGGAAAAGTGAAGAGTTAGTTAAAGTATTAGTGAAGAAGTATTGAAAAGGAGTATTGAGAAGAGAAATACAGTGTTCAGAGACTAGTGCTGTGTACAGACTGTCCTCGTGTTTTTAAATAATTAAAACAACTTTGGTACAAGAACGCTATTAATTTCCGATCCCGAACCTGTAGTACGTAACAATAGTTACATTTAACTTCATAATGTTTCATACAATACTATATCTTAACATTACAAACGAAAGTTTATTTTGCCATAAACAAAATGCTTCAGGAATGTTAATCTCGAATATTAAAACTATGCTTCTGCCCGCGGTTAGTCTCTCATGAAATTTGGTTAAAAGGGAAGCTGTCTATATTATATCTTCAATCTCTACGAGAACCGTAAAATATTAACATACCTTTTCATAGCGAAGTGAACTAATCGAATCTAGCTCCTACAGACTAAATGCCTACTGCCCTCTGTTTAGTTCGTTTATGTATTTTTATTTAGTTCTGTTGGGTAAAGATAGAAAGGGTGGAATGGACTACCTGGTTCGCCGATGTCCCGCGTGGGTTCTTAAGTCGCGTTTGTACACCAATCACTTTCACACAACACCGGGTGATTTGCTTAATATTTGTACTTATAAAATAAGATAGTTTATTGCGTTTCGCACGATAACTTTGACGCGTAGTCTAGATTTTGATAGGGAGCATGCGGAGCTCGTTCCATCGCCGTACGTGGCCGTAGAAGCTTTTTTTCTTACTACCGCCAGGTAAAGGAATATATTATAGGAAGTATAGGAAGTGTAATTGGAGTTATTTATAACATTTAAGTATTTAAAGCCATACATGTATAGCGCATCAACCATCGGTATCCATAATATAACCCTCGTAGCTTACCATGGGACAAATAGTGCAATGTGTCAATGTCCCAACATATTTTTTATTAAATTAATTTCCTTTAAGTTATTTAGTAAATATGAAACGTCCCATTGGACTAATTATAAAATTGTAACAATTATTAATTTTGTATATTGTTATTATTATTAATATTGTCTACTTTATTCTAAGCCTCAACCAATATGTGTATTGTTTTTCATACTAATATTGTAAATGGACATTTTGAAAGTGAGTAAACAGACAGACTCACTTGTAATTTTTTTATACTAAACTTAAGTAAAGTTTAGAATTGAAATGGCTTTAGTCTTAGATTAACTTTTATTACATTTATTAATCAGTGGAAAATTTGAAATATTCGAGTATATTTCACGTAACTAAGTATATGAAGTTCTTTTTACCAAGTATATAGAAATTTTAATAAAACTGATGTAGTAGATCTTATGTATATTATATTTTGTTCATCCGTACCGAGTATTTTTGCTGACCGTGCAAGGCATCAAAGGGTCTGTACAATTTTTCTTCAAATTACTTACATGCGGCTGTAGGCCATCGAAGACTGTTCGCATTTTTACTTACGAAACGATACTATTTTAAATATTTCAAAAATGACTTCTATTTTGTCCCTAAAAATACTTTTAATTGACTTTATTTTTCATCTGTGAACCGATTGAAATGAAACAAATACCTACTATGTTAAAAAATGGTTACCACAATACCTTTGTGAAAACCGTACAAAACTTGGTTAAGCCATTTCCGAGATTATTGCGCACATCTATACGCGTACCTTAACACAAGCTGATAAACAGATAAAGATTTAAAAAACCATTCATTTAATTTTTATTACGTTTATAAATATTATATCATCTCAGTAATAGTTTTTTTCAAATATCTCCCATGTATAGGCATAGTTATCGATATAAAAAGTAGTGTTATTAAAAAAGTTATTTTCTTAATTAATTATTAGTAGTAACATATATTTGAACAACAAACTCCTACAATTTTCAATGTTGTCGTCACTTTTAAAACATAATGTCTTTCAAACTCAATAGAATATTATTTTAACGGTGAAAGTATTCAACTGTTTTGCCTATTTAAAAGTTTTGATGACTCGCTTTAATTAACGATTCAGAATAGAATAAGCTCTTAGATTAGTGTCGTGGCAAGGTTCTGGCCAACTAATTGGCTAATTATTTCCAATTATTTTATGCTATCACACTAACTTTACCACTTTACAAGTACTATTGTAATAATTTGATAATTTTATTAGTAAATATTGTAACATTTTGCTCGTAGTGGTAGAATGGGAACGCGCCTCGTTCACGCTCTACGGGCGCGCCTAACGACTCTCACCTAAGCGAACCGTAAATGGTAAAACTATTGCCCGCCATCTTGCCCCTTTGAAAGCAGCTCGAGCTTACCAAATTATAATATTCAAATATTCGACGGAACCCTAAGCAATGTATATTTTTCAAGCGCTCTTACCTCCGTTCATGACGTGCTCCACCTTTTAAAATAAGGAGTGTTTTTATAAAATGTTAACACTGAAAAAATATTTTTGTACATATTTAGAGGACTGCCTTTTAGATTTCATATCTAATAGTGAAGAGCGCCGCTCTGTTGAACAGCGAAATGTCACCTACGAGAGCTTAGAGCTTCCACCGTCGCTGGTAAACATAATGCGATTAATTATATTATAAAAATATACTATATTAAGTTAATAGTAAAAAATAAAATATTAAATCACAAGTATTTTTTCCATTTGAAAATTAATTTAATCCTACGTTTATATTTTAAGTTAAGAACTTTAGTCTCCTTCGAATAGTGTGTATTCTATTTTAAGTCTTATAAGTTTTGAGATAACAAGATGTTCAAAACAAAGCAGTCGTGTTAGGAATAGGTTTATCTTTCTTGATTCAATTTAAATACAAGAATACTAGATTCTATTTCATTTATAGCTTAGGCACCATTTTTCAAACGCGTCTTATGTTTTCTGTTTTTATTGGACGTTTTTAACGAGCAGATACATAATTAACGTAGGAGAATTCAATGTGTAAAAAATAGGGTTAAGGTAAACTCGAAGTGACATTAATAATGGAGTAGGTAATAATAAAGTTAGAGTAATTTTATTATAAAAGCTATTTACGAGTGAGGTAAGCGAGGTTGCTCACACAACAGTGGAACAAACGATAGTGAGTGCGACGGTGTAGCGACGGCGCACGCGGGGCGCGTGTGGTCGACGCCGGCCGCGGTAATGGCGATTTAATGACCATATATGGAGTGCCACAATGAAGACGAGGCAGCGGTCGCTTTTACCAAAAATTTCGTTGTATACAAAACAAAAATTTTATTTCAAAGTTTAAGCCTGCAGCTTTTTTTGCGTATGTATGTAGGTATGACAAAAATATAGTCTCTATCACTCTAACACACTCTATTTTGTAATAAAAGGACTAATCTAAGTTAGTTCAGCCCATCTTCTTGTATCATCTAACTCGCAAGGATCTTCTTTCTTTCGCAAAATCAAAGTTTTATCAAAACCAATTAAAACATATCTTTTCTTTTTGATTCTGCTTCTCCTTCTTCATTTTACAACATTTTTTAAGTAACAGTTACATTTTTTATCTACCGTAATAAAACCCAAATGGGGTTAATCTGTACTTGAATTAGTTTTTTTTTAATAATTATTATTGATATAAGTAGTCTTAATTATTAATATATTGAACCTACAGTTTCCAATACTTTTGTGTCTGTCTGCTTAATTCGAAATGCATTACAAGAAAAGCACAGAAGCCATTTGTATGTTTGGTAGAAGATAGCTGGTTATCTCGGTCTGGGTCTGGCGGACCGAAAATATCTCAGAGATAAAGCGGAGTGAGGAGGCGCCGCTAGTTATAAGCCATTATTACTAACATATTGTGACATGCATCATTTCTCAATTAATTCATAATATTTTATTTTTCTTTTCAGCTGACATTTTATAACTTGGAGCTAATCTTGATACATAGGTGTTTCTAAGAAGCTCGAGGGCTACTGCCGAGTTTTTGCCGACCATTTCTATTAAATTTGCCGTTACCTACAAATTATGAGTATCAAGAATTAAACATAAAATAAAGTAAACTTCGGTTTGGACTATCAATTTATTTCAAATAAATAGTCCATTAAAACTCACAGAGTATTGCTTTACCTTAATTAACCGACTTCAAAAAAAGGAGGAGGTTCTCAATTCGTCGGGGACTTTTTTTTTATATGTATGTTCCCCGATTACTCGACGATGGCTGGACTGATTTGGAAAATTCTTTTTTTGTTTGAAAGGGTATAGTTTCTAGTTGGTCCCATAGTCACCAAGTCACGATCTGATGATGGGATCCCAGGGAAATCGAAGACAACTCTCAAATTTTATAGGCACTTATTACGTTTTTCATATATTTTCTAAAGCTGTTCAAGTATTTGCGTCTGATAATCATCATCTCCTGTGGTTGAGCTAATGATGGAAGGTACAACTCCTCAACGGTTAGGAGTTAAAAGAAAATTCTTTCAAAATTATACGTAATTATAGACCGATAGGTAAATTCTTTCAGGCTCTTATTAACCGACTACAAAAAAGGAGGAGGTTCTCAATTCGTTGGGGACTTTTTAATTTTTATGTATGTTCCCCATTACTCGAAGATGGCTGGACCGATTTGGAAAATTCTTTTTTTTACATAAACAAAATAAGAATCTACTTTCCGCAAAAAATTTGAAAATAAATTATTTTTAACAAAAAACAAAAACTGACTTCAAAACTAAACAAATCTAAACTAAAAAGTAGAAAATAATACTTTTAAGAACTTCCTTAATTCAATTAAAACGTAATCAAAATACCGTTCGAAAGCCCATTGCAAAGGCAAGATAAATCTATCCGTCCTGGCTGGCACCGACTTCAAAATTAAGGAAGTTCTTAAAAGTATTATTTTCTACTTTTTAGTTTAGATTTGTTTAGTTTTGAAGTCGGTTTTTGTTTTTTGTTAAAAATAATTTATTTTGTATAAATATTTTTTTGCCTTAATATTTATTGAGAGGAAAATATAATGTAAAATATGAAGTACGTTTAAACAAATTGCTGATTTAATATTTAGTGAAAACTTAAATCGCTTGGATTTAGAAGTATTTATCTTACATTTTTTTATGAACTACCTAACATTTATGGTATAACTTTTTATCGCCTGTTTTTTCAGTATTAATCCCTTAGCAATAAGTTTCACTAATTTAAAGCTGAAAAGCACTTTAAGCACTGAAGAATTCTTAACTCAGCTTACAGCAGCTGCAGACATTTGTTATAAGAAGGTAAGAAGTTAGTTTAACAAAAAATGCAAGTCGTTTTTATTAACCCGTCAATGGCGAACATATGAGACACAATAGATTTTCAATTGTTATAAATCTATATTGTCCCCGCGCCCGTTGATGGGTTAAAATAAGTCTTTTAAGAGTGTATTAACTATAAAACATATTGATTGTGTTCATAAGTATGTACATTGTGCTTATGTTTTGTCACATAGTAACTTCGTCAACTGTGAAATGATTATAATATATTTTTTTTGTAGACATTGAGAAGTACTTCTCTACCTGCCACTGAGTCTCCAGAGGACCAGAGTATGTAACTTTTGAACTAATACTTACATTATAAAGATGAAAAGAAAGTAAGTTCGTATTTAATTGTCCGAAACTACTGATACAATTCTAAAATTACCGACACAGAGGGAACTACAATACGACTGACATCTACATAATTATTCATAATTATTTTTTATCACGTCCCCGGCACTGTATGAAAGCGAGATCACAGCTAGTGACTTTGATCTAAATTATTTTGCAGACTAAAGAAATCACACTCAACACTTAGTGCACGTATAAAAATATATTTTACTCTACCGACAGATTATGTTATTGTTTATTGACAACGTGACGACTGCGACTAGCGCACGTGACTGTCGCGACACGGGAATGCTTTCATACGTCACGATATGCGGCTATCTCATAGGAATTGCTTTGAAACGCTATTTTTGTCTCACTTGTCGAAAAAGAATAAATTAATTATACTGAACACCGCAAAGTAGTATCAAATATCCTAAGTAAACGTACCCAAATATTTGTATACGGGGTTTAACATGATTTTGACATTATATTATCAATAAAAAAAATTTCGAAGACATCAGAGTCATCATCTAAGTCTCCGGAGAATAACACATACAACCATGCCGAAAAGATATCTCAAGCAAACAAAAAAAAGAACAAAACCTTCGCCGCCCACATATTATCAATAACAGGAAATTAAATAATGTATGAAAATATTTTTTTTTAAATCCATGGTAAGATATGAGCCTTGTGTTACGGATACAAGATATTTGATACACTACACATACATAACTTTAACTTTAACTTTATAACTTTAAATACATACATATTATATTCAAATTCAAATTCAAAATATAAACACCCATGACTGGAGTACAAGTATTCGTGCTCATTGCACAAATGTCGTCCCCAACGGGACTCGAACCCGCGACCGCTGCACTGGCGCAGCAAGTAGAGTTACTACAAACTGAGCCAAACGTGTCGTCAATTCATCGTCGTTAACAATGATCAGCTATGTACTATCTGATGGATCACATAATTAGAATGCTATATACTTAGTTTTCTATACGACAATATAAATTATTGTAGTATTCAATTTGATGATGATGCGTTTAGTGCAGCTTTAAACTATATAAATAAATAGATAAAAAAATAAATATGTTGGGTCATTATTACAACAACGCCATCTAGTTCCGTGGTAAGCTACGAGGCTTGTGTTACGGAACCAGATAGTTGATATACTACACACATATAAATTTTAAATACATCCATAATATTGTAAATATTAACACCCATGACTGGAGTACAGACATCCGTGCTCAACAATGAATGCCCCCAGCGGGACTCGAACCCGCGACCGCTGGTGCAGAAAGTAGGGTCACTACCAACTGAGCCAAACGTGTCGTCAAATATAATTACACTAAAGTGATTTTGTACAACGAATAAGCCGGTTTCATAAAACAGTTAATGTCGTACAATAATGTAGCTTATTTCCAAATCTTTTTTTGTTATTTAGAGCTTTTTGATATCTTATCCTTATTGGTTTTACAAGTATTGAATCTAAATTTTATGTCTTATCGGATATCTTTTTTCGGATTTTGTAGCGGATTTATTACGTACAATGGCTCCAGACGTTACGAATGCTGTACACACATAAGCATGGGAGAGGGCACAATCAGTGCCTTCCACAGCCATGTTTGCTAAAAAAAGATAGTTTAATTATAAATATTTAAGTGGCAAAGTCTTAAAAAATATTTAATTTATCTTTATAATTAAACTATCTACATGTATTAATATTAATGTTAATAGTGAAGGCCAAGAAATATTTCTTATTGATTAGAATATCAAGGAAGACTGAAAATATATATTTGAATAATAAAGCATAATATAGATATTTATAATTATAATTTTACATAGACTTACTAGGTACTTCGAAAAGTTTAGTTTTAGAAATTTACTCTCGCACTTTAATAACACAGACAGACGGCAGGCCGGGGATTTGAGCTGAGCAACATAACCCTACACGACTTGTTGCTAAACCCTACAAATTAACCCTAAGTGTAAGTCATGTATTATCTATCAAATCTTAGCATATTTTCCACAGATAGCAATTTCCATAAGAACAATTATCGTGCCCCGGCCTCGGAGACTCGGGAATCACTCAGTATTGAAATTGGCTCAATAAACTCGAGTGGGGAGCGTTAAAATGTTTTTAATCATCTTAAACGGTGTCCCCGAGGCTTGCCTTGATAAAGTAGGGATGGAGATTGGATGCAAATGTCGCGATGCTCACAGCGCCCTCACGTATAATTGAGTTAAACCGGTCCAGCTCAGCATCCTTAATTTTTTATATTTTTAAATAAATAGGTGACTCCATAATTAATTAACGAAATATATTGTAATCTATAAAATTGGGTTCTTCTGCGTTCTTTCTAGAATCACGTCAAGTTTCGTAAAGAAACTTCAAAATTACTACAACAAAAATATCTTTTACGGAATTTACTTTTATAACTCGTTATAAAGAGTTGCATTAACAATATGTAAAATAACTTCGGTGAATAAATTTAACTACTACTATAATTGTGGAAGTTTCTTAGTTCTTTACGGCAAAATGGACTTAGGTGATACATACATAGTCGTACCTAAAATAAATCAGTTAGATAATTTATTCCAGGTCATAAAACTTAAATACGTTTTTAATTTAATACAAATCAGTGTCATGAATTTTGTGTCATCAACTCCTTTCTCAGTCGAAACCAGTCACACAAAGCCAAGCTCTGTGCCAACACTAATTGGGATAACTCTGATATAAATATGACAATAGCGACGTCACGACTGACGACACTGTCTTGAATCGAACAAACCGAACACTCGAAGTGAACTACGAGTATGTGTTTACATTCATTAGCACTGCATAACCTCCCCCCGCCCGCGCTCAGCCCCCTCTCCGCCCCGCGACACTCGCTTACGTTCTATCTGTGCACTAATATATAGAACTAGCATTAAAAATTTACAAGTGATGTTGAATAAGATAGTTGCACATTGAATGTTAACGTTGTTATTACCAAATGTAGTTTATAATTTCAGTTATATAGATGATGAGATTATGTAGCTGTTATGCAAGCTTATAAGCTCTTACATGAAAGCTTGGAGCTTCAATGGATTAGAGGGCCTAGACAACCGGCATTCGTTATGAAGCGATTCGATTTATACAATCGTCATCGCTTAAGCGCAGCGTATGCATCTTGAACTTTAAATCACTAATAATTGAAATGAATGTACAGTGTCTACCATTAATCTATTCGATGACAACAGATCACGTGACATATCTAAGGCATATGTCAAACCCCTACATTTTGAACTTTTCTGCTATCGCTTTCGCTAATCGATTGTTACATTGTCTAGGTCCTCTGAGCAGAGTGACAGTGACGTAAGGACACATTCTACTGAGGCTAGAACTTCTTCCTAAGGCACGTTTTAGGCAAAATAAAATTTTGAAATAAATAAGTAGACGATATACTTATATTTAGTTAACAGATAAGATACCCAAAACCCTTATACGGTGTACCGCTTAAGATTTTCTTAAACAGGTCTGTGTAAGCATAAAATTAAGCATTATAATATATTATTCTGACAAAGTTTTTAAAGGCCAATACAAATAAGGAAGCTAAAACAGTAGGCCGTAACTGTAATTACGAGTATGTTTAACGATTATACGAGTATAATGCATACTTCGCTTGTGACTTTGTAATAACTAATAGACATTAGTCTCATCTTTTACTTATCTCTATCTCACGAAAATCTTTTTTATTTTCCGTGATAAGAAAAAGCCCAGAAAAACTAGTACAATTATATAATAAATTAGTTTAATAAATATTTAGACAAAGACTCACAAAAATGACTGGTTGTTAACAGCTTCAGTGTCGTGTCATATATGTCCTAAAGAGGATAGCTGTTTTACCACTGAGGGATATTCCATTTTATTTATAATAATTAATGCATAATTGTCAGACGGTGGTAGCACAGTGGTACACGCTCGCTTGGATCCGAGTGATCCGGTTCAAATCCGGGTCTCGCACTTCTGATAGTTTCATGTGCGAATCATTTCATACATGATTACCACTTGTTTGTCTAACGGTGAAGGAAAACATCGTAAGAAACCTGCATATCTGAGAGAAAAAAGCAAGTTTTCGAAAGACATGTGAAGTCCGCCAACCCACAGTAGACCAGCGTGGTGGACTATGGCCTGATCCCCCTCGTATGTATATGTCGTAATGTGCACCAAGAGAGCATCAGCGATGGTAATGAACAGTGTGTTGCTCGCGGCGCCCTCATTACGAAAATCATTTATTGTTATTGAGGAAGGCTCGTGACGCAATTTGGTAAATGTCCCCATTCACTGGTCACCTGCGGTCCGCCGGCGCGGCGGCCGGCTCGCAATAGAATCAGGTTGCATTAGTTTTGATTACAATTTATGGCGAGCTTCTGTTTATGCTACGACGGTGTACACTGGATGGTGTATGGGATGTTATTTTAGTCAAACCTTTGGCAAACCCGACTAAAATGGCCAATATGTAAAGGAATTACACAAATATTTATTCTTATGATTAGCACGAAAGCCCCAACGAAACTCGAACCCGCAACCGTTGGCACAGCAAGTAGGGTCACTACAAACTGAGCGAAAGTATCGTCTAATTATTAATCACAAAGATAATCATATTGTTAACCTAGCTTTCGTATGGTCTTAAAATTGTATGTAATAAAACAATATCATCATCATCATCATCAGCCCTTTTTACGTCCCACTGCTGGGCACGGGCCTCCCTCAGTACGAGGGAATCAGGCCATAGTCCACCGCGCTGGCCCAGTGCGTGTTGGCGGACTTCACACGTCTTACGAAAACTTGCTAGGTTTTCTCAGACATGCAAGTTTCCTCACGATGTTTTCCTTGTGGTAATCATGATAGAAATGATTCGCACATGAAAATGTCAGAGGTGCGAGACCCGGATTTGAACCCGCATCACTCGGTTATACAAGCGACGCGTTACCGCTGGGCTACCACTGCTTATTCAACATATATAAAACAATATATGTAATTAGAAATCGTGAAAAATAACAATTTATTATAAAATAAATAATAGGAAGTGAGTTGATTACTCGTACTTCAAATTAATGAATACAGAGTGTCTATTGATTTTTCTACTAAGTGTAACGCAACCTTTACAGAGCAGATCGCTATGATGTAGAACACATTAGTTTGACATACTTAATTTCTTTAGCGTGTTCTAACGTTGTCGTAGTGCCTCTACGCCGCTCTACGCACACTGCTACGAACTGAGAGTAGACTAAGGCATAAACTTCATTGATATGTATTAACAAGTTTGACAAGCCTTTTTTAATGAACAAACCTAACTTTTTAAATCTAATATTAAAAAGTGTATATTAAAGTGTTTCTTGAAAGTTTTAACACGTATTTTGGATACTTTATTAAATTCAAATTCTTAGAAATTGTTCCTTTTGAGCCTTTTTAGCTATCAATTTCTTTCTTCAGACTAATATGTGAGCTGGCGTTTTCTCAAGTACCTATATAAAGGATTTCGTTGGAAATGACTTAGCTACGCTCTCGCGTGGAAAGAAAGGGTACTTGCGGTATTGGATAAAGTATAAATATTTTATTTCCGTGCAAAATTTAACATTTTGTACAGAAGAAGACATCCTTCTGAGTTTTGATTTTATAAATAAAGACTTCGGAAAAAAATCTTTTAAATTCCATTTCAACGAAATCATCAACGATTATTCGGCGAAAAAAGCTCGAAAGGTTCCGTTCGTTAACCCTAAAATTTAATTTCAGATAATTCTTGTTTTCGTTTATATTTATATGTGTTTGTTCAATACTAAGGGAATCTACTTGGTTTCATAGTAAATTATTTGAAAAACTCGACTGAAAAAAATTTAAAAGTTTACTTTATTTAGAAAATAATTTGGGGCGAGGGGGCCTCCGCTCCTTTTGTTGCCCCGAGGCCTCTGGACCTCTAAATCCGGCGGCTAAAAAAATTCAATTATAAATTATAATTCATATTAAAACTCCATTAATTACTCATTTATATGGTTTTTATATTACTATATAATATGGCTGACCAGTACCAGTTCCAGCGCGATTATATACACGTGTGTCAATGTGGCAAGATCTAATCTTTGAAGGATTTAACTTAGAGCCACTACTCCCAATTTCATCTCTGGTGGTATTGGTTCAAATAAAGGAAAATTGGTGTTCGTTCACTGATTTTAGCGTTTTATTTATGAAATACAGCATATAACTTTTTTCTGTCTGTCTGTTTGTTCTCGCTAATCTTTGGAACACAAACAAGAAAGATTTTGATGGACTTTCACAGATTACTGGCACACAGCGGATGTTATAAGGAGTTAAGGAGTACTCAGAGTACTTTTATTTTATTTAAAGGTCCTGCATAAAAAATTAAAACGCACCTAGTTCGCGAGCTTTAATTAGGAGGAGATATATTCCTTTTTATACTATGGTAAAACAAATAGTAACCAAAGAGATTACGCCATTTTGTTATTACTAACACGCATCAGAAAGAAATTGAATAAAAATAATAAAATAACAAAGATTTTATTATATATTTTATCTTTACATAAAGTTTATTTCTATTCAAATACCTTGTTTATGTCTAATATAGTCGCAATCGCGGAATTAATTTCTCGGAAAAAATGTGAATAGAATATACAATAATACTGTACGTTATAGCAGCATCAGCCTCCGAGGTAACGAGGTGTTCATTATTATGGAAATCAAAAGACTTTCCTCTTCTAGTTTATACCAAGCTCGGCCTCAATACTCAGTGACCTTCATCGAGTGTTTGAAGTTCACCGCCGCGATCTCGCGCGAACACTATCGACATTATGATTTCTCTCGAGCGGCGGCTTTTATAAACATCGTACACGTTGTTTTGTGTTCTGCTTAACTCTCATATGACCTGGTTTTATTTTGCATGGAGTTCAGCTTTCACTTAGTAATAAGACACGTGGAGCTTTTAATAGAAAATATTAAAAAGCTTGGATGTTATTTATTTGCCTGTTTTAGTATTTATTAAATATTTATTTTTACCAGTAAGTTTATTCTGGCCTAACAGTAACTATTCTCAATATTGTATATCTGAGGCATATTTTTAAAATATGCATTGCGGAACACCTTGAACAATGGGTCTTTAACTAGTCTTCACGGTTAAGAAACGTGTACTACGCCGGTTACGCTTACGGGTAAAACCCTATGGAACGATCCTCATTTTAATGAGTTCCTGCATGATCACTTACGCGCTCCACTACGATGACCAGAAGGCTGGCCTACCTGTTCCTCGTTCTCCTCTACAACAACCACTAGGTTGCCCAGCAACCCGTATACCTCCTAATACCCATAAAAATGGGGCATCTCTCGAGTGTACAACGTATGGTAATATTTCACAATGACTGACAAACGAAGATTTTTTACACTTAACAAGACTAATAATCGCATTAAATTTCTCATCGAGAATTGTATGGTTTTATAGAATCCTCGGTGCTTGGGCCAGATTTGTACTTTTTTAATCTTCATATTTAAGCACAGTTTACATAATTTTACAACTTAAACTAAATTTTACTAACACACAAAAAAGTATAAACTAGTAATTACGTATTAATGAAGTAACTGCAGTGTAATTTAGCTAATACTAAATGTAGGTATCAGTGGACAGAATTACAAGCTCCGTGACAGCGGCGGCCGGCGACCGCCCGGCGTGCGTCGATATGCCACCTCAATAGGCTGTAATAAAGTTAGATCGGCAGTAAAGATCCGGCCATGCACACTCGAATTTAACGTGCCTTTGATTTCCTATTCGTAGAACTCGATTCACAAAACCGATTTAATCAAAGAGTATCACAGATACGAGTGAAGCGAAAGTACACGGCTAGAGACTACCAGTTGTGCTAATGGATCAAGTAACTTTTAACTATGAGTAGTGTATGTACGTTGTACATGGATACAGTTGAACATGAGAATATGGAAATTGATAACTACTAACTAAACTGTTTTTCCATTTAATCGGAAATGGCTTTAGGAATCAGGGCAATTAAAGCAATCTTTTCCGAAGTTCTCCCGTGACCATGATTACTGCAAACTATTCGAAACGTCGAAAACCAAACTTAAAATATCCGTGTAAAAGACTTAGATAATATAAAGACTGTTAAAATGTTAAATATTGGTCTAAAAATATTGCTTATATCGCGTTTGCATTGCACTTGTTACATAACCATTAGGCATATATATAGGAAAGGAATTGACCAAAACGGGGCTAAGTCGCTAGCGGTAAACGGTGTACCAATAAACGCCTCCACTAAGTTCTAGATCATTCCTACCACGACCTGTATTGGATTGTCCATTTGGTTTGGTTCATCCCGATCGCCTCATTCTGAACGCATCTCTACTAATTTATGTAATAAGGGCACAATATGTAACTGCCTATTGATTAACAGGGAGTCACGCGCTGCATACGCGCTGTGATACGCTGCGGGACATAGAGCGGGTAGAATAGCTTACCGCAACAATAATTAGACATTTAGATTATATTGGTTGTTGTCCGTGGCTCTGTTCGAGTAAGAGATACTTTGATAAAAGACTTAATATGTTAATTAATTCAAAATAATAGTAGGCTCACTCACTACAATATTAGTATAATGAACAAAAGTTGCACATTCAACCGTTTTCATAATTTTTTCTATGATGAAGTGATATAATTACCTGTATATGAATCAGTTGTTAAGTATATATATTTGTTAAGTATAGAATCAGTATTTAAGGCTGTGTGTCAATGTGATGAATTAAATTTTCTTGTTATTGGCATCAAAGGGCACCAGATGAGCATACATTACTTTCAAATGTGATATAGAAAACCAATGAATGTCCCTTACATTCATGGTTTGAGCTGCTGCAATCTCAAACATTTATATCAAAAGTGTTATACCTATGGAACCAATAAAATTATCTGTTTTAAGATAATGAGTATCTATATATTTAATTGTATATTAAGTGAAGGTAGATAGGTACATATTATTGAATTGACATCAGCCCGTTTTAACGTCCCCCTGCTGTTGGCACGGGTCTCCCACAGTACAAGTGAGATCAGGCCATAGCCCACTGTGCTGGCCTAGTGCGGGTTGGCAGACTACACATGTCTTACGAAAACTTGCTAGGTTTTCTCAGACATGCAGGTTTCCTCACGATGTTTTCCTTCATCATAGAAATTTAAAAAAAAAAAACTATTGCCAAAATATGTAGGTCTTCATGAGAGGAGTCCACTTAAATAATAACATTGTATTATTTCTTTTACAAGGAAAAAACTACTTTTACAAGAAAATCTCCATATTACTTATTGTATCTCCAAATTATTTATGTATTTTAAAGTAAACATTTTAAACAACTGTTTAAAATAAATGTCTTCATTAAATTATTAGTCGTACCGGTACGCTGTACAAGACTTAGTCGTACGCTGTACGCGACGTCCTCGACACTCGCGTCGCATCAGAGCTCATTGATATGACTTGCTGCACGTGCCTGAGATACATGCACAATCAAAACACATAGATTTTGCATAATTTAGGTAATTTAATTAAATTCCTTCATGTAAACAATATTGTTAAATCTGTGATTCAATTCTGAGCTATTTAGGGTCATATTATGAATCGAATTTAAGTTATAAATAAAAAAATGTTTTATATCTTTTTAACTACGTAATGGCTGATCCGATATTCACGAAACTTTTACGTGCGGGTCGATGATTAAGATGGAACTACCACTTAATCCTAAAAAAAGCAAGAAAAATCTAAACGTCATTAAAAATTAAATGTGTATTGTATTCTCTATAATATGCAGTTTAGAGGCAAGTACGAGTATTACGAATATTACGATTGGGACTTCCCCTTCTTCCTTAGCTTCCGTAAAGCTCGCATAACTTTTCATTCCAATCGAAGCGAAATTGTTCGAATTATGGGCTTAAGAAAAAGGCCGCGTCTTAAGCAATTTATAAGGGTTCCCTTACTTTATTTACGGGTCTCTAAAAACTTAAATGTCTAACGACTAAGTTGTGGCAGCACATCGCAGTCAATTTTAGTCTCTACTGCCGTAGTTTTTAGTGTTTCTCTAGCTTACATAAAAAGGAGCATTCAAAATGACCATCAGGTAAAGGCATATCTCAGCAAGAATGTAAACGTCGTGGCAAAGTTGGCCGCAAAATAAAGGTACAAATTAGTATCATTAGGTTTCTAAGTTAGAAAAAATATGAACAGTCTATATTGTAATTAAAGTTTATGAAGTTTTAAATCATTAACTTAATTTTTAAACTAATAAGACTTTTATCACTTTATTATTAATTATAAGCGGCTGTGATTTTAATCCAACACGAAATAAATATAAATAACAAATCTTCATACAATGACTTTTAAGTAAGGGAGTGGTAACCCTTGCTCGGGAAATTGACTGAATCGAGTTCGCATCCCGGGTCTCGCATCTCTTTCATGAGAACTATTTCCAACATGATTATCACAAGTTTTGTGCCCGCATTTAAGCAGCGTGGTGGACTCTAGCCTTATCGCCTTCGTATTGAACCCGAGGCTTCGTGCCATGAAATGGAACATTAAAAAGGACTAAATTCAATTCAATTCTCTTGTTAATGGCTTCAAAGCGTGCCAGTTGGGCTCATATTACTTCGCCAGTGTCACGTAGAATAACCTTAAGTTACTTTGAAGAAAGTAGCTTCAATTATTCACAATTCCAACTCCAATTCCAATAAACATGTATGCAATTTTGTGTTACTTTTTTTTTCAAAAGTTATCTTTCATAGTGTATAATGATCAGCATTCGTCTTGAAGCCGATGTCTTCTCCGCAGTAGTTTCTCACGCCGCGGCTTCTCACGTGACGTAATGCTCGTTGTCTCTCCAAGACGCACCCTTATCACTCAAGTTAAGCTCCTGGTGTAAGAGACGTCGTGGCGGGCTAGTTGGCGCTCCGCCATGCGACCTATTGTTTCAAATCCCATATGAAATATCTGAAATTAAACTAAAGTAGCTGACAAACGTTTATAAATGCGCGCTCTGAGCCTATTTGTAGCCAATAAATAAATTTAATCATGCAATTTATTCACTAAAAGTTAAAACTGAGACCGTTTAAACATTACAGATACAATATTTCTTTACTAATCCACAAAAACTAACACCCACCATTTATCTGGGCCCGTGCCCAAATGCTGTCCATTTGTAAAGCAATTTTTATCCCCTCCTCCATTGCGACCCCCCCGCGCACCCCCGCGCACCCCCCACGTCCCAAAGGAGACAGCGCTGTATCGTTTGAATGAAATACGCGGACGATTCAGAAAAATGTCGCCCATTTATTTTTTAACGTAACAAAGAGCGCGATCAATCTGACCGCAATAACAATATTGATTGATTTCAGATATCAATTTTGTTTTCAAGATCCCGGTACTTTCACCCAACAATGATAGAGATGTCAGTCGGAGGCCACTTCGAAATTTCTCTTTAGTCCACAACACGATTTATTTATATTTTTGTATTCAATGACAAATATTCTTAAAATATCAAGTTCTTTTACATTTCATTAAGCGTCAGTAAAAAGCAATAAAACAAAATATTTCGTTTAATATTACAGCTATAGTTTCCTTTAATTGAATAATTACAAAACTCAAGTTAATATATTGTTGAAAGTTTGTTTTTACCAACACGTTTGGATTTCTTTTCCGAGAACTTGGGTAGGGATGATTAAAGTGAACTTTTTCATCAAGACTTATGAAAAAAGATAGCAAGGTTTTTGGTATAAAAATATGTCAGTAGATTGACATCCTTTATGGGTTTCATTTATGGGTAAAAAATTAGTGTATATTAGTGAAATTAGATCTTCTTGAAAACAACGACTATAACGTTCGTGCACAGAGTCAGAATCTTCTTCTTCTTCTTCTCAGCCCATATACGTCCACTGCTGGACATAAGCCTTCCCCAATAAACTGACTGAATGCACAGAATATAGGCCCAAAAAACCATTAAGATTAAATTTTGTATTATTTTTCTATGTTTCTATTTCTGTACGCATATAACGCAAAAAGATTATAAATAACGCAAATAATTATATTTAAACAAAATTTTGAGTAGTGTTTACTTACGTCATCATTGAGGAAACATTTTAGATAAATCTTTCATCCCTGGGAAACGCTAACTGGATCATATGGTTAAACCTTAAGAGATACATAATACACGAAAAACAAAGTATCTACTAGAGGCTTGTAAATCCTAAAAGGCCTACAGTAATGTCTACAATAACTATTTTACCTTAATAAAACTTAACCAATGATGCATCCGAACGAAGCGAGACAAGTCGCTGACCACGTGGCGTCGAGTAGGTAAAAAAAAATCTCGGTTTATCGTTTGTTTATCGCTTTGTATTAAAATGAAATCAGACCGTTCTTTATCTGAAGTCCGCGCTCGCGACGTCGCCTTTATACTTATTGAACGCACAACGTATTTGCGGGGGACATACTGAGAGTACGCAAATTGTACAAGAATAAACAAAATTAAAACATTAATAATATAAATAAACCGACGCTTTGGAGGAGTCCCGCTACAAAGCCGAGAGAGAGAGGAGTTAAAATATATTAATCGATTTAATTTTCATAATTCACTTGCTTAAAATATTGCACACTTATGTATTCTGTATTCTTTGCATAAAACATGATCGAACTCATCAACGCGTGTGACGCAGAGACGCGGCCTTTATTTTATTATTATTCTCAAATTAATAAAAGTGTGTGAATCACGGAAATATTTCTCTCACTTTTCAGAATTAAATGCATTTAATATTGATTTCACATAAAAAATGTTTCAAATAATCTCTAAATTCAATGGCGCATAATGTTTTTTGTTGCAAACCTAGTTGTAGTGATTTTCAGTGTTATGGCTGTTCCGGACGAGAACGGTAATTTAATACTTTCCTTGTAAATATATTTTATTATTGGTAAACTTATCTAACTTTTTTTATATTTAAGCAGCACTCATTAGCAATTTGAGGCGTCAACTGACGCGAGATAACTCAGATTATTCTTTAGAAGATGACACTAAAACGGAAACATTACAAATGAGAGCGAATTCTAAACTTGGTGAATCACAGAAAGACGATGAAGTGGTAGTTACGAAGCGTTACAGCAAGAACCAATCAAAGGCAAATGAAAAACATGATAAGAAACGTCGTATAGGTTACACAGAAATATCAAGGCAAAACTTTTATATACCAAACCTACGAAACATTACCAAAATTAAAATATCCACTGTTTCTATAAATAAAGTCCAGTCTGCAATTAAAGTAGAGCACGCAGTATCTGACAAAGACCTACTGGTACCATCAGAAAATAGTTCCTGAATCTAAAAAAAATAATCAAGATGTAAATCATCACAATAAAATGAGTAATAAAGCGATATCAACAGTAAAATATAGATTTTTAAAGGTAATTATAATATTTATTAAGCAGCAAATAGTTATCCTAACTAAAAATCCTGTCGATGTCGATGATGTACACGCTAGGGACTACAATAAAGTAACCAAACAATATTTTTGATTGATATTTAACTAGATAAACAGTGGTAGCCTAGTAGTAACGTGCTGGCTTGGGAAACTGAGTGGTTCGGGTTCAAATCCTGGGTCTAGCACATACCTATTGTATTTTCATCTGTGAATCATTTCTTAGATGACTACCACTTGTCTTACTGTAAATTAAAAAATGAGTGAACACTATGAAACGTGAGGAAACCTGCATGTCTATAAGAACCTAAAAAGTTTTAGAAAGACATGTCAAGTCCGATTATACTTGGCCAGACTTGGTAAGACTAAGGAATGATCCCCCTCGCATTAAATGGAGGCCAATGCCCAGTAGTGGAACGTAAAAAAAGGCTGAATACATTTTACTATATTATATAACAAATTTATGTATGGATCTCAAACAAAAATAACTATTATATTACAATCCTAGCTCAAACATCAACATCGACGACACAACCGACCACGTCTCATCCAAGAAGAGGATGCAGAAAAGGTCGCCATTTTTAATCTGGACGAAGGTCCCATACCAGAACTACGGCTGCCGCCATCCCGGAGGCAGTACATGCGAGACCCTGGCGAGGTCGTCGCGGATGAGGAGGAGGTTCCTCCTCCTCCGGTCAACTCCAGTGACCCAGAAGCTGCGCCAGATGATGAATCTACGACTGGACTTTCTATTTCACCCGGAACGCTCACGTAGTCGTATATAGGAGATTTCAAAATTTTATGAATTATTCACCTAATATAAATATATTTGTTTGATATTTATTAGCCTTTACATTAAAAATCATAATTTGATGTGATTGGCTGGGACGAAGTAGTTTATTACGTAAATAACAGAATTATATTATATAGACATTAAAAGTAAACTTCTAATATTAAAATGTTAGTCTTCATACAATAAATATTTGTTCAGCTGATAAACCTACTAAAGAACTAAATTTATACAATGTTCTTCAAATTCAATGTAAAGTTAATACTTGTATATAGTGGAACATTCAGTTGATTCCGCAATACTAGAATATATTGTATCTGTACATATAAAATATAAATTGAGGTAGAGCTGGTTCAATGGCGCAAGTCTAAATATATAGCTCCAGGTACTGCGGCTGATAAAAAGCAAATAAATTATAAGTTCACAGAGTGTGCTCTTGTACTAGTTATGTTAGTAGTAACAATAGCTTTTAAGTTTATCAAAAAACGAATAGCGTACCTATAATTACCTACCTACGAGTTAGGTACCTATATTATATTTATTTTTAACATCCGACATAATAAAGACAACTGTAGTATCTACAGTATTTAATTATAGCCTAGCTGAGTCGACGGACTTTGTCCTGATCCAATTTTAATAAATGTAGATGTTTAAAACTACGTTTTCCCAATTTTGAGCCCAACTACCAAATTTTGTCAACAAATTTATATGGTTTGTAGAAAATTAATACCTAGTAATGCTGCGATTGTTTTTCAAGTGAAACGTTAACCAACAAATAGAACTTCATTTTTATATATTTATTTTATCATGAGTGACATTCCAAAAGGTTTCTTAATATGGCTTAAAGAATATATAGGACCAGGAAGTGCGAAGTATACAAGACTACGTGCAGATAGAAGCTGTCTGTTTACAAGTTGAACCGTATCGTCGGACCACTGCTATTAAATGTGTATTGTATAGGGATGGTAAGGTGAATTGACAGGACTAGACTGAAGAGATTTAGATGAAATTTAGTACCACATGGAGACTGGAGTTTTTTTTTTATGGGACTAAGGGGGCAAACGGGCAAGAGGCTCACCTGATGGAAAGTGATCCGCCCATGGACATCTGCAACTGCTTGCAGGCCTTTCAGGAAAGGGAGGAGGGAGTGAGGGGGGAAGGTAGGAGGGATGGGGAGTGGGCCTCCCGGACTCTCACTCACCGGACGAAACGCGACAGCATAGCTGCCACTTCATGCCGGTCTTCTGTGAGAGAGTGGTACTATACGGGGCATGCGGGCCCATTCGGCTGCTACCCGAAGGTAACAAGCATGGCACTAACACATAAATGTACTACAGCGAGTAACCTAGGGGCGTCACCGAGCGAAGCAGGGATAGTCGGTAGTGTATACATATATAAGAATCGGTAGCAAGTTGAAAAGTCTGCCAACAAATAAACGTCCGCGGTGGCAGTTATACTTCGGGGGATATTGCGCAAGTGCTCGTTTCGCTGCGTTTTATCGCGTACTCTATTCTCTAGCTATAAATTTTTATTATTCACAGAGTTATTTTCTCAAAAGCAGTTTATATATTTTTAAATCATGCAATATGAACGTTTACATTTGCCTCGCCGCCTCCTCCGTCCTCTGTGGAGTGGAGCTCGCTCCAGTCACTCGCTCTGACTCAGGTATTTTGATGCAATAATGCTTAAAAACTTACAAAGTATAAGGTTTTAAAAATGTACGAAACAATTTATTGAGGACCTATAAAATAAAAGTAACTATATTGGAAAGTCATAATTTGAAAATAAATTGTAACTAGATTTTTTATATTTTATTAGTTTTTGACATCGTTAATGTTATTAAAGTTACAGGTGCTTCTCACCGCACCAACAACTTTGTAGAAGTAATAAAGAAAGATCTGAAGCGCAACAATGATGACTACAAGGACCTCACAACACAGAGCAAGTTCACTCCCAGCAATAAACAAATAGACCATACTATTGAAACACTTCCACTCGAATTTGATAACAAAATTATAAACGTTAAAAATAACGTGAAAACTTTTAGAAGAACTAAAGACCGATCTTACGAACATTATGAGCGTCTTAATAAAGAAACTGCTCACAATGATAAAGTAAAAGGTAGTAATGCTGCGCCCAAGATCGTCACAAACAATACTCCGAGACAACGAAAATTATTAACACCCGTATTTGATTTCAAGCCTCCTGTACAAAATCAAAGTATGATTGAGAACGTCGACCGAGATATGTTGCCTCTCCGCAAGTCTTCTCCCGGCGTCGCGCAGAACATACAGCACATATATTATAAGCCCAGCGCTGCCTCTAAATTATTTAATGAAAAGAAAATTGACAAATTCAAGCAATTCCTTGAAAGGAATAAGAAATTATTTAAAGAATACCTAAGTAGTAAAGTTAACATTCCCACACCGAAAGCTCAGCTTCGACAATTTAATACGAACGAAACTGAGCAAAATAAATTAAAAGAACATGAAAAGTCTAAAGTATGGAGCGAAGACGATGTCGGCGAGCTTCCCGACGCCGCCGTGTTGGACATGGCGCCCGGCAAGGGCGGAAGAATACACAAGCAAAGGATTAAGGTACGAAATAACTTATCGTATCGTATTTTTTTCTTTAATCAATTAAAGTTAAATTGTATTATCAGTGGGCATAACTATGTCTATTTTGCTTGAGGAACCATTCCAACCAGGTAAGTTGCGGGACCAAGTGGAGCCACGCGCCGTTGAACTCGACCGCAATTCGCTAACATTAATAATATTATGATAATATGCAACAAATCTGCGCCATTTCCAATCGCTCGCGAGTGGCTGTTAGAGGCCAGGAACTAAACCTAATTATAGTTCAATCTTAAAGTAACTACGAAGAGTTATAATAAAAATCCTTTAGCTTAAACAAGAGGAAGTAAAACGTAATTAATGTAGGAAGAAAAGTTTTCAATAGATAAAATGTGGTCAGCTTTCTTCCAATTACAAGATAATGCTAATCCATTTTGCGCTCTTTTAAAAATTCGCTTCTCACTCGAACCTTCGTCTGATATAAAGTTATGGACACTCATTTTATTATTGCTTTATTCAATTAGAGTACACTTTAGTAAAATAAAACCAATTTCCGCTTCAGATTGCAATTCTGCTGAAAAAAGCCGGCGAGAATTCAATACAATAATATTTGTTCTTCTCGATATTAAATCCGTATTTTTCGTTTAGTTTTTATAGTAGTCACTGCGAGACTCAGCCAATTTATTACTTTGTGATTGTTTAACTACGAAATAAGTAGTAGATACGGAATCTTGTTGAACCAATTATCATATTTAGAGTTAACAAAGTATACTACTTACAGCGCGTGTCGTCGTCACTGTTACATTGTTTTTATACAACACTATTTATTGTACACAGTACAATTTTACTCGTAATATATATATATATATATATATATATATATATATATATATATATATATATATATATATACAACAACCAAATGTGTCGTATCATTAATTATGAATTGGTCTATATCTGTTCAACAGCAAGTATAACTATCCCGATTCTACTCTTAGGTATATGTAATTAAGTGACTTACTAACACAATCATTCGCAATAATTTACAATAGTCTTTTAAACAAGTCCCGTACAACAGGGCCGCCTCTGTCACCGCCACGTGCTGCTGCCGGAGGGCCCCAAGTACGACGGCGCGGGGCGCTGGCACCTCCCCCCGCGCCCCCCGCGCCGCCCCCCGCACGCGCCCGCGCTCCTGCTGCCGCGCTGCTGCAACTGCTGCAAGAAGTCCGTGCTTGGCTGCGAGTGAAGCCCTCACGGACGTGCGGTGATGATGCAGGGACAAATAAGTGACAAAATAGGGGTGGTAATCGGTGCAACGAATGAGAACCCTAGACTCTCATGCAAATTATTTTGGAGAAAAAACTCTCTTTGTCGTGATATACCTACCTACCTTCCAGCAATATCCTAGTCTCTGAGTTACATCACTGTGACACATGGACGGGCAGACGGAAAAATTAAAAATGATTTTGAATCTACGGAACCCACATGAAATTAACAAATTATACTGCAATATATTTAAAAAAATCACCGCATGACCCGATTGTTACATAATATTATAATTCATTATAATTCATGTTTTTAATTGTCATTTAAATAACTAAAATATTTCCTAGTACAAGCTTTATTTTAGGGACTATTTTCTTTCTGGTTCAAATTTTCAATTCTGACAGACCCATATCTTACTGAATATAGATAGATAGATAGCTTTAAACAAAAGCTCTATAAGGGAGATCTTTCTTTCCATAAAACATTGTAGATAGTATGAAGCACAGATAACATCTATATTCTATACATATTAAGTCCTTCGCCGTGTCTGTCTGTTCGCGATAAACTCAAAAACTGCTGCACCGATTTTCATGCAATTTTCACCAATGGATAGAATGGTTCTTCAGGAAGGTTTTAGTATATAATTTGTCAAGGTTTTGTATACATTGGCTAAAATATAATGATATCTGTTGAAGGTGTTGGAAAAAAATAAGCCGTCTGGGAACTTTCAACGAAAACGCTGCCTAAACCCTTTGAGATATAAAAAACTGAAAAGAAAAAAAACAAGCACTTAGATATCCGGTTCTAGAATTCTATAATAAGTATATTAATTATTATTGAATGAATACTTTGGAAGAAAATAAAATATATTCTAATGGAACATAACAACTGAACCGTCGGGATCCATTATTCGACAACCAGTCTAATTTTTCAATGCACACCATATAATTTAAACGAATATCTAAGGAGTAATAGCAAAATAATACGGATTGCATCAAGCGCCGCTTCGCCTGATGCAATCGTCGACTACTGTTTAGGTAATAGCTCTTACAAGTAGCGAAGAATTTTCAACGTTCTATCACAACTCCTATTTTTTAATAGTGATTAGAGACTGAGACTATGTGAATATGTCGACACGACGCGATGTTGCCGTTGCTAATGTAGCCACATATAAGATGTTTCTAAAGATACTACAATACTCTTGTCTCGAGTTATTATAAATAAAAATTGTAAACGCCTTCCACAAAGAAATAAAATAACAAAAGGCACGGGCGCTTAACGCATGTGGACGAGTACAATAAAAATAAAAAAAATAAAAAAGATACTACAATGATTTAATTGAGTTTTTTACCAAACAACTCTCGGACGAGTTCTAATATAGGAGTGTATTTTATAAAATCACCGTCTGAATGTCTGTGTTTTCGTAAAATATCTTTGTTAGATCTTTTTCTTTAAATTCATATAAAAACTAGTGAATTTTCACTTTACCTTTTGCTTACTATACCAACTATACTTTATATTAATTGGTTAACTTAGTTCATATAATTATTAGGCTACTTATTTGCTACTTGCGGGAATCGAACCCAGATCTTACAATTTGGTCCTCTCCGATAGTCAATATCTTTTAAAATATGTTATATGCGCCTCGTCTCAATGATAAAAGGTACAAAATATTCTTTAAACATAATATTACTTTTAGACATAATAATGTCCTCCCGCCGATTACGGCCATGGCGGCCAATCTCATTGAGACTGGCCAACTACGCAGGAGATATTATAGTGCACGAATGTACGCGCAGACACAAGTGTACTCTCTATTCCTATCACTCTCATACTCCGATGGGACGACTACTCGCCACTACCCACCGACCCCGAACCCATATTAAATTATAAATATTGGATGCGGACCGGGACGCGAACCCGGGACCTCTGACGAGTGACCGTACATTGTTCGTCACTACGCCAACGAGGCCGTCAAAAGTCCGTCCGTCTTTAGACATAATAAGTAGGTAACAAAAACAAGGTATATGTGAAAATTCATCTATATTTAGCAACGTTATCTTCTACGACAGACGAGGCCGCCGTTACTTAGCTTACATTTTCTTTTCATGAGTATATACTTGTTGAATGTACGGTACGGTCGTTAATTCATTTTCATCAACTAATTTCCCCGATCTCAGTATAACAAAAGGTACCGGATTGAAAAACTTTCAAAATAAAATGTATCCTGATATCACGCCATTTACAAGCAAATCAATTTAGAAACAATCATTTATTCCAAGTTCAAGTAAACATATTTATGTACATTCATATACAAATACTAAAAAGTTCTTACAATAAACTATTACTATATTACAGCAATAATATACACATTACTTATCAGAAAATGTCTAAACACAAAAAATTATATTTAATGCTATAAAAATAAGTATGAAATGTAACCTTCTTATGGCGAGAAAAGATGTTTCAAGTACCTTCCTGAATATTTACTCAATTGTATAACAATCAGTTATTCGCTTGATAAAAAAATAGATGTCACAAAATATGTGAGAGCATCGTCTGACAATAAACAAACATGGCCGCGACATGTACGGAGCGGCGCCACATTTGTAGCTAACATCGCATTAATTAACTACTCAGATCACACGAGAGGTACGACCACTGACCTCTATAATACCACTGGACTGGCTGTTCCAAGCGTTTGACAGCAATTTTTTTGTGACCATTTGAAGCGCCACTAGCGAGAGTCTCGAGAACTAATTTTGACGTATATTGCAAATGACAGCGAGAAGAGTTTGTTTACTGTAAAGTAATTTTGCATTTTCGTTGTTAATATAACATAAGTAGTAATTATGATGATACTATTATTGATTAATAAAAATAAAAAAAATCAAATCTTTATATCGACATCATTAGTTTTAGTACCACAAACTCTCGCTACGTCCGACAGCGGCGGACAGCGCTAAAATGGCGGATATCAAGCAGACACATAAGCACGTTGACAACAGCCAGTCCAGTGGTATTATAGAGGTCAGTGGGTACGCCACATGCACACAACGGTCACTTGTGCAGGCCGGCGCGCTTGGCCTCGAGCTCGTAGATGAGCAGGCGCCACATCTTGACCACGAACACCTCGGCCTCGTCGTCCAGCACCATCTGCACGTCGTCGAGGATGCCCTGCGGCGCCGAGCCCGCCACCACCTTGCTGCAGATGAAGTCCACCAGCGTGGGCTCCGGCTCGCCGATGTACTCGATGATCTTCTTGTTGATCCACGGACGGATCTTCTTCTCCATCAGCGTGCTGTCGATCTGCGTTGCAATAGACATTGTCAAAATACGCACAAAATAGAATTTTACTTTGCACTAAATTTCCGATCCAAATTTTTTTTATAAGGTTTAGGACCACTCACTGAGCATAAAATATATAACTCAAACTCAAAAAGTATGGACATCAGAAAAAAAAAGTTTGAAACAAAAGTTGTAGAGAATTAACTGATCTTTAAAAATGGATTGATGCATTTTATTAATTAATGTAATGTTTCAAGAGTTATTGGCCGCGATAGAAAAACCAGTTCATTTAATAGACCATAAATCGTAAACGGTAAGTTTTACCAAAAAGTTTACTGAAAACAAAAGATGCGAAATTTTATTCTCTATAATAATGGTCTCCATAACTTTTGCTTTCCCATTGAATCTTCAAAAATGCATAATTTCCGAGATATCGGCCGAAAACGTTTTTTAAAGATGGCGATTCTGACGTCACCTGGATCTGTCAGCATTATGTTCAGTAAATGATCCTAAACCTAAAAAAAAAATTGGATCGGAAATTTAGTGCAAAGTTGACCCAAAAAAACGTCTATTTTTACTGGCCTAATAACTATCTGAAAGTATGCAAGCGCAAAAGTATACATGCATTTATTAACTCAGAAAATTCACCTGGTCAGTGTCGAGCTGGTACTGGAACAGCTGCTCCTTTTGTGTGGGGATCTTGTCGATGAGGCTCTTGATGTGTTTGCGCTTCTCCTCCGCGCACTTACTGTCCTTCTCTCCTTTCTCTTTCTCTCCCTTCTCCCCTTTCTCACCTTTCTCCTTCTCACTATCGCTCTTCTTTTTTTCTTTATCTTTTTTGTCTTTCCCTATAAATCATTTGCATTGCATTTGTTTAAAAAAATAAATTGATAAAACATAGTAGTGTTATAATACAAGGGAGCATTTTTGTTCGCGGAATGAGAGGTTTGGAGAGGGTGTGATTAGGCTCATTAGGGATCGTAACGTGTTCAGTCACTCATAATTAATATAAATACGAAGTATCATTGTCATTAGTCTGAGCTATCGTCAACCAAGCAACATAATCGGGAGTGAAAAGTGAAATATGGAAAAAATCTAATATATGCCGTTATAAAGTTCCTTACCAAGCAAGGAAAATCAGTTGCGACCATAATGAATGAGATGTCATTGGTTTTCTTGTCCAGGAAAAACAACGGTGTACAAGTGGCACAGTTTCTTTTAACAAGGAAGGGAATCCCTTGAAGACGACCCGAGGCCGGGCAGGAGCATCGAGGTGACCACGCCAGTACTTATCCAAAGAGTCGAAAATATTGTTCTCGACGATGCGCGACTAAAGAAGAAACAACTCGCAGAAATGGTTGGAGTATCCGATACAACCATTTTTAAAATTCTACACATTCATCTTCGCATGACTAAGGTCAGCGCAAAATGGATGCCGAGAATGCTCACGCCGCCGCAAAAACAACAGCGCGTAGTGTTCAAGTGCATTTTTGGACCTCTGTAATGAAGACAAGGATGGTGTATTGAGTCGAATTTTTACTATGACAAAACTAGGGTTCATCATTATGAATCTGAGTAGAAACAAGACTCCATGCAGTGGTATAAAAAGGGCACAGCACTTCCCAAGAAGTTTAAGATGTCACAGGCAGCTGGGAAACTCATGGCAACGGTCTTTTGGGACTCGGAAGGAATATTATTGGTCGATTATAAACATAAAGGTGTTTCTATAATCAGAGAATACTACGCTTTAATATTACAGCGACTAAAAGAAACCATAAGCGTACGGTCTCAGTGAAAAAGCGTCCAGCGGAGCGTTCAGTGTTGCGTGCAAGTGGCGAAAGAGCGTTCGCCCAGTGGCCTTGTGCATGCTTAACGTTCGTGTGAGCTGGTCACATATTTCATCATGGCGGCGGTGTACGATATTATTCATAATATGTAATTAGAAGAAAATGTGTGGTTAATATATTTCTATAACTCGAGACAATTTCCTAGTTAGATAATTAAACAAAGGCTGGGTGAGGAGTTTTCTATGTTGTATGAAACTTTGAGATTAAATGAAGATAAAATCTATGAGTACACTAGGATGACGGTGACAACTTTTGACTATATACTAAAAAAAATATATCTTTGAAGCACGCGACGCCGCGGCGGCCGCTCGGGACACTCGGGAATATTTACATATTATGTTTGACACGAACGTTGCCGCGCGCTCGGGCCGTACCCTTAGAAAGAAAAGACGGGGGAAATTGACGAAAGGTGTGCTGCTTTTGCACGACAACGCGCCGGTCCACGAGAGCCGCGTCGCGTTGCCTGCCCTACATCAGGTGGGCTTCGATAATTTGAATCGCCCACCCCACAGCCCACACGCCAGGTCTGGGGCCCGAGTGATTATTACCTGTTTTCAAAAATGAAAAAAGATCTGCGGGGTAAAAAGTTTTGAAGGTAAAGGAGAGGCAGTTTCGGCGTATTTTGAAGATAAAGAGAAAATAATTTTTATATGAGGGTATAAACAAATTAATTGAAAGATCTGAAAAATGTATCCGTCTTGCAGGTGAATATACTGAAAAGGTAAAATAATTTGGTTCTTTTATTTCTACCCCCAATCCCCCATTCCGTGAACATAAAAACGCTCCTTCGTATATATCAGAGTGGCACATATACAATATGATAATTTAACTAGGTCGGTGGAACCGCAGGAAAGAGTAAGTGCCAAATTATTGCCAAATTTAAAAAAAATGTGAAAAAACGTTTGTGTAGTAAAGGATATTATACGATTAATGATTGATTATTCAGAAGACAGTACGTCTAGGGAATGATGTGATCGCCTCCAGGCTGTTTCAACCTATAGAATTATTATTAATCACAATTTAATTAAAAAAGAACAGATTAAGACAAAAAAAAATATTAGTCCCGCTGAGTTTCTTTCGCCAGTTCTTCTCAGATCAGTGGTTTCTTCCTTCCGAACTGGTAGTAGACTCATGACATTCAGTAAAAAATTATAATAATTTTATGCTTGATAAAATTTAGAATTTAAATTTGAATTGGAATTTGAGAGGACACTCACGGCAGTCGCGGTGGTGCGGCGGCGCGTCGTCCTCCTCCGCGAAGGCGGCGTGCACGCCGCGCCGCTCCGCCGCTGCTGATATTATATCGCAAGTAAGAAATGAACAATATGGACAAATGTACTATTACATTACTCAATCATTTCATTTAACAGACAAAGAAAAGTAAAATTAATTTAGAATTTATAAAAGAAATCGTAATATAGTATGTAGTAATCTTAAACTTAAGAAAAAGATTTATATAATGTGGATTTCTTAACATAATCATTTACTGTCTCGGTGGTGTCGTGGCTAGCATGTACAGTTGACCACCGGGAGGTCCTTGGTTCGAGTCCCGTGTCGGGCCAAGTTTAGTTATTGAGTATTTTTGTTTCGTAAATCTCAGTGACCCTGTGCTTCGAAAACCACGTAAAGCCGTCGGTTCTACGCTTTAGCTCTCACTGGTCGTGTCTCGTGTCGTCCCACCGGAGTATGAGAGTGATAGGAACAGAGAGTGCACTTGTGTCTGCGCGGACACGAGCTGCACTATTATATATCCTGCGGAGTTGGCTGGTCTCAATGAGACTCGGAGAATCGGGATCGGAATCGGAAATAGAATTGGGGAGACTTCATCATCAATTAATCACTCATAAATAATCAAATTCAGCACTACTTATAGCAGTGCAAAGAGTTCCACATTGTGACATATAATGCTCACGCGCAGTACAAAAAATATTTTACTTAAAGTTACTAAGTATGGTGTGAGTACGTACGGCGCGGCGCGTCGCGCGGCGGGCTGTGCCGGCGGAAGCTGATGCTGATGGGCGAGCTGCCGGCGCTGGCGCCCGCGCCCGCCCCCGCCCCCGCGCCCGCGCCGCCCGCGCCGCCCCCGCCCGCACCCGCGCCGCCACCCGCGCCGCCCCCGCCCGCGCTCGCCTGCGGAGCGACGGGCACAGTGAATCAGAAATCAACAAGTACAATATGGACAACCTTTAAGACAAATTCTCGCTTTTCAAAATGAATATAAATATAAACCCTTTATAACACAACATTTTGTTAATGGCACATAAATTAAAACAATGCAAAAAATAGAAGGTATTATTAAAGTCGCGAAGCAGAAAAAATTTTATTCAATGACCTCTTTGTCTACTAACAGTAGTCACAAACATTTTTGTATTAAGTGCGGTTTATATGAAATATTGGAAGGGGGAAAAAATAAATTTACTAACTTGTTAAATAAATTATTGTTATTGTATAAATTATTCATTTTAAGATAAGTACATAAACAATTAAAAATTTAAATTTTTACATTTTCAAATATCGCGCATCATTGGTCGAAAACGCTGAACACAGTGGACGCCATTATTACTATGTATGTCAGTACGTCAGTCGATTTTGCAAACAAATGCGCTGATAATTTGTATGAAAATATTAATATTAAAAAATGAGTTATTTTTCTACTTATCATTGGTGTGCTGTTCCTAAATGCAAGAATACTAGTATAAAAACACCGAACAAATTATTTATTTATGCTTACACGGCGGTATGACGTAATAAGGAAGTGTCTACTCTTTAGTGATGTTTAAAAACTAAAAACTTACATTTTCCGAATGCTTTTTGCCTAACTATCTTAATAATATATTTTTAGATTGTTTTTCATATGGAGTAAAATACCTTATTGCTAATTTAGCAGAAATGAAAAATGAACAAGATAACAACCAAAAACTATGCAAAGAAAATAAGCCTTACAGTCTCAGGTAATTACAATCTCTGAGTATGGCGGTCATTGCCTCTGTGCGAGCGAGACGCATTATATGTAGGTAAGAGAGACAGAGACACGTAATAAAGGTTAATGTTCGAATTTCTTTCTGCTCCGCGACCCAACCATAGTTGTTAGGTGTGGTGCTGAGGTCGGCCCTAGCTACTCAATTATTAATATGTTATTTATAACAAATGTGATTAATATTCTATCTGATTAATATTTCTTAATGTTCCAAGTCTATTTCAATTCGCTTTCCTCTTTCAGCTAGTGGTAACAGTACTCTGCAGGTAACATTTTATAACCAATTTGGATGAAACTTGTTTATAGATTTTACGACATTATACATTTTTTGCTATCAGAGATTTTGACTCGAGGAGAAGTATTTCGAGTCGAGCCTTATGATTTGAATGGTCTTTTCATATTATTTTTTTTTAATAGGACCGAATTTCTCCCTGTGTTCTGAGGGAGACCTTATTTACATTTTTTATGACTACTTCAATTTAGTTATGAACCTGATGAGATTCATTTTTGTTTACAATATTTTCTGTTACAAGTGTTCAACTTATACTTTTACATTTTAAGCACTACATGGTGTTACATTAGGTAATATTTTCTATATACTTTACAATTTGATATTCTACTATTATATACATGATCTATTTATCTACTAAACTAGGGACACATTCTTATTCTATATAGAGGTGAGTTTACAATTATATTACTTAATTACTTTAAACAGTGACGTTACTTATAATATAGGTATTTATTTTGCAATTTTGGTCTCTTTATATTAAACGGTAATAACTTTATTTGGCCTGATTAGAATGTGCGTGGTGGAGAGGTGTGGTACTCACGTGGTAGCGCTCGGGGTCGGGCGGGCGCGGCGGCGTGCTGCCGCCGGCGCTGGGCGGCCGCGGCGGCGTCAGCGACGCGGCCGGCGACGCCGAGCCCGCCTCGCCCGCCTCCGCGCCGCCGCTGCAACAACACAACACATCGTGTGTTATACTACGAGGTCACGACACGGTCTTTTACAGAGGTCGACGGTGTCCAACCTTCTAGTTTTTAATGAATATACATCTTCAAAAATGGACTCAGGGCTACAGGTCGATTGTATTTTTACTGATTTCAGCAAAGTTTTTGATCGTATAGATCACCAGCTGCTTCTCGAGAAACTGTATAAAGCCGGTATACATGGTAATTTATTTAGATAGTTTACTTCTTATATCAGTAATAGATCCCAGGCGGTTGCAATAAATAGTTTTACGTCTGCGTGGATATCGATTCCTTCTGGCGTGCCTCAAGGCTCTTTGCTAGGGCTTTTGCTCTTCGTCATATTTATTAACGACATTGCATTATGTTTCAAATTTGCCAGAGATTTGTTATACGCGGACGACACTAAGATTTTTATGGCCACTAACAATATCAGTGACTGTGATTGCCTCCAATCCGAACTTTAATCATTTTGTGCAATATTATACTCAAAACAAGCTTGAATTGAATGTTTCCAAGAGTTTTGCTATGACTTTTTCTCGGAAAAATAACCCTATAAATTATCGGTATAAAATCAACAATAAGTCGCTTAACAAAGTTACATCTATGAAAGACTTGGGGCTCATTCAAGATTCTAAACTCTTATTTAATAAGCACATTGATTACGCAGTGAAAAAGGCCTCCAAGGTTTCATTATAAGGTTTACACATAAATTTAAATCTATTAAATCGATTGAAGTACTTTATTGTGTTTACGTGCGCAATATCCTTGAGTATAGTCTGGAATCCACAATATAACGTGTATATTTCCCGTATTGAGTCAATACAATAAATTGGATTACGGTTATGAGGCGAGATACAGTAGATACCTTTGCTTACCTTTGGAAAAAAGACGGAAACTTTTTGATATTACGTATCTACAAAAAATGGTCAATCAAAATCAAATTGATTGCCCTGCTTTGCTGGAAAAAGTTAGCATCTGGGTTCCACGCAGATTACCAGCTAGACGTACCCAACCGCTAGCAATTCCTAAAGTCAATACTAATTATCGTCGCAATTCATTCATTATTTGAGCGAGTGACTTTTTTAACAAATTGTCAATAAATAATAGCGAATTAGAATTGTTCCGTACTAAGCTTCAGAATGTCAATAAATTATTGTTTGCTTTGGAGTTCTTTGGCCCCCGCGTCGTCGGGGGTGTAATAAATTCATCTTCAGGGATTTTTGTATTTTTGTTTTATTGATTTTTTGTTTTGTTGATTTATTGTCATTATTTGATGGTCTCTTCATTTAAATAACCATATGTGAACCTGTAAATGGCTTAGTCAAAGTTTTTCAATTAATTAAGTACTCATATAATGTCTTATGTGCTGTTGGTGTTCCAAATATAACAAAATAAATAAGGGCGTGACGCTACGGTACGGAGCACTTACCTGTCGTCGGAGTCGATGGGCTCGGCCTCGGTGGGCAGCTCGCGCGAGGCCTGCGCGCGCAGGTAGCGCTCGCGCTCGCGCTGCAGGCGCTCGCGCGCGGCGCGGCGCGCGCGCTCGCGGGCGGCGGCGCGCTCGGCCTCGTGCGCGCGCTGCTGCTCGCGCCGCAGCGACGCGTCCACCAGCAGGCGCGGCGCGTACTGCGCCTCGCGCGCCGCCGCCGCGCGCGCGAAGGCCGCCGCCGCCGCCGCGTCGTCGTCGCCGCGCGCGAAGATGCTGCGGCGCAGCGCCGCCAGCTCGGCCTGCTCGCGCGCGCGCTCGCCGGCGTCGGCCTCGGCCTCGCGCACGCGCGCGCCGAGGCGCCGCTGCAGCTCCTTGCCGCGGTAGTACTTGTGGTCGTCGCGCTCGTCCTCGTAGTCCTCGAGGAACTGCTTGAGGCGCTTGGCCTCGCGCTCGCGCTCCTCCTCGCGGCAGCGCTCGCGCTCGCGCGACCGCTCGTACTCCTTCGCCTTGCGGCGCTCGCGGCTCTCCCAGTTGCGCAACCTGGCGGCACGACGATCATAGTCAAGTACAATGATTATACCACTACTTATATTATGATCACTAAACATTTTCAGTAAAACATAGAGTTAAAAGTTTAACGAAATTAATTATAATTTTGTTTACTTTTAAGATACATCAACTTTAACAACGATCTTTAACTATATTTAATTTATCAAGCATTAGTAGTAGGTCGCGTCCCCTACAATATTTTTTTATTAATAATTTTAAATAATACAATGAAAAAATTAAATTTCTAAAATAAGTAGTACGAAAACGACAAAAAACTACCTACAATAAAAACCTATATGCGAAACAAAAGCTGTTACACCATATATGATAATGTGTATACTGTCTGAATGCATAATAATTAAGTAGAGTCCGGCGCTGACCTCTCCTGGTAGGCGGCCTCCTTCTCGCGCGCCTTCTTCTCCAGGCGCTTCTTGTCGCGCGCCTCCTCCTCCATCTCCTTGTCGCGGCGCGCGTCGCCGTCGCCGCGCGCGCGCGAGCGCTCCCGCTCCCGCTCCCGCACGCGCGAGCCCGAGCGCGACCGCTCCCGCTCCCGCTCGCGCTCCCGCTCGCGCTCGCGCTCCCTGCCACACCACCGAAACATCATTAGTTCAATAGTTGCGCCGAGAAACATTAGTTACAACGCTACATGTTATTTGATTTTTTCAAGTACAAAAAAAAGTTATAGTACAAAAAATTTTTTTACATTAAAATTCAAAATATTTCAAATGAAGTAATATAAGGTAATAGATAGATAAATTAATACACTTGAAAAAAAAAATAACTTCAATCTGCACAACAGTAAGAAAGCCAGGCACCGTACGCAGCCGCCGCCGCCGCCACCTCGCGCCGCGTGCGGATGTAGGGGTGCAGCACTAACACACTTATTTTACTCATTTTTCAATTTTATACACACGAGAAAATTTCCCTTTAATTTTTCACACACGTGATTAGGTGATCCAAACTCGTACACTCGTACTGTATTAAGTACAGTTATCAACATAAGGCGGCCGCCGAGACCGCGCTCTGATTGCCTTTATCGATAGAATTACTCAACTCACGCGACGCGATAACAGACTCCTAAAACTGCACAGTAAAAAATACTAAAGGAACACTTGCTGTTAAATGTTTCATTTTAGCTAAGCTAGTTAAGTTATATACACTTGCATTTAGGATATCAAAAAGAGATGAAACAAAAAAGATGGCAGGCCAGAGGGCGCGCTCGCTCAGGCGCCCCAGTGAAGCGGGTTCAAACCATGGCAGGGCATCAAAAGAGCTTAGAGATTATTATTAATATTTAATTATTAGAAAATATTTTTTAACAAAGTAATAAAAATATGGTAAATAACTATATTTTTTCCACTTTGATATCAAGAATATGTAAAATAAAATGTTCTTTGCAATATTGGTCCGAACTATATTTTAAAATAATGTGTGCTCACCTCTCCCTCTCCCGCTCGCGCTCGCGCTCGCGCGCCTCGCGCTCTCTCTCTCGCTCGCGCAGCTCCCTGCGGACACGCGAGTGTGAGCGCGCGGTGTGTAAGCAGTGTGTAAGCTCATACTTCTAAAAACTGAATCTCAACACTAGACATTATAAAGACTACGTTAAAACAAATAGATCGGTGTTCAAACTTACGTCGCTCGCCGTCCCCCGACAACGCGTCACGCAGAAAAAAGTAGGAGCTTTGCTATTGTTAGCGATTCCTATGAAGTTCGTCAGTATTTTACTTCTACAGCTATTTTAGACATCTACTTTAGTAGGTATAATGTGTATCGATTGTACAATATCTATAATTGACTCAAATTATATTATTTAAATGAATAAATAAAATTTTAAATTTGATATCTTAATATTGACATGATTCTAAATCTTAGCCGATAAAAGCTCACCTCTCCCTCTCGCGCTCCCTCTCCCTTTCCCGCTCGCGCTCTCGCTCCCTCTCCCTCTCCCGCTCGCGCTCTTCTCGCTCCCGCTCCCGTTCTTTCTCCCGCTCCTCACGTCGATCCTTGCTCCTGCGGAAAAGCAAAGAAATTTTACTGTCCATAAACCGTCGTAATAAACACGTTAAAACTGTCAAATATATCGTCGGTAGTATAACGCACCTGGAATGACTTCTCCGCCGCCTCTCTTTGTCTCTGTCCCGCTCGCGATCTCGGTCTCGGTCACGCTCGCGTTCTCTGTCTCGCTCCCTATCCCGCTCCCTCTCCTTGTCCTTGTCCTTCTCTTTCTCTTTTTCTTTCTCTTTCTCTTTCTCCCGCTCGGGCTTCTCGTCACGTTTGCGACGGACCACCACATCGGCCTCCTCCTGCACAATGCAGCACGTGTTCATACGTGACCTCTCACCTTCTACTAGCCCTGCTTTATTACTTCATTACTATTCGCCACTACACTCTCGCTCGAGATTTAACTAAATTATATCCTACATCTAAATCAAATAAAATAAATGAAGAGAATGGGTAAGAATCCGGAAAATGAATAAAAAAAATGAACAGATTGCGAACAAGAGCGTACCAGGAATGTAAGAACATATATATCAAGTCACGAGCACAGCTATAGGAGAAACGTGATCGTGAGGACTATTGTCCGCATTTAATACACACGTCGACAGTGTAGTAGCAACGTCGAGTCGACACTATTTAAAAAAAATACCGCATCCCGGCCGCGGCACTCGTGCGCGCTCGCCGCGCGTCGGCGGCGTTCGATTCCGGCGCCGACAGGGACGGCGCGAGCGCGCGCGCGGGGGTGCGAGCGAGAGGCACGAGTGCGGCGCCGGGGCGGGAGGAACCAAAGTGTCATACGCTGTGTGCGGCGGCGGCGGCTGGAGCGGCGCTGCGGCGCCCGCCGCCCGCTGGGCTGCGGCCGGGTTCGAAATATGACGCTTCTAATGCGCGCTCCATGTGACGTGTCGTAACGTTTTATCCAACATTTGAAAGACATCTGACGCGATTTGAACTACATGTATAAATTTAAGTTGAAATTTTATTTTTCATATTTCATCTTAAAATATTTGAGATGTAGAGGTAGTTTGTACGGTACTGAACATACCTTTCTCAATGAATTAGTTTCAAAACTTCACCAATTTACCAAACCCGAGTGCGTGCTCGTCCGGAGCGCGCCGGCGCGGAGGCTCGGCCGGGCGTCGCCAGCTCACTACTCACCACGTGAGCTCGCGACGGGCGGCAGCGCCGGTCGAAATGCATACAAATATCAATGAAAAAATATGAAATTTCTAAAGCAAATATTTCTAAAGAAAATATTTCCACAGAAAACTAAAAAAAAACGTTTGTATATAAATGACGCGATATTATATTCGCTAATAGAGAAACGATTATCATGATAATTATTACCTCCAAATTTGAAAATAACTGGGTATAAAGTATCACAGTGAGATGAATTTCGACCAGTCGCATACCAATTAAACAAATGAATATATAATATAGAATATATATAAAAATCTAAATTATAATGGTGTTCCTAATGAGTGTGTCATCGTTGGATTTGAATGAAATCGATATAGCCCGATGTGGAGGAGACCACGAGGGGCGGAATGCTTCAGTTACAGACGCCGTGAGACGTGCAAGTGGGTCGCTGGGTCTATTTACGAGGGGGCGTTTTTATGTACACGGAATGGGAGGTAAAAATCCAAATTTATTTTATCTTTTCAATAAATTCACCTGCTACCCCGATACATGTTCGGATCTCTCAATCAACTTATGTACTTATTATACCCTCAAAAAAAAAGATTTGTTTTTGTCTAAGAAATACGCTACGAAATACGAAACTGCATCCTACACTTCTTCATCACTGAAAACTTTTTCCCACGAATTCTTTTTTCAAGTTTGGAAACAGGCAATAATTCGTCATTGGGAGCCAGGTCAGGAATGTAGGGTGGGTGTGACAAAATTTCGAATGCCATCTTCTGCAGAACAGCCATCCAACACGGGTCTTGCGAACAGGACTCCTTTGGTCAATTTTCACCTTCTTTTTTTCTTGATGGCTTCTTTTCATTTTTCTAGGATTGAAGCGTAGTAATCTCCGGTTATAGAGACACCTTTATATTTATATTCTATCAACAGGATTCCTTCTTGGGTAGTGGTGTCAGGTGTGCCTTTCTTGTGCCACTGCATAGAGTCCTGTTTAGACTCAGGTTCATAATGATGGACCCAAGTTTCATCACCAGTAACAATTTGAGCCATCATTTCCATCTTTGTCTTCCCTACAGAGGTCCAAAAACGCACGAGAAAACTCCACGCGCTGTTTTATTCAGGCGGTATGAGCATTCTCGGCACCAATTTTGGGCTGAATAATTTCAGAAGTGGTTACCTCGTTTAGACTTCTTGACCGTGGGTCATCTTCAAATGACTCCTTGTTTAAAGAGGGTATGCGACTTGTAAACCATAACTTTACTTGTAAGCGGATGACATTTCTTTCAATATGGTCTGAATCGATTTTCCTTGCTTGGTAAGGAACTTTATAACAGCGCTGAACTCGATTGTCTTCATATTTCACTATTTCTTTCAGATTGACTTGCTTGGTCGGCGATAGCTTCACGACTAATATTTTTATTACAATAAAACCCGGTATTTATACTAATAATGAGTTGCTTAATCAGTCCCTAATTCAGCGACATCCTCACTAATCACCTACCCATTCCGCGAAATCACACCCTCGTGTTTAGTAATAAATGCAGTAAGTGAAACATTCGGTGGTAAAGCGGTTAGTTATAACTTATAAATCAAGAGTTATGGTCTTAAATATCATAAAATAAGAATATTATAAATAAAAAAAAAAGTTTTGCAAACAGTTCAATGTAAAAATAATAACCTCCGCCGCCTCTGTGGTGGAAACGCCTCATAGTCGCACTTTTATTTAAATATTAAACCAATAAGTTTTCGGACTCGACACGTGTCAAGGCAGTGAGCAGTGCGACGAGGAGGCGCGGCGGCGGGGTGCACTCACCCGGCTCGCCCGCGCCCGCCGGCCGCACCTACCGCAAAGCCACGTTAGCGCGCACGCCCCCCGCGCCGCCGCCCCGCGCCCGCCCACTCTCATACCTTCCTCTCACTCTATAGCCTAGTTCTATAATAATAAACAAACAATACCACAATTTCCTCTAGTAGTTTCGACAAAATAATATAACATTCTAACGGTTCATATTTTAAAACATTGTGTTTATCCAGCCAATGTATAACAAAATATTCCATACAAATAATATTATAAACATTCCTAACCTTTTAATTTTAACCTAGGAATGAAATTAATAAACTAGTCATCTAGAAAACTCTCAATACATATTCATACGAAACTCAATAGACGTATCATTCACAGCGGGCGGGGGTCGTGCGTCGCCGATGAGCGGAGAGGGGGAGGGGGAGGGGGAGGTAGTCCTTCTCTCCGGGCTTTACCTTCATGCTCTCGCGGAACTTGCCGATCTCGCGGTGTATGACGTCACGCTTCTCCTCGGAGATGTCAGCCTCCTCCAGCACGCGCGCCGTCTTCGAGATCGCTTCCTCTGCGCCAAGGAAAAGTTACAAATGAGCCTACAGAGGTGTTACCTCGATATTTCAATACACAACTTCTACTGCACATCTCTTCAGACAGACAAACTATGTAATGCTGAGGTCCTGAGTTCGAGTCCTGGATCGCACATTTAGCTAGCGAGTTTTTTGGTCAATCACGTTATAGTAGCAACCTGCAATCCAGGCGTTGGCGGTATCACACCCCCGTGATTCGGACAGCACGTAAAACTATCGCTCTCCTGTGCATCAACTGTCATCGGTCGTGTCGAAGTATCAATCCTTAATTGATAAAAATTAAATAACGATAAAAAGAAACTATTTTGATAACCTTTTAAAAGATGGTGTTAATTTGGTAAACGTTCGTTAGGTGAGCTAGTGTTAGTGTACCTTTCTGCAGTATCTCGTAGTTGTTGATGTCGTCCTGGTAGTCGCGGTACAGCTGCTGCAGGCGGCGCTCGGCCGCGTCGTCCAGCGCGCGCTGCGCCGCGTCCAGCCACGCCTCGCCCTCCGCCGCCGCGCCCCCCGCCCCCGCCCCCGCGCCCTCCGCGCCCGCCGCGCCCTCCGCCATGCGCGAGCGCTGCTCCGCTGCAACGCACGCAATACGCGCCTCATACAATGAAACTAGACAGCGCTCATTTGGCTACTTTTAGTTTAGTGTACGAGTATGTATTGCAAACCCATCACCCGATTGCTAATATTTCAATAACAAGTAAAATTACGTAAATTTGATTAACAGGTGTATAATTTTTTTCTACTATTAAAATATTTATATAACAATAATACACCTTGTATTATTTAATTATAAAAATTTGGCATTTATTTTTCATTTTTTTTAGTTTAAAAAAAAAGTTAATAGGAAATCGATAAATATTACCATCATTTATTTACATTTTTTGTACAAATGTTTCTTTATTCGAGTTAATACCTCTTGGTATAAAGATAAACTTATACTGCATAATAATATGTCTAAAGATTACGAACCGCTGCATGCTGCTTACAATTTAACAGTATTCAGTTTCATTATTATTTTATGTATTATTTTATAAATATTTAGGTAATTATTTTTCAGTAGGTTATAATATATCAAAGTGAAACCGTCAATATTTTTTACCTAATAGTTATCTAAAAGTTATAGTTGCTCATGGCACTTGTGCATTGTTCATGTTCTAACCTAACATAATCAAACTTGTAAGAAAGAAAGGATTTTTAGCTTTGAGCTATTTTCAACACGAATTTTATTTACTAGCACCAAAACACTGTTTGTGTACATTCGACAAAAAACGAAGGGTTGGCTTTAGAAGTCGGCCACACGATTTTGGTGTTTTGGGGGGGTTGGGGGGTCTAGGGGGGGGGTGTTAGCTACCCGATGGTACCACTCCCGCGGCGCGGAGATCCTTATTTTTTTTTATGAATTTTTTAATTTCGTGTTTTTGTATGCATATAACGGAACGTTTTTCCAAGTAAAAATGGTTTGGTAAGTAAAATGGAACGTAATTATAAGTGAAAAACATTATAAATTTGAAAATAAATAACACACAAAATAAATTTCTACTCAATACAAATAAAATTCAAATTAGAATTAGTTAGTCGAGTACCATAAGCATTACTAGGCCAGATTGGTTAGGTTAGGTTAGAACATGACCACAAAAATAACCGACTTTAATATTTTTAATTCTAATTTGAATTTTATTTGTATTGAGTAGAAATTTATTTTGTGTGTTATTTATTTTCAAATTTATAATAATGTTTTTCACTTTTAATTACGTTCCATTTTACTTACCAAACCATTTTTACTTGGAAAAACGTTCCGTTATATGCATACAAAAACACGAAATTAAAAAATTCATAAAAAAAAAAATAAGGATCTCCGCGCGGCGGGACTGGTACCATCGGGTAGCTAACAACCTCCCCTTCCCCTCCCCACCCCCCCCAAAACACCAAAATCGTGTGGCCAACTTCTAAAGCAACCCCAAAACGAATTAAGAAACAAATACAGCAATACGTTCAACCAAATTGGTGATTCGCGAAATTTTAACCATATATTTAATTCATTTACAATGATTTTACATGTCTGCCATATGTCACCATGGTGCATTAAAGTGCTACTTTTGTTTAAGTCGAGTTTGTGCCAAACCTCCAATGAGAAGGAAGAGTCCTTGGACTCTGACTTTAAATCAAATTGGTTCATATAATGTATTTCACAAATAACTCTTGAAAACAACTTACTTTTATATGAATCAACGAGGGCTTGCATCTTTCCATCAGTACGGGCTAATAACTTTTTATCTGCTAATGGGCGTTCATGTAAAAGCCTGACACAACGCAATGCTGCCTCGGGACCCGCAAATTCACAAAAGCCAAATGTACTGACTCGCTTCCAACTGACTACAGGCCCACAGGCACCAAGTATTGCACGTATCATAGCATCTGGAGCACGGCTTGATATATTTCCTGTAAAAATATTATTTATATTAATGAATATACTAGTATATCATAATGGAATGTCACACCACAACTGATCCTTAACTTTAAATACTCATAATTATTTACCTATAAAAACAGTAACTGGAGTTCCATCTGTATCTTTGGCTCCATTAGCAGGTCGTGATTGTGTCCTCTGTATCATCTTGCCTCCGGGTGTAGGTGGTGCAGGAGCAGGCAGGAGTGCAGAACGTCCTGTGGCTACAGTACTACCCCCATATGCACCTACCATTACCTGCATGAAACATTATAATGATATAGCACAACTAATTTAAATTATATGCTTCATCACATTATTTTTTAATGAATATAGTATATAGGTAATATCTTTATCTTAATAGTTGATATTTTACTGCAAATTAATAAAAAACAAGAAACTTAATCAATAAGAAACAATTTATCTAATTCATTATTTATGTTTTGTTGAATTGGCTAAAAATAGAAATAAAAATCTGAAGTTGTGCTGTATTTCAAAATGCTGTGATGTTATTACTTAAGCATTTTTTACGAACATTCATCACGGCTGTAAGCCACAATATATTTTAGTAAGAACTAAGAGGTTAAATGTAAAATATTGTTTAAAATATTGTTTTGCATGGTGTGCAGCTGTGACACATACATGTGTAGCCATAGGCATCGTGACGACTCCCGGTGGTATCCCGTAAGGCACGAGAGGCGGTCGAGGTGGAAAAGACATCGCACCTCGCACCAGAGTCCCGAATGATCACAAATTCATCAACTCTTCACAACTGAGGACGTTACACATATACAATAATATGACAGTTTTTAACTTCATATAGACTGACAATAATACTTGCACTTGATAACACTTTATATTTGTAATACTTATCTAATAACTAAATAACTAAGATATTACAAAAACTAACGCTTCACTACCACCGACATCGACATTAGATATCAAATCGGCCATATTTTTCATAACACAGATTATATATTCAACAGTGCAAGCTTTTTCACAGACTAAACAGTACAGATAATATTCGGCACTTTACAGAATATACAACTAAGCTAAGTTATTTGACTGGCTTTTAAAATAAATTGTGTTTTTTGACATTACAAAAAGGATTTATCTTTAATACATAATATACGTATCATTTCAAAAATTACTTTTAAAGAGGCAGAAATTAAATATGCAACCGAAACACTATTTCACATATTATATTTACAAATAGTGTTTAATGTCATGTTGCACAAATGCAAAGAAGTAAACTGATATTATAACTAGATTACACATGAAGCGTCTTTGGAAACCATCTAAGTTATTCATCTATTTAAATAAAAATATTCTTATATTTATTCTGTTATTATTATACTATATATTTTATTCTCTATTATATAAACTACCTTAGTCAGATGGTTTCTGATCATAAATTCTTTAAATAATAGATCATGAGCACTAACAAAAACTTTATGATACGCTACTCCATTCATAACGTAGACTTAAAAGAATTGACTTTGTTATATAGTTTGCATGCCCGAATGAAATTGATCACTCTCTAGAAAGAGAGAAAGCGATCACTGTCTTGCATCATCCACTACTGCAAGGCTGTGACGTGGACCAATCAAAATTCTAGAAAAAGACAACAACTGACAGCACGCTCGTTTCATCTCTCTCCCACTTTTTTTAATTCTTTCTTTGTTTCAAACACAGGTCATGTAATACTATACTTTCCTGATGAGACCACATGGCACAGCAAGCTTGTGTCGATGTTGCGATTTCTACAGTAGAGGATCACGATACTTTTCCTATTTGAAGAAAGGGAAAGCCAAGGCAAGAAAAACAAATTTAAAGATGAAAAAAATGTATTTTAATTGTATAATATATTGTCATAATTTTATCCTATTCATTATAATTATAAAACGTCACAACTATGATGTCACTCACTGCACCACGAGTATTGAGGTGTAATTCATTCAAAATAACTCTCAAAACTGACGCGTCGCGGGCGCAAGTGAAACAAGAAAATAGGTAAAAATAGAGATACTTGTTTAAAAACAAGCAAACACTAAAAAACTTACATTTCGATGTCAAATGCGTTTTTTGACATAACATTAAGGTGTAAGCCCTTTTTACACGTTTTGGGTACAAGATATGTCGCAAGGCTACGTTATATCACAGCGGCGTACTTTGTACGTAGTACTTAATCTATAAATATACACATTTGACTTATATTGATAATCTTCATAAGTCATTACATTCATCTTAAATAAATAATCATTTACACATAATATATATTATTTTATGTAGGTACATGTCAAATTATACTATCTACATAATTTAAAAAAATATTTACAGGTGCCGAGGGCAAATTGAGAGAAATTACTTCAATCAGGAACATTGTGCAGAATTGAGTTCTTTCATTGTTATTGCTGTCGATGGTGTGTGGCGTTCACGCTGTAATAAAATTATATTTTATAACTCTATTATTATTCAAAACCAATTGTTAATTGATAAATTAGTTCAATAAAGGCAGCTTATGATTGGTTTCGCTTTGTATTAAGACAAAACTATTGAAAAATGCGAATTAAACGAAAGGTGTGTGTACTGTCTGTGTTCTTGCTTTATTTCGCACGCGTGGCGCGGGAGGACCGCAGCCGTACTTGCTCAGGGGTCAGCGCTCCTTCTTCCCCTCGGGCTCGCCGGGCGCGCCGGGGGCGCCGGGCTCGCCGGGCGCGTCGAGCTGCGCGGCGCGGCGCGCGCCCAGCAGGCGCGCGGCCAGGTAGCCTAGCGCGGAGCCGGCCAGCGCGGCGGCGGCGCCCGCCTTGGCGCCCAGCACGAGGCCCAGCGGGCCGCCCGCCAGCGCGCCCGCCGCCGCGCCGCCCGCGCCGTACAGCCCCACGCGCAGGCGCTCGGCGGCGCGCAGGCTGCGGCGCGCGCCGGCAACGTCCTCCGCCGCCGCCTCCGTGCTGGCCGACACCGCGCTCACCTGCCAAGGGTTCAATGTACATACATACTATATAGCTATAAATACGTAAGAAGCTTTCGTTAACTAGGTAATTATACTATTTCAAAATGGGCTTTTTCAAGGGATCATAAATTAATGTGTCGGGAACACTCATTGTAACGCTCGGATTCACTAAGTGCGGCATAAACTCGCGCCGCAGTATCGTTACGAAGATTTTAAATGGTCTTGCGTAAAATTAACGGCGCCGACTTCACAGCGACGCAGTCTAAACTTAGTAACACCTTAAACCTCATTAGAGGCGTGATTTATTCCTATAATGTACTACGTGAAGTGTGTCGTATAAAATGGAGATGAAACAGGTGTTTAAAAACTACGAATGTTATCATTTGAGAGACAAATTATACGTCATCTTTTTATGAAAACAATAACGAATCGGATGCTTTTTTTATTTTTTACAATAAATAGAAGAGGAAATGAGTTTCGTCAGTTGCTAAGTGCTGCGGTACGTACGTGCTGCGCGTGCGCCATCGCGGCGGCCTGCACGGCCTGCCAGGCCGCGTGCAGCGCGCGCAGCTCGGCCTGCAGCGCGCGCCAGCCGCGCAGCGCCGCCTCGCGCTCGCGCAGCGCCAGCTCCTGCTCGTCCACCTGCAGCTGCACCTGGTCGTCGCCGAGCGCCAGCACGCCCACGGACTCCGTGGACCGCACGCTGCCCGCCGCCGCCTCGTCGGCCGCCGCCGCGCGCCGCATGCTCACCGGCGACGTATCTAATGGATGATGGACACTGTACACACTTTGCAACTTTAATTGAGTCACTCATTGCCAGACCAAGGAATAATATATTATATACTAATAATAAAGGGAAACCAGATGTCATGGAACATAACTTAAATTCGTAAAAGAAAAATAATGAAATGAAATTGTATGAATGAATGACATTGAAAAGAAACGTCTGCAAAGCGGCAAGGGCCTTAAAATGAATGTTATAATAATTCTTGCCTTAACCTTTTGGCCACCCTCGAGTTTTTTTTTATTGATAAGTGTTATCATTTTAATTTTTACATTCTCAAACGCACCTCGTTGGTCGAACTCAGTAGACGCCATTATCACTCTGTGGTCAGTACGTCAGTTGGTTTTTTAAACTAATGCGCTGATCATGGAGATTAGAAACCAGGAGAACCAAGGCCCTAGAATGTAGTGTCTCAGAAATATTGTCAAACCAAGGAGGCGCTGCGATCGCTATGTTGTCTCAATGCCTAACTTCACGTTGTCACAATAGTGACAGTACTCATAAATAGCTAACTTGACAGATACTACTTATTGACGGCAGCGCGCTATAAACTCTACAAATTTTCAGAGACAGACGGGTAATGCTTTAGTATGAAGCGTTGGTTCTCCTGTATCTAACCTCCATGGCGCTGATAATTTATATGAAATTGATAATTGTTTATCATTTAAAAATGAGTTCTACTTAGCGTTGGTGTGCTGTTCCTGAATGTAAGAATGCTAGTGTAAAAACACCGAAAAAATTATAGATTTTGATTTTGCTTACACTGCCGTATGACGTAATAACGGGGCGTCTCCTATTTCGTGGTGGTTTAAAAACAGATTAAAAAACTGAAAACTTTAAATTTAATTTTATAATTTATTTTGTTATTTTATAAACTAAAACCAACATTTCCCGAATGCTTGTTGCCTAAGTTATCTTAATAATAATATATTTTTAAATTGGTTTTCATATGGAGTAAAATACCCTATTGAATTTACCAATGAAATCACTGATTATAAATGAAGCTACCGTTTCGTATTTTGTCGCGGATTTATTTTGGCAAGTTTATCTCGCCCCATGATTGCTGTAAAGCATTCGAAACGTCGGGAACTAAAACTCAAAATAAAACCTCGACAAACTCTGAAAAGGTAGTTTCATTTATAATGTCGAATATACGTGTAAACCTAAGAAAGTATTATGATATCACTGATATTTTAAATTTAAGATTGTGCGAGAGTTACTTTTTATAAATTGCACCACAGGCACATCACAATGTCATGAACATTTACCTAACATACAAGCACATATTTATTTTTATATTAAACAGTGTAGTAGTTCCTCAATTATATTCAAGTACACACATGCAATTAAGCAATATAAAATGGTGATTTAGAGATAGTGTAATTAATTATTATTTGTTATATTATATTATAATGTGTTGTGAATTGTGATTTTCCCATTTTAATTGGTTAGATTATTTTCCCTGATATTTCTAGTATCATTAGGAAAACTTACGACTTAATATGCAAAAAATAAATCAATTTAGTTAAATAAGCATGAAATAAGAATCGAGTCCTAGCAACACTGCTCACCCCCGCGCTGCACCCGCGCCTGTGACTCCCTGACCAGCGCTATACAACTGCGCTCTATTACACCTACAACCACCACATAGGTACATTTTATTTTAACATTTTCTTCTTATTGAGAAGTTATGTAAAAACTGTTAATATTCTTTACATAAAAATTATACAATATGTATATTTGTATATTGTTTGAAAAGTATGGTCATATTGTTTGTATTATTTCTATTTAAATCTTAATAAAAAACATTTTTTTTTTACAAAAAGGGCTGAAGCTTTGAATATGATTAAAGCAAATTATCCAAAGCTCTTATTGTATTTCACAGCTATATAGCTGGATTGATATAACACGAGGTGATAAGTATATGTGTGATGATCAAATAAAAATCGAACCAAAAAAGTATTCTAAAAGATTCTTTAACTAAGTAGAACTTACATTAATTCTAGTTAGAACACAAGATTTATTACCAAGGTAATCCATGATAGCGCGTAGAGTAAGGTCCCGAGACCGTTGGGTTAGTCGGTCAAAGCTAGCCACATCTTGCGACCGCACCTGCCGTCTCAATGCCTCGAGCTCACCCAGCAGTGCACGCAACTGCGACGCGACACGCTGTGCGTGTGCTTGCTCTGTGCGCATACGAGCATATTGTCCAGTTTCCTCATACTACAATATGTAGAATAGTACAGTCATTTAACATAAAAATATTATATATAGAGTTTCAAAAGATATATAAAGTGTTCATCTGCACTTGCGTCTGAGTTTTCAGCAAAAGCTAAAACTATTTATTATTATGTTATTCTTTTATACCATCTTTAAGTATATTTGTATGCATGACATTCAATGCTATTAGAGAATCCAGTGCTTCTAATAAAACCACTTAAATAGCCTAAATTATTGCTTGTAGACACATAAAAAATGTGTACAATATATTAAAGTTGATTTTTGAAAATATATAAACTTAAAGAGCTGCATATGACATTAATATTACATATTTAATTTTGACATTAATATTTAAAAAAATTATGTTTGCAATTGTTTATGGCAGAAACCCCTTTGAGGTTGTTCATTATGATTCATTAGTAATTAGTAAAGTAAAATAAAAGTGAAACATCTGTTTATTACTGACTAGCGGTGCCCGCGGCTTCGCTCGCGCTAAGAGTGAATAAAATAAACATTTTTGCTTATATACTGTTACTTATAATGTACCAAGGACTGATTCCCCATTTAAAGTTCTGGCCCTCTTTTCTGAAAACTACTGTGTAGCATCCTGCCGTGCCGCCACTGCTGCGCTTTCTAAAACTTATTTCCTATTTTTAACCAATTTTGCTACTATGTGTATCATAATTTCTTTGTGTGTTTTTCGTTAATGATAAACTGATGTACGTGGTTCATTGTTATGGACTTATGGTAAAAATTACTGTTAAATATTTCTCCTACGCAAATTGTGCCACCCTCGTTAACCCCCATAGGGGTTGATTTTCAAAAAACGCTTAGATATGTATCTCATAATTTGTATTGCAGAGCATTATTTCAGTGTCACGCAAAATATTTCAATAGAATTAAATTTCCCATACAAACTTAGCCACCCCCTTTAACCCCCAATGGAGGTGAATTTCGAAAAACCCTGAAATACGTGTTTCATCATTTGTACTAAAAAGCATTAATTCAAAGTTTCATGCAAAAATGTGCAATAAAAATATTTTTCTCATACAAACTTTGCCACCCCTTTTAACACTTTTAGGGGTTGAATTTCCAAAAAATAATACGCCTATTTCCTTCTCATGAATGCAAACTATCTACATACCAAATTTCAGCAAAATCGGTTGGGTGGTTTAGGCGTGAAAAGGTAACAGACAGACAGACAGACAGACAGAAAGACAGAGTTACTTTCGCATTTATAATATTATATTAGTATGGATTTATGAATCAAGTTGTCGATATTTATTATAACAATAACATATATTTATTATAACAATCACAGTCTTAGAATTAAAAAAAATTCCGAACCTTGCTAGAAATACGTTATTTATAGATCTTTATGACGTCAAGGACTAAAACTATTGCGCGCTTGTGTCTTACTCCGTTAGATTTTTTTGCTGATACCATTAATCTTGTAACTATTTTGACACTATAAATAAATGGAACGTTTGTTATGTACCTTTATTATGTTTGTTTTGTGTTGACGAAGTAGATCCAAATGGTGCGGTATAGCCACTTCATTGAACTTCGACAGTGACAGTTCGACACGTTTTAAGGGTAATTTATTTTCATCATCCATCATTAATACACAACTTATATTATGATTCTAAAGATTACGAAATACAACTAAAACTGTGCATTGTACCCTATTGTTTTGATTTTTGACAATTATACTGATATGTCATATGGCAAAGCTGACAAATAATGACTTTGACAAATGACAGCATCTTATTCAAGTCTGACTGCAAAATGCATTCTGCCTCAGAATAATAACTAAAGTGTTCTGAGCATTCTGCTCTCATAAATAGTGTATAGGTAATTATTATCGTTGATGAACCTAAATTATATAAATAAATATACCATAATATCAAAGTGAATAAAACATAAAGTGAGCCAACAGACGTGTCTAGACATAGCAATCGTGCGGGGCTTGCGGAGGGGGTAGCCGTACCGAGCTGCCATACATTCCGCTCGGTACGGGTTAGCTAGCGTTGACGCTTTTTTATTTGATTGTTCTAAGTGTTTCGTTTGACTTGTACTTATCTATAATGGTTCGTACTACATGTACTGTGGGAGACTGCATGTATTATCTCGCTTAGATAAGAATTTAAAATTTCATCAGTTTCCACACACTGAAGAAAGGTAAAAAATCTTAGCCCAGCGATATTAGGCTAAATTATGCATATTATTACTGATCCCCCTCGTACTGAGGGAGGCCCGTGCCCAGCAGTGGGACGTAAAAAAGGGCTGATGATGATGATGATGATGCATATTATTGTTTTTATATTTGTTTAGATTTTTTTCTTTTCTTAGAACGGTTTTTGGGCCGATTACGAATATGACAATATATTACAAAATTCAAGATGGCGGACGCCAATGATATTTTAACTACAGATATGTTATACGCTCACTAAACAACCGAAAAAAGTGTTCCGCGCTGCTCAAAATGATAGAAAGGGGATAGTCGATAAAATCAATAAGAAAAAAAGAGACAGCTAGTGTTGTCAATTGCGCGTCAATGTAAACAAACATTAGTCTAGCGACCGATGACATATCAGAATATTAGGCAAATAATTGAAATATATTAATAAATCGAAGTATACTGCGTTCTTACATGTGGTATGAGATCCCTTGTGTTTTATTAACTTTGGTATCATAAATACACAGGATGGCATTTTTTTAAATTTTGTAGCAGCGTACCACTCGTCGCCATGCGGTGACACAGACTAAAGAGTAAAGGCAATACGTCCTAATTAGGACGTTTTCGAGTTTTCACGATTGCGCGCTCATAACATATCTATAGTTAAAATATCATTGGCGGACGCGAATTTTTTCATAAAATCAATATGGGTTTTTGTTTCCTTGGTTTTTGGGGGTGCCGATTACGAATATGACATATTACTAGATTTTTGTCTAAATTCAAGATTACACTAATACTTTCATAAAATCAATATTGTTATGTTTATTTTTCATCTATGATGGGTATCGTTTTCATGGTTTTTGAAGGTGCCGATTACGAATATGATATATTACTAGGTTTTTGTACAGATAGAATTTTTTTTTGTAAAATCGATATGATTATCGTTTCCATTTTCTTTAATGTTTGGAAATGCATTCACGCACGACTGGTTATGTGGGACTCAAAAACTATGGGCCTGTTTCCCGTCTGTCTTTTTATTAAAATTCTTTCTAGGTATGAGAATTTACTATATCGTCAAATTCAACAATCGCAATCTGAAAACTCATTCAGTTTCGCATTTGTGGATTTTAATAGAATAAGTATCTTAGTATTTTTCTTACTAACCTAGCCTTACCTAACTAATTTGATTTTTTTTTAATATTTGTTTATAATAAAATTCGTCATATAATTCGTTATTCATATTATATTCTTGTGAATTTAGACCAGAAGTGAGCTTTCTTTTAAGAAAAACAAGCATACTAAATCGACCTCAATTTATTTTAAGAACTGAAATGGCTAAAACACAATTTAACTAACTGAAAAGACAACTAATCTACCAACAATGATATTTTTAGAAACAAACCGGCAGAGTAACAACCTAATAATGCTACCACGATAAGTGTCATGACACAACTACCCCCCGATGCCGGTTATGCATCGACTTTTATAGTTTTCTCCCCACTCCAACATCCTCTTTTCTGTTCATCTTCCACACGGCCTTTCCTGACAGGAGACCGTCCTCGGGCTCTTTCATCTCTCCTTCGAAAAGCAGAATGGCGCCAGGAGCTATAGACATCACACTATCATCATCTACTGTCGTATAAACAATAAAATCACCAGACAAAAAAAAAAAACACAAAGTGCATTTCCAATAACTAGCGTGTCTATATAAAGGTTTCAATTTGATTCATTCGTGGGCTAAGCTCACCTAGCATAACCTAAGCACAATGGATGTGAAACAAACAGATATCTGTACCAATTACCCGGGGCAGGACCCGTCGGGGGAGTGCGCCCTCACGACTCGCCAGAGAACCATGTCATAGCTTTGCGTGTGTAAATCAGTACCTATAAAAGCATGTTTCAACCCAACCTAACCACAAATATACGTTACCTAGCATAACCTAAGCACAGTGGATGTAAAACAAACAGATATCTGTACCAATTACCCGGGGCAGGACCCGTCGGGGGAGTGCACCCTCACGACTCGCCAGAGAACCATGTCATAGCTTTGCGTGTGTAAATCAGTACCTATAAAAGCGTGCTTCAATCCAACCTACCCCCAAATATACGTTTAATGTTTGCTGCAAAAACATATGCTACGGTCAACTCATAGTATGATCACAGCTCCAGGACGACATATCTGAGTAACCTCCAAGACACTGTCCGAGCTCACAAAAAATAATCTTAAGCTACACAAGGTATGTCCCATATACTAGGATCGCATGTCTGAGCGCACTCCAAGAAAGCATCCAATAATATGAAACCGTACCCCACTTGAAGTGCATCTGTCGGCCAGGACAGCATATCCGAGTACAAAGACCTGCGAGACGTGTTATCCCCGACCGCAAGATGCATCTTCCCTTGAATGTGTCAACCCCAATGAGTAAACACAAAATAAGCATCTTTTACATACACAGTAAAAATAAAATAAAAATTTTACAGTTAACATTTCTATAAAGGCCTGGCATAAAGCACAGCACCTACTAAAACACAGATCACGACTACCGCCACGCTCATGACGAGGACTATAACTACATCGGCGACTTTCACTACGATCTCGCTGGTTGTCTGACATAATAACTAAATTTTCTAATTTAGGCCTGACAAGCAAAACAAAACTAAACTAAACACAGCGACCAACATAAAACACGAATCACCAAAATCTATGAAAATACACCAAAATCACGGCACCCTCCGAAAAAACATTTAAACACATACAACCAACAAATACATACTACACGCTAAAAAAAGAAGTGGGCGTAACAGGACCTATCCCACTTCTGATCTTGTGAATTTAGACCAGAAGTGAGCTTTCTTTTAAGAAAAACAAGCATACTAAATCGACCTCAATTTATTTTAAGAACTGAAATGGCTAAAACACAATTTAACTAACTGAAAAGACAACTAATCTACCAACAATGATATTTTTAGAAACAAACCGGCAGAGTAACAACCTAATAATGCTACCACGATAAGTGTCATGACACAACTACCCCCCGATGCCGGTTATGCATCGACTTTTATAGTTTTCTCCCCACTCCAACATCCTCTTTTCTGTTCATCTTCCACAATATATTATAATATTTGTATATTTCGCCATTCAATATTTTTTCATTTTATTCCTGGTACCCTTTTATATACTCACACTACGAATACACAACTGTAGAACTGATAATATAATATATATATTTGTTTATTTATAGATTTGGATTCATTATTTATTTCTGTAATTTCAATAAATTCTGTAATTTATTTGATTTGTAGATTCTACCACCTTTACCTATTTTACCTTTCATATCAATACCGTAAGTATATAATTTAATACATAGCTAAATATGAATGTTCATATTGGTTTAAATTTGAAATTTTTTATTTAATGATTAATCATAATAATATGGTCATAATTCTGTTTCCTGTAAGAGCCTGTGGATTGTAGCTTTCCCTGTTTTCCAATTACAGCACTAAGGCGCATTTTGCGGCATAATGCTCATCGTTGAATGTTCCATCTACAACAGCGCTTCGCACAATCGAGCACTGCTTTTGCGTGATGCTGTGTTAAAAAAATAAATATACCGTGTATCGATGAAGATTACAGGAGTAATAACATCAGACTTTTTTTTATATTCCACGTTTATAATGTGAATACAATTTTATTTTAGAATTCAAAACTATAAACATATTTATTTTGCAGAAATATATAATCGAATCATTATATTCACGTTCCAATTAGCATCAGCACAAATCGGCATTGTGCGCCACTGAGTCGCATTATGCTCTGTAATTGGAAAACAGGGTTTATGTCAAATTTATGTGAGTTTTGTTATCTGTTGTATCTGTGAACTGTGAAGTTATTCTATAATCTATAATCCAAGTGATCCAACATTGAGAATTGAGCATTGATGATTTAATTTTGTGAGGAATATTCTTTTCTTGACACTTGTAATTTGGATTTTAGATAATAATAATGTTCCTAAAATGATTTTCTGCAAGTGTTATCAGTGACTCAATACATTTAGTAATCTTTTGTCTTAGTCAGTTCGGTAGTGGTCATAAAAACGTGAAAATTCTTATGCTTGAAAATGGATGTCGATACTGGTAAGATACTTTTTTTCTTAATAACCTCTAAAACAAAGATATTTTATCTAAGATAATGTAGGTATTGTAGTTAACTTTCAACATTTGATAACTAAAACACCATTAGGAGCATAAATTACCAAATCTTATAGCCTGTAATAGAAATTGAAACTTTATATGTATGAAAAATAAACATTATTGCATTGATCTTTGGTATATCTATAAACGTAAATTTACCTTTCTAATTTAATATTTGGTACACAGATAGACTTGAAATATATATAGTGATATATGGGAATAACAATACACTAGGAACATACATAAAGTGTATGACAGCAAAAAAAGAAGTTATTATATTTTATGATTTGCCTTATTATTGGTAAGATAGCAAATATAGCTATTTTTCCCATCAATAAGCAAAAGCAAGTAGATCATCTTATTTTCAAAATATACTAGCGATGTACCCTCGCTTGCTTGGGTCCATCCCTAGATACTTTATGGATAGATTATCACCAAACATGTTTGAAGATTTTATGATTATGATAATATTTTATATAATAATATTTTTGTTATTGTTATGTACATATATAATTAGCAAAAATGTTAAATTTTGTGAACGAAGAAAAAAAAGCATGTGAGTATAATTAAATAACAACATCCATCATCTATCTTATTAAGATCTGCATAGTAATTTTTGCTATTGGCTGAAAATAAATATGCAGATTTGTCTACTATTATTGATTTTATAATACAATTATGTTAAAAAACTGTCTGTGACATATTCTGTTTGACTCCAAATATATTTCTATTACAGACGGCCGGCAGTCTCGGTCTCGCAGCAGATCTGTGAGTTACTTGTCTCATTAAGATAAATAAATAAAAATATCACAATACATTTTTATATTTCAAAGTCATTTTAATTTGTTTTGCTATAATAATAATTATTAATCGCTTTTTGTTTTAATATACAAATCTGTCTGTTATTGACCTTTTGAATATACAGTACAACTTCGATAATCCGGACACATATCGTTCCAAGCCGCGCCGGATTAGCGAGGTGTCCGGATAACTGGATTAATATTTCAATAGTTTTATTTTAATATATGTATGTATGTATTACATACATTCTAGCTTTTTTCTAGGTATAAATAAATCATTGTACCCTAATTACCAAGAAAATTATGTTTATTTTTCAAATTACATGTACATATATGTACACACATACAATAAGAATAAACAAATACAAGACAAATATAAGTTTATGTGGTTTTGAAAAAACTATCAATTTTTTTCTGAACTGTCTTAGAGCTTGCTGCTTCAGTCGCTTTTTCTTTCACTTTCTTTAAAAGCAAAATTTCGTGCATTGGTAAGTCATTTTCTTCGGCCCACTGAATTCCCAATGTTAATGCGTTTACAGCATCGCTGTGTTTCACTTTAGTGACAACAATCTGAATATCGTTATCTAAATCTTCATTGCTCTCTGCATCCTTAGATTTTAGCGCATCATCTATTAGTTCCTCTTCAGTCAAATCAACAATAACTTCATTTTTGCCTAAAGCCCATTCAACAATTTCTTCCCGGTTCAAATTGTTCTCAGGATCTATCACAAGCAAGGAAGCGGTAATGGTTTGTAAATCTTCCTCGTTTATTTGACAAAGTCGTCTTTTAAGTTCTAAAAGTGGAATGTTATCTTCATCAGATTCCTCTTCTTCTGCATCAGTTCTTTGGTTCGGCCATAATGCTATCCAACTTTTTTGGATATTTTTTTCAGATATGGTCTTCCAAGCAATATCTAGATTAACAAGTGCATCTTTTAAATTAAATTGCTTTAAAACTGTAACTAAATCTTCACCTTCGTGAGTGATAATGTGATTTAGTAGCCTTTTTCTGTATGCTACTTTTATGTTTTGGATTAAATTTTGATCCATTGGCTGTAAGACTGCTGTGCAGTTGGGCGGCAAAAACATTACTCTGAAATCAGGATCAAAATTTATTTCTGTCTCAGGTGGATGAGATGGAGCATTATCTATAAGCAATAATGCTTTATGAGGTAGGTTAACATCCGATAAAAAACGTTTGACGTCGGGTATAAAGCAAGTCTTAAACCATTCGAAGAACAATGTCCTGGTCATCCAACCTTTGCTGGTTGCCTTGTATTTGACAGGTAAAGTAGCATTCTTAAATGCCCTTGGATTTGCGGATTTTCCAAGAACTAAAAGGGGTAACTTGTGAGTTCCAGCCGCATTGCAACAGGGCATAAATGTTACGCGATCTTTAGATATTTTTCGCCCTGGTGCTGATTTTTCCTGACTATGAACCCACGTAGTGTCCGGCAAGGCTCTCCAAAAGGCCGCTGATTCATCAGCATTATAAACTTGTTCACGACTTAGCTTCATTTCATTAACCACAGCTAGAAATTTCTCTTGAAAAGGTACTATAGCATTTACATCGCTAGAAAGTTTTTCACCACACACTTTAAGAAAGCGTATTCCGTGCCTTTTCTTGAATTTGTCAAGCCAACCTGAACTCGCTAAAAAATCACTCCTCCCAGTTATTCTTTCATAAAATTGTTTAGCTTTCGTTCGTAAAATCTCAGAAGAAACAGGTACATGAGCACTACGCTGCTGTAGAAACCACCCATATAAAGCAGCTTCAACTTCGGGATGTTCTCCCTTTCGGATAACCTGCCTTTTACCTGAAAACATAAAAATATGTTTCATAATAACATTAAGTACATATGTAAGTACATATGTACCTATATACAATAAAAGTGAAATCATATGTACATACCTGCTCCACTGAATGACTCCGACACAAATCTTCTTATTTTAGTTTTGTTTTTCTTTATATCACTTACAGTTGATTTTGGACAGTTAAATTTCTCAGCCGCCCTGCGTATGCTTCCCACCTTATCAAGAAAATCTAATATTTTACATTTCTCCGCAAGAGTAACTGTTTTATGCGGTCGTTTAATTGGCGCCATTTTTTTATAGACACACGCACGACCCACGGTAACTAAACGATAACTGACCGCGAAAGACAGGCGCCAAGCCCGTCAGGTTGCGTTGCGAACAGGTTTTGACATGTTCAAACAGGAAAAATCCGCGTTTAATAAAGATTTGTATTGAAAACATTCACTTGTACGGACTACAGAGGTAAAAAGTTCGGACACCTAGGAACGCCGGATTACTGGAGTGTCCGAATCAGCGTGTGTCCGGATTATCGAAGTTGTACTGTAATACTTAGATTATATCTTTTATTTACTTTTGAATATGTTTATCTGTAATAGGTAGCATCAGACTCTAAAATGTCCCATGACGGGTCAGTACGATCAAAATCCGGCTCTCGATCACGGAGCCCGTCTCGGTCGCGCTCTCGGTCCAAATCCTCGTCACGTTCTCGGAGCGGGTCGCGCGCGTCTTCGCGGTCGCGCTCGGGCTCTCCTAAGTCTGCGCGGTCGCGAAGTGGGTCGAGATCTAGAAGTGGATCCCCAAAGTCCCCTCGCTCGAGAAGCGGATCTGCGAAGTCTGCACGATCGCGTAGTGGATCTCGCCAGTCCAGGTCTAGATCTAGGTCTAGAAGCGGATCAGCTGCGTCCAGAGATAGATCTAGATCAAGAAGTGCCGCTAAATCGCGCTCTCGCAGTGGTTCTCCGGCAAAGTCACGGTCTCGTAGCGGTTCACGCAATAAATCTAAATCAAGGAGCCGATCTAGGTCAAGATCCAGAAAATCAAGATCTCGGAGTGGATCTGTTAGGAATTCCCGGTCTCGGTCTAGAAGTGGGTCTCCAAGGAAATCAAAGTCTAAAAGTAGATCTCCTAGAAAATCGAGGTCTAGAAGTGGCTCCGTCAGGTCCAGGTCTGGGAGCGGTTCACCGAGAAAATCGCGATCGAGGAGTGGATCAGCTGTGAAATCACCATCATCTAGGAAATCTAGGTCTAAAAGTCGATCTCCCAGATCAGCAGCAGATAAAACATCACCTGCTAAATCTAGGTCTAAAAGTAGATCTCCCAAAAGGTCTAAAAGTAAATCACCCGTAAATAGAGATGGAAGCAAATCCCCTGAAAAAATGGACGTCGACGAGGATGGCGATAGACCACGCTCAGCGGCAGGTTAGTCACATTGATGACTTACAAACAATCAAAATATAAATGATGTACTTATGTACATATTATGTTGTTATATTAACTTATTGTATATTATCGTGTGTTTAAGGATCACGGGCTAGTCGTTCGCGATCGCGTTCCGGCTCAAGGGCGAAGTCTGGTAAGTTGTTATCTTATTAGTTTTTAATAAAGTCCTTTTTTTTTAGTTTTACTCGATAAAGGCTGTCTCGGTTCTGCTGAATGAGTTATTGAATTTTTATGGTTTTAAATGAAAACATCTCATCGATCACTATTACAGCAGAAAGAGGAAGTCGCTCGCGCTCGCGCTCGCGTTCCGGCTCGCGCTCGAAGTCCCGCTCGCGTTCCAGGTCGAAGTCGCGCTCGCGCTCGAGGTCCCGCTCTGGATCTCGCTCGGGTTCTGCTAAATCTAAATCAAGGTAATAACGAGAATTAATATTTCTTTTTTTTTATTAAAAGATGAAAATTCCGCTTTTATAATTTTGAATTTCAAAAAAATAATTGTTCTATGATCTATTAGTACATGAGTACATATCAATAAAAATGATAAAATCTGTAATTGATGTAATAACTTTGTTGTATCTACTCTAGCAACAATATTTAATGCCAGTATAGACAAATATTTTGAATATGAATACACGATACGGATTTAGACAACAAGTACGAAATGGTTTCAGGTCTCGTTCGCGCTCGGGCTCCGGCTCGCCGTCGCGCGGCGACGCCAAGCGGCGGCGCGTCGTGCGCCTGCAGTCCGACGACGAGGGCGAGGCGGGCGCGGCGGCGGGGGGCGAGGGGGCCGCGGCGGGCGGCGCGGCGGGGGAGGCGGCGGGCGCGGAGTCGTCGGACGAGGGCCCGGAGGCGGGCGAGGGGAGCGCGGGCATGGGCGGCCTCTCGGACTTCGAGGCCATGCTGGCGCGCAAGCGCGAGGAGCGGCGCGGGCGGCGGCGGCGGCGCGACATCGACATCATCAACGACAACGACGACCTGATCGCGGCGCTGCTGCAGCAGATGCGCGCCGCCGCCGACGCCGACCGCGAGCTCAACCGCCGCAACCAGCCCGCCGTGCGCAAGGTGTCGCTGCTGAAGCGCGCCATGTCGCAGCTCATCAAGCGCGACCTGCAGCTGGCCTTCCTGGAGCACAACGTGCTCAACGTGCTGTGCGACTGGCTGGCGCCCATGCCCAACCGCGCGCTGCCCTGCCTGCTCATCCGCGAGAGCGTGCTCAAGCTGCTGCAGGACTTCCCCGCCATCGACAAGTCGCTGCTCAAGCAGTCCGGCATCGGCAAGGCCGTCATGTACCTCTACAAGCACCCCAAGGAGACCAAGGCCAACAAGGAGCGCGCCGGCCGGCTCATCTCCGAGTGGGCGCGCCCTATATTCAACCTATCTACTGACTTTAAAGGTGTCGTTTCGATTATTATTATTTATCTTTTTTTTTTGCCAATAATTAGTAAAGTATTTAAGTTTTTAAATTATTAAAAAATAATGATATTGATTAATTATTTGACACAAAACAAATCTACTTTCGATGTGGTGTTGCAGCGATGACGCGCGAGGAGCGGCAGGCGCGCGACGAGGCCATGGCGGGCGGGCGGCGGCGCGGCGAGGCGGGCGGGGCGGGGGCGGGCGGCGCGGGGGCGGGCGGCGCGGGGGCGGGCGGGGCGGGGGCGGGCGGCGAGCGCGCGCTGCGGCCGGGCGAGCCGGGCTGGGTGGCGCGCGCGCGCGTGCCGGCGCCCAGCAGCAAGGACTACGTCGTGCGCCCCAAGTCCACCTGCGAGGTCGACATGTCGCGCGTGAGTGTTGCCTGCTCCTCGGATTTCTTTTACATTCCTCATTTTATACACGAGTGTTTGACTTATTTTGCAATAAAGCAAATTTTATAATTTCGTCCAATTCCAACCGTGGTAATCAATCACATGGTCACCAAAACTTAAACCGTTTGATAATGTCTGATTTACCGAGTAATACGTTTTATGGTATTTCACATACCTGATTTTTCATATATTATCTTTTAAAACGCTAATATTACCATAAATATTATTAAATATAACTTATAATAATGACTCATGTTTAATCTACTGCAGATGAGCAAGAAAAAGATGACGCGCTACGAGAAGCAGATGAAGAAGTTCTTGGATCAGAAGCGCATGAAGGGCGGCACGCGGCGCGCCGTCGAGATCTCCATCGAGGGCCGCAAGATGGCGCTGTGAGGCGCCGCAGACCGGAGCACTGCGCTTATCAAACATTTTCTTTATCAATAAGAGTCAAATGCTAATTCCCCTTAGTACGAGACATGGCCGCCGGCCGTAAGTCAAATAGTAGATAATAGCACCAGACACGGCGCTCTTCGTTGACAGAATTTACAATGACTTATGTTAAACAAATGTATTGTTTATTTTTTTACTTAAAATCTTAAATAAATTAATGTCATTATAATTTTTCCATCTTCGCTTGAATATTGAATGAAACTTACGTCAGATCTTGAAGTGTGTGATGTAGGCTTAGAATGAACTATTAATTTAATTAAAAGAGGTCATAGAGATTACATAGACGTATGAAACTGGGCCCGCGCCGGCCCTGCGTCGGTGCCGAGCCGGGCCCGCGCGGACGACGCCGCACAAAGCACGCGCCGCGAAAGATGTGTAAGAATAAGAATAAATAAATGACTGAAAGTAATTATTGTTTAATTTTGTCACCCTGAAATAATATACAGAAATTAAGTAAACAAAGTCTATAGTGAATAACAGTGACTGACTGACGTCAACGCTACGTCAGACGACGTCTAACGCTAAAAGATACCTATACCGACAAGAATGGCTATTTCAATTAAAAATTTCAGAAAATATTAATATACAGATTCACTCATAATCTAGTCCGTAAACTGTAATACAAGTATTTATAATATTGCCAGAGTTAAAAATTTGGCCAAATATGTCTACTCTATTATTTAATGGCATGAATGTTTAAATTGTAATTAGGTACTATTTTATTATATTATATTTAAGCATGGATAAAAAATAAAATGAACTTCATTTATAAGCATCAAATGGAGCCGCCCGCCGACACCTCGCAAGTCGCAAGTCGTGCAGTGCGGAGACCGACACAATTTTAGCACCCCATCGAAGGATTTTTGAAATCAATATGGCCTGAATCGATAGGTCTACGTTCGGTCAGGATAGGTCCACTATCAATTTTGTTAGGTCGCCTGTGATTTTTTAATAAATATTTTTTTAGATTTAACTATTATTATAAAAAATTTTAGCACCCCATTGAAACTGAAACTGATTAATCTTTATATTTCTACATTCTTTATCGTTAGGACAGTTTTGGTCTCTATACGTTTTGCTTTTATATTATCCATTTAGTTTTTTTATTAACAATTATAAATAATTGACATTGACAATGTCATAAGTCATTTGACATCTCATTTATGTTACCTTTTGAGCATTAGCTTCTTGTATTTTGGCTATACATTTTTATGTCATATTTAATATGTATTGTATAGTCTATATATAGTTATTTAATATTATTATTATTTTTGATTTGTTTTTAATTTATTGTTGTTAAACGAATATAAACAAAGTAGAAAGTATGAAGGCATAAAAAATAATGATACACATAAATAAAGAAAACACAAAAATCAACAACAATAAATTAAAAACAAATCAAAAATAATAATAATATTAAATAACTATATATAGACTATACAATACATATTAAATATGACATAAAAATGTATAGCCAAAATACAAGAAGCTAATGCTCAAAAGGTAACATAAATGAGATGTCAAATGACTTATGACATTGTCAATGTCAATTATTTATAATTGTTAATAAAAAAACTAAATGGATAATATAAAAGCAAAACGTATAGAGACCAAAACTGTCCTAACGATAAAGAATGTAGAAATATAAAGATTAATCAGTTTCAGTTTCAATGGGGTGCTAAAATTTTTTAAAATAATAGTTAAATTTAAAAAAATTTTTATTAAAAAATCACAGGCGACCTAACAAAAATGATAGTGGACCTATCCTGACCGAACGTAGACCTGTCGATTCAGGCCATATTGATTTCAAAAATCCTTCGATGGGGTGCTAAAATTGTGTCGGTAGTGCGGAGTGGCGGAGTGCCGCTGAGTGTTGTCACTTGTCACTGTCAGCTGACAGCTACTTTTGTACACAGTACGCTCATTGACATATAAGTTTTACTTACTCATTGAGTACACTAACCACTTAAGTACTTACGTTAATCTAAGGAATATGGATTCTCCGCGTTTTGTTACTGTTGATAAACAAATGATGAGCTTGTATACAATGATATTATATACTTGAGATACGTTACGTTCATGCTGCACGCACAACATAATTATTCCGCGACACACACATACACATTTAAGAACATTGTATATCTAGACACACGCTTTAAGTGCGACAGGAAATACGCAAAGCGTAAGAGTGAAAGAGGCAGCTATTTCTGTACAGCCACGAATAGTTTGCTCCGTCATAGTCATAGACTAAGCGACAAGTAGAAATAGAACTAATGTTCGTTTGCATTGTGAAGTATAATTCGTATAATAATTAAACATTATGTATTTAAAATATCAAGTACCCTTATAGTTTGGATTTTAAATGATTGAAATAAAGTAAATACGTCACTAATCAACAATTTAATACAATTTATAATCTATACTCTATACTATTTATAAAGCTGAAGAGTTTGTTTGTTTGTTTGGTTGAACGCGCTAATCTCAGAAACTACTGGTTTGATTTGAAAAATAAAGATTTTTTATTGGATAGTCCGTTTATCGAGGAAGGCTATATGCTATATTACATCCCACTACGATCAATAGGAGCTGAGCACCAATGAAAAATGTTGCAAAAACGGGAGAAAAATATTCCTTTTGAGAGCTTCCGTTGCGTGCGCTGCGTAAACGGTTAAAGTTATACAAAAATCAAATATGACGGAATTATTCCTCTTTTAAAGTTTAAAAAAAGTCCGCAATAGCATATTATGTCTATCTTTTAAGGTTGACTCCCTGTAACTTTTTTTATGGTAATCAAATTTGTCTTAGGACAATGCATTTTTTGCGAAGGTGTTTTTAAAAACATGATATTCATCCTTACCTAAATAAATAAATTTATCATCACAAGTATTTAATTTTGAACAAAATTTGTCTTGGTATCATTTGATTTTAATGAATATCTTATGAGGTATCATAGTTTAAACATAACTCCGCAACAAAATAATCACCACGTGCAAGAAAGGGCGGACGGGCGAAAGGGTTTAGTTTCCAACCTTTAGAACGCGAGCGAAGCGGGAAAGGCTAGTCGTTTATAAATAAAATACACATATTTTACAAGTTAGCACATTTACGATTAAATTATTACAAAATTATAAATTTAAGATTTATGGTCATGGAAAGAATTATTTATATTAAGTGCTTACCTATGAAATTGAAGTTTCGTATAGAGAAAATTGAGATGATTGACATTTTTATCCTAACAAATATTAGTATTATTTTGAAAAAGAAATATTGCATGTTAAAGTATTTTTGTTGACTTAGCCAATTTTAAGCTACATTCACTTTCAAAAAAATTGCGTTTATCTAACTGGCGGACTCTCAAAATATTACAAAACTGTAGATAACTCAAAAGCCCTGTTTACCCCCGGCGAACGTGTCCAATACTTTATGCCCCCTTTTTGAAATCTTAGCGAAACGCTGTACAAAACCTCTTTTTTTTATACCGAATATTTTTGTTTTTGATAAGTTTTAAATTGTGAAAATTAGAAACTAATTACTGGGATGGAGAAAAACAGCAATTTCATAGGTAACGCCCTAATATACAAATTAAAAAAAATAACGGTTTACTTAACGTAGAAACAATTTTTTTTCTGTTACACTAATAATTTCTTTCAAACCTATTGTACTATCTGCGTTGTTGATCTATGATCTTAGCGTATGTGCTATCTTTGTTACACCTGTGATTTAAGCAATGTTCTATCTCGTCGTAGTCGACGCGCGTGCTCGCAATGACAGCTCAATTGATTGGCTACAAATATAGCCAATTCACGGCACGCTTTTGGCGCGTTTGTGACGTATCTTTTATATAATATCATTGCTTGTATATTTTGTAGTGAACATTTTATTTTCAAAAACTTACTAAAATTCTGTCACCTCAGAATGACCGCCTAAAAATTTTGTTACTTTAAGGAAACTTTTACTAGGCCTCTGCGCTAGCATCTTACATGTCAATACGCTAAAATTTAACAATTTTAATTTGATATCTGCTCAGGATCCTGGATGGTTCTCAGTATCATGTACTGAGTACCAATTTTACAGGAGCCTCATAATTACGGCCTAAAAATTTTGTTACTTTAAGGAAACCTTGACTAGGCCTCTGCGCTAGTATCTTACATGTCAAAACGCTAAAATTAAACAATTTTTAATTTGATATCTGCTCAGGATCCTGGATGGTTCTCAGTATCATGTTCTGAGTACCAATTTTACAGGAGCCTCAGAATGACCGCCTAAAAATTTTGTTACTTTAAGGAAACTTTTACTAGGCCTCTGCGCTAGCATCTTACATGTCAATACGCTAAAATTCAACAATTTTTAATTTGATATCTGCTCAGGATCCTGGATGGTTCTCAGTATCATGTACTGAGTACCAATTTTAAAGGAGCCTCAGAATGACCGCCTAAAAATTTTGTTACTTTAAGGAAACCTTTACTAGGCCTCTGCGCTAGTATCTTACATGTCAATACGCTAAAATTAAACAAATTTTAATTTGATATCTGCTCAGGATCCTGGATGGTTCTCAGTATCATGTTCTGAGTACCAATTTTACAGGAGCCTCAGAATGACCGCCTAAAAATTTTGTTACTTTAAGGAAACTTTTACTAGGCCTCTGCGCTAGCATCTTGCATGTCAATACGCTAAATTAAACAATTTTTAATTTGATATCTGCTCAGGATCCTGGATGGTTATCAGTATCATGTTCTGAGTACCAATTTTACTGGAGCCTCAGAATGACCGCCTAAAAATTTTGTTACTTTAAGGAAACTTTTACTAGGCCTCTGCGCTAGCATCTTACATGTCAATACGCTAAAATGAAACAATTTTTAATTTGATATCTGCTCAGGATCCTGGATGGTTCTCAGTATCATGTTCTGAGTACATATTTTACAGGAGCCTCAGAATGACCGCCTAAAAATTTTGTTACTTTAAGGAAACTTTTACTAGGCCTCTGCGCTAGCATGTTACATGTCAATATGCTAAAATTAAACAATTTTTAATTTGATATCGGCTCAGGATCCTGGATGGTTCTCAGTATCATTTTCTGAGTACCAATTTTACAGGAGCCTCAGAATGACCGCCTAAAAATTTTGTAACTTTAAGGAAACCTTTACTAGGCCTCTGCGCTAGCATCTTACATGTCAATACGCTAAAATAAAACAATTTTTAATTTGATATCTGCTCAGGATACTGGATGGTTCTCAGTATCATGTTCTGAGTACCAATTTTACAGGAGCCTCAGAATGACCGCCTAAAAATTTTGTTACTTTAAGGAAACCTTTACTAGGCATCTGCGCTAGCATCTTACATGTCAATACGCTAAAATTAAACAATTTTTAATTTGATATCTGCTCAGGATCCTGAATGGTTCTCAGTATCATGTTCTGAGTACGTATTTTACAGGAGCCTCAGAATGACCGCCTAAAAATTTTGTTACTGTAAGGAAACCTTTACCTAGGCTTCTGCGCTAGCATCTTACATGTCAATACGCCAAAATTAAACAATTTTTAATTTGATATCGGCTCATTATCCTGGATGGTTCTCAGTATCATGCTCTGAGTACCAATTTTACAGGAGCCTCAGAATGACCGCCTAAAAATTTTGTAACTTTAAGGAAACTTTTACTAGGCCTCTGCGCTAGCATGTTACATGTCAATACGCTAAAATTAAACAATTTTTAATTTGATATCGGCTCAGGATCCTGGATGGTTCTCAGTATCATTTTCTGAGTACCAATTTTACAGGAGCCTCAGAATGACCGCCTAAAAATTTTGTTACTTTAAGGAAACTTTTACTAGGCCTCTGCGCTAGCATCTTACATGTCAATACGCTAAAATGAAACAATTTTTAATTTGATATCTGCTCAGGATCCTGGATGGTTCTCAGTATCATTTTCTGAGTACCAATTTTACAGGAGCCTCAGAATGACCGCCTAAAAATTTTGTAACTTTAAGGAAACCTTTACAAGCCTCTGCGCTAGCATCTTACATGTCAATACGCTAAAATTAAACAATTTTTAATTTGATATCTGCTCAGGATCCTGGATGGTTCTCAGTATCATGTTCTGAGTACCAATTTTACAGGAGCCTCAGAATGACCGCCTAAAAATTTTGTTACTTTAAGGAAAACTTTACTAGGCCTCTGCGCTAGCATCTTACATGTCAATACGCCAAAATTAAACAATTTTTAATTTGATATCGGCTCAGGATCCTGGATGGTTCTCAGTATCATGCTCTGAGTACCAATTTTACAGGAGCCTCAGAATGACCGCCTAAAAATTTTGTAACTTTAAGGAAACCTTTACAAGCCTCTGCGCTAGCATCTTACATGTCAATACGCTAAAATTAAACAATTTTTAATTTGATATCTGCTCAGGATCCTGGATGGTTCTCAGTATCATGTCCTGAGTACCAATTTTACAGGAGCCTCAGAATGACCGCCTAAAAATTTTGTTACTTTAAGGAAACCTTTACTAGGCCTCTGCGCTAGCATCTTACATGTCAATACGCTAAAATTAAACAATTTTTAATTTGATATCTGCTCAGGATCCTGGATGGTTCTCAGTATCATGTTCTGAGTACCAATTTTACAGGAGCCTCAGAATGACCGCCTAAAAATTTTGTTACTTTAAGGAAACTTTTACTAGGCCTCTGCGCTAGCATCTTACATGTCAATACGCTAAAATTCAACAATTTTTAATTTGATATCTGCTCAGGATCCTGGATGGTTCTCAGTATCATGTACTGAGTACCAATTTTACAGGAGCCTCAGAATGACCGCCTAAAAATTTTGTTACTTTAAGGAAACCTTTACTAGGCCTCTGCGCTAGTATCTTACATGTCAATACGCTAAAATTAAACAAATTTTAATTTGATATCTGCTCAGGATCCTGGATGGTTCTCAGTATCATGTTCTGAGAACCAATTTAACAGGAGCCTCAGAATGACCGCCTAAAAATTTTGTAACTTTAAGCAAACCTTTACTAGGCCTCTGCGCTAGCATCTTACATGTCAATACGCTAAAATTAAACAATTTTTAATTTGATATCTGCTCAGGATCCTGGATGGTTCTCAGTATCATTTTCTGAGTACCAATCTGACAGGAGCCTGATAATGAGCGCCTAAAAATTTTGTAACTTTAAGCAAACCTTTTCTAGGGCTCTGCGCTAGCATCTTACATGTCAATACGCTAAAATTAAACAATTTTTAATTTGATATCTGCTCAGGATCCTGGATGGTTCTCAGTATCATGTTCTGAGTACCAATTTTACAAGAGCCTCAGAATGACCGCCTAAAAATTTTGTAACTTTAAGGAAACCTTTACTAGGCCTCTGCGCTAGCATCTTACATGTCAATACGCTAAAATTAAACAATTTATAATTTGATATCTGCTCAGGATCCTGGATGGTTCTCAGTATCATGTTCTGATTACCAATTTTACAGGAGCCTCAGAATGACCGCCTAAAAATTTTGTAACTTTAAGGAAACCTTTACAAGCCTCTGCGCTAGCATCTTACATGTCAATACGCTAAAATTAAACAATTTTTAATTTGATATCTGCTCAGGATCCTGGATGGTTCTCAGTATCATGCTCTGAGTACCAATTTTACAGGGGCCTCAGAATGACCGCCTAAAAATTTTGTTACTTTAAGGAAACTTTTACTGGCCTCTGCGCTAGCATCTTACATGTCAATACACTAAAATTAAACAATTTTAAATTTGATATCTGCTCAGGATCCTGGATGGTTCTCAGTATCATGTACTGAGTACCAATTTTACAGGAGCCTCAGAATGACCGCCTAAAAATTTTGTTACTTTAAGGAAACCTTTACTAGGCCTCTGCGCTAGTATCTTACATGTCAATACGCTAAAATTAAACAAATTTTAATTTGATATCTGCTCAGGATCCTGGATGGTTCTCAGTATCATGTTCTGAGTACCAATTTTACAGGAGCCTCAGAACGACCGCCTAAAACTTTTGTTACTTGAAGGAAACTTTTACTAGGCCTCTGCGCTAGCATCTTACATGTCAATACGCTAAAATTAAACAATTTTTAATTTGATATCTGCTCAGGATCCTGGATGGTTCTCAGTATCATGTACTGAGTACCAATTTTACAGGAGCCTCAGAATGACCGCCTAAAAATTTTGTTACTTTAAGGAAAACTTTACTAGGCCTCTGCGCTAGCATCTTACATGTCAATACGCCAAAATTAAACAATTTTTAATTTGATATCGGCTCAGGATCCTGGATGGTTCTCTGTATCATGTTCTGAGTACCAATTTTACAAGAGCCTCAGAATGACCGCCTAAAAATTTTGTAACTTTAAGGAAACCTTTACTAGGCCTCTGCGCTAGCATCTTACATGTTGTTACGTTGTAACAAGGTTTTGGAAATGTAAAGTAGATACATATTAAAATTTTTACACACAAACAAACAAAAATTATTAAATATAAAATTAATACATATTAAAACCTTTTCACACAAACAAACAAAACTTTGAAAATATAAAATTAGTACATATTAAATCTTTACGAACAAACAAACAAAATAACTAGTTGTCACTATCGTATGAAAGCCGCGCGTTTTAACTAGCGATGCATCGAAATGACCATATAAGGTCATTTGTTGGCGAACAACGGGCTAATTACCTGCATATGTTTCTATCTCGCTCGGTTCTAAAAAGTTCGATCATTACTATCCCTATTCCACATAGAATTTTCTGGAACATAGACAATAGCTTGAGGCGTGACTTGCTTCGGTTGATCTATTTCTTTCCATATCTCCATCTCATCTCACACGAACATTCTAGACTCTGAGCGTACGATTGTCGCCTTAGGGAGGGAGTAGGCCGTTCCAATATAAATACGTAAAATCGTAGTCGCGAGAAAAAAAAGAATTCGACACCAAAGTTCGCACGACAATAATTATGATCGTGATTTATTTGTTCTCGTTTTAAAAAGTATTAAAATCAGTGTTTTGCTAATATAAAAAATAAAATGAAAATTAAAAGTAATTTGTTCATCTTCTAACCCCCTTGGTAAGTTTAATATAGTTAATTCTATAGTTTTGCTTGCTATTTACTAGTTCTTCAACATTTTATAAGTGTAAAGATTGCTATGGCTATATATATTTCTTAATTGTGGCTTACTACGTAACGAAATGTGACATTGCGTATCTTAAGATTAGTAAAATATAATTCTATCTATTCGATCATTCTAATAAGTTTTAAATATGTTTCACCGCGTTTATTTTTCTTTATTAACATTCTATCATCAAATCAATTTTTTCCAAATCAGTCCAGCCAATTATAATATACATATATATACATCATATTAATAATATATTAATAATCTATTTAATACCACTGTGTATTCCACGCGTGTGTTTCTTTTACATAGGTGGCTTTTATGTAATTAATAAGAACCTATTATTTGAAAATATTTATCTTGTTTAAATCCTTATTTAATACTTTTTAGTCTATTAAATTGCCACCTACAAATTGTTTACTTAATTGACCATAATATAATTTATAAACTTGTAGTAATGTAATTAAAATGTTTGTTCGTTTAGGCTTTATAGTTAATTGTATGATAGTTTAAAATATTATATATTATAAACTATACTTCCTCGTGTATTAATATGTATATTGTAACAAAAGATAGGATAAGAAACATTTCTCGATGTACCGGCGAAATAATTATCAATGGTCATTGCTTCATTCGACATATTTATTTATAACTGCCTACAATCACTATAACTTTAATTAATATTGTAATTATTTTTTTTTGTAACTCATAACGTAGTGGAATGGTGATCGTCCGGTATATAAGTAGTTGAGATTTGATTCTGAGTTGGGTATTATATAATTGAATATTTGATTTTTTCCGAATTTATTTATTTTATGTTTTAACCGGATTTTCATCTCACCACTCCACTCCATTTAATTTAATTGCTTCACGAAAGATGCCGACGCCCACTACTGGTCACATCTGTGCCTGGGGGTCGGATCTTTCGTGCTTCAAGTTTTTTATTCGACGCATTCCAGGAAACTGGGGGTCCACAGTTTGGATTGAAAAATTCCACAGTTTGGATTGAAAAATTCCACAGTTGGATTGAAACTTCCACTGCTTGGTTCGAAAATTCCACCGTGTGGATAGAACATCCACCCTATTGATGGAGAAGTAAAAGGTGCGGACCTGAGAAGTTCCCCGTACATCTTGTGCACGACGGGATGCACCTTCCTGTCGGGTCGACTCCAGCTGCTTGAGGCCCTTCGATAATAACACCCGGTACCACAGGGCACCTCCCTCGCCTCCACGTGTCACCGCGTCGATAACTTTTAGATAAGTCCCCAGTGCACATAGGTGATTTTATATGTAACATAGTACGAAAAAAGTTTTCTGTGCTGAGAACCCACAGTTCGGGTATATATATATTGATATTAGTATTATTTATTAGTTTTAATTCTCTTATGTGATTTCTCATATTTATCTTTTGAATAAACGTTTGTATTTTTTCTTTTTGTGTTTATTTATTTGTACCCGCCGTCAGGCGGTCGTAACAATGTCAATACGCTATAATTAAACAATTTATAATTTGATATCTGCTCAGGATCCTGGATGGTTCTCAGTATCATGTTCTGATTACCAATTTTACAGGAGCCTCAGAATGACCGCCTAAAAATTTTGTTACTTTAAGGAAACTTTTACTGGCCTCTGCGCTAGCATCTTACATGTCAATACACTAAAATTAAACAATTTTTAATTTGATATCTGCTCAGGATCCTGGATGGTTCTCAGTATCATGTACTGAGTGCCAATTTTACAGGAGCCTCAGAATGACCGCCTAAAAATTTTGTTACTTTAAGGAAACCTTTACTAGGCCTCTGCGCTAGTATCTTACATGTCAATACGCTAAAATTAAACAAATTTTAATTTGATATCTGCTCAGGATCCTGGATGGTTCTCAGTATCACGTTCTGAGTACCAATTTTACAGGAGCCTCAGAATGACCGCCTAAAAATTTTGTTACTTGAAGGAAACTTTTACTAGGCCTCTGCGCTAGCATCTTACATGTCAATACGCTAAAATTAAACAATTTTTAATTTGATATCTGCTCAGGATCCTGGATGGTTCTCAGTATCATGTTCTGAGTACCAATTTTACAGGAGCCTCAGAATGACCGCCTAAAAATTTTGGTACTTTAAGGAAAACTTTACTAGGCCTCTGCGCTAGCATCTTACATTTCAATACGCCAAAATTAAACAATTTTTAATTTGATTTCGGCTCAGGATCCTGGATGGTTCTCAGTATCATGCTCTGAGTACCAATTTTACAGGAGCCTCAGAATGACCGCCTAAAAATTTTGTAACTTTAAGGAAACCTTTACTAGGCCTCTGCGCTAGCATCTTACATGTCAATACGCTATAATTAAACAATTTATAATTTGATATCTGCTCAGGATCCTGGATGGTTCTCAGTATCATGTTCTGATTACCAATTTTACAGGAGCCTCAGAATGACCGCCTAAAAATTTTGTTACTTGAAGGAAACTTTTACTAGGCCTCTGCGCTAGCATCTTACATGTCAATACGCTAAAATTAAACAATTTTTAATTTGATATCTGCTCAGGATCCTGGATGGTTCTCAGTATCATGTAGTGAGTACCAATTTTACAGGAGCCTCAGAATGACCGCCTAAAAATTTTGTTACTTTAAGGAAACCTTTACTAGGCCTCTGCGCTAGCATCTTACATGTCAATACGCTAAAATTAAACAATTTTTAATTTGATATCTGCTCAGGATCCTGGATGGTTCTCAGTATCATGTTCTGAGTACCAATTTTACAAGAGCCTCAGAATGACCGCCTAAAAATTTTGTAACTTTAAGGAAACCTTTACTAGGCCTCTGCGCTAGCATCTTACATGTCAATACGCTATAATTAAACAATTTATAATTTGATATCTGCTCAGGATCCTGGATGGTTCTCAGTATCATGTTCTGATTACCAATTTTACAGGAGCCTCAGAATGACCGCCTAAAAATTTTGTTACTTTAAGGAAACTTTTACTGGCCTCTGCGCTAGCATCTTACATGTCAATACACTAAAATTAAACAATTTTAAATTTGATATCTGCTCAGGATCCTGGATGGTTCTCAGTATCATGTACTGAGTACCAATTTTACAGGAGCCTCAGAATGACCGCCTAAAAATTTTGTTACTTTAAGGAAACCTTTACTAGGCCTCTGCGCTAGTATCTTACATGTCAATACGCTAAAATTAAACAAATTTTAATTTGATATCTGCTCAGGATCCTGGATGGTTCTCAGTATCATGTTCTAAATACCAATTTTACAGGAGCCTCAGAATGACCGCCTAAAACTTTTGTTACTTGAAGGAAACTTTTACTAGGCCTCTGCGCTAGCATCTTACATGTCAATACGCTAAAATTAAACAATTTTTAATTTGATATCTGCTCAGGATCCTGGATGGTTCTCAGTATCATGTACTGAGTACCAATTTTACAGGAGCCTCAGAATGACCGCCTAAAAATTTTGTTACTTTAAGGAAAACTTTACTAGGCCTCTGCGCTAGCATCTTACATGTCAATACGCCAAAATTAAACAATTTTTAATTTGATATCGGCTCAGGATCCTGGATGGTTCTCAGTATCATGCTCTGAGTACCAATTTTACAGGAGCCTCAGAATGACCGCCTAAAAATTTTGTAACTTTAAGGAAACCTTTACAAGCCTCTGCGCTAGCATCTTACATGTCAATACGCTAAAATTAAACAATTTTTAATTTGATATCTGCTCAGGATCCTGGATGGTTCTCAGTATCATGTTCTGAGTACCAATTTTACAGGAGCCTCAGAATGACCGCCTAAAAATTTTGTTACTTTAAGGAAACCTTTACTAGGCCTCTGCGCTAGCATCTTACATGTCAATACGCTAAAATTAAACAATTTTTAATTTGATATCTGCTCAGGATCCTGGATGGTTCTCAGTATCATGTTCTGAGTACCAATTTTACAAGAGCCTCAGAATGACCGCCTAAAAATATTGTAACTTTAAGGAAACCTTTACTAGGCCTCTGCGCTAGCATCTTACACGTCAATACGCTAAAATTAAACAATTTATAATTTGATATCTGCTCAGGATCCTGGATGGTTCTCAGTATCATGTTCTGATTACCAATTTTACAGGAGCCTCAGAATGACCGCCTAAAACTTTTGTTACTTGAAGGAAACTTTTACTAGGCCTCTGCGCTAGCATCTTACATGTCAATACGCTAAAATTAAACAATTTTTAATTTGATATCTGCTCAGGATCCTGGATGGTTCTCAGTATCATGTACTGAGTACCAATTTTACAGGAGCCTCAGAATGACCGCCTAAAAATTTTGTTACTTTAAGTAAAACTTTACTAGGCCTCTGCGCTAGCATCTTACATGTCAATACGCCAAAATTAAACAATTTTTAATTTGATATCGGCTCAGGATCCTGGATGGTTCTCAGTATCATGCTCTGAGTACCAATTTTACAGGAGCCTCAGAATGACCGCCTAAAAATTTTGTAACTTTAAGGAAACCTTTACAAGCCTCTGCGCTAGCATCTTACATGTCAATACGCTAAAATTAAACAATTTTTAATTTGATATCTGCTCAGGATCCTGGATGGTTCTCAGTATCATGTTCTGAGTACCAATTTTACAGGAGCCTCAGAATGACCGCCTAAAAATTTTGTTACTTTAAGGAAACCTTTACTAGGCCTCTGCGCTAGCATCTTACATGTCAATACGCTAAAATTAAACAATTTTTAATTTGATATCTGCTCAGGATCCTGGATGGTTCTCAGTATCATGTTCTGAGTACCAATTTTACAAGAGCCTCAGAATGACCGCCTAAAAATATTGTAACTTTAAGGAAACCTTTACTAGGCCTCTGCGCTAGCATCTTACACGTCAATACGCTAAAATTAAACAATTTATAATTTGATATCTGCTCAGGATCCTGGATGGTTCTCAGTATCATGTTCTGATTACCAATTTTACAGGAGCCTCAGAATGACCGCCTAAAAATTTTGTTCCTTTAAGGAAACCTTTACTAGGCCTCTGCGCTAGCATCTTACATGTCAATACGCTATAATTAAACAATTCACAATTTGATATCTGCTCAGGATCCTGGATGGTTCTCAGTATCATGTTCTGATTACCAATTTTACAGGAGCCTCAGAATGACCGCCTAAAAATTTTGTTACTTTAAGGAAACTTTTACTGGCCTCTGCGCTAGCATCTTACATGTCAATACACTAAAATTAAACAATTTTAAATTTGATATCTGCTCAGGATCCTGGATGGTTCTCAGTATCATGTACTGAGTACCAATTTTACAGGAGCCTCAGAATGACCGCCTAAAAATTTTGTTACTTTAAGGAAACCTTTACTAGGCCTCTGCGCTAGTATCTTACATGTCAATACGCTAAAATTAAACAAATTTTAATTTGATATCTGCTCAGGATCCTGGATGGTTCTCAGTATCATGTTCTAAATACCAATTTTACAGGAGCCTCAGAATGACCGCCTAAAACTTTTGTTACTTGAAGGAAACTTTTACTAGGCCTCTGCGCTAGCATCTTACATGTCAATACGCTAAAATTAAACAATTTTTAATTTGATATCTGCTCAGGATCCTGGATGGTTCTCAGTATCATGTACTGAGTACCAATTTAACAGGAGCCTCAGAATGACCGCCTAAAAATTTTGTTACTTTAAGGAAAACTTTACTAGGCCTCTGCGCTAGCATCTTACATGTCAATACGCCAAAATTAAACAATTTTTAATTTGATATCGGCTCAGGATCCTGGATGGTTCTCAGTATCATGCTCTGAGTACCAATTTTACAGGAGCCTCAGAATGACCGCCTAAAAATTTTGTAACTTTAAGGAAACCTTTACAAGCCTCTGCGCTAGCATCTTACATGTCAATACGCTAAAATTAAACAATTTTTAATTTGATATCTGCTCAGGATCCTGGATGGTTCTCAGTATCATGTTCTGAGTACCAATTTTACAGGAGCCTCAGAATGACCGCCTAAAAATTTTGTTACTTTAAGGAAACCTTTACTAGGCCTCTGCGCTAGCATCTTACATGTCAATACGCTAAAATTAAACAATTTTTAATTTGATATCTGCTCAGGTTCCTGGATGGTTCTCAGTATCATGTACTGAGTACCAATTTTACAGGAGCCTCAAAATTACGGCCTAAAAATTTTGTTACTTTAAGGAAACCTTTACTAGGCCTCTGCGCTAGTATCTTACATGTCAAAACGCTAAAATTAAACAATTTTTAATTTGATATCTGCTCAGGATCCTGGATGGTTCTCAGTATCATGCTCTGAGTACCAATTTTACAGGAGTCTCAGAATGACCGCCTAAAAATTTTGTAACTTTAAGGAAACCTTTACAAGCCTCTGCGCTAGCATCTTACATGTCAATACGCCAAAATTAAACAATTTTTAATTTGATATCTGCTCAGGATCCTGGATGGTTCTCAGTGTCATGTTCTGAGTACCAATTTTACAGGAGCCTCAGAATGACCGCCTAAAAATTTTGTTTCTTTAAGGAAACCTTTACTAGGCCTCTGCGCTAGTATCTTACATGTCAATGCGCTAAAATTAAACAATTTTTAATTTGATATCTGCTCAGGATCCTGGATGGTTCTCAGTATCATGTTCTAAGTACCAATTTTACAGGAGCCTCAGAATGACCGCCTAAAAATTTTGTTATTTGAAGGAAACTTTTACTAGGCCTCTGCGCTAGCATCTTACATGTCAATACGCTAAAATTAAACAATTTTTAATTTGATATCTGCTCAGGATCCTGGATGGTTCTCAGTATCATGTACTGAGTACCAATTTTACAGGAGCCTCAGAATGACCGCCTAAAAATTTTGTTACTTTAAGGAAAACTTTACTAGGCCTCTGCGCTAGCATCTTACATGTCAATACGCCAAAATTAAACAATTTTTAATTTGATATCGGCTCAGGATCCTGGATGGTTCTCAGTATCATGCTCTGAGTACCAATTTTACAGGAGCCTCAGAATGACCGCCTAAAAATTTTGTAACTTTAAGGAAACCTTTACAAGCCTCTGCGCTAGCATCTTACATGTTACAACTTACAAACTTACAAAAACATTCACGCTATTTTAGTTTCCGAATCTTTCCTGAAGCCTTGCTTACCCTCTACTTCCTATGCAATTCCTAACTTCCACTTAATACGTAACGACCGTACCAGTAAAGGTGGTGGGGGTGTAGCTATCTATATTCGTGATCACATTCCGTTTACCATTCTACATAAGTCAGACTCTCGTTACTCGGAAACTGCTGAACATATTTTTATTGAGGTATTATTCGGTTCTCTGAAATTATTATTGGGTGTTTTCTATAGTCCCTCTCTGACTATCGATTACTTTGCCAGTCTTGATAACCTACTGGACCAATTTGTACCATCCGTAGATCACACAGTTATCATGGGGGATTTCAACACTTGCATTATTAAAAATGATTCTAGAGCAAAGAAACTCCTTAATATTGTCAATAGCTCGAACCTTAATCTATTAAATTCCAGTCCCACACATTTTTTTCCTAGCTGCACTCCTTCTCTCCTTGACCTTATATTAGTTTCCTCTCCTGCTCATGTTACATGCCATGGCCAATTTCCAGCCGATGCGTTTTCGTATCATGATTTAATCTACTTGTCGTATAAAATCCGTCCACCTAAAGCTAAACCGACCATTGTAATGCGCCGCAGTTTCAAAAAATTTAAGAACATTGAGTTTATGAAGGATCTTAGCAACATTGACTGGCAGGCGATATTTAATGCTGACAATATTAATGATAAACTGGCTATTTTTAACTCCATCCTAAATGACCTCTTTGATATGCATGCTCCTCTTCGCCCTATCAAATTAAAACATCTTCCAGCCCCATGGTTAACGCAGGATATTAGAGCTTTAATGTGTAAACGAAATGCAGCTAAGTCGAGATATAGATTAAGGCCCACCGATGAAAATTTGTTGAAATACAGACGAATTCGTAATCAATGCAGTAAGGTTTGCAGAGACGCCCAACGTAAACATATCCATGAAGCTATTGAGAATAATCCTGGTAATCCCTGGAAATTCTTAAGAAACCTAGGTATAGGTCGTCAGTCCGAGAGCGTTCCACTTAACATTGACCTCGATGCTCTGAATCGTTTTTTCGCGGACGTAGCGCCTATGGACTCGGAGGGAAAAAAATCAACAATAGATCATCTGCGTTTTACCCCCCCCCCCCCCTCCTAATCGACCTCCTTTTACTTTTACTACAGTCAGTCCCGCTGACGTTAAGAAGCATATTCTATCAATTAAATCTAATGCCTCGGGCTGTGATGGTATTAACCGGCAAATGATTTTTCTACTCCTAGATTATGTCACACCTATACTTACCCATATATACAATTTCTCCCTTTCCTCTAACCAATTCCCTGATGGCTGGCAGACGGCTCACATAATTCCTATCCCTAAAATTAAAAATCCAACTTCCTTCTCTCACTATCGCCCTATCTCTATCCTTCCCTTTTTGTCCAAGGTTCTAGAGCGTATAGTGTTTACCCAACTTAACGAATATGTAAACCAACACAATGTACTTTCTACTTATCAATCTGGTTTTAGGAGAGGTCACAGTACTGTTACAGCTCTCTTGAAGATATGTGATGATGTTCGCTTTAATATGGACTCGAAACGCGTTACCATTATCGCTTTACTTGATTTTAGTAACGCTTTCAATTCGGTTGATTATGAAGTTTTGCTAGCGGTTCTTAAGTCCATTAACTTATCCGATGATGTCGTTGATTGGTTCGCGAGTTACTTGTTTGGTCGTCAACAGTGTGTGCGTGTTAATAATAGATTATCCTCCTTATTTCCTCTCTCAGCTGGCGTCCCGCAAGGAAGTGTCCTCTCTCCTCTTCTTTTTTCTATTTTTATTAACGCGATCACTACTATACTCTCATGTCCTTTCCATCTATATGCTGACGACTTGCAAGTCTATGCTGCGGCTCCGGTTAACGACATCAGCAAAGCTATTCATGAACTAAACCGTGACTTGAAAGAAATTTATGCATGGGGTAAATCATTCGGTCTTTGTTTGAACGCTTCGAAGTCGCAAGTGATTATGATTGGGAGTTCCAAGCTGCTTAGCAAAGTTGAGTATCACAGCTTACCTCCTGTGCAATTCGGCGACTCTAAATTACCTTTTAGTACTTCTGTTAGGGACCTGGGCCTACTATTAGACAATTCCCTGTCCTGGACTGTCCAAATTGCTGAGGTTAGTAGGAAAATTTTCGCTGCTATCGGATTTTTGAGACGTTGGAAAAACCTTCTACCTTGCAAAACTAAAATAGCCTTAGCCCACTCTCTTCTGCTTCCCATATTAGATTACGCCGATTGCTGCTACCTGGATATTTCCGAGGAACAACTAAATAAACTAGAACGCCTGCAAAACTTATGCATCAGATTTATTTTTGGCTTGCGTAAATTTGATCACATTTCCCAATATCGAGAACAGCTAAAATGGCTTAATATTCGTAATCGACGCAATTTGCACATCCTTTCCCTTCTGTACTCCATCCTGAATAATCCTGCCTATCCTAGTTACCTGAAAGATAAATTTTGTTACCTTGGCTCTGATCATTCTGGCATCGAACTCCGATCGCGGTATGATAATCGACTAAAACTCCCAACATACTACACGCAGTACTACGCCGATTCATTTACCGTGAAGTCGATTAAGCTGTGGAACATACTTCCTCACGATATTCGCCACTCTGTTTCTTTAAATATATTTAAACGTCGTTTAACTCTGTATTATCTATCACTTCAATAATATCTATGTATATTATATTTATGTATGTATATAAATATTTATTTTTATTTTATAATATTGATATTTATTAGTATATGTAGAATCAAAGTATTTGTGTATTATATTATATGTATATATTATATTGTATGTACTTCTTATGTGTAAATATATCTTATTTCTCTTTTTAATATTTTTATTGTTATATTATTCGTGTCTAGATAGCACCGTCCCGTTTACGACTTTTTAATTCCTTTCACCAAAGGTTGTCTGGCAGAGATTGCTTTAGCAATAAGACCGCCTTTGCACGCTTTATGTATATCTTTGTACCTTTTTCTTTATTTTTTGTGTTGTATTATGTGTGCAATAAAGAATAAATAAATAAAATAAAAAAATAAAATGTCAATACGCTAAAATTAAACAATTTTAAATTTGATATCTGCTCAGGATCCTGGATGGTTCTCAGTATCATGTTCTGAGTACGAATTTTACAAGAGCCTCAGAATGACCGCCTAAAAATTTTGTAACTTTAAGGAAACCTTTACTAGGCCTCTGCGCTAGCATCTTACATGTCAATACGCTATAATTAAACAATTTTAAATTTGATATCTGCTCAGGATCCTGGATGGTTCTCAGTATCATGTACTGAGTACATATTTTACAGGAGCCTCAGAATGACCGCCTAAAAATTTTGTTACTTTAAGGAAACCTTTACTAGGCCTCTGCGCTAGTATCTTACATGTCAATACGCTAAAATTAAACAAATTTTAATTTGATATCTGCTCAGGATCCTGGATGGTTCTCAGTATCATGTTCTGAGTACCAATTTTACAGGAGCCTCAGAATGACCGCCTAAAAATTTTGTTACTTGAAGGAAACTTTTACTAGGCCTCTGCGCTAGCATCTTACATGTCAATACGCTAAAATTAAACAATTTTTAATTTGATATCTGCTCAGGATCCTGGATGGTTCTCAGTATCATGTACTGAGTACCAATTTTACAGGAGCCTCAGAATGACCGCCTAAAAATTTTGTTACTTTAAGGAAAACTTGACTAGGCCTCTGTGCTAGCATCTTACATGTCAATACGCCAAAATTAAACAATTTTTAATTTGATATCGGCTCAGGATCCTGGATGGTTCTCAGTATCATGCTCTGAGTACCAATTTTACAGGAGCCTCAGAATGACCGCCTAAAAATTTTGTAACTTTAAGGAAACCTTTACAAGCCTCTGCGCTAGCATCTTACATGTCAATACGCTAAAATTAAACAATTTTTAATTTGATATCTGCTCAGGATCCTGGATGGTTCTCAGTATCATGTTCTGAGTACCAATTTTACAGGACCCTCAGAATGACCGCCTAAAAATTTTGTTACTTTAAGGAAACCTTTACTAGGCCTCTGCGCTAGCATCTTACATGTCAATACGCTAAAATTAAACAATTTTTAATTTGATATCTGCTCAGGATCCTGGATGGTTCTCAGTATCATGTTCTGAGTACGAATTTTACAAGAGCCTCAGAATGACCGCCTAAAAATATTGTAACTTTAAGGAAACCTTTACTAGGCCTCTGCGCTAGCATCTTACATGTCAATACGCTAAAATTAAACAATTTATAATTTGATATCTGCTCAGGATCCTGGATGGTTCTCAGTATCATGTTCTGATTACCAATTTTACAGGAGCCTCAGAATGACCGCCTAAAAATTTTGTTCCTTTAAGGAAACCTTTACTAGGCCTCTGCGCTAGCATATTACATGTCAATACGCCAAAATTAAACAATTTTTAATTTGATATCGGCTCAGGATCCTGGATGGTTCTCAGTATCATTTTCTGAGTACCAATTTTACAGGAGCCTCAGAATGACCGCCTAAAAATTTTGTTACTTTAAGGAAACCTTTACTAGGCCTCTGCGCTAGCATCTTACATGTCAATACGCCAAAATTAAACAATTTTTAATTTGATATCGGCTCAGGATCCTGGATGGTTCTCAGTATCATGCTCTGAATACCAATTTTACAGGAGCCTCAGAATGACCGCCTAAAAATTTTGTTACTTTAAGGAAACTTTTACTAGGCCTCTGCGCTAGCATCTTACATGTCAATACACTAAAATTAAACAATTTTAAATTTGATATCTGCTCAGGATCCTGGATGGTTCTCAGTATCATGTACTGAGTACCAATTTTACAGGAGCCTCAGAATGACCGCCTAAAAATTTTGTTACTGTAAGGAAACCTTTACTAGGCCTCTGCACTAGTATCTTACATGTCAATACGCTAAAATTAAACAAATTTTAATTTGATATCTGCTCAGGTTCCTGGATGGTTCTCAGTATCATGTTCTGACTACCAATTTTACAGGAGCCTCAGAATGACCGCCTAAAAATTTTGTTACTTTAAGGAAACTTTTACTAGGCCTCTGCGCTAGCATCTTACATGTCAATACGCTAAAATTTAACAATTTTAATTTGATATCTGCTCAGGATCCTGGATGGTTCTCAGTATCATGTACTGAGTACCAATTTTACAGGAGCCTCAAAATTACGGCCTAAAAATTTTGTTACTTTAAGGAAACCTTTACTAGGCCTCTGCGCTAGTATCTTACATGTCAAAACGCTAAAATTAAACAATTTTTAATTTGATATCTGCTCAGGATCCTGGATGGTTCTCAGTATTATGTTCTGAGTACCAATTTTACAGGAGCCTCAGAATGACCGCCTAAAAATTTTGTTACTTTAAGGAAACTTTTACTAGGCCTCTGCGCTAGCATCTTACATGTCAATACGCTAAAATTCAACAATTTTTAATTTGATATCTGCTCAGGATCCTGGATGGTTCTCAGTATCATGTACTGAGTACCAATTTTACAGGAGCCTCAGAATGACCGCCTAAAAATTTTGTTACTTTAAGGAAACCTTTACTAGGCCTCTGCGCTAGTATCTTACATGTCAATACGCTAAAATTAAACAAATTTTAATTTGATATCTGCTCAGGATCCTGGATGGTTCTCAGTATCATTTTCTGAGTACCAATTTTACAGGAGCCTCAGAATGACCGCCTAAAAATTTTGTTACTTTAAGGAAACCTTTACTAGGCCTCTGCGCTAGCATCTTACATGTCAATACGCCAAAATTAAACAATTTTAAATTTGATATCTGCTCAGGATCCTGGATGGTTCTCAGTATCATGTACTGAGTACCAATTTTACAGGAGCCTCAGAATGACCGCCTAAAAATTTTGTTACTGTAAGGAAACCTTTACTAGGCCTCTGCACTAGTATCTTACATGTCAATACGCTAAAATTAAACAAATTTTAATTTGATATCTGCTCAGGTTCCTGGATGGTTCTCAGTATCATGTTCTGAGTACCAATTTTACAGGAGCCTCAGAATGACCGCCTAAAAATTTTGTTACTTAAAGGAAACTCTTACTAGGCCTCTGCGCTAGCATCTTACATGTCAATACGCTAAAATTTAACAATTTTAATTTGATATCTGCTCAGGTTCCTGGATGGTTCTCAGTATCATGTACTGAGTACCAATTTTACAGGAGCCTCAAAATTACGGCCTAAAAATTTTGTTACTTTAAGGAAACCTTTACTAGGCCTCTGCGCTAGTATCTTACATGTCAAAACGCTAAAATTAAACAATTTTTAATTTGATATCTGCTCAGGATCCTGGATGGTTCTCAGTATCATGTTCTGAGTACCAATTTTACAGGAGCCTCAGAATGACCGCCTAAAAATTTTGTTACTTTAAGGAAACTTTTACTAGGCCTCTGCGCTAGCATCTTACATGTCAATACGCTAAAATTCAACAATTTTTAATTTGATATCTGCTCAGGATCCTGGATGGTTCTCAGTATCATGTTCTGAGTACCAATTTTACAGAAGCCTCAGAATGACCGCCTAAAAAATTTGTTTCTTTAAGGAAACTGTTACTAGGCCTCTGCGCTAGCATCTTACATGTCAATACGCTAAAATTAAACAATTTTTAATTTGATATCGGCTCAGGATCCTGGATGGTTCTCAGTATCATTTTCTGAGTACCAATTTTACAGGAGCCTCAGAATGACCGCCTAAAAATTTTGTAACTTTAAGGAAACCTTTACTAGGCCTCTGCGCTAGCATCTTACATGTCAATACGCTAAAATAAAACAATTTTTAATTTAATATCTGCTCAGGATACTGGATGGTTCTCAGTATCATGTTCTGAGTACCAATTTTACAGGAGCCTCAGAATGACCACCTAAAAATTTTGTTACTTTAAGGAAACCTTTACTAGGCCTCTGCGCTAGCATCTTACATGTCAATACGCTAAAATTAAACAATTTTTAATTTGATATCTGCTTAGGATCCTGGATGGTTCTCAGTATCATGTTCTGAGTACATATTTTACAGGAGCCTCAGAATGACCGCCTAAAAATTTTGTTAGTGTAAGGAAACCTTAACTAGACCTCTGCGCTAGCATCTTACATGTCAATACGCTAAAATTAAACAATTTTTAATTTGATATCGGCTTATTATCCTAGATGGTTCTCAGTATCATGCTCTGAGTACCAATTTTACAGGAGCCTCAGAATGACCGCCTAAAATTTTGTAACTTTAAGGAAACCTTTACAAGCCTCTGCGCTAGCATCTTACATGTCAATACGCTAAAATTAAACAATTTTTAATTTGATATCTGCTCAGGATCCTGGATGGTTCTCAGTATCATGTTCTGAGTACCAATTTTACAGGAGCCTCAGAATGACCGCCTAAAAATTTTGTTTCTTTAAGGAAACCTTTACTAGGCCTCTGCGCTAGCGTCTTACATGTCAATACGCTAAAACTAAACAATTTTTAATTTGATATCTGCTCAGGATCCTGGATGGTTCTCAGTATCATGTTCTGAGTACATATTTTACAGGAGCCTCAGAATGACCGCCTAAAAATTTTGTTACTGTAAGGAAACCTTTACCTAGGCCTCTGCGCTAGCATCTTACATGTCAATACGCCAAAATTAAACAATTTTTAATTTGATATCGGCTCATTATCCTGGATGGTTCTCAGTATCATGCTCTGAGTACCAATTTTACAGGAGCCTCAGAATGACCGCCTAAAAATTTTGCTTCTTTAAGGAAACCTTTACTAGGCCTCTGCGCTAGCATCTTACATGTCAATACGCTAAAACTAAACAATTTTTAATTTGATATCTGCTCAGGATCCTGGATGGTTCTCAGTATCATGTTCTGAGTACATATTTTACAGGAGCCTCAGAATGACCGCCTAAAAATTTTGTTACTTTAAGGAAACTTTTACTAGGCCTCTGCGCTAGCATGTAACATGTCAATATGCTAAAATTAAACAATTTTTAATTTGATATCGGCTCAGGATCCTAGATGGTTCTCAGTATCATTTTCTGAGTACCAATTTTACAGGAGCCTCAGAATGACCGCCTAAAAATTTTGTAACTTTAAGGAAACCTTTACAAGGCCTCTGCGCTAGCATCTTACATGTCAATACGCTAAAAAAAAACAATTTTTATTTTGATATCTGCTCAGGATACTGGATGGTTCTCAGTATCATGTTCTGAGTACCAATTTTACAGGAGCCTCAGAATGACCGCCTAAAAATTTTGTTACTGTAAGGAAACCTTTACTAGGCCTCTGCACTAGTATCTTACATGTCAATACGCTAAAATTAAACAAATTTTAATTTGATATCTGCTCAGGTTCCTGGATGGTTCTCAGTATCATGTTCTGAGTACCAATTTTACAGGAGCCTCAGAATGACCGCCTAAAAATTTTGTTACTTAAAGGAAACTCTTACTAGGCCTCTGCGCTAGCATCTTACATGTCAATACGCTAAAATTTAACAATTTTAATTTGATATCTGCTCAGGTTCCTGGATGGTTCTCAGTATCATGTACTGAGTACCAATTTTACAGGAGCCTCAAAATTACGGCCTAAAAATTTTGTTACTTTAAGGAAACCTTTACTAGGCCTCTGCGCTAGTATCTTACATGTCAAAACGCTAAAATTAAACAATTTTTAATTTGATATCTGCTCAGGATCCTGGATGGTTCTCAGTATCATGTTCTGAGTACCAATTTTACAGGAGCCTCAGAATGACCGCCTAAAAATTTTGTTACTTTAAGGAAACTTTTACTAGGCCTCTGCGCTAGCATCTTACATGTCAATACGCTAAAATTCAACAATTTTTAATTTGATATCTGCTCAGGATCCTGGATGGTTCTCAGTATCATGTTCTGAGTACCAATTTTACAGAAGCCTCAGAATGACCGCCTAAAAAATTTGTTTCTTTAAGGAAACTGTTACTAGGCCTCTGCGCTAGCATCTTACATGTCAATACGCTAAAATTAAACAATTTTTAATTTGATATCGGCTCAGGATCCTGGATGGTTCTCAGTATCATTTTCTGAGTACCAATTTTACAGGAGCCTCAGAATGACCGCCTAAAAATTTTGTAACTTTAAGGAAACCTTTACTAGGCCTCTGCGCTAGCATCTTACATGTCAATACGCTAAAATAAAACAATTTTTAATTTAATATCTGCTCAGGATACTGGATGGTTCTCAGTATCATGTTCTGAGTACCAATTTTACAGGAGCCTCAGAATGACCACCTAAAAATTTTGTTACTTTAAGGAAACCTTTACTAGGCCTCTGCGCTAGCATCTTACATGTCAATACGCTAAAATTAAACAATTTTTAATTTGATATCTGCTTAGGATCCTGGATGGTTCTCAGTATCATGTTCTGAGTACATATTTTACAGGAGCCTCAGAATGACCGCCTAAAAATTTTGTTAGTGTAAGGAAACCTTAACTAGACCTCTGCGCTAGCATCTTACATGTCAATACGCTAAAATTAAACAATTTTTAATTTGATATCGGCTTATTATCCTAGATGGTTCTCAGTATCATGCTCTGAGTACCAATTTTACAGGAGCCTCAGAATGACCGCCTAAAATTTTGTAACTTTAAGGAAACCTTTACAAGCCTCTGCGCTAGCATCTTACATGTCAATACGCTAAAATTAAACAATTTTTAATTTGATATCTGCTCAGGATCCTGGATGGTTCTCAGTGTCATGTTCTGAGTACCAATTTTACAGGAGCCTCAGAATGACCGCCTAAAAATTTTGTTTCTTTAAGGAAACCTTTACTAGGCCTCTGCGCTAGCGTCTTACATGTCAATACGCTAAAACTAAACAATTTTTAATTTGATATCTGCTCAGGATCCTGGATGGTTCTCAGTATCATGTTCTGAGTACATATTTTACAGGAGCCTCAGAATGACCGCCTAAAAATTTTGTTACTGTAAGGAAACCTTTACCTAGGCCTCTGCGCTAGCATCTTACATGTCAATACGCCAAAATTAAACAATTTTTAATTTGATATCGGCTCATTATCCTGGATGGTTCTCAGTATCATGCTCTGAGTACCAATTTTACAGGAGCCTCAGAATGACCGCCTAAAAATTTTGCTTCTTTAAGGAAACCTTTACTAGGCCTCTGCGCTAGCATCTTACATGTCAATACGCTAAAACTAAACAATTTTTAATTTGATATCTGCTCAGGATCCTGGATGGTTCTCAGTATCATGTTCTGAGTACATATTTTACAGGAGCCTCAGAATGACCGCCTAAAAATTTTGTTACTTTAAGGAAACTTTTACTAGGCCTCTGCGCTAGCATGTAACATGTCAATATGCTAAAATTAAACAATTTTTAATTTGATATCGGCTCAGGATCCTAGATGGTTCTCAGTATCATTTTCTGAGTACCAATTTTACAGGAGCCTCAGAATGACCGCCTAAAAATTTTGTAACTTTAAGGAAACCTTTACAAGGCCTCTGCGCTAGCATCTTACATGTCAATACGCTAAAAAAAAACAATTTTTATTTTGATATCTGCTCAGGATACTGGATGGTTCTCAGTATCATGTTCTGAGTACCAATTTTACAGGAGCCTCAGAATGACCGCCTAAAAATTTTGTTACTATAAGGAAACCTTTACTAGGCCTCTGCGCTAGCATCTTACATGTCAATACGCTAAAATTAAACAATTTTTAATTTGATATCTGCTCAGGATCCTGGATGGTTCTCAGTATCATGTACTGAGTACCAATTTTACAGGAGCCTCAGAATGACCGCCTAAAAATTTTGTTACTTTAAGGAAACCTTTACTAGGCCTCTGCGCTAGTATCTTACATGTCAATACGCTAAAATTAAATAAATTTTAATTTGATATCTGCTCAGGATCCTGGATGGTTCTCAGTATCATTTTCTGAGTACCAATTTTACAGGAGCCTCAGAATGACCGCCTAAAAATTTTGTTACTTTAAGGAAACCTTTACTAGGCCTCTGCGCTAGCATCTTACATGTCAATACGCCAAAATTAAACAATTTTAAATTTGATATCTGCTCAGGATCCTGGATGGTTCTCAGTATCATGTACTGAGTACCAATTTTAGCCTCAGAATGACCGCCTAAAAATTTTGTTACTGTAAGGAAACCTTTACGAGGCCTCTGCACTAGTATCTTACATGTCAATACGCTAAAATTAAACAAATTTTAATTTGATATCTGCTCAGGTTCCTGGATGGTTCTCAGTATCATGTTCTGAGTACCAATTTTACAGGAGCCTCAGAATGACCGCCTAAAAATTTTGTTACTTAAAGGAAACTCTTACTAGGCCTCTGCGCTAGCATCTTACATGTCAATACGCTAAAATTTAACAATTTTAATTTGATATCTGCTCAGGTTCCTGGATGGTTCTCAGTATCATGTACTGAGTACCAATTTTACAGGAGCCTCAAAATTACGGCCTAAAAATTTTGTTACTTTAAGGAAACCTTTACTAGGCCTCTGCGCTAGTATCTTACATGTCAAAACGCTAAAATTAAACAATTTTTAATTTGATATCTGCTCAGGATCCTGGATGGTTCTCAGTATCATGTTCTGAGTACCAATTTTACAGGAGCCTCAGAATGACCGCCTAAAAATTTTGTTACTTTAAGGAAACTTTTACTAGGCCTCTGCGCTAGCATCTTACATGTCAATACGCTAAAATTCAACAATTTTTAATTTGATATCTGCTCAGGATCCTGGATGGTTCTCAGTATCATGTTCTGAGTACCAATTTTACAGAAGCCTCAGAATGACCGCCTAAAAAATTTGTTTCTTTAAGGAAACTGTTACTAGGCCTCTGCGCTAGCATCTTACATGTCAATACGCTAAAATTAAACAATTTTTAATTTGATATCGGCTCAGGATCCTGGATGGTTCTCAGTATCATTTTCTGAGTACCAATTTTACAGGAGCCTCAGAATGACCGCCTAAAAATTTTGTAACTTTAAGGAAACCTTTACTAGGCCTCTGCGCTAGCATCTTACATGTCAATACGCTAAAATAAAACAATTTTTAATTTAATATCTGCTCAGGATACTGGATGGTTCTCAGTATCATGTTCTGAGTACCAATTTTACAGGAGCCTCAGAATGACCACCTAAAAATTTTGTTACTTTAAGGAAACCTTTACTAGGCCTCTGCGCTAGCATCTTACATGTCAATACGCTAAAATTAAACAATTTTTAATTTGATATCTGCTTAGGATCCTGGATGGTTCTCAGTATCATGTTCTGAGTACATATTTTACAGGAGCCTCAGAATGACCGCCTAAAAATTTTGTTAGTGTAAGGAAACCTTAACTAGACCTCTGCGCTAGCATCTTACATGTCAATACGCTAAAATTAAACAATTTTTAATTTGATATCGGCTTATTATCCTAGATGGTTCTCAGTATCATGCTCTGAGTACCAATTTTACAGGAGCCTCAGAATGACCGCCTAAAATTTTGTAACTTTAAGGAAACCTTTACAAGCCTCTGCGCTAGCATCTTACATGTCAATACGCTAAAATTAAACAATTTTTAATTTGATATCTGCTCAGGATCCTGGATGGTTCTCAGTATCATGTTCTGAGTACCAATTTTACAGGAGCCTCAGAATGACCGCCTAAAAATTTTGTTTCTTTAAGGAAACCTTTACTAGGCCTCTGCGCTAGCGTCTTACATGTCAATACGCTAAAACTAAACAATTTTTAATTTGATATCTGCTCAGGATCCTGGATGGTTCTCAGTATCATGTTCTGAGTACATATTTTACAGGAGCCTCAGAATGACCGCCTAAAAATTTTGTTACTGTAAGGAAACCTTTACCTAGGCCTCTGCGCTAGCATCTTACATGTCAATACGCCAAAATTAAACAATTTTTAATTTGATATCGGCTCATTATCCTGGATGGTTCTCAGTATCATGCTCTGAGTACCAATTTTACAGGAGCCTCAGAATGACCGCCTAAAAATTTTGCTTCTTTAAGGAAACCTTTACTAGGCCTCTGCGCTAGCATCTTACATGTCAATACGCTAAAACTAAACAATTTTTAATTTGATATCTGCTCAGGATCCTGGATGGTTCTCAGTATCATGTTCTGAGTACATATTTTACAGGAGCCTCAGAATGACCGCCTAAAAATTTTGTTACTTTAAGGAAACTTTTACTAGGCCTCTGCGCTAGCATGTAACATGTCAATATGCTAAAATTAAACAATTTTTAATTTGATATCGGCTCAGGATCCTAGATGGTTCTCAGTATCATTTTCTGAGTACCAATTTTACAGGAGCCTCAGAATGACCGCCTAAAAATTTTGTAACTTTAAGGAAACCTTTACAAGGCCTCTGCGCTAGCATCTTACATGTCAATACGCTAAAAAAAAACAATTTTTATTTTGATATCTGCTCAGGATACTGGATGGTTCTCAGTATCATGTTCTGAGTACCAATTTTACAGGAGCCTCAGAATGACCGCCTAAAAATTTTGTTACTATAAGGAAACCTTTACTAGGCCTCTGCGCTAGCATCTTACATGTCAATACGCTAAAATTAAACAATTTTTAATTTGATATCTGCTCAGGATCCTGGATGGTTCTCAGTATCATATTCTGAGTGTCGCCAAATACCCTGGGCGCCGGGTACCCAGTTCGTTGGTATTAGACGAATATCTCGAAAATAACGACGTATCGCAATTATAATGTAACTGATGGACGTAAGTACACATGATTTGCTGGTAATAAAAAAACTGATTTATGAGGGTCTGGTACCCTCGCTAGTGGCCTCCAACCTCCCCTATAGCCACCCCGAGCCTCGCTAAACTGATTTACGAGCGACTGAACTCACGATACTGAATTCAACACTCTAGGATCTAATTTATGAGCAACCACGGCTCCCACGCAACTCCACCGAGTTGTACTGCTGATAATTTATGAGCAACAACGGCTCCCACGCAACTCCACTAGTTGCACTGTTGATAATTTATGAGCAACCACGGCTCCCACGCAACTACACTAGTTGCACTGAATCTCTAAATATAATTTATGAGCAACCACGGCTCCCACACAACTCCACCGAGTTGTACTGCTGATAATTTATGAGCAACGGCTCCCACGCAACTCCACTAGTTGCACTGCTGATAATTTATGAGCAACGGCTCCCACGCAACTCCACTAGTTGCACTGCTGATAATTTATGAGCAACGGCTCCCACGCAACTCCACTAGTTGCACTGCTGATAATTTATGAGCAACGGCTCCCACGCAACTCCACTAGTTGCACTGCTGATAATTTATGAGCAACGGCTCCCACGCAACTCCACTCGTTGCACTACTGATAATTTATGAGCAACGGCTCCCACGCAACTCCACTAGTTGCACTGCTGATAATTTATGAGCAACAAAGGCTCTCACGCAACTCCACTAGTTGCACTGAAACTCTAAATATAATTTATGAGCAACCACGGCTCCCACGCAACACCACTGCATTATCACACGCTGGTAAAATAAATTCACTTACTTGGCAAACACGGTGTTGCGCCTGATCTGCCTCGCACCCACAGAATACTTTCACTTGAGAGCTCGCACCTCATCAGGTCAGCGTCCCGTACACGACCGCGTTTCGAACACGTCTGCTTCAAATCTCAATCTATTCTATTTAGCTGTCATCGTTCTACCCTCACGTTTATGACAAATAATATTTAAATATTTAAACACTTATTTCGCGACTACCCTACGGTATTCGCGACACTGAGTACATATTTTACAGGAGCCTCAGAATGACCGCCTAAAAATTTTGTTACTGTAAGGAAACCTTTACCTAGGCCTCTGCGCTAGCATCTTACATGTCAATACGCCAAAATTAAACAATTTTTAATTTGATATCGGCTCATTATCCTGGATGGTTCTCAGTATCATGTACTGAGTACCAATTTTACAGGAGCCTCAGAATGACCGCCTAAAAATTTTGTTACTTTAAGGAAACCTTTACTAGGCCTCTGCGCTAGTATCTTACATGTCAATACGCTAAAATTAAACAAATTTTAATTTGATATCTGCTCAGGATCCTGGATGGTTCTCAGTATCATGTACTGAGTACCAATTTTACAGGAGCCTCAGAATGACCGCCTAAAAATTTTGTTACTTTAAGGAAACCTTTACTAGGCCTCTGCGCTAGTATCTTACATGTCAATACGCTAAAATTAAACAAATTTTAATTTGATATCTGCTCAGGATCCTGGATGGTTCTCAGTATCATGTTCTGAGTACCAATTTTACAGGAGCCTCAGAATGACCGCCTAAAAATTTTGTTACTTTAAGGAAACTTTTACTAGGCCTCTGCGCTAGCATCTTACATGTCAATACGCTAAAATTAAACAATTTTTAATTTGATATCTGCTCAGGATCCTGGATGGTTCTCAGTATCATGTACTGAGTACCAATTTTACAGGAGCCTCAGAATGACCGCCTAAAAATTTTGTTACTTTAAGGAAACCTTTACTAGGCCTCTGCGCTAGCATCTTACATGTCAATACGCTAAAATTAAACAATTTTTAATTTGATATCTGCTCAGGATCCTGAATGGTTCTCAGTATCATGTTCTGAGTACATATTTTACAGGAGCCTCAGAATGACCGCCTAAAAATTTTGTTACTGTAAGGAAACCTTTACCTAGGCCTCTGCGCTAGCATCTTACATGTCAATACGCCAAAATTAAACAATTTTTAATTTGATATCGGTTCATTATCCTGGATGGTTCTCAGTATCATGCTCTGAGTACCAATTTTACAGGAGCCTCAGAATGACCGCCTAAAAATTTTGTAACTTTAAGGAAACCTTTACTAGGCCTCTGCGCTAGCATCTTACATGTCAATACGCTAAAATTAAACAATTTTTAATTTGATATCTGCTCAGGATCCTGAATGGTTCTCAGTATCCTGTTCTGAGTACATATTTTACAGGAGCCTCAGAATGACCGCCTAAAAATTTTGTTACTGTAAGGAAACCTTTACCTAGGCCTCTGCGCTAGCATCTTACATGTCAATACGCCAAAATTAAACAATTTTTAATTTGATATCGGCTCATTATCCTGGATGGTTCTCAGTATCATGCTCTGAGTACCAATTTTACAGGAGCCTCAGAATGACCGCCTAAAAATTTTGTAACTTTAAGGAAACCTTTACTAGGCCTCTGCGCTAGCATCTTACATGTCAATACGCCAAAATTAAACAATTTTTAATTTGATATCGGCTCATTATCCTGGATGGTTCTCAGTATCATGTACTGAGTACCAATTTTACAGGAGCCTCAGAATGACCGCCTAAAAATTTTGTTACTTTAAGGAAACCTTTACTAGGCCTCTGCGCTAGTATCTTACATGTCAATACGCTAAAATTAAACAAATTTTAATTTGATATCTGCTCAGGATCCTTGATGGTTCTCAGTATCATGTACTGAGTACCAATTTTACAGGAGCCTCAGAATGACCGCCTAAAAATTTTGTTACTTTAAGGAAACCTTTACTAGGCCTCTGCGCTAGTATCTTACATGTCAATACGCTAAAATTAAACAAATTTTAATTTGATATCTGCTCAGGATCCTGGATGGTTCTCAGTATCATGTTCTGAGTACCAATTTTACAGGAGCCTCAGAATGACCGCCTAAAAATTTTGTTACTTTAAGGAAACTTTTACTAGGCCTCTGCGCTAGCATCTTACATGTCAATACGCTAAAATTAAACAATTTTTAATTTGATATCTGCTCAGGATCCTGGATGGTTCTCAGTATCATGTACTGAGTACCAATTTTACAGGAGCCTCAGAATGACCGCCTAAAAATTTTGTTACTTTAAGAAAACCTTTACTAGGCCTCTGCGCTAGCATCTTACATGTCAATACGCTAAAATTAAACAATTTTTAATTTGATATCTGCTCAGGATCCTGAATGGTTCTCAGTATCATGTTCTGAGTACATATTTTACAGGAGCCTCAGAATGACCGCCTAAAAATTTTGTTACTGTAAGGAAACCTTTACCTAGGCCTCTGCGCTAGCATCTTACATGTCAATACGCCAAAATTAAACAATTTTTAATTTGATATCGGCTCATTATCCTGGATGGTTCTCAGTATCATGCTCTGAGTACCAATTTTACAGGAGCCTCAGAATGACCGCCTAAAAATTTTGTAACTTTAAGGAAACCTTTACTAGGCCTCTGCGCTAGCATCTTACATGTCAATACGCTAAAATTAAACAATTTTTAATTTGATATCTGCTCAGGATCCTGGATGGTTCTCAGTATCATGTCTTCTTCCTCGTTCCCTCACTGATGAGGATCGCGACCACTAATGATTTTTTTTCCAGTCTGCACGGTTGAGCGATGTCTGGACTGCGGCTTGGAGAGTTGCACCCACAGCCTTCTTTATCGCATCCGACCATCTCATAGGTGTCCTTCCACGTGCGCGCTTACCCTCGATTTGTCCCAAGATAATGAGTTTCTCTAGACTATGTTTGGGAGATCGCATAATATGTCCAAAGAATCTGAGGATCTTTTTTTGACATATGGTAGTTAGCCGCTCCGTGATCTTAAGTTCGTCAAGAATAGATTTATTAGTTCTCTTAGCGGTCCACGGAATGCACAGTAGCCTACGCCAGCACCACATTTCAAACGCGTCAATCTTTTTACTATAGTAGCTATTAATGCACCAGGCCTCAGCACCATACAGAAAAATGGAAAATACTAGGGCTCTTACTAATCGCACTTTAGTCCTGCGCTTTATACCACGATTCTTCCATACTCTGTCGAGGGCTGACATCGCCTTTTTGGCCATTCCAGCTCGTCGGCGGATTTCATCAGAACAACCGCCATCGTTAGATATTAATGAGCCCAGATAAAAAAACTGATTGACTTTTTCGTAGAAGTAGAAGAAATAGAAGTGAGTCAGTAGGCAGAAGGAGTTGAGCGCGATCTACAACCATAACTTTGGTCTTCTTTTTATTAATCTTAAGACCTAGCTTAGCACTTTCTGTTTCCATTTTCTTCAATAGAGTTGCCATTTCAGATTCACTCGTTGCAAATATGGTCGTATCATCTGCATATCTCAAGTTCGTGATTTTCTCGCCACCAATAGTAATACCACCGTCCCAATTTTCCAGTACTTTTCTGATTATGAATTCACCATAGAGATTAAATAATTTTGGTGACAAGATACACCCTTGACGAACGCCTCGTTCCGAGTGGAAAGGTTCTGATTTGTGATCTTCCAGTTTAATGAAGCTACTGCTCTCTAGGTATAGATTCTGTATGAGATGTAACAAATGTGGAGGTACTCCCGTGTAGGAAAGAACGTCAAACAAAACTGTCCATTTAACACAGTCAAAAGCTTTGGTGTAGTCAATGAAGCACATGACCATGGGCTTGTTAAATTCCTTGCACTTTTCAATAAGGAGACGTATATTAAGAATCTGTTCGCGAGTTCCTTTACCGGTTACAAAACCAGCCTGTTCCCTCGATATTTGATGTTCTACGAAAGATGTTAAACGAGCATTAATTATATGCAATAGGATTTTGCTAGCGTGAGACATAAGTGATAGAGTACGGTAATTTTCGCATTTTCTCGTGGATCCCTTCTTATGTAATGGAATGATAGCCGACTGTGTCCAGTCGCTCGGCCATTTCGCAGTTATCCAGATTTTGTTACATATTTGTTGGATGATCTTTGTACCTTTGTCTCCTAAGTGCTGTAGCATAACCGCTGTGATACCATCTGGGCCGACCGCCTTGTTTTTCAGTTTCTTAATTGCATTTTCCACCTCTGAAAGCAGAATTTTAGGTTCTTCAGGATAGTTACTCAGTCTTTTTATTTTCCATCTTCTTCCTGGTACAGCTGATAACAGTACGCCCTCCATCGTTCCAGAACATCTTTTATTTCGGTCAGGTTGTTACCTCTACTGTCCTCTATTATCCAGCGTTTCGATTTGAAGGTACTTGTGAGTAGTTTTATTTTGGAGAAGAAATCCTTAGACTGTCCTTTTTCTGCATATCTCTCTATTTCTTCGCAAAGGTCATTGATGTGTTTCTCTTTGTCATTACGAGTGGATCTTTGTATCTCAGCATGGAGCTGGTTGTATTGCTTCCTTTGGTAGGCAGTTGTGAGGCCAGTGCTTTTCAAAATCTTACGTTCCTCAATCAATGCCCAAGATTTTTTGCTTATCCATTCCTCTTTCGGATGTATCGTTTTAACTAGTTCACAGCTTTCGTTTACTGTTTCTATAATAACTTTCTTTAGGTTTGTCCAATCGGTTTCACTCGAATCAGATGGTTCTATAGCCAACAATTGCATTTTATTGTCTATGGTTTTTTCAAAGTGGTCTAGTGCGTCTTTAGATAGAGTTCTGATTTTCTGCCTTTTAGTTGTAGTACTTCTTAGACGCAATCTAAAGTCAGCTACGACCAGCTGATGATCACTCCCACAGTCAGCACCCGGGAAAGTTTTAGTATTCGTGACCGACGAACGCCACCTTGACTTGATAGTTATGAAATCAATTTGGTTTCTGTGTCCTGTAGGTGAAGTCCATGTATAAAGACGTCTTGGGTGGTTTTCAGGTATTCATTATAACCAAATTACTTTCAATACAATATTGCAGAAATTTTTCGCCTCTCTCATTTCGTTTTCCCAAACCATACCCGCCAACAATGGAGCCCTTAAGTGGATCATCTTTTGTGCAGCCCACTTTTGCGTTCCAGTCGCCCATAACAATTGTTACTTCTCTCGATGGTATAGAGTGTAATAAGGAGTCTAGATCCTTATAAAATTGGTCTGATATTTCTTCCTCTGACTGAGCGGTAGGTGCGTACACTTGAACTATGTTTATCGGCACAGGACGCCCGTCAATCTTTATAGCAATTATTCTATCGTTCCAGGTTCTATATCCCTTTACACTATGCTGATACTTCTTTTGAATTATAAAACCCACTCCATTAGCACTACTGTCATTGGCACCGGAGAAGTACATAATATTTCCGTTGGTGGTAGTGAAATGACCACTGTCACGCATATGAACCTCGCTGAGACCTAGTATATCGATGTTATGTCTTATCATCTCCCTTTCTACAACTTCTAGTTTACCTGGTTTTATTAATCCTCTAACATTCCAAGTCCCCATACGTAGGTGTTTCCGAATTGGGGTCTTCTTCTTGTCTGTTCCTTGACCAGTAGCATAGTTTCCACTTCCTGTCTGGTGGTCCGCAGAAGAGTGGCCGGTATCACACTTCACACCAGGTGACCCGGGATCACACTGGCGCCGAGGGTCAGTCGGATCGCATGACATCACATTACTCGTACTGGTGCTTGTCATAGTGGTTTTCTTGGGAATTAATTGATGCAGTAGTTTCCCGTTGCTTTCTGCACACAACCTTTTAGGGGATATTTAAGCCCCAAGGTCGTTGAAACCTCATCTTGCTGGTTGTCCAGTCCAGGTGTATGGTTATACCGCCATTTCTTCGGTCGCCAGAGCCTCGTCCGTTATCTAGCAGGGAGCACCACAGCAGCTATTCTGCCACCGTCGCCAGCTATTCATACGAACCACCGGCGCGAGCAGGTGAGGTTGGCAATTGGGTCGGTAAGATGTTGTTTCCGTTCCCCCTTGCTCCCCTCATGTACTGAGTACCAATTTTACAGGAGCCTCAGAATGACCGCCTAAAAATTTTGTTACTTTAAGGAAACCATTACTAGGCCTCTGCGCTAGCATCTTACATGTCAATACGCTAAAATTAAACAATTTTTAATTTGATATCTGCTCAGGATCCTGGATGGTTCTCAGTATCATGTTCTGAGTACCAATTTTACAAGAGCCTCAGAATGACCGACTAAAAATTTTGTAACTTTAAGGAAACCTTTACTAGGCCTCTGCGCTAGCATCTTACATGTCAATACGCTAAAATTAAACAATTTATAATTTGATATCTGCTCAGGATCCTGGATGGTTCTCAGTATCATGCTCTGAGTACCAATTTTACAGGAGCCTCAGAATGACCGCCTAAAAATTTTGTAACTTTAAGGAAACCTTTACAAGCCTCTGCGCTAGCATCTTACATGTCAATACGCTAAAATTAAACAATTTATAATTTGATATCTGCTCAGGATCCTGGATGGTTCTCACTATCATGTTCTGAGTACCAATTTTACAGGAGCCTCAGAATGACCGCCTAAAAATTTTGTTACTTTAAGGAAACTTTTACTAGTTAAATAATACGCTAAAATTAAACAATTTTTAATTTGATATCTGCTCAGGATCCTGGATGGTTCTCAGTATCATGTACTGAGTACCAATTTTACAGGAGCCTCAGAATGACCGCCTAAAAATTTTGTTACTTTAAGGAAACCTTTACTAGGCCTCTGCGCTAGCATCTTACATGTCAATACGCTAAAATTAAACAATATTTAATTTGATATCTGCTCAGGATCCTGGATGGTTCTCAGTATCATGTTCTGAGTACCAATTTTACAAGAGCCTCAGAATGACCGCCTAAAAATTTTGTAACTTTAAGGAAACCTTTACTAGGCCTCTGCGCTAGCATCTTACATGTCAATACGCTATAATTAAACAATTTATAATTTGATATCTGCTCAGGATCCTGGATGGTTCTCAGTATCATGTTCTGATTACCAATTTTACAGGAGCCTCAGAATGACCGCCTAAAAATTTTGTTACTTTAAGGAAACTTTTACTGGCCTCTGCGCTAGCATCTTACATGTCAATACACTAAAATTAAACAATTTTAAATTTGATATCTGCTCAGGATCCTGGATGGTTCTCAGTATCATGTACTGAGTACCAATTTTACAGGAGCCTCAGAATGACCGCCTAAAAATTTTGTTACTTTAAGGAAACCTTTACTAGGCCTCTGCGCTAGTATCTTACATGTCAATACGCTAAAATTAAACAAATTTTAATTTGATATCTGCTCAGGATCCTGGATGGTTCTCAGTATCATGTTCTGATTACCAATTTTACAGGAGCCTCAGAATGACCGCCGAAAAATTTTGTTACTTGAAGGAAACTTTTACTAGGCCTCTGCGCTAGCATCTTACATGTCAATTCGATAAAATTAAACAATTTTTAATTTAATATCTGCTCAGGATCCTGGATGGTTCTCAGTATCATGTACTGAGTACCAATTTTACAGGAGCCTCAGAATGACCGCCTAAAAATTTTGTTACTTTAAGGAAACCTTTACTAGGCCTCTGCGCTAGCATCTTACATGTCAATACGCTAAAATTAAACAATTTTTAATTTGATATCTGCTCAGGATCCTGGATGGTTCTCAGTATCATGTTCTGAGTACCAATTTTACAAGAGCCTCAGAATGACCGCCTAAAAATTTTGTAACTTTAAGGAAACCTTTACTAGGCCTCTGCGCTAGCATCTTACATGTCAATACGCTATAATTAAACAATTTATAATTTGATATCTGCTCAGGATCCTGGATGGTTCTCAGTATCATGTTCTGATTACCAATTTTACAGGAGCCTCAGAATGACTGCCTAAAAGTTTTGTTACTTTAAGGAAACTTTTACTGGCCTCTGCGCTAGCATCTTACATGTCAATACACTAAAATTAAACAATTTTAAATTTGATATCTGCTCAGGATCCTGGATGGTTCTCAGTATCATGCTCTGAGTACCAATTTTACAGGAGCCTCAGAATGACCGCCTAAAAATTTTGTAACTTTAAGGAAACCTTTACAAGCCTCTGCGCTAGCATCTTACATGTCAATACGCTAAAATTAAACAATTTATAATTTGATATCTGCTCAGGATCCTGGATGGTTCTCACTATCATGTTCTGAGTACCAATTTTACAGGAGCCTCAGAATGACCGCCTAAAAATTTTGTTACTTTAAGGAAACTTTTACTAGTTAAATAATACGCTAAAATTAAACAATTTTTAATTTGATATCTGCTCAGGATCCTGGATGGTTCTCAGTATCATGTACTGAGTACCAATTTTACAGGAGCCTCAGAATGACCGCCTAAAAATTTTGTTACTTTAAGGAAACCTTTACTAGGCCTCTGCGCTAGCATCTTACATGTCAATACGCTAAAATTAAACAATTTTAATTTGATATCGGCTCAGGATCCTGGATCGTTCTCAGTATCATTTTCTGAGTACCAATTTTACAGGAGCCTCAGAATGACCGCCTAAAAATTTTGTTACTTTAAGGAAACCTTTACTAGGCCTCTGCGCTAGCATATTACATGTCAATACGCTAAAATTAAACAATTTTTAATTTAATATCTGCTCAGGATCCTGGATGGTTCTTAATATCATTTTCTGAGTACCAATTTGACAGGAGCCTCAGAATGACCGCCTAAAAATTTTGTAACTTTAAGGAAACCTTTGCTAGGCCTCTGCGCTAGCATCTTACATGTCAATACGCCAAAATTAAACAATTTTTAATTTGATATCGGCTCAGGATCCTGGATGGTTCTCAGTATCATGCTCTGAGTACCAATTTTACAGGAGCCTCAGAATGACCGCCTAAAACTTTTGTAACTTTAAGGAAACCTTTACAAGCCTCTGTGCTAGCATCTTACATGTCAATACGCTAAAATTAAACAAATTTTAATTTGATATCTGCTCAGGATCCTGGATGGTTCTCGGTATCATGTTCTGAGTACCAATTTTACAGGAGCCTCAGAATGACCGCCTAAAAATTTTGTAACTTTAAGGAAACCTTTACTAGGCCTCTGCGCTAGCATCTTACATGTCAATACGCTAAAATTAAACAATTTTTAATTTGATATCTGCTCAGGATACTGGATGGTTCTCAGTATCATGTTCTGAGTACCAATTTTACAGGAGCCTCAGAATGACCGCCTAAAAATTTTGTTACTGTAAGGAAACCTTAACAAGGCCTCTGCGCTAGCATCTTACATGTCAATACGCTAAAATTAATCAATTTTTAATTTGATATCTGCTCAGGATCCTGGATGGTTCTCAGTATCATGTTCTGAGTACCAATTTTACAAGAGCCTCAGAAAGACCGCCTAAAATTTTTGTAACTTTAAGGAAACCTTTACTAGGCCTCTGCGCTAGCATCTTACATGTCAATACGCTATAAATTATTTTTAACAAAAAAACAAAAACCGACTTCCAAACTTAATAAAACTAAACTAAAAAGTAGAAAATAATACTTTTAAGGACTTTGTTTATTTTGGAGTCGGTGCCAGCCAGGTATTTTGATTATGTTTACAAATTGATAGATTAATCAAATATGTATCTATTTAGGGTTATTTTGCTTTGGCTGGCACCGACTTCAAAATAAACAAAGTCCTTAAAAGTATTATTTTCTACTTTTTAGTTTAGTTTTATTAAGTTTGGAAGTCGGTTTTTGTTTTTTTGTTAAAAATAATTTATTTTTAAATTTTTTGCCGAAAGTAGATACGTATTGTATTAATGACTATAAAAAATTATCTTCTATTGATGAGGTAAACCTAATAGCCTGAAAGTATACAACTATCCGTTCAAAATTGCGTATTATATTGAAAGAATTTTCTTTAAACTGCTAACCGTTGAGGAGTTGTACCTTCCATCATCAGTTACGGTACGTGACTTAAATATCCATATAGCCTATAAAAGATTCGGCCGAGCATCGTTAATTTGCTCCTAAGAATTGAAGAGTTCCGATACTTTGTCATGGATCCCATCATCTGAACCTTACCAAACTCTCATCAAACTACCCTTGAAGTATACCCTTTCCATTAAAAAAAGAATCATCGAAATCGGTTGGCGTGATATTGAGTTATTCGTCCATTTGTCGCGCAAATACCTTATGCAAATTTAAGACTTTTATGGTTTTCTCATGGATGCCATTATCAGAACTGGAAAATATTAAAATGGGACCACATGGGAAGCACTACCTTTCAAATAAAAAAAGAATCATCAAAATCGGTTCACCCAGCTCAAAGTTATGAGCTAACAAACATAAAAAAAAAAAAAAAAAAAAAAAAAAAAATACAGACGAATTGATAACCTCCTCCTTTTGGAAGTCGGTTGAAAATTAAACAATTTTTAATTTGATATCTGCTCAGGATCCTGGATGGTTCTCAGTATCATGTACTGAGTACCAATTTTACAGGAGCCTCAGAATGACCGCCTAAAAATTTTGTTACTTTAAGGAAACCTTTACTAGGCCTCTGCGCTAGCATCTTACATGTCAATACGCTAAATTTAAACAATTTTTAATTTGATATCTGCTCAGGATCCTGGATGGTTCTCAGTATCATGTTCTGAGTACCAATTTTACAAGAGCCTCAGAATGACCGCCTAAAAATTTTGTAACTTTAAGGAAACCTTTACTAGGCCTCTGCGCTAGCATCTTACATGTCAATACGCTATAATTAAACAATTTATAATTTGATATCTGCTCAGGATCCTGGATGGTTCTCAGTATCATGTTCTGATTACCAATTTTACAGGAGCCTCAGAATGACCGCCTAAAAATTTTGTTACTTTAAGGAAACTTTTACTGGCCTCTGCGCTAGCATCTTACATGTCAATACACTAAAATTAAACAATTTTAAATTTGATATCTGCTCAGGATCCTGGATGGTTCTCAGTATCATGTAATGAGTACCAATTTTACAGGAGCCTCAGAATGACCGCCTAAAAATTTTGTTACTTTAAGGAAACCTTTACTAGGCCTCTGCGCTAGTATCTTACATGTCAATACGCAAAAATTAACAATTTTTAATTTGATATCTGCTCAGGATACTGGATGGTTCTCAGTATCATGTTCTGAGTACCAATTTTACAGGAGCCTCAGAATGACCGCCTAAAAATTTTGTTACTGTAAGGAAACCTTTACAAGGCCTCTGCCCTAGCATTTTACATGTGAATACGCTAAAATTAAACAATTTTTAATTTGATATCTGCTCAGGATCCTGAATGGTTCTCAGTATCATTTTCTGAGTACCAATTTTACAGGAGCCTCAGAATGACCGCCTAAAAATTTTGTTACTTTAAGGAAACCTTTACTAGGCCTCTGCGCTAGCATCTTACATGTCAATACGCTAAAATTAATCAATTTTTAATTTGACATCTGCTCAGGATCCTGAATGGTTCTCAGTATCATGTTCTGAGTACCAATTTTACAAGAGGCTCAGAATGACCGCCTAAAAATTTTGTTCCTTTAAGGAAACCTTTACTAGGCCTCTGCGCTAGCATATTACATGTCAATACGCTAAAATTAAACAATTTTTAATTTTATATCTGCTGAGGATCCTGGATGGTTCTCAGTATCATTTTCTGAGTACCAATTTTACAGGAGCCTCAGAATGACCGCCTAAAAATTTTGTAACTTTAAGGAAACCTTTACTAGGCCTCTGCGCTAGCATCTTACATGTCAATACGCCAAAATTAAACAATTTCTAATTCTATATCGGCTCAGGATCCTGGATGGTTCTCAGTATCATGCTCTGAGTACCAATTTTACAGGAGCCTCAGAATGACCGCCTTAAAATTTTGTAACTTTAAGGAAACCTTTACAGGCCTCTGCGCTAGCATCTTACATGTCAATACGCTAAAATTAAACAATTTTTAATTTGATATCTGCTCAGGATCCTGGATGGTTCTCAGTATCATGTTCTGAGTACATATTTTACAGGAGCCTCAGAATGACCGCCTAAAAATTTTGTTACTGTAAGGAAACCTTAACAAGGCCTCTGCGCTAGCATCTTACATGTCAATACGCTAAAATTAAACAATTTTTAATTTGATATCTGCTCAGGATCCTGGATGGTTCTCAGTATCATGTTCTGAGTACCAATTTTACAGGAGCCTCAGAAAGACCGCCTTAAATTTTTGTAACTTTAAGGAAACCTTTACTAGGCCTCTGCGCTAGCATCTTACATGTCAATACGCTAAAATTAAACAATTTTTAATTTGATATCGGCTCAGGATCCTGGATCGTTCTCAGTATCATTTTCTGAGTACCAATTTTACAGGAGCCTCAGAATGACCGCCTAAAAATTTTGTTACTTTAAGGAAACCTTTACTAGGCCTCTGCGCTAGCATATTACATGTCAATACGCTAAAATTAAACAATTTTTAATTTAATATCTGCTCAGGATCCTGGATGGTTCTTAATATCATTTTCTGAGTACCAATTTGACAGGAGCCTCAGAATGACCGCCTAAAAATTTTGTAACTTTAAGGAAACCTTTACTAGGCCTCTGCGCTAGCATCTTACATGTCAATACGCCAAAATTAAACAATTTTTAATTTGATATCGGCTCAGGATCCTGGATGGTTCTCAGTATCATGCTCTGAGTACCAATTTTACAGGAGCCTCAGAATGACCGCCTAAAACTTTTGTAACTTTAAGGAAACCTTTACAAGCCTCTGTGCTAGCATCTTACATGTCAATACGCTAAAATTAAACAAATTTTAATTTGATATCTGCTCAGGATCCTGGATGGTTCTCGGTATCATGTTCTGAGTACCAATTTTACAGGAGCCTCAGAATGACCGCCTAAAAATTTTGTAACTTTAAGGAAACCTTTACTAGGCCTCTGCGCTAGCATCTTACATGTCAATACGCTAAAATTAAACAATTTTTAATTTGATATCTGCTCAGGATACTGGATGGTTCTCAGTATCATGTTCTGAGTACCAATTTTACAGGAGCCTCAGAATGACCGCCTAAAAATTTTGTTACTGTAAGGAAACCTTAACAAGGCCTCTGCGCTAGCATCTTACATGTCAATACGCTAAAATTAAACAATTTTTAATTTGATATCTGCTCAGGATCCTGGATGGTTCTCAGTATCATGTTCTGAGTACCAATTTTACAAGAGCCTCAGAAAGACCGCCTAAAATTTTTGTAACTTTAAGGAAACCTTTACTAGGCCTCTGCGCTAGCATCTTACATGTCAATACGCTAAAATTAAACAATTTTTAATTTGATATCTGCTCAGGATCCTGGATGGTTCTCAGTATCATTTTCTGAGTACTAATTTTACAGGAGCCTCAGAATGACCGCCTAAAAATTTTGTTACTTTACGGAAACCTTTACTAGGCCTCTGCGCTAGCATCTTACATGTCAAAACGCTAAAATTAAACAATTTTTAATTTGATATCTGCTCAGGATACTGGATGGTTCTCAGTATCATGTTCTGAGTACCAATTTTACAGGAGCCTCAGAATGACCGCCTAAAAATTTTGCAACTTTAAGGAAACCTTTACTAGGCCTCTGCGCTAGCATCTTACATGTCAATACGCTAAAATTAAACAATTTTTAATTTGATATCGGCTCAGGATCCTGGATCGTTCTCAGTATCATTTTCTGAGTACCAATTTTACAGGAGCCTCAGAATGAGCGCCTAAAAATTTTGTTACTTTAAGGAAACCTTTACAAGGCCTCTGCGCTAGCATATTACATGTCAATACACTAAAATTAAACAATTTTTAATTTAATATCTGCTCAGGATCCTGGATGGTTCTTAATATCATTTTCTGAGTACCAATTTGACAGGAGCCTCAGAATGACCGCCTAAAAATTTTGTAACTTTAAGGAAACCTTTACTAGGCCTCTGCGCTAGCATCTTACATGTCAATACGCCAAAATTAAAAAATTTTTAATTTGATATCGGCTCAGGATCCTGGATGGTTCTCAGTATCATACTCTGAGTACCAATTTTACAGGAGCCTCAGAATGACTGCCTAAAAATTTTTTAACTTTAAGGAAACCTTTACTAGGCCTCTGCGCTAGTATCTTACATGTCAATACGCTAAAATTAAACAATTTTTAATTAAATATCTGCTCATCATCCTGGATGGTTCTCAGTATCATGTTCTGAGTACATATTTTGCAGGAGCCTCAGAATGACCGCCTAAAAATTTTGTTACTGTAAGGAAACCTTAACTAGACCTCTGCGCTAGCATCTTACATGTCAATACGCTAAAATTAAACAATTTTTAATTTGATATCTGCTCAGGATACTGGATGGTTCTCAGTATCATGTTCTGAGTACCAATTTTACAGGAGCCTCAGAATGACCGCCTAAAAATTTTGTTACTGTAAGGAAACCTTAACAAGGCCTCTGCGCTAGCATCTTACATGTCAATACGCTAAAATTAAACAATTTTTAATTTGATATCTGCTCAGGATCCTGGATGGTTCTCAGTATCATGTTCTGAGTACCAATTTTACAGGAGCCTCAGAAATACCGCCTAAAATTTTTGTAACTTTAAGGAAACCTTTACTAGGCCTCTGCGCTAGCATCTTACATGTCAATACGCTAAAATTAAACAATTTTTAATTTGGTATCTGCTCAGGATCCTGGATGGTTCTCAGTATCATTTTCTGAGTACTAATTTTACAGGAGCCTCAGAATGACCGCCTAAAAATTTTGTTACTTTACGGAAACCTTTACTAGGCCTCTGCGCTAGCATCTTACATGTCAAAACGCTAAAATTAAACAATTTTTAATTTGATATCTGCTCAGGATACTGGATGGTTCTCAGTATCATGTTCTGAGTACCAATTTTACAGGAGCCTCAGAATGACCGCCTAAAAATTTTGCAACTTAAAGGAAACCTTTACTAGGCCTCTACGCTAGCATCTTACATGTCAATACGCTAAAATTAAACAATTTTTAATTTGATATCGGCTCAGGATCCTGGATCGTTCTCAGTATCATTTTCTGAGTACTAATTTTACAGGAGCCTCAGAATGACCGCCTAAAAATTTTGTTACTTTACGGAAACCTTTACTAGGCCTCTGCGCTAGCATCTTACATGTCAAAACGCTAAAATTAAACAATTTTTAATTTGATATCTGCTCAGGATACTGGATGGTTCTCAGTATCATGTTCTGAGTACCAATTTTACAGGAGCCTCAGAATGACCGCCTAAAAATTTTGCAACTTAAAGGAAACCTTTACTAGGCCTCTACGCTAGCATCTTACATGTCAATACGCTAAAATTAAACAATTTTTAATTTGATATCGGCTCAGGATCCTGGATCGTTCTCAGTATCATTTTCTGAGTACCAATTTTACAGGAGCCTCAGAATGACCGCCTAAAAATTTTTTAACTTTAAGGAAACCTTTACTAGGCCTCTGCGCTAGCATCTTACATGTCAATACGCTAAAATTAAACAATTTTTAATTTGATATCTGCTCAGGGTCCTGGATGGTTCTCAGTATCATGTTCTGAGTACCAATTTTACAGGAGCCTCAGAATGACCTCCTAAAAATTTTGTAACTTTAAGGAAACCTTTACTAGGCCTCTGCGCTAGCATCTTACATGTCAATACACTAAAATTAAACAATTTTTAATTTGATATCTGCTCAGGATCCTGGATGGTTCTCAGTATCATGTTTTGAGTACCAATTTTACAGGAGCCTCAGAAAGACCGCCTTAAAATTTTGTTACTTTAAGGAAACCTTTACTAGGCCTCTGCGCTAGCATCTTCCATGTCAATACGCTAAAATTAAACAATTTTTAATATGATGTCTGCTCAGAATCCTGGATGGTTCTCAGTATCATGTTCTGGGTACCAATTTTACAGGAGCCTCAGAATGACCGCCTAAAAATTTTGTAACTTTAAGGAAACCTTTACTAGGCCTCTGCGCTAGCATCTTACATGTCAATACACTAAAATTAAACAATTTTTAATTTGATATCTGCTCAGGATCCTGGATGGTTCTCAGTATCATGTTTTGAGTACCAATTTTACAGGAGCCTCAGAAAGACCGCCTTAAAATTTTGTTACTTTAAGGAAACCTTTACTAGGCCTCTGCGCTAGCATCTTCCATGTCAATACGCTAAAATTAAACAATTTTTAATATGATGTCTGCTCAGAATCCTGGATGGTTCTCAGTATCATGCTCTGAGTACCAATTTTACAGGAGCCTCAGAATGACCGCCTAAAAATTTTGTAACTTTAAGGAAACCTTTACAAGCCTCTGCGCTAGCATCTTACATGTCAATACGCTAAAATTAAACAATTTTTAATTTGATATCTGCTCAGGATCCTGGATGGTTCTCAGTATCATGTTCTGAGTACCAATTTTACAGGAGCCTCAGAATGACCGCCTAAAAATTTTGTAACTTTAAGGAAACCTTTACTAGGCCTCTGCGCTAGCATCTTACATGTCAATACACTAAAATTAAACAATTTTTAATTTGATATCTGCTCAGGATCCTGGATGGTTCTCAGTATCATGTTTTGAGTACCAATTTTACAGGAGCCTCAGAAAGACCGCCTTAAAATTTTGTTACTTTAAGGAAACCTTTACTAGGCCTCTGCGCTAGCATCTTCCATGTCAATACGCTAAAATTAAACAATTTTTAATATGATGTCTGCTCAGAATCCTGGATGGTTCTCAGTATCATGTTCTGGGTACCAATTTTACAGGAGCCTCAGAATGACCGCCTAAAAATTTTGTTACTTTAAGGACACCTTTACTAGGCCTCTGCGCTAGCATCTTACATGTCAATACGCCAAAATTAAACAATTTTAAATTTGATATCGGCTCAGGATCCTGGATGGTTCTCAGTATCATGCTCTGAGAACCAATTTTACAGGAGCCTCAGAATGACTGCCTAAAAATTTTTTAACTTTAAGGAAACCTTTACTAGGCCTCTGCGCTAGTATCTTACATGTCAATACGCTAAAATTAAACAATTTTTAATTAACCCTCTGTAGCTGACGTGACGTCTAACAGACACCTCAAAGTCTATCTCTTGTTGCCACGCCGGCATTTCGCGCGCTATTGTTATGTATCGCTCTGTACCTTCATGCACGAGCACGAGCTCGCCCCCTGTGCCTTGATGGCCGTCAAAGAGTGCGCACGTTTGGAGAGAGAGTCGTGTGGTGTCCAGGAGACGTAAGGTCAGTAATAACGGATGGATCTAGTAGACGTATTGTCAGTAGAATATGTATAGTTTCATAGTGTCTGACATACTACACGTCAGTAAAATAAATATATTCATTGTTGCTAAAAGTTATTACGTCTTTGTATTTTATCCTTTTAGTTACGATTTTCAGTGATAATGAGCAAAGCAAAGTAATGAGCAAAGAAGAAAAAAAAACCCACTCAGCATTTAACTGAATCCCAAATCGAGGACTTGTTGGAGAACGAAGAAGGGGAAAGACTTCAGTGATCTCGACGATAGTATAGCTGACCAAGCCTATGTCATCGAAAATGATGTTCATGAAGTCAGATATCGGCCGGCGAAGAAGAAATAGATGAAGTAATGAATGAGTCAAGTGAGAGAATTGAGTCTATCGTCGGAAATCAGCATCATTACCGAGAAAAAAATAATTATGCCTGGTCAAAAACAGACATGTCATGGACATCGGGAACATATCACACTAAAGGTGGAGTAGACGAAGTGGACAAGAAATGTGCTATTTACTCTTGTTCTCGTAAAACACAACGTTGGCCACAAGCAATATTTTATCGTCTGCTGGATTTGGCTGGAGTCAACTCTTTTGTGCTGTATAGTCATTGTCGAGGAGCAAAACTAAGAAGAGGTGAGTTTATACGTAACCTTGCTCGTCAACTAGTGTTACTATCTTTGAAGCTAAGAGTTTACAACGAAAGGTTACCTCGGGAATTGCGAATGACTATTCGTCGAGTTTTACGATGGGATTTACTAGCTCTTCCTCCTGCTGTTAAACCAGAATCCTCAGAGAAAGCAGAATCTGGTCGAAAGCTGTGCGTTTTTGTCCATCTTAACTAAAAAGACAAACGACTCACTTGCTGCTGTTGCTTAAAACGAATTTGTCTCCAATGTTCAGCGCAAATTTGTATGGATTGCAGGGATGAATTCTGAGTTACATTTTGAAAAAAGTGGCCAAAGGATTTTTGTTATTTTTTATATATTTATAGATCTATTCCAGAAGAAGGCGCTGTTATGGTAATTAAGTTGATTTTATGGTTTCTGATGTTTGATTGTTTATTTTAAATTGGCTGTGGAAAAAGTTCCTAGAATATTATAAGCAATAAACGAGACTGATAATTAAATTATTTATTAGTTTTATTTAATCTCTGAAACATTTTCCGCATTAAGCATATACCAGAAAATAATATAATAACACCTGTTACTTCAGTTTCACACAGTTTACGGAATTATCAGCTCCTATAAGAGGTGTCTGACAGACTACTCGTCAGTAGAATGTTGACATAAATGGCACGTCAGCTACAGAGGGTTAAATATCTGCTCAGGATCCTGGATGGTTCTCAGTATCATGTTCTGAGTACATATTTTGCAGGAGCCTCAGAATGACCGCCTAAAAATTTTGTAACTTTAAGGAAACCTTTACTAGGCCTCTGCGCTAGCATCTTACATGTCAATACACTAAAATTAAACAATTTTTAATTTGATATCTGCTCAGGATCCTGGATGGTTCTCAGTATCATGTTCTGAGTACCAATTTTACAGGAGCCTCAGAAAGACCGCCTTAAAATTTTGTTACTTTAAGGAAACCTTTACTAGGCCTCTGCGCTAGCATCTTCCATGTCAATACGCTAAAATTAAACAATTTTTAATATGATGTCTGCTCAGAATCCTGGATGGTTCTCAGTATCATGTTCTGGGTACCAATTTTACAGGAGCCTCAGAATGACCGCCTAAAAATTTTGTTACTTTAAGGAAACCTTTACTAGGCCTCTGCGCTAGCATCTTACATGTCAATACGCTAAAATTAAACAATTTTTAATATGATGTCTGCTCAGAATCCTGGATGGTTCTCAGTATCATGTTCTGGGAACCAATTTTACAGGAGCCTCAGAATGACCGCCTAAAAATTTTTTAACTTTAAGGAAACCTTTACTAGGCCTCTGCGCTAGCATCTTACATGTCAATACGCCAAAATTAAACAATTTTAAATTTGATATCGGCTCAGGATCCTGGATGGTTCTCAGTATCATGCTCTGAGAACCAATTTTACAGGAGCCTCAGAATGACTGCCTAAAAATTTTTTAACTTTAAGGAAACCTTTACTAGGCCTCTGCGCTAGTATCTTACATGTCAATACGCTAAAATTAAACAATTTTTAATTAAATATCTGCTCAGGATCCTGGATGGTTCTCAGTATCATGTTCTGAGTACATATTTTGCAGGAGCCTCAGAATGACCGCCTAAAAATTTTGTTACTGTAAGGAAACCTTAACTAGACCTCTGCGCTAGCATCTTACATGTCAATACGCTAAAATTAAACAATTTTTAATTTGATATCTGCTCAGGATACTGGATGGTTCTCAGTATCATGTTCTGAGTACCAATTTTACAGGAGCCTCAGAATGACCGCATAAAAATTTTGTTACTGTAAGGAAACCATAACAAGGCCTCTGCGCTAGCATCTTACATGTCAATACGCTAAAATTAAACAATTTTTAATTTGATATCTGCTCAGGATCCTGGATGGTTCTCAGTATCATGTTCTGAGTACCAATTTTACAGGAGCCTCAGAAATACCGCCTAAAATTTTTGTAACTTTAAGGAAACCTTTACTAGGCCTCTGCGCTAGCATCTTACATGTCAATACGCTAAAATTAAACAATTTTTAATTTGGTATCTGCTCAGGATCCTGGATGGTTCTCAGTATCATTTTCTGAGTACTAATTTTACAGGAGCCTCAGAATGACCGCCTAAAAATTTTGTTACTTTACGGAAACCTTTACTAGGCCTCTGCGCTAGCATCTTACATGTCAAAACGCTAAAATTAAACAATTTTTAATTTGATATCTGCTCAGGATACTGGATGGTTCTCAGTATCATGTTCTGAGTACCAATTTTACAGGAGCCTCAGAATGACCGCCTAAAAATTTTGCAACTTAAAGGAAACCTTTACTAGGCCTCTACGCTAGCATCTTACATGTCAATACGCTAAAATTAAACAATTTTTAATTTGATATCGGCTCAGGATCCTGGATCGTTCTCAGTATCATTTTCTGAGTACTAATTTTACAGGAGCCTCAGAATGACCGCCTAAAAATTTTGTTACTTTACGGAAACCTTTACTAGGCCTCTGCGCTAGCATCTTACATGTCAAAACGCTAAAATTAAACAATTTTTAATTTGATATCTGCTCAGGATACTGGATGGTTCTCAGTATCATGTTCTGAGTACCAATTTTACAGAAGCCTCAGAATGACCGCCTAAAAATTTTGCAACTTAAAGGAAACCTTTACTAGGCCTCTACGCTAGCATCTTACATGTCAATACGCTAAAATTAAACAATTTTTAATTTGATATCGGCTCAGGATCCTGGATCGTTCTCAGTATCATTTTCTGAGTACCAATTTTACAGGAGCCTCAGAATGACCGCCTAAAAATTTTGTAACTTTAAGGAAACCTTTACTAGGCCTCTGCGCTAGCATCTTACATGTCAATACGCTAAAATTAAACAATTTTTAATTTGATATCTGCTCAGGGTCCTGGATGGTTCTCAGTATCATGTTCTGAGTACCAATTTTACAGGAGCCTCAGAATGACCGCCTAAAAATTTTGTAACTTTAAGGAAACCTTTACTAGGCCTCTGCGCTAGCATCTTACATGTCAATACACTAAAATTAAACAATTTTTAATTTGATATCTGCTCAGGATCCTGGATGGTTCTCAGTATCATGTTTTGAGTACCAATTTTACAGGAGCCTCAGAAAGACCGCCTTAAAATTTTGTTACTTTAAGGAAACCTTTACTAGGCCTCTGCGCTAGCATCTTCCATGTCAATACGCTAAAATTAAACAATTTTTAATATGATGTCTGCTCAGAATCCTGGATGGTTCTCAGTATCATGCTCTGAGTACCAATTTTACAGGAGCCTCAGAATGACCGCCTAAAAATTTTGTAACTTTAAGGAAACCTTTACAAGCCTCTGCGCTAGCATCTTACATGTCAATACGCTAAAATTAAACAATTTTTAATTTGATATCTGCTCAGGATCCTGGATGGTTCTCAGTATCATGTTCTGAGTACCAATTTTACAGGAGCCTCAGAATGACCGCCTAAAAATTTTGTAACTTTAAGGAAACCTTTACTAGGCCTCTGCGCTAGCATCTTACATGTCAATACACTAAAATTAAACAATTTTTAATTTGATATCTGCTCAGGATCCTGGATGGTTCTCAGTATCATGTTTTGAGTACCAATTTTACAGGAGCCTCAGAAAGACCGCCTTAAAATTTTGTTACTTTAAGGAAACCTTTACTAGGCCTCTGCGCTAGCATCTTCCATGTCAATACGCTAAAATTAAACAATTTTTAATATGATGTCTGCTCAGAATCCTGGATGGTTCTCAGTATCATGTTCTGGGTACCAATTTTACAGGAGCCTCAGAATGACCGCCTAAAAATTTTGTTACTTTTAGGAAACCTTTACTAGGCCTCTGCGCTAGCATCTTACATGTCAATACGCCAAAATTAAACAATTTTAAATTTGATATCGGCTCAGGATCCTGGATGGTTCTCAGTATCATGCTCTGAGAACCAATTTTACAGGAGCCTCAGAATGACTGCCTAAAAATTTTTTAACTTTAAGGAAACCTTTACTAGGCCTCTGCGCTAGTATCTTACATGTCAATACGCTAAAATTAAACAATTTTTAATTAAATATCTGCTCAGGATCCTGGATGGTTCTCAGTATCATGTTCTGAGTACATATTTTGCAGGAGCCTCAGAATGACCGCCTAAAAATTTTGTTACTGTAAGGAAACCTTAACTAGACCTCTGCGCTTGCATCTTACATGTCAATACGCTAAAATTAAACAATTTTTAATTTGATATCTGCTCAGGATACTGGATGGTTCTCAGTATCATGTTCTGAGTACCAATTTTACAGGAGCCTCAGAAATACCGCCTAAAATTTTTGTAACTTTAAGGAAACCTTTACTAGGCCTCTGCGCTAGCATCTTACATGTCAATACGCTAAAATTAAACAATTTTTAATTTGGTATCTGCTCAGGATCCTGGATGGTTCTCAGTATCATTTTCTGAGTACTAATTTTACAGGAGCCTCAGAATGACCGCCTAAAAATTTTGTTACTTTACGGAAACCTTTACTAGGCCTCTGCGCTAGCATCTTACATGTCAAAACGCTAAAATTAAACAATTTTTAATTTGATATCTGCTCAGGATACTGGATGGTTCTCAGTATCATGTTCTGAGTACCAATTTTACAGGAGCCTCAGAATGACCGCCTAAAAATTTTGCAACTTAAAGGAAACCTTTACTAGGCCTCTACGCTAGCATCTTACATGTCAATACGCTAAAATTAAACAATTTTTAATTTGATATCGGCTCAGGATCCTGGATCGTTCTCAGTATCATTTTCTGAGTACTAATTTTACAGGAGCCTCAGAATGACCGCCTAAAAATTTTGTTACTTTACGGAAACCTTTACTAGGCCTCTGCGCTAGCATCTTACATGTCAAAACGCTAAAATTAAACAATTTTTAATTTGATATCTGCTCAGGATACTGGATGGTTCTCAGTATCATGTTCTGAGTACCAATTTTACAGGAGCCTCAGAATGACCGCCTAAAAATTTTGCAACTTAAAGGAAACCTTTACTAGGCCTCTACGCTAGCATCTTACATGTCAATACGCTAAAATTAAACAATTTTTAATTTGATATCGGCTCAGGATCCTGGATCGTTCTCAGTATCATTTTCTGAGTACCAATTTTACAGGAGCCTCAGAATGACCGCCTAAAAATTTTGTAACTTTAAGGAAACCTTTACTAGGCCTCTGCGCTAGCATCTTACATGTCAATACGCTAAAATTAAACAATTTTTAATTTGATATCTGCTCAGGGTCCTGGATGGTTCTCAGTATCATGTTCTGAGTACCAATTTTACAGGAGCCTCAGAATGACCGCCTTAAAATTTTGTAACTTTAAGGAAACCTTTACTAGGCCTCTGCGCTAGCATCTTACATGTCAATACACTAAAATTAAACAATTTTTAATTTGATATCTGCTCAGGATCCTGGATGGTTCTCAGTATCATGTTTTGAGTACCAATTTTACAGGAGCCTCAGAAAGACCGCCTTAAAATTTTGTTACTTTAAGGAAACCTTTACTAGGCCTCTGCGCTAGCATCTTCCATGTCAATACGCTAAAATTAAACAATTTTTAATATGATGTCTGCTCAGAATCCTGGATGGTTCTCAGTATCATGCTCTGAGTACCAATTTTACAGGAGCCTCAGAATGACCGCCTAAAAATTTTGTAACTTTAAGGAAACCTTTACAAGCCTCTGCGCTAGCATCTTACATGTCAATACGCTAAAATTAAACAATTTTTAATTTGATATCTGCTCAGGATCCTGGATGGTTCTCAGTATCATGTTCTGAGTACCAATTTTACAGGAGCCTCAGAATGACCGCCTAAAAATTTTGTAACTTTAAGGAAACCTTTACTAGGCCTCTGCGCTAGCATCTTACATGTCAATACACTAAAATTAAACAATTTTTAATTTGATATCTGCTCAGGATCCTGGATGGTTCTCAGTATCATGTTTTGAGTACCAATTTTACAGGAGCCTCAGAAAGACCGCCTTAAAATTTTGTTACTTTAAGGAAACCTTTACTAGGCCTCTGCGCTAGCATCTTACATGTCAATACGCTAAAATTAAACAATTTTTAATATGATGTCTGCTCAGAATCCTGGATGGTTCTCAGTATCATGTTCTGGGTACCAATTTTACAGGAGCCTCAGAATGACCGCCTAAAAATTTTGTTACTTTAAGGAAACCTTTACTAGGCCTCTGCGCTAGCATCTTACATGTCAATACGCCAAAATTAAACAATTTTAAATTTGATATCGGCTCAGGATCCTGGATGGTTCTCAGTATCATGCTCTGAGAACCAATTTTACAGGAGCCTCAGAATGACTGCCTAAAAATTTTTTAACTTTAAGGAAACCTTTACTAGGCCTCTGCGCTAGTATCTTACATGTCAATACGCTAAAATTAAACAATTTTTAATTAAATATCTGCTCAGGATCCTGGATGGTTCTCAGTATCATGTTCTGAGTACATATTTTGCAGGAGCCTCAGAATGACCGCCTAAAAATTTTGTTACTGTAAGGAAACCTTAACTAGACCTCTGCGCTAGCATCTTACATGTCAATACGCTAAAATTAAACAATTTTTAATTTGATATCTGCTCAGGATACTGGATGGTTCTCAGTATCATGTTCTGAGTACCAATTTTACAGGAGCCTCAGAATGACCGCCTAAAAATTTTGTTACTGTAAGGAAACCTTAACAAGGCCTCTGCGCTAGCATCTTACATGTCAATACGCTAAAATTAAACAATTTTTAATTTGATATCTGCTCAGGATCCTGGATGGTTCTCAGTATCATGTTCTGAGTACCAATTTTACAGGAGCCTCAGAAATACCGCCTAAAATTTTTGTAACTTTAAGGAAACCTTTACTAGGCCTCTGCGCTAGCATCTTACATGTCAATACGCTAAAATTAAACAATTTTTAATTTGGTATCTGCTCAGGATCCTGGATGGTTCTCAGTATCATTTTCTGAGTACTAATTTTACAGGAGCCTCAGAATGACCGCCTAAAAATTTTGTTACTTTACGGAAACCTTTACTAGGCCTCTGCGCTAGCATCTTACATGTCAAAACGCTAAAATTAAACAATTTTTAATTTGATATCTGCTCAGGATACTGGATGGTTCTCAGTATCATGTTCTGAGTACCAATTTTACAGGAGCCTCAGAATGACCGCCTTAAAATTTTGCAACTTAAAGGAAACCTTTACTAGGCCTCTACGCTAGCATCTTACATGTCAATACGCTAAAATTAAACAATTTTTAATTTGATATCGGCTCAGGATCCTGGATCGTTCTCACTATCATTTTCTGAGTACTAATTTTACAGGAGCCTCAGAATGACCGCCTAAAAATTTTGTTACTTTACGGAAACCTTTACTAGGCCTCTGCGCTAGCATCTAACATGTCAAAACGCTAAAATTAAACAATTTTTAATTTGATATCTGCTCAGGATACTGGATGGTTCTCAGTATCATGTTCTGAGTACCAATTTTACAGGAGCCTCAGAATGACCGCCTAAAAATTTTGTAACTTTAAGGAAACCTTTAACAATTTTTAATTTGATATCTGCTCAGGATCCTGGATGGTTCTCAGTATCATGTTCTGAGTACCAATTTTACAGGAGCCTCAGAACGACCGCCTAAAAATTTTGCAACTTTAAGGAAACCTTTACTAGGCCTCTGCGCTAGCATCTTACATGTCAATACGCTAAAATTAAACAATTTTTAATATGATGTCTGCTCAGGATCCTGGATGGTTCTCAGTATCATGTTCTGGGTACCAATTTTACAGGAGCCTCAGAATGACCGCCTAAAAATTTTGTTACTTTAAGGAAACCTTTACTAGGCCTCTGCGCTAGCATCTTACATGTCAATACGCCAAAATTAAACAATTTTTAATTTGATATCGGCTCAGGATCCTGGATGGTTCTCAGTATCATGCTCTGAGTACCAATTTTATAGGAGCCTCAGAATGACCGCCTAAAAATTTTGTAACTTTAAGGAAACCTTTACTAGGCCTCTGCGCTAGCATCTTACATGTCAATACGCTAAAATTAAACAATTTTTAATTTGATATCTGCTCAGGATACTGGATGGTTCTCAGTATCATGTTCTGAGTACCAATTTTACAGAAGCCTCAGAATGACCGCCTAAAAATTTTGTAACTTTAAGGAAACTTTTACTAGGCCCCTGCGCTAGCATCTTACATGTCAATACGCTAAAATTAAACAATTTTTAATTTGATATCTGCTCAGGATCCTGAATGGTTCTCAGTATCATTTTCTGAGTACCAATTTTACAGGAGCCTCAGAATGACCGCCTAAAAATTTTGTTACTTTAAGGAAACCTTTACTAGGCCTCTGCGCTAGCATCTTACATGTCAATACGCTAAAATTAAACAATTTTTAATATGATGTCTGCTCAGGATCCTGTATGGTTCTCAGTATCATGTTCTGGGTACCAATTTTACAGGAGCCTCAGAATGACCGCTTAAAAATTTTGTTACTTTAAGGAAACCTTTACTAGGCCTCTGCGCTAGCATCTTACATGTCAATATGCCAAAATTAAACAATTTTTAATTTGATATCGGCTCAGGATCCTGGATGGTTCTCAGAATCATGCTCTGAGTACCAATTTTACAGGAGCCTCAGAATGACCGCCTAAAAATTTTGTAACTTTAAGGAAACCTTTACTAGGCCTCTGCGCTAGCATCTTACATGTCAATACGCTAAAATTAAACAATTTTTAATTTGATATCTGCTCAGGATACTGGATGGTTCTCAGTATCATGTCAATACGCTAAAATTAAACAATTTTTAATATGATGTCTGCTCAGGATCCTGGATGGTTCTCAGTATCATGTTCTGGGTACCAATTTTACAGGAGCCTCAGAATGACCGCCTAAAAATTTTGTTACTTTAAGAAAACCTTTACTAGGCCTCTGCGCTAGCATCTTACATGTCAATACGCCAAAATTAAACAATTTTTAATTTGATATCGGCTCAGGATCCTGGATGGTTCTCAGTATCATGCTCTGAGTACCAATTTTATAGGAGCCTCAGAATGACCGCCTAAAAATTTTGTAACTTTAAGGAAACCTTTACTAGGCCTCTGCGCTAGCATCTTACATGTCAATACGCTAAAATTAAACAATTTTTAATTTGATATCTGCTCAGGATACTGGATGGTTCTCAGTATCATGTTCTGAGTACCAATTTTACAGGAGCCTCAGAATGACCGCCTAAAAATTTTGTAACTTTAAGGAAACTTTTACTAGGCCTCTGCGCTAGCATCTTACATGTCAATACGCTAAAATTAAACAATTTTTAATTTGATATCTGCTCAGGATCCTGAATGGTTCTCAGTATCATTTTCTGAGTACCAATTTTACAGGAGCCTCAAAATGACCGCCTAAAAATTTTGTTACTTTAAGAAAACCTTTACTAGGCCTCTGCGCTAGCATCTTACATGTCAATACGCTAAAATTAAACAATTTTTAATATGATGTCTGCTCAGGATCCTGGATGGTTCTCAGTATCATGTTCTGGGTACCAATTTTACAGGAGCCTCAGAATGACCGCCTAAAAATTTTGTTACTTTAAGGAAACCTTTACTAGGCCTCTGCGCTAGCATCTTACATGTCAATACGCCAAAATTAAACAATTTTTAATTTGATATCGGCTCAGGATCCTGGATGGTTCTCAGAATCATGCTCTGAGTACCAATTTTACAGGAGCCTCAGAATGACCGCCTAAAAATTTTGTAACTTTAAGGAAACCTTTACTAGGCCTCTGCGCTAGCATCTTACATGTCAATACGCTAAAATTAAACAATTTTTAATTTGATATCTGCTCAGGATACTGGATGGTTCTCAGTATCATGTTCTGAGTACCAATTTTACAGGAGCCTCAGAATGACCGCCTAAAAATTTTGTAACTTTAAGGAAACCTTTACTAGGCCTCTGCGCTAGTATCTTACATGTCAATACGCTAAAATTAAACAATTTTTAATTTGATATCTGCTCAGGATCCTGGATGGTTCTCAGTATCATGTTCTGAGTACCAATTTTACAGGAGCCTCAGAATGACCGCCTAAAAATTTTGTTACTTTAAGGAAACCTTTACTAGGCCTCTGCGCTAACATCTTACATGTCAATACGCTAAAATTAAACAATTTTTAATTTGATATCGGCTCAGGATCCTGGATGGTTCTCAGTATCATTCTCTGAGTACCAATTTTACAGGAGCCTCAGAATGACCGCCTAAAAATTTTGTAACTTTAAAAAAACCTTTACTAGGCCTCTGCGCTAGCATCTTACATGTCAATACACTAAAATTAATCAATTTTTAATTTGATATCTGCTCAGGATCCTGGATGGTTCTCAGTATCATGTTTTGAGTACCATTTTTACAGGAGCCTCAGAAAGACTGCCTAAAATTTTTGTAACTTTAAGGAAACCTTTACTAGGCCTCTGCGCTAGCATCTTACATGTCAATACGCTAAAATTAAACAATTTTTAATTTTATATAGGCTCAGGATCATGGATGGTTCTCAGTATCATGCTCTGAGTACCAATTTTACAGGAGCCTCAGAATGACCGCCTAAAAATTTTGTTACTTTAAGGAAACTTTTACTAGGCCTCTGCGCTAGCATCTTACATGTCAATACGCTAAAATTAAACAATTTTTAATTTGATATCTGCTCAGGATCCTGGATGGTTCTCAGTATCATGTTCTGAGTACCAATTTTACAAGAGCCTCAGAAGGACCGCCTAAAAATTTTGTAACTTTAAGGAAACCTTTACTAGGCCTCTGCGCTAGCATCTTACATGTCAATACGCTATAATTAAACAATTTATAATTTGATATCTGCTCAGGATCCTGGATGGTTCTCAGTATCATGTTCTGATTACCAATTTTACAGGAGCCTCAGAATGACCGCCTAAAAATTTTGTAACTTTAAGGAAACCTTTACTAGGCCTCTGCGCTAGCATCTTACATGTCAATACGCTAAAATTAAACAATTTTTAATTTGATATCTGCTCAGGATACTGGATGGTTCTCAGTATCATGTCAATACGCTAAAATTAAACAATTTTTAATATGATGTCTGCTCAGGATCCTGGATGGTTCTCAGTATCATGTTCTGGGTACCAATTTTACAGGAGCCTCAGAATGACCGCCTAAAAATTTTGTTACTTTAAGAAAACCTTTACTAGGCCTCTGCGCTAGCATCTTACATGTCAATACGCCAAAATTAAACAATTTTTAATTTGATATCGGCTCAGGATCCTGGATGGTTCTCAGTATCATGCTCTGAGTACCAATTTTATAGGAGCCTCAGAATGACCGCCTAAAAATTTTGTAACTTTAAGGAAACCTTTACTAGGCCTCTGCGCTAGCATCTTACATGTCAATACGCTAAAATTAAACAATTTTTAATTTGATATCTGCTCAGGATACTGGATGGTTCTCAGTATCATGTTCTGAGTACCAATTTTACAGGAGCCTCAGAATGACCGCCTAAAAATTTTGTAACTTTAAGGAAACTTTTACTAGGCCTCTGCGCTAGCATCTTACATGTCAATACGCTAAAATTAAACAATTTTTAATTTGATATCTGCTCAGGATCCTGAATGGTTCTCAGTATCATTTTCTGAGTACCAATTTTACAGGAGCCTCAAAATGACCGCCTAAAAATTTTGTTACTTTAAGAAAACCTTTACTAGGCCTCTGCGCTAGCATCTTACATGTCAATACGCTAAAATTAAACAATTTTTAATATGATGTCTGCTCAGGATCCTGGATGGTTCTCAGTATCATGTTCTGGGTACCAATTTTACAGGAGCCTCAGAATGACCGCCTAAAAATTTTGTTACTTTAAGGAAACCTTTACTAGGCCTCTGCGCTAGCATCTTACATGTCAATACGCCAAAATTAAACAATTTTTAATTTGATATCGGCTCAGGATCCTGGATGGTTCTCAGAATCATGCTCTGAGTACCAATTTTACAGGAGCCTCAGAATGACCGCCTAAAAATTTTGTAACTTTAAGGAAACCTTTACTAGGCCTCTGCGCTAGCATCTTACATGTCAATACGCTAAAATTAAACAATTTTTAATTTGATATCTGCTCAGGATACTGGATGGTTCTCAGTATCATGTTCTGAGTACCAATTTTACAGGAGCCTCAGAATGACCGCCTAAAAATTTTGTAACTTTAAGGAAACCTTTACTAGGCCTCTGCGCTAGTATCTTACATGTCAATACGCTAAAATTAAACAATTTTTAATTTGATATCTGCTCAGGATCCTGGATGGTTCTCAGTATCATGTTCTGAGTACCAATTTTACAGGAGCCTCAGAATGACCGCCTAAAAATTTTGTTACTTTAAGGAAACCTTTACTAGGCCTCTGCGCTAACATCTTACATGTCAATACGCTAAAATTAAACAATTTTTAATTTGATATCGGCTCAGGATCCTGGATGGTTCTCAGTATCATTCTCTGAGTACCAATTTTACAGGAGCCTCAGAATGACCGCCTAAAAATTTTGTAACTTTAAAAAAACCTTTACTAGGCCTCTGCGCTAGCATCTTACATGTCAATACACTAAAATTAATCAATTTTTAATTTGATATCTGCTCAGGATCCTGGATGGTTCTCAGTATCATGTTTTGAGTACCATTTTTACAGGAGCCTCAGAAAGACTGCCTAAAATTTTTGTAACTTTAAGGAAACCTTTACTAGGCCTCTGCGCTAGCATCTTACATGTCAATACGCTAAAATTAAACAATTTTTAATTTTATATAGGCTCAGGATCATGGATGGTTCTCAGTATCATGCTCTGAGTACCAATTTTACAGGAGCCTCAGAATGACCGCCTAAAAATTTTGTTACTTTAAGGAAACTTTTACTAGGCCTCTGCGCTAGCATCTTACATGTCAATACGCTAAAATTAAACAATTTTTAATTTGATATCTGCTCAGGATCCTGGATGGTTCTCAGTATCATGTTCTGAGTACCAATTTTACAAGAGCCTCAGAAGGACCGCCTAAAAATTTTGTAACTTTAAGGAAACCTTTACTAGGCCTCTGCGCTAGCATCTTACATGTCAATACGCTATAATTAAACAATTTATAATTTGATATCTGCTCAGGATCCTGGATGGTTCTCAGTATCATGTTCTGATTACCAATTTTACAGGAGCCTCAGAATGACCGCCTAAAAATTTTGTTACTTTAAGGAAACTTTTACTGGCCTCTGCGCTAGCATCTTACATGTCAATACGCTAAAATTAAACAAATTTTAATTTGATATCTGCTCAGGATCCTGGATGGTTCTCAGTATCATGTTCTGAGTACCAATTTTACAGGAGCCTCAGAATGACCGCCTAAAAATTTTGTTACTTGAAGGAAACTTTTACTAGGCCTCTGCGCTAGCATCTTACATGTCAATACGCTAAAATTAAACAATTTTTAATTTGATATCTGCTCAGGATCCTGGATGGTTCTCAGTATCATGTTCTGAGTACCAATTTTACAGGAGCCTCAGAATGACCGCCTAAAAATTTTGTAACTTTAAGGAAACCTTTACAAGCCTCTGCGCTAGCATCTTACATGTCAAAACGCTAAAATTAAACAATTTTTAATTTGATATTTGCTCAGGATCCTGGATGGTTCTCGGTATCATTTTCTGAGTACCAATTTTACAGGAGCCTCAGAATGACCGCCTAAAAATTTTGTTACTTTAAGGAAACCTTTACTAGGCCTCTGCGCTAGCATCTTACATATCAATACGCTAAAATTAAACAATTTTTAATTTGATATCTGCTCAGGATCCTGGATGGTTCTCAGTATCATGTTCTGAGTACATATTTTACAGGAGCCTCAGAATGACCGCCTAAAAATTTTGTTACTGTAAGGAAACCTTTACCTAGGCCTCTGCGCTAGCATCTTACATGTCAATACGCCAAAATTAAACAATTTTTAATTTGATATCGGCTCATTATCCTGGATGGTTCTCAGTATCATGCTCTGAGTACCAATTTTACAGGAGCCTCAGAATGACCGCCTAAAAATTTTGTAACTTTAAGGAAACCTTTACAAGCCTCTGTGCTAGCATCTTACATGTCAATACGCTAAAATTAAACAAATATTAATTTGATATCTGCTCAGGATCCTGGATGGTTCTCAGTATCATGTTCTGAGTACCAATTTTACAGGAGCCTCAGAATGACCGCCTAAAATTTTTGTTACTTTAAGGAAACTTTTACTAGGCCTCTGCGCTAGCATCTTACATGTCAATACGCTAAAATTAAACAATTTTTAATTTGATATCTGCTCAGGATCCTGGATGGTTCTCAGTATCATGTTCTGATTACCAATTTTACAGGAGCCTCAGAATGACCGCCTAAAAATTTTGTTACTTTAAGGAAACTTTTACTGGCCTCTGCGCTAGCATCTTACATGTCAATACACTAAAATTAAACAATTTTAAATTTGATATCTGCTCAGGATCCTGGATGGTTCTCTGTATCATGTACTGAGTACCAATTTTACAGGAGCCTCAGAATGACCGCCTAAAAATTTTGTTACTTTAAGGAAACCTTTACTAGGCCTCTGCGCTAGCATCTTACATGTCAATACGCTAAAATTAAACAATTTTTAATTTGATATTTGCTCAGGATCCTGGATGGTTCTCAGTATCATTTTCTGAGTACCAATTTTACAGGAGCCTCAGAATGACCGCCTAAAAATTTTGTTACTTTAAGGAAACCTTTACTAGGCCTCTGCGCTAGCATCTTACATGTCAATACGCTAAAATTAAACAATTTTTAATTTGATATTTGCTCAGGATCCTGGATGGTTCTCAGTATCATTTTCTGAGTACCAATTTTACAGGAGCCTCAGAATGACCGCCTAAAAATTTTGTTACTTTAAGGAAACCTTTACTAGGCCTCTGCGCTAGCATCTTACATATCAATACGCTAAAATTAAACAATTTTTAATTTAATATCTGCTCAGGATCCTGGATGGTTCTCAGTATCATGTTCTGAGTACATATTTTACAGGAGCCTCAGAATGACCGCCTAAAAATTTTGTTACTGCAAGGAAACTTTTACCTAGGCCTCTGCGCTAGCATCTTACATGTCAATACGCCAAAATTAAACAATTTTTGATTTGATATCGGCTCATTATCCTGGATGGTTCTCAGTATCATGCTCTGAGTACCAATTTTACAGGAGCCTCAGAATGACCGCCTAAAAATTTTGTAACTTTAAGGAAACCTTTACAAGCCTCTGCGCTTGCATCTTACATGTCAATACGCTAAAATTAAACAATTTTTAATTTGATATCTGCTCAGGATCCTGGATGGTTCACAGTATCATGTTCTGAGTTCCAATTTTACAGGAGCCTCAGAATGACCGCCTTAAAATTTTGTAACTTTAAGGAAACCTTTACTAGGCCTCTGCGCTAGCATCTTACATGTCAATACGCAAAAATTAACAATTTTTAATTTGATATCTGCTCAGGATACTGGATGGTTCTCAGTATCATGTTCTGAGTACCAATTTTACAGGAGCCTCAGAATGACCGCCTAAAAATTTTGTTACTGTAAGGAAACCTTTACAAGGCCTCTGCCCTAGCATCTTACATGTGAATACGCTAAAATTAAACAATTTTTAATTTGATATCTGCTCAGGATCCTGAATGGTTCTCAGTATCATTTTCTGAGTACCAATTTTACAGGAGCCTCAGAATGACCGCCTAAAAATTTTGTTACTTTAAGGAAACCTTTACTAGGCCTCTGCGCTAGCATCTTACATGTCAATACGCTAAAATTAAACAATTTTTAATTTGATATCTGCTTAGGATCCTGGATGGTTCTCAGTATCATGTTCTGAGTACATATTTTACAGGAGCCTCAGAATGACCGCCTAAAAATTTTGTTACTGTAAGGAAACCTTTACCTAGGCCTCTGCGCTAGCATCTTACATGTCAATACGCCAAAATTAAACAATTTTTAATTTGATATCGGCTCATTATCCTGGATGGTTCTCAGTATCATGCTCTGAGTACCAATTTTACAGGAGCCTCAGAATGACCGCCTAAAAATTTTGTAACTTTAAGGAAACCTTTACAAGCCTCTGCGCTAGCATCTTACATGTCAATACGCTAAAATTAATCAATTTTTAATTTGATATCTGCTCAGGATCCTGGATGGTTCACAGTATCATGTTCTGAGTACCAATTTTACAGGAGCCTCAGAATGACCGCCTAAAAATTTTGTTACTGTAAGGAAACCTTTACCTAGGCCTCTGCGCTAGCATCTTACATGTCAATACGCCAAAATTAAACAATTTTTAATTTGATATCGGCTCATTATCCTGGATGGTTCTCAGTATCATGCTCTGAGTACCAATTTTACAGGAGCCTCAGAATGACCGCCTAAAAATTTTGTAACTTTAAGGAAACCTTTACAAGCCTCTGCGCTAGCATCTTACATGTCAATACGCTAAAATTAATCAATTTTTAATTTGATATCTGCTCAGGATCCTGGATGGTTCACAGTATCATGTTCTGAGTACCAATTTTACAGGAGCCTCAGAATGACCGCCTAAAAATTTTGTAACTTTAAGGAAACCTTTACTAGGCCTCTGCGCTAGCATCTTACATGTCAATACGCTAAAATTAAACAATTTTTAATTTGATATTTGCTCAGGATCCTGGATGGTTCTCAGTATCATTTTCTGAGTACCAATTTTACAGGAGCCTCAGAATGACCGCCTAAAAATTTTGTTACTTTATGGAAACCTTTACTAGGCCTCTGCGCTAGCATCTTACATATCAATACGCTAAAATTAAACAATTTTTAATTTGATATCTGCTCAGGATCCTGGATGGTTCTCAGTATCATGTTCTGAGTACATATTTTACAGGAGCCTCAGAATGACCGCCTAAAAATTTTGTTACTGTAAGGAAACCTTTACCTGGGCCTCTGCGCTAGCATCTTACATGTCAATACGCCAAAATTAAACAATTTTTAATTTGATATCGGCTCATTATCCTGGATGGTTCTCAGTATCATGCTCTGAGTACCAATTTTACAGGAGCCTCAGAATGACCGCCTAAAAATTTTGTAACTTTAAGGAAACCTTTACAAGCCTCTGCGCTAGCATCTTACATGTCAATACGCTAAAATTAATCAATTTTTAATTTGATATCTGCTCAGGATCCTGGATGGTTCACAGTATCATGTTCTGAGTACCAATTTTACAGGAGCCTCAGAATGACCGCCTAAAAATTTTGTAACTTTAAGGAAACCTTTACTAGGCCTCTGCGCTAGCATCTTACATGTCAATACGCTAAAATTAAACAATTTTTAATTTGATATTTGCTCAGGATCCTGGATGGTTCTCAGTATCATTTTCTGAGTACCAATTTTACAGGAGCCTCAGAATGACCGCCTAAAAATTTTGTTACTTTAAGGAAACCTTTACTAGGCCTCTGCGCTAGCATCTTACATATCAATACGCTAAAATTAAACAATTTTTAATTTGATATCTGCTCAGGATCCTGGATGGTTCTCAGTATCATGTTCTGAGTACATATTTTACAGGAGCCTCAGAATGACCGCCTAAAAATTTTGTAACTTTAAGGAAACCTTTACAAGCCTCTGCGCTTGCATCTTACATGTCAATACGCTAAAATTAAACAATTTTTAATTTGATATCTGCTCAGGATCCTGGATGGTTCACAGTATCATGCTCTGAGTACCAATTTTACAGGAGCCTCAGAATGACCGCCTAAAAATTTTGTAACTTTAAGGAAACCTTTACAAGCCTCTGCGCTTGCATCTTACATGTGAATACGCTAAAATTAAACAATTTTTAATTTGATATCTGCTCAGGATCCTGAATGGTTCTCAGTATCATTTTCTGAGTACCAATTTTACAGGAGCCTCAGAATGACCGCCTAAAAATTTTGTTACTTTAAGGAAACCTTTACTAGGCCTCTGCGCTAGCATCTTACATGTCAATACGCTAAAATTAAACAATTTTTAATTTGATATCGGCTCATTATCCTGGATGGTTCTCAGTATCATGCTCTGAGTACCAATTTTATAGGAGCCTCAGAATGACCGCCTAAAAATTTTGTAACTTTAAGGAAACCTTTACAAGCCTCTGCGCTAGCATCTTACATGTCAATACGCTAAAATTAATCAATTTTTAATTTGATATCTGCTCAGGATCCTGGATGGTTCACAGTATCATGTTCTGAGTACCAATTTTACAGGAGCCTCAGAATGACCGCCTAAAAATTTTGTAACTTTAAGGAAACCTTTACTAGGCCTCTGCGCTAGCATCTTACATGTCAATACGCAAAAATTAACAATTTTTAATTTGATATCTGCTCAGGATACTGGATGGTTCTCAGTATCATGTTCTGAGTACCAATTTTACAGGAGCCTCAGAATGACCGCCTAAAAATTTTGTAACTTTAAGGAAACCTTTACTAGGCCTCTGCGCTAGCATCTTACATGTCAATACGCTAAAATTAAACAATTTTTAATTTGATATCTGCTCAGGATCCTGGATGGTTCTCAGTATTATGTTCTGAGTACCAACTTTACAGGAGCCTCAGAATGACCGCCTAAAAATTTTGATACTTTAAGGAAACCTTTACTAGGCCTCTGCGCTAGCATCTTACATGTCAATACGCCAAAATTAAACAATTTTTAATTTGATATCGGCTCAGGATCCTGGATGGTTCTCAGTATCATGCTCTGAGTACCAATTTTACAAGAGCCTCAGAATGACCGCCTAAAAATGTTGTTACTTTAAGGAAACCTTTACTAGGCCTCTGCGCTAGCATCTTACATATCAATACGCTAAAATTAAACAGTTTTTAATTTAATATCTGCTCAGGATCCTGGATGGTTCTCAGTATCATGTTCTGAGTACATATTTTACAGGAGCCTCAGAATGACCGCCTAAAAATTTTGTTACTGTAAGGAAACTTTTACCTAGGCCTCTGCGCTAGCATCTTACATGTCAATACGCCAAAATTAAACAATTTTTAATTTGATATCGGCTCATTATCCTGGATGGTTCTCAGTATCATGCTCTGAGTACCAATTTTACAGGAGCCTCAGAATGACCGCCTAAAAATTTTGTAACTTTAAGGAAACCTTTACAAGCCTCTGCGCTTGCATCTTACATGTCAATACGCTAAAATTAAACAATTTTTAATTTGATATCTGCTCAGGATCCTGGATGGTTCACAGTATCATGTTCTGAGTTCCAATTTTACAGGAGCCTCAGAATGACCGCCTTAAAATTTTGTAACTTTAAGGAAACCTTTACTAGGCCTCTGCGCTAGCATCTTACATGTTAATACGCAAAAATTAACAATTTTTAATTTGATATCTGCTCAGGATACTGGATGGTTCTCAGTATCATGTTCTGAGTACCAATTTTACAGGAGCCTCAGAATGACCGCCTAAAAATTTTGTTACTGTAAGGAAACCTTTTTAAGGCCTCTGCCCTAGCATCTTACATGTGAATACGCTAAAATTAAACAATTTTTAATTTGATATCTGCTCAGGATCCTGAATGGTTCTCAGTATCATTTTCTGAGTACCAATTTTACAGGAGCCTCAGAATGACCGCCTAAAAATTTTGTTACTTTAAGGAAACCTTTACTAGGCCTCTGCGCTAGCATCTTACATGTCAATACGCTAAAATTAAACAATTTTTAATTTGATATCTGCTCAGGATCCTGGATGGTTCTCAGTATCATGTTCTGAGTACATATTTTACAGGAGCCTCAGAATGACCGCCTAAAAATTTTGTTACTGTAAGGAAACCTTTACCTAGGCTTCTGCGCTAGCATCTTACATGTCAATACGCCAAAATTAAACAATTTTTAATTTGATATCGGCTCATTATCCTGGATGGTTCTCAGTATCATGCTCTGAGTACCAATTTTACAGGAGCCTCAGAATGACCGCCTAAAAATTTTGTAACTTTAAGGAAACCTTTACAAGCCTCTGCGCTAGCATCTTACATGTCAATACGCTAAAATTAATCAATTTTTAATTTGATATCTGCTCAGGATCCTGGATGGTTCACAGTATCATGTTCTGAGTACCAATTTTACAGGAGCCTCAGAATGACCGCCTAAAAATTTTGTAACTTTAAGGAAACCTTTACTAGGCCTCTGCGCTAGCATCTTACATGTCAATACGCAAAAATTAACAATTTTTAATTTGATATCTGCTCAGGATACTGGATGGTTCTCATTTATGCATCAATCGAAATTCTTATTAATTAATTTATATATGTCGCAATATCGGCATCGTGCGCTACGACAGTGCTACGTCACAGGTGGCCATTATGGACAATATTGTCACAGCTGTTAAACGAGTAGTAAGTAAATATTGTTAAAAAAATTAATGAAAACTTGTGTTATTTTACTATGTTAGACAATTTTGGACGATGATAGTCATTAACATTATTGCCAATAACATTAAAATTGTTGTTTTCAGTGAGTAATGAGCCTACTGGTGACTAAAACCGGGTTTCGAGCCATTACCATGAAATTATTTTGCAACCGGAGACAATGAATAAATTGGAAGAATACCAAAATTTTAAAAAACAGTAGATAGAGATTATTGACATAAGTACGGGTAATAAACGTATTACAAAATGCCAATAAGAATAGTCAACCTGTAGACTTTATGTTATTGTTCTGTTTATGTATTTAAATATGTATGTGTTAAAATTAATATCACATGTTTATGTTGTTGATGATTGTTAGTACTTATTTAATTAAATGTCTGATTTTTTTTTTAGTTGTAAGTAAATAAAAATATTTATTATTTTTACCCGACTATTATTTATACCTAAGTATAAGACAATCGTAAGGACATAAATATATAAGTACAATGGGCTAATGAAACTGTTGATCAGTTAACTGCTATGTCATTTTCATAAGTTCATATTATAAATATAATTTACAGGGTTTATTGGTAAAATAAAAAAAAACTGAAATATGAAATTGTAATAAATTTAAATAATATACAATATACATTACAAAAACTTGTTTCATTTACTTGAAAATATTGGAGGTTGAAGATTTACCAGAACACAGAAAATACGTTATATATCATCAATGTGATAAAATAAGTTCTCAGGAATTTTATTTAAAATGTGATGTGAAAAACCTTCAGTCGCTGCATTATTCGCTCAACATGGATTAGCTCTAGGTATTTTATTAGTGGCATCTGTTTCCTCTCTTGTAAATTCTCCTTTAATTTAACACATCTTATTAGGACCATATTAAATTTATCTCAAAAACGATTAATGTTTACTGCAATTATTTGCGATATGGATTTGACAGCTCAAGTCAGCGACAAAATTATCAATTTTAGCTGTAGCGAGCGCTGTGATCCCTTAGCCTACTCCCTCCACCCGCTTTGCACCCTGCCAATACTATATTGTTAGGAATTAATAGTAAGGAACGGTAGCAAGTTGCATCGCATCTATAAAGGGAAGTGTCAAACCGATGACAGGGCTTTTTGCTTGTCAAACGTCAAAGCGTTCACACGTGTTCTTAGTCGTTATTTCTTTTTATTTATAAAATCCACTTCTGGTTCCTAAAATCAGAAGTGGGATCGGATCTGCACATAGCCTGTCCGTTTGGTCTATCCATTTTTTTAAATTTAACGCTTAACCAGTACGCGACTCGTTAAATATGTAACTTTTGTACCGTGCGTTATTTTGCTCAAAATAATGAGTAGATCGCAGCGTCTTCATTCTCGTGGTGGATTATGTGATTTTCATAGACAGGAAGACATTCCAGTGATAGTGATAGGTGTCGTTCGCGAACTAGGTCACGGTCGCATCCCCGCGTTATGCATATGTCCCGTGATAGGCATAGTACTAGTCGCTACCTGCAAACGTTCTAAGGATCTTTACACGTATTGAAATGAAAGACCAGTAGTCGCGTTGAGTGTCAAATGTGGAATGTCTTTATTTAAAACGTCTGGCTTCTTTTATACATATTTGCTCGCGCGGTTTCTGAGAATCGTAGGCCATGCGTGAGGTCGTGACTCGGCGGCGGCCGGCTGCGCTTTTGATATGGCGGCCGCGGTGCCGGCGGCGGCTTTATGACGAGGCGGCGGTGCCAGTTACAAAGTCGTGGCAATGACGGCGACGGTGACAGCGAGTCAGCTCGGTATGTACTTCTGAAAGCGCGCGCCGCGGAGTGGCGGCAGCGGCTACAGATCAAAAGTTACCGAAGTATCCGAAGGCTGGATGGTGAGTTGGTGTCAGGTGAGGCCGAGCCCTCGCAAATTAGAAGCATTCGTAAGCATCCGCTTGCCACAAAACGTTAAGCCTTGCAGTTCTTAGGACTCGCTGGATATAGGTGGTGGCTGAGTATATGGTGCCCCAGCGAGGGGAGTGGTACCATGAAACGTGTGTAGCGTTCTTTTAAAGTGAGTATTTTGCACACACTTATGTTGTGTTGTTGGTTAAGTCTGATGGTTATCCATTTGACTGTGTTACTTATATCGACCCGATGTAGTTGTTACTGGGTCCGTGTCGATAGATGATCCGATGTAGTTGTTACTGGATCTATGTCGATAGATGATCCGATGTAGATGTTACTGGATCTATGCTGATAGGTGATCCGATGTAGATGTTACTGGATCTATGCCTATAGATGATCCGATGTAGATGTTACTGGATCTATGCTGATAGGTGATCCGATGTAGATGTTACTGGATCTATGCCTATAGATGATCCGATGTAGATGTTACTGGATCTATGCTGATAGGTGATCCGATGTAGATGTTACTGGATCTATGCCTATAGATGATCCGATGTAGATGTTACTGGATCTATGCTGATAGGTGATCCGATGTAGATGTTACTGGATCTATGCCTATAGATGATCCGATGTAGATGTTACTGGATCTATGCCGATAGATGATCCGATGTAGATGTTACTGGATCAATATCGTTGGAAACCCGATGTAGTTGTTACTGGGTTGTTGTGTATTGGTCCGATGTAGATGCTACTGGACCACTGAACTGACACACTGAGGCAAGCTTATTCTGTAAGGCCTGTGGCAGTGTGTAGAGGAACTTGTCCTAAAAGTAAAAGGTTACTAAAACACGCGCAACGTTGATTTTAACTCTGTATGGTTTGTATATGCAAGTGAGACATCTCACTAGGTAGTGATTTATTGTTGAGGTTGGTTAAAGAACTAAACGGTAAACTTGATGCGCTGCCTTTACCAGGAACCAGCAACAGACTAGATGCGGTCGAGGACGACGCACAATCAGGAGAGGCCGTGTTAGGAATTAATAGTAAGGAACGGTAGCAAGTTGCATCGCATCTATAAAGGGAAGTGTCAAACCGATGACAGGGCTTTTTGCTTGTCAAACGTCAAAGCGTTCACACGTGTTCTTAGTCGTTATTTCTTTTTATTTATAAAATCCACTTCTGGTTCCTAAAAATATGTTATATAATTCACAAGCAAACTTAACTTTAGCTAGGTGTAGGTGTTACTATCGCCATCTATTGAGGTCTTAGTGTAACAACTACAACCTACACTCTAAGCCAATGCGATGCCACACGGATAGGGATTGCAATCCCGCAAAACGGGATCCCGCATTCCCGCGGGATCCTGCTGCATTTATTGATCTGCTGGATCCCGCACCTTGAAAGTGCGGATCCGCGGATCCCGCACCTTAAAAATAAGAAAAATTCAGACAGATAACATGCTAAGGGTTTTGGGAAAATTTTTAGAAAGAAATGACGTTTATTTAAAGTATTTTTTATTGAAGTAAAATCGTTGATTCCTACGGGAAAACACATTAACTGGTTCTATGGAACGATAACGATAAGAAGGATCTTACCAAATATGGCTAACTCTTGCTAATAGGCTTATAGAAAAGTGCAATCTATACTATTTGTAAAGCTGAAGAGTTTGTTTGTTTTAACGTGCTAATCTCAGGAACTACTGGTTTGATTTGAAAAAAATCTTTTTGTGTTGGATAGTCCGTTTATCCAGGAAGGCTATAGGCTACATAACATCCCGTTACGAGTTACGACCTATAAGAACGGAGCATCAATGAAAAATGTTCCAAAAAACGAAAGAAAATTATTCCTTTTGAGATTTTCCATTGCGTGCGCTGCGTAAACGGGTAAAGTTATGCAAAAATCATGTATGACGGCATTGTTCCCCTTTAAAAGTTCTAAAAAAGTCCACGATAGCATATGTCTATCTTTTAAAGTTGACTCGCTTTAACCTTTTTTATGGTAATCAAATTTGTTTTAAGATAATGCATTATTTGCGTAGGTATTTAATAAATATGATATTAATCCTTACGCAAATAAATAAGTTTTTCATTACAAGTATTTAATTTTAAACAAAATTGCTTTTGGCATCATTTGATTTCAATAAATATCTTATGAAATATCACGGATTTAACATAACTTAGAAAAAAAATCACCACGTGGAAGACGGGCAGATGGGCGGAATGAAAGAATCTGGTTTCCAGCCCTTAGAACGCGAGCGTAGCCGCGGGAAAGGCTTATAGTATAATATGTCTGTCTCATTTTAAAAACAATATCTTAGCTAATCGACGTGTGCGTTCACACAATAAGAAATAAAAAAGAGAACCTTTAAATGGGAAATTATTTGCTGGTGCATTAGAAGTAATAGCATAAAACCTATCATGATTTTTTGTACTTTTAGCGCGAGCGCAGCCGCGGATCCTGCTAGTGTTTGATAAAAGTTAATTTTTACACAAAAGTCTATAGTTTCAATGTGGTTTTATAACATTATTTCAAAGATGAAGATGAGAAGATGAAGAATATCAATCCCGCGGGATTGAATAGGCTGCGGGATTACAATCACTACACACGGATACATATTCCGGTAACGCCATCTATCAACTAGGTGTTGAAAATATTTTAAGTATTTAAAATTATTAATATTATTGCTATATTTTATCGCTGAAGAAAAAAAAACAATAATTAATTATAAATAGCATTGTAATGAGATTACCTTTAATTTGATTGTGAAATGTAGTGGCGGTTACACATTTTATTACATCAAATTCATAAACTATTCGTGCAACTTTGATAATGACTTTGTGATCTTTTATCTTTGATTATAATAATTTAATTCCAGAATACCTAATACCTAACTAACCTAATTAATAAAAAGCCAAACGTAAATGTCGAGGTCATAGACTATGTAGTACGAGTATATACGGTTAGTGTGTAGTCTCCTTGATCTGTGGGTTAGTGTCTCAAATGTTTATTTTTCATCTATGTCTCAAATCTAAATAATATTATTTTATCTGTGACGGTGAACGACGGGGAAGTCGTAGTAACTATTGTCCGGCCGCTCAAAGAATGCGTTTCTGACAGATCGTGATCAACTGGGCGATGTAACTTGGAACTGGCGTACAATTTACGGCAATTTTTTAGATATCTTTTATTTACCTTATTAACGAGTGATAAGTACTAGTACTAAGTACTTAAGTAACAGTTCGAATAATTATGCCGACTTACAATAAATGTACTAATTTTGGGCTAAAATTATTACAATTACTTAATTAACAAATATAAAAACGATAGCTTTTAAAAGTCAAACCACGTCAAACGACGCTGTTTCAAAGTTATGTCAACTGTTAGTTTTTGTAGTGATGTGACAAAATAACGAGGCAATTGTATTCGAATATTTTTGTAATCTTAATATAATCTGTCGGTATGATATAAATAATATAATATTTTATGTACTTAGGTACATTCGGTCTATTACAAATTCTAATGTGTCAGAGAGAGACAAAGAATTGTCGAGAAAGGATTCGAAATTATTAGAAACATTTATAATTTTCGGTACTAGAATGTTCTAATATTTACACATATAAAAAGGCCGGCAGTGTGTCTAGAGTTCAGTTGACATTCGAAGTTGAGTGAAAATAAGAAGCGATACAAAATAGTGAAAAGTGAAGAGTTCGTTGAAGTATTAGTGAAGAAGTATTGAGAAGAGAAATACAGTGTTCAGAGACTAGTGTTGTGTACAGACTGTGCGTGTATTCATAGTGAAATAAAACATCCTTAGTGCAAGAACGCTTATAATTTCTGATCCCGAACCCGTAGAACGTAACAATACATTTTCCAATAAATAAATTTCCATTTTTTTTTTCCCTTCGTTACATTCAGAAATTACGATTCAATTTAAGTAATTGATTCATTAAAAATGTATTTTACATTGTGAATATTTATTGAAATATAATTCCTATAAGAAAAATAACATATAACTTAAATTAAATAAATATGCATAATGAATGCAATAAATAACATTACTAAGTAAATTATTTTACATCACTAGTCATGACGAATTGACAGGTGTCAGAAACGCATTCTTTGAGCGGCCAGACCATAATACTTAATCTGTGGGGGAAGTACTTTTCAATGTTTCAATTTTTTGTTGTAGGTGTTTTGATATTTTTAATTATACTTTTATAATAAAAACAAAATCGCAATCATTTATGGAATGTAGTATTTATTATATGAAAAAGCTGTAAAATAAATGTTGTTGTTTTACAATTATAATTATGTGCTCGTAATGTAGACAACGCAGTATTTAAGTTTACTTAGGTTTTAGCCTTTAGGTAAGTTGGTATATTTATTTTCATTCTCATATATTCCGAATTTCCATTACACATATATTTTGAAAGATTACACTTTTTCCTTGTTGGCCTTTTAATTTAAAAAGAGATTAAGCTACACGCGCCACTGTTAATAAATTCATAATATAAATTCAGTCATCATATTTATGTCACACATTTAAAATTGTGTTTTTATTTAAATATTTGACCCATATTGGATGAATAATACCCGCAACATGAAGTGGAAACTCTGGCTCTGTTCATTCCTGTCGTAGACACATATTTGTTAGTTGTTACTAACCTGTGCAAGTAAATTATTACTACCTTAGTATTGTTACACTATTCACCTTTTTACCTGTTATTTCATAAAACGAGTGACTCATGCTTTGTTTTTTTTTCATGTTTAGAGAATCTACTAAGCAACTGTGAATTTACAGATCACATTACCAAGAGATCAGAGGATTATGAATTAATTCTTACCACATTGAAGATGCCCATGCCCGGTAGTCAAATATTGTAAAGAATAACTCATTGTACGACTATGGTATTCCACAAAAAACTTCAAGATAAATGTAATCTGTGGACTGCAAACTGTGGTAAATATAATAAATAAACAAGGTGTATATTTTATATAAATAATACACTCTTTATTTTTTTAAAATAGCTACTTTAAGATGCTGAATGAATGAGACAATAAATGATGAGTACTCTATAGATTGCCTGTAGGTATGAAGGGAATATGAGTATAATATAATATTTTTATAGTTATTGTTTTAATACATATTATTGAAGTATAAAAATTATAGAAATACATAATAACTATGTTGATTCAGTTTCCTATAATTTTAAAATAATGCAATACTCATAAATTTTAATGACACATATGGCTCAGTTGGTAGCGGTGCTACTTTGTTCACAAATGTTTGTACTCCAGTCATGGGTGTTTATATTTATAATATGAAATATATGAACTAATTAGTATCCGTAATACAAGCCTCATAGCTTACCACCAAACTACATATTTATTTATATTATTTTATAAAGAATAAAGTCAACAATGATAATATATACCTAATACAGCAATGTAAATAATTACTATAAATGACAGAATTTACCAATTTACCTATTGATAATGTACTAATGGCAAGCAGCTATAACCACAAGAAATTAATAATAATATTTATTTTAGATTGTTTCAGATTCAAAATAGAAACTTAGAAGTGTTATGATATTTATATTTTTAATAATAAATCCACCAAGTGGATTACCTTACATTTTCACATGCTGTACATTTAGGTACTTCCTTTATTTTTCATTTTTAATATTAAGTTCCTAAAATATTAAAGTTTAATCTAAAAGAAACTATAACTATAGGAATAGATTTAAAGTATTACATTTTTTTTCAGATTCATCTCAACGAGCAACAAAGACATTACAGTCATCTATTGCTTTATTTAAATAAGAAGACAAATAAATATAGAACCTAAGGGATATAATATTATAAACTATATTTTTTACTTATGCATATTCAAAATTATTTATGAATCAAAAACTTAGTTATATCATTGGATCTACTTAATAAAAATGACAATATTGTACCTATTTTTATTCCAATTTTTATTTTTATTACTAGGTCATATGAAGAGAATTCAAAGCTGGTCACATTATTGATGTATGTACTGTAAACATTTTTTCAGTAGCATTTTGTAAGAAAAGATTTTGTTTTTGTTTAGATTGTTTATGTATATAGTATTTATGTATATAGTATTTATGTATCTGACTAAATAAGTAATTAAGTACAAAATTATAAAATATTTAAATATAGGTAGGTACACAAATGTTTGAGAATTATTTAATTATTAAGTGTATCAAAGATTATGTAAGAAATACTTGTATACTACAAAAATATGTGAAAAGTACTATTAAATTACAAGAAATGTGAACACTATGTGTAATCAAATTATTAGTATATGATTAATAATTAAGTTTTATTTTTATATTTATATCAATATTTCGATAAATTACATTTTTTTTTCACACAGCCCTAGTTTGTGTCTGATTTCCAGAAACTTTGCTACCTTGCTGCTATAATATAAAGTCAGAAAAGTAACAATTCACAATTCCTAAAAATGTCACTAAAATATTGAATATTATATTTTAAAATTCATTATTATGCACATAAGCTTAATTTAATATTAAAATAATATTGTTCTGTTCTGTAATAATATTGTCTGACCGAGTTCTTATGTATAAACAATATTCTATACCAATAAACAATTTAAACGCTTGTCTTTTATTTCGTCAAGAAAATACACTTGAAATATTACCATTGACATCTAATGTCATGCGAAACGTCAAATGTCAAGATCGAGTCTGGACAGAAGTCTGTAGAGTGTTGAGTCTATGGATATTGTCTCTTATGAGATAGGTTCTAAACGGATGTCAAAAATATTGTTCTACATCTAACGATACACGCGCTCTGTCTACGAGAGCGGTCCACATTTTAAATAATATGCAGGTACATGTAACCTAAACGTAGCAAGATTTACAAAAAATTATACCATTCTTAAAAATTAATAATTACTTCTCTTAAAATGTTACTTTTAATAATATTGCTTAATGTTTTTAATGTAAATTTTAATAGTGGGTATTAAATTGTAATCTTTTATTGATATTAATTATTGTTTTTTGTTAACCATTTATCAATATCAAATATATCGTTATGTATTTATTAAAAAACTACCTCACATCATGTTCTTCTTTGTCTTTTATTATACTTGTAACTTATGTGTATTTTTTTTTATATTTCCTACGTTTTAACACGATCAAATAGAGTTAAAGAATAAAGAGATAAAGTTGTCCCCTATTAAGATGTTACAAAACATCTTTCCTTTTCCTTGCTCTGGAAAACATTGACCGACACCTATTTCGTTTTCTTACTTCTCTTTTCTTTTCCAACTTTTGGAAACCTAACTTTTCGAAACCTAATTATCTCAAACCTAACTTTTCTAAGCCTAACACTCTGAAACCTAACGTTTCGAAACCTAACCATTCAAAACCTAACTGTCTGGAACCTAACTAATTAAAACCAAACTTACCGTTACCGTTAGGTTTACCGTTAGGTTTACCGTTAGGTTTACCGTTAGGTTAGGTTAGGTTAGGTTAGGTTAGGTTAGGTTAGGTTAGGTTAGGTTGTGAGCAATGTACGACCCACGCACTGGTCCCCGGGTTCGTGTCCCGGTCCGAACATAATTTAATAATTTATATATGTTCGGGGTCGGTGGTCTATAGCGAGTACAACCACCCCCGCATAATTTGGGGGTGGCTACGAGCTATTGGAGGCATGTTTAGAAAGCTCTAAGCCCGACGGGGCGGTGAGTTAGTATAAACATAACTCTGTGGTGTGTGACCGAAAGTTCACTGCTTCAGAAGTCCTAGGCAGACGGCCTATAATGGACGGACGTTGCGGTGGATTAGTAGGTATGACGGTGGAGCCTAGCTCCAAAAGAGATGGTAGAATGAGTACCACCGGTGGAGGCCGGTGGGAAAAATTCGAATCTCTTTTATGACGGGCCAGTTGGCGTAGTGGTGAGCAATGTACGACCCACGCACTGGTCCCCGGGTTCGTGTCCCGGTCCGAACATAATTTAATAATTTATATATGTTCGGGGTCGGTGGTCTATAGCGAGTACAACCACCCCCGCATAATTTGGGGGTGGCTACGAGCTATTGGAGGCATGTTTAGAAAGCTCTAAGCCCGACGGGGCGGTGAGTTAGTATAAACATAACTCTGTGGTGTGTGACCGAAAGTTCACTGCTTCAGAAGTCCTAGGCAGACGGCCTATAATGGACGGACGTTGCGGTGGATTAGTAGGTATGACGGTGGAGCCTAGCTCCAAAGAGATGGTAGAATGAGTACCACCGGTGGAGGCCGGTGGGAAAATTCGAATCTCTTTAGACGGGCCAGTTGGCGTAGTGGTGAGCAATGTACGACCCACGCACTGGTCCCCGGGTTCGTGTCCCGGTCCGAACATAATTTAATAATTTATATATGTTCGGGGTCGGTGGTCTATAGCGAGTACAACCACCCCCGCATAATTTGGGGGTGGCTACGAGCTATTGGAGGCATGTTTAGAAAGCTCTAAGCCCGACGGGGCGGTGAGTTAGTATAAACATAACTCTGTGGTGTGTGACCGAAAGTTCACTGCTTCAGAAGTCCTAGGCAGACGGCCCATAATGGACGGACGTTGCGGTGGATTAGTAGGTATGACGGTGGAGCCTAGCTCCAAAGAGATGGTAGAATGAGTACCAGCGGTGGAGGCCGGTGGGAAAATTCGATTTGACGGGCCAGTTGGCGTAGTGGTGAGCAATGTACGACCCACGCACTGGTCCCCGGGTTCGTGTCCCGGTCCGAACATAATTTAATAATTTATATATGTTCGGGGTCGGTGGTCTATAGCGAGTACAACCACCCCCGCATAATTTGGGGGTGGCTACGAGCTATTGGAGGCATGTTTAGAAAGCTCTAAGCCCGACGGGGCGGTGAGTTAGTATAAACATTACTCTGTGGTGTGTGACCGAAAGTTCACTGCTTCAGAAGTCCTAGGCAGACGGCCCATAATGGACGGACGTTGCGGTGGATTAGTAGGTATGACGGTGGAGCCTAGCTCCAAAGAGATGGTAGAATGAGTACCACCGGTGGAGGCCGGTGGGAAAATTCGAATCTCTTTGGGAATTGTTTGGGCGTTTTCTTGTGATTCGGGCGTTTTTTACTTTGGCGTTTATTTTGGATTTTTGATTTCTGCATGTGATTTGGCTTTCTGTTGCACCGGCGTTTTTTGTGGGCGTTTTTTGTAGGCGTTTTTCTTGTTTGTGGGCGTTTTTTGGTGTTTTGTGTGTGTTTTTGGGGTGTATGCACTGACGGATGAGTCATGAATGACTCAGACGTCAGTGCGGACACGGACGTGTCTGCGGGGCGCAAACGCGTCAGAGACGCGCCTCCGCAACCGAGCTCCGGCTCAGGTTCGGAGGACGGGCAGACGCTTAGCGCAAAGGTGGAGAAGGCCAGCCGGGGCCGCACCTACGGTCAGAGGGGTGGTGCTGGGCCGGCACGCGCGAGGGTGGCTCATCGTGAGCTCCGTGAGGTAGAGGCAAGGGAGGAGGAGTTCGCTCGCAGCTTGAAGGCGAGGGAGTTCCGAAAGGACCAGCACAAACTGGTCTTTAGGTTCGGGTCCGATATTTCTGGGTCCGATACGCCGGTACCTGTAGACCCTGCTCTTCAGACCTCTGAGGAGCTAAAGGTACTTGGCATGGGGAGTGCAGCGGCGGTGTTAGAGGTTGCCATGAGGTCTACAAACCTCAAGGGCACTTATGTGAAGAAGTTGAAGGAGGCGTCTGCAGCAGTGCAGATAGTGGTAGAGGCACTGGCAAATCGCACAGCGGCGGAGGAGACCCGCAGCTTGAAGGCGGAGATTGAGAGAATGCGTCGGAGGAACGAGCATCTGGAGTCGGAGCTCAAGGCGTACCGGAGGGAGTTCTCTGGTCTCCGGAAAGAGCTAGCGGGTGCGGGAGCCAAGAGTGGGCCCTCGGATGCCTTGGGGACGGAGTGGCTTCAAGAAATTCAGGCCTCTCTCGCTCGTACCCTGGGCGATATGCTGGACGCCAAGCTGGATGCTAGGCTGTCCGGCATAGAGGCCAGGCTCCCGCCTGCTGAACCAGTCCGTCCACCACTGGCAGCTGACAGGCGCAAAGAGGCCGCTCCGGCCTCGGCTCCACCTTCAGCTCCTGCCACAGCTGTGGCTGCGCCAACCGGGGCATCTGAGGGCACTTCGGGGGCTAGGAAGAAGACCCCGAAAATGAAGAAGAAGACGGCTCCCCGCCCTCGTTCTTCTGGGCCGGCACCGGCAGCTGCTACGGCTGCCACCTCTGCACCCCCTGCAGTGGCGGGACCGAGCACTGCAGTGGACTCACAAGAGAGTACGTGGGCCACTGTAGTAAGGAAAGGTAAGGGCAAGGGGAAGAAGTCGGCCCCAGTGTACGCTCCTGCACCGTCGGCTCCCTCGGCTTCGAGGGCGCACTCGAAGTCGAGGGCTCCGGCCCCTAAGCCCAAGCTGGGGGCCCCGCCCCGTACTACGGCCCTCACAATTACCCTGCTGCCTGAGGCAGAGACTAAGGGGGTCACATATGGCCAGGTGCTGGAGCGGGCACAACAAAAGGTAGACCTGGCTCAAGTCGGGGTAAGTGGAGGGCTCACGGTCAGGCGTGCCGCTACGGGGGGTCGAGTAATTGAACTCCCCACCTCTACGTCTCCGGAGGTAGCGGATCGCCTGGCGGAGAAAATTCGCCAGGCCCTTGACGGACTGGCGACGGTCGCTCGTCCCATCAAGCAGGGGGACCTGATGCTCACTGGCCTTGACGACTCCTCCACTAAGGAGGGGATAGCCCTGGCAGTCGTTGAGGTGGGGGGCTGCCACTTGAAGGACGTCAGGGTCTCTGAGATTCAGGTGGGGAAGGGCGGTATGGGTATGGCTGTCGTGCGATGCCCCGTCACGACAGCCAAGAAGGTGGCTGATGCTGGCCGGCTCCAAGTCGGCTGGTATTCAGCCAAAGTGGAGGTACTGGAGCAGCGCCCCATGCGGTGCTACAGGTGTATGGGGCTGGGGCACACTAGACCCATGTGCCCATCTAGCACCGCTAGGGGGCACCTGTGCCACCGCTGCGGCGAAGAGGGGCACGTTGCCGTTGACTGCGCGGCAAGGAGGCCGTGCTGCAAAGTCTGCGCGGACGCGGGACGCCCCTCGGGGCACATAATGGGTGGCCGGGATTGCCGGCCACCCTCCACAAGGGGTAAGGTGACCCAACAGACCAGGGCCACCACAAGGGACGGAAGCCGTAGGGCTGCTGAGGAGGAGGCGGAGATGTCCTCATAATGGTAGGACAAACCCGCTTCCTTCAAGCGAATGTCAACCACTCGGCCGGAGCGCAGGACCTGCTGTTGCAGTCCATGGCCGAGTGGGAAATCGACGTGACGGTGGCCTGCGAGCCCTACTATGTCCCCTCTCAGAATCCGCACTGGGTGGGGGACTTGGAGGGCTCTGTGGCCATCTTGACAAGGAGTGGTACCGGCCCCCACCTCTCGAAGAGCGAGAGGGGTTCGGGTTTCGTCGTTGCAAGGTGGGGGGAGTACGCCATCGTTGGGGTGTACTTCTCCCCCAACCGCACCCTGGCAGAGTTTGAGGTTTTCCTTGATTCTGTCAGGGCTGCGGTGGGCCGGCAGTCGCCGAGGAAGACCATCGTCCTCGGCGACTTTAATGCGAAATCCCGAGCCTGGGGGAACCCCGCCTCGGACGCTCGTGGGAGAGAAGTCCAGGTGTGGGCCCTGCTCTCTGGGCTGTCCCTCTTGAATGTGGGGACGGCCTTCACGTGCGTGCGGCATCAGGGTGGGTCTGTGGTGGACCTGTCGTTTGCCACCCCTGATGTCGCACGGGACGTGAGGAACTGGAGAGTGGAGGAGGAGGTGGAGACCCTGTCGGACCACTTATACGTCCGATTTGAGGTCTCCACCAGTCCGGTACTGGTGGATCGCCTCGGTGGCTCATCTCGAGCGCTCCCGAGATGGGCCCTTGGCCGGCTCGACGCCGAGCTGGCCCGTGAGGCGACCATTGTCGCGGTCTGGGGTAATCCCCAGGGGATGGTGGTGGGTGCCAGCTCCGATGTAGAGGAGCTGGCTGGCCGCATGCGCGACACCCTCACAAGGGTGTGCGATGCGGCCATGCCGCGGTGGCGGCGGTCAAGGGGCCGCAGGCGTCAAGTTTATTGGTGGTCGCCCGAAATTGCGGAACTTCGGGCGGCCAGCAACAGGGCGAGAAGGGAATTTGTGCGGTGCCGTAGGAGGCATGGCGTGAACCCGGATTTAGAGACTGAGCTGCGGCTGGCCTACAATTCTGCCAAGAAGGCCCTGCAGCTCGCCATCAGTCGGGCTAAAGAGGCGGCCCGCCAGGAGCTCCTGGCGGACCTGGACCGGGATCCGTGGGGGCGCCCTTTCATCGGCGCACGGAATAAACTCCGTGCGCACGGTGCCCCGATCACGGAGACCACGCCTCCCGACATCCTCCTACGGCTGGTGGGAGGGTTGTTCCCGGAGTCCTCTGGGCATATCCCCCCAGTGATGGCTTCTCCCTCTACCACTGAGGGTGTGGAGGAAGCCCCCCCAATCACTGAGGGGGAATTTCTCCTGGCCTGTGACAAACTGCGGGCCAGGCGGAAGGCTCCGGGACCGGATGGTATTCCAGGGCGAATCGTTTTTATCGCCCTGGAATACCTGGGTGGGGATCTTCGGGAGTTGTTCAACGCATGCCTACGCGCTGGGCAATTCCCGAAGATCTGGAAGGAGGGAAAGTTGTGCCTGTTGCCCAAGGAGGGTCGTCCTCTGGACTCCCCTTCGGCATACAGGCCAATTGTGATGCTGAGTGAGGTGGGCAAGCTCTTTGAGCGCATTCTTGCCGCCCGCCTTACTCAGCATCTCGAAGAGGTGGGACCGGGCCTTTCGGAGGCCCAGTATGGGTTCAGGGCGGGTCGCTCGACCATTGACGCCCTGAACACCCTGAAGGCGCGGTCCTTGGCCGCAGTGGAGGAGGGAGACGTGCTATTAGCCGTCTCGTTGGATGTGGCCAACGCCTTCAACACCCTGCCGTTCGAGACTTTACGAGAGGCACTTCGCTTCCATGAGGTGCCTCTCTATCTCCGGCGGGTGTTGGACGCGTACCTCCGCGACAGGCAGGTCGTGTGGACGGGAGTAAACGGGGTGGTCGGTCGACGACGTGTCGACTGCGGGGTTCCACAGGGGGCGGTTTTAGGCCCGGTCCTGTGGAACCTCGGGTATGATTGGCTCCTGCGGTGTCCGCTTCCTCCTGGGCTGGGTGTCATTGCGTATGCGGATGACACCCTTGTCACAGCCCGGGGTCGTACGTACGACGAAGCGGCACGCTTGGCCACAGTCGGCACCGAGTTGGTCGTCGACCGGATTGGCATGTTGGGCCTGAGGGTCTCCGTCTCTAAAACGGAGGCCCTCCTTTTTCACGGCCCACGCCGTAGATTACCCCGTAACGCCTGCCTGTGCGTCCAGGGGAGGAGGGTGGAGGTAAAGGCCCAGATGAAATATCTGGGCCTGACCCTGGACGGCCGCTGGACGTTCCGTGTCCATTTCGCCCAGCTCGCCCCGAAGTTGATCAGCGCCGCCTCGGCCCTCGGCAGGTTACTGCCGAATGTCGGGGGCCCTGGATCTCACTGCCGGCGGCTCTATGCTGGCATAGTGAGGTCCATGGCACTGTACGGTGCTCCTGTGTGGTTCGACGCCCTCTCCGCACCTAACAGGGCCCAATTGCGCAAGGCGCAGCGGGTCCTGGCGGTGAGGGCGGTGAGGGGGTACCGTACGGTGTCCTACACGGCGGCAACACTTCTGGCGGGCGACCCGCCCTGGCATCTCAGGGCGGAAGTGCTCGCCGAAGTATATCAATTTCGGGCGCGCGAGCGGGCGAGGGGAGAACGTCCAGCGGGGGAGGGAATCGCCGGGATCAGACGCCTATGTGACGAGGCTCTGATTCGGCGATGGGAGAAGGAGTTGGGGACTCCGGCGGCTGGCCTGGTGACGGTGGGTGCGATCCTTCCGCACCTGTCTCGCTGGGTCAGGAGGCCACACGGCGTCCTGACGTTCAGGCTGACGCAGATGCTGACCGGGCATGGTTGCTTTGGGAAGTATCTGTGTCAGATTGCGCGTCGGGAACCGTCGCCCGCATGTCACGAGTGTGATGCGTCCGTGGACACAGCGCATCACACTCTCGTGGAATGCGCCGCCTGGTCTCCCCAGCGCCATGCCCTGATGATGGTAGTGGGTGGGGACCTTTCGTTGTGCAGCGTGGTTGGGGCCATGCTGCGTGACGAGAGGTCCTGGTCGGCGATGGTCTCCTTTTGTGAGACCGTCATCTCACTGAAGGAGACGGCGGAGAGGGAGCGCGAGGCTAACACTTCGCACCCTCTTCGTCGCCGTCGGCTAGGGGGGAGGAGGCGCCGCTATGCGCATCTTCTCCCACCACCCTAGAGGAACTACAGCGGGGGAGTCGCTCACTTGACTCTCTCGCACATCATCGGGGCGGTCGGGATGCTCTGTGAACAGAGGGCATCCTGATTTAGGCGTAGTGGCCCGCGTGGTTCGGGCCGTCCGCAGGGACGTTACGGTAGAATGCGAAAGCGACCCCGTAACGTCCCATTGCACTGCGGCGACGTGTTCCGCTGGAGGTTTTAGTGAGTAGGAGTCTCACAGTACCCACCGGTTTATGACGGACCGGTGGGTCCCCATGATGGGTTTCCTCCAGCGACAAAAAAAAAAAAAAAAAAAAAAAAAAAAAAAAAAGGTTAGGTTAGGTTAGGTTAGGTTAGGTTAGGTTAGGTTAGGTTAGGTTAGGTTAGGTTAGGTTCCCGTGGGAGTTGCTGGAACTTCTATCGGGCGCGTCCCCAGGTGGCGGATAGGGGAATGCCACTCGCATTTTGCGGGTGGTAGCGGGGAAACCCGCCGCGGACCAAAACCAGCAGGTGTGGGCGCACCTTTAGGGGCTTGTTAGCCCTGCGGCCTACGGGACCTCACCCTAAACAAAGGCGAAGCTGTGGATCAGCAAAAAACCCATCATGAAAGCAGCCAGTGAACATATTCCCCAGGAGGGCACCGATGTGACTATCCGTCGGCAATCCCTCCGTGCTACGGCACGCCGTCCCGTCGAATCTGGGGGGGACAACTACTGCTTTGGTGATGTCCGGGAGCCCGAGAAGGGCGGAGTTGACGTTGGGCCTGCGATGGGCGGTGCAAATATTGTTGGTAACGTGCCTGCGACGGGCGGGGGTTTAGTGCCTGCGACGGGCGGGGGTTTAGTGCCTGAGACGGGCGGAGGTGTAGTGCCTGAGACGGGCGGGGGCTTAGTGCCTGAGACGGGCGGGGATGTGGTGCCTGAGACGGGCGGAGGTTCGGTGCCTGCGACGGGCGGAGTTGACGTGGTACCCGAGATGGGCGGTGAAGAAGGTGCGCTAGCGACGGGCAGTGTGTTGGTCGCCGGTGATTGGCCTGAGACGGGCGTAGGTGCGTCGCTTTGTGGCGCGAGAAGGAAAGAGGCTGTTGGCAGTTTGCCATCAGTTGTGTTGTCTCGCATCGAGGTGGGGGAGTGTGCGAAGACATACTCAAGGCGGGGCTCACTATCCTCGCAGGGCGGGAGATTCTGGGGAGGAGGCTCGGAGTCTGAGGTGGAGAGTGTAGCGTCCACAAGGTCAGAGAGGGGCACTTCCAGGGGTCAGTATATGAGGAAGAGACCTCGGGATCCCATGGAGCCGTCTGGCTCTTCCGAGGAAGATAGTGGTAAGCCTAAGGCCAAGACGTCGTCCAGTCAGAGGAAGCTAGTTAGGTGTCCAAAGACTGGGCGATTTATAAGCCCAGGGATTACTCAGGCGAACGAGGTGCCCAGAGAGGAGCAGAAGCGGCAGGTAGAGCGAGAGGTCGCGGAAGCTACACATGAGGTGCAGACTAGGGCGAGCTCTAGCCTCTCTGACATATCGGTTATGTCCTTATGTGAGCCTGGTGAAGGAGTACTGGCCACTGACTTGCACTCGCTGGTGGCCAACAACTTAGAGGTCATCAACAAAGTGGCCAGTAAGTCAAAGAATCTTAAGGGTACCTTCACTAAGGCCCTTAAGCAGGCGTCGAGCTCGATTGCTGCAGCAGTCGATATTCTTGCTCGGCGCACAATCACGGAGGAGACTGCACAACTGCGTGCTAGCAATACCAGACTGCAGGCGGAGCTAGCCGAGTTGCGGAAGGAGGTCGCAGGAATGAAGGAGGCCATGGCGAAGGAGCGAAGGGAGCGAAGACCACCTACGCCATCTCCTACTAACCTGCAGGGATCGGACGAATATACGCGCTCCATCATGGTCCAGGTGGGGACTATGCTGAATGCCCGACTAGAGTCGTTGGAGAGTCGGCTTCTGCCGGAGCAGCGCACTCGTCCTCCGCTCGCGTCCGATAGGACGAAAGAGAGGAGGACGACACCAACGGAGACTGTCGCCGCTGCCGCCACCACCTTGGTAGCGCCGGCTAATCCTGCCTCGGATAGGACAAAGAAGCCCCCGAAGAAAAAGAAGGGGAAGAAGAAGAAGAAGGAGGGTGCGTCCCAGCCGACTGCACCGGAGAGCTCCCGTCCCTTGCCGCCCGCTCCCGCCACTCAATCGGAGGGGTGGAACGTGGTGGTCAGGAGGGGCTCGAAGAAGAAGGAGGGGGCCAAACAACAGCCAGAGCAGCGAAGGGCACAAAAGCCCAAAGCGCCTAAGCTGCGCCCGCCCAACTCATCGGCGGTGGTCTTGAAGCTGCAGCCAGAAGTAGCCGACCGCCTGACCTACAGCGAGGTGTTCGCTAGGGTGAGGCGGGAGGTGCGCCTGGAGGACCTGGGGATCGTGGATCTTCGGCTCAAAGTAGCGGCCACCGGGGCCAGAATGCTTGAGCTTCCTGGCAGGGATAGTGCGGAAAAGGCAGATGCTCTGGCTGAAAGGATAAGGGGGGTACTGTCTGACGGAGAGGTGATGGTGTCCAGGCCGACAAAATGCGCAGAGATTCGCATCGCCGGTCTGGATGATTCAGTAACGCGGGAGGAACTGACCGAGGTCATTGGCAGATTGGGTGGTTGCTCCGTCAGTGCAGTGAGGAGTGGTGAAATCCGCCGAGATCGTGCCGGGCTAGGGACGGCGTGGGTCCGATGTCCGGTGGCAGCGGCCAAGAAGGTGGTGGAAGGTGGCCGAATCTTCGTCGGGTTTACGTCAGCACGTGTCCATCTGCTGCAGACGAGACCCCAGCGGTGTTTCCGCTGTCACGAGGGAGGCCACGTTGCGGCGCAGTGCAAAGGGGCAATAGACCGTAGTGGCCAGTGCTACAGGTGTGGACAGCCTGGCCACATATGGAGTCAATGCACATCTGCACCTCATTGTGCAGTGTGCGAGGCGGCGAAGAGGCCAGCGGACCACACGGTCGGTAGTGCGGCCTGCGCGCGTTCTCAGAAACCGAGAACGAAAGGGAAGAAAGCGACACCTGGGTCAAAAACTCAGGGACAGCCAGTCCGCAACAGGGACGAGGAGGGGAGGGTCATGGAAACAACATAACCATGGCCCTAAGGTTCCTTCAGGCGAACCTAAACCACTGTGCCAGAGCACAGGACCTGTTCGTCCAAAGTCTGGTGCAGTGGTCGGTGCAGGTAGCGGTCGTGGCGGAGCCTTACTCGGTTCCTCCGCGTGACAATTGGGTTGGCGACAACGACGGCCTGGTAGCGATTGTTACCCAAGTGGCTGCAGGCTCCCTGCCTTTTGCGCGTATTGCAAAGGGTTCGGGATGCGTTGCAGCCTTACTGGGTGAGATTGTAGTCGTGGGGGTCTATTTCTCCCCCAATCGACCCATCGCAGAGTTTGAGGAGTTTCTCTACGAGCTGACGAGGCTAACCCGGAACTTCCAGGCCAGTAACCTTGTCATTGCGGGGGACTTAAACGCTAAGTCAGGATTGTGGGGTTGTCCTGCAACGGATGCTCGGGGTAGGGTGCTGGAGGAGTGGATCATTGCTGCCAACTTGACCGTTCTGAATCGAGGGACGGCCAACACGTGTGTGCGACGGCAGGGCGGGTCCATCGTGGACGTTACGTTCGCGAGTCCGGCTGTAGCGCACCGTGTTGAGAGCTGGCGAGTGCTAGGTGATGTGGAGACTCTCTCGGACCACCTTTACATCTTTTTTGAGGTCTCCACACATCCGGCGGTGTCGTCAGGTCCTAGCCGAAACTCGGGACAGGAGGGTCCCCGGTGGCAACTGAGGCACCTAGACAGAGGGCTCTTGGAGGAGGCTGCGTTAGTAGCGTCGTGGCTGCCACATAATGTAGCGTCAGTGGAGGAGGCTGCTGAGTGGATGCAGCGGAGCTTAACGCGGATGTGCGACGCGTCTATGCCCCGCTCTGGGCGTCGACCTATGAAGCGACAGGTGTACTGGTGGTCAGCGGAAATCGCGCGATTACGCAAAGAGTGCGTACGCGCAAGACGCCAGTACACCCACTATCGGCGTAGAGTTAATAGGGACCTGGAGGAGGAAGACCGGTTATACGCCGGTTATACGGAAGCGAAGAGGCTCCTGCAGGTGGCAATCCGGGCGTCACAGATACGTGCCAGGGAGGAGATGTTGGATGGGCTTGACAGGGACCCGTGGGGGACGCCGTACAGGATGGTGCGTAATAAGCTCCGTCCCTGGGCTCCCCCACTAACGCAGACGCTACCATCTGACGTCTTGCGAGAGGTGGTATCCAATCTGTTTCCTCATCGGGAGGATCATACGCCACCTCCGATGGTCCCGCGTCAAGTCGTCGGTGCGGAGGATGAGGAGGAGGAAGCTCCAGTCGTATCGGAGGAGGAGTTTTCTCGGGCAGTGGAGAGACTGAAAGGCAAGAACACAGCCCCTGGGTTAGACGGGATCCCTGGCAAGGTGCTAGTCTTGGCAACTAACACCATGGGTCAAGAGTTGAGAGAACTATATACTGCCTGTCTGGCTCATGCCTCAATTCCACAGCGTTGGAGGACAGGCAGATTAGTTCTCCTCAGGAAGGAGGGACGCCCGGCGGATTCCGTATCTGCCTACCGCCCCATTGTGCTGCTCGATGAGGTCGCAAAAACTTTCGAGCGCATAGTGGTGGACCGGCTTACGGCCCATTTGGAAGGAGTGGGTCCGGACCTATCGGACGCTCAGTTTGGTTTTCGCCGTGGTCGTTCTACGGTGGATGCCATTCTGCAGGTCAAGGCCCAAGCGCAGGAGGCAATCGCCCAGGGTGACGTCGTGCTGGCGGTGTCGCTTGACATCGTCAACGCTTTCAACTCGTTGCCCTGGAGCTGCATTAGGGAGGCGCTTCGTCATCATGGGGTGCCGACCTATTTGCGCCGTGTCATCGGTGTCTACCTGTCGGGCAGGAACGTGTCATTTCCCGTGAAGGACGGCTGGAGCACGAGAGAAGTGTCGTGTGGTGTTCCACAGGGTTCGGTTCTCGGCCCGCTCCTGTGGAACATCGGATACGACTGGGTGTTGCGGGGCTCTTGGTTGAAGGGAGTGAGCGTGGTCTGCTATGCCGACGACACTCTTGTGTTGGCTCGGCAGGCCACGTATCGGGAGGCGGCAGTTCTTGCGACGGCAGGAGTCGCTCAGGTGGTTGCGCGTATTAGGCGTCTTGGGTTGGAGGTCGCGCTGGAAAAATCCGAGGCCATTCTTTTTCACGGGCCTCGGAGGGCGCCCCCGGGGGACGCTAACATCGTCGTCGGCGGCACGCGCATCGGTCTGAAGAGTGCGATGACTTATTTGGGTCTAGTACTCGACAGCCGATGGAGCTTTAGGGCTCATTTTGCTGCACTCGTCCCGCGGGTGCTTAAGGTGGCGGCGGCCCTTTCCAGGCTGCTCCCGAATGTTGGTGGACCGGATAGCTCATGTAGGCGACTATATTGTGGTGTTGTTCGGTCCATGATGATGTACGGTGCTCCCGTATGGGTGGACGCCCTGAATAGGGATAACGTCGCCCTGCTGCGGAGGGCGCAGAGGGTAATGGCGACGAGAGTCGTGAGGGGGTATCGTACGATTGCCGGTGAGGTGGCGTGTGTGCTGGCTGGTGTTTTACCATGGGATCTGGATGCGCTTTCCTTAGCGTCGATCTATTGTCGGCGCCGAGGCCCTGCGTCCGGAGACCTTAGCCTAGCACCGCGTGGGAGCGAAGAGCGGGAGACCGCTATCGAGAGGTGGCACAGTAGGCTGGAGCATCCTTCAGCTGGTCGCAGGACGATTGACGCTGTTCGTCCCGTCCTCAGGCAGTGGTTGGCGAGAGGGCACGGTGAACTCTCTTTTCGGCTGACGCAGGTCCTAACGGGGCATGGTTGCTTCGGGGGGTATCTGTGTCGAGTCGCGGGGAGGGAACCCACTCCTCGATGCCACCATTGCGATGACTGTTCCGATGAGTCGGCTCAGCATACGCTGGAGGTGTGCCCAGCGTGGGCGACGGAGCGCGAGGCGCTCCAGAGTGTTGTGGGGGCGGACTTGACGCTGCCGGCTGTGATTTCCGCCATGGTCGGTAGCGAAAGGTCCTGGGATGCCGTCCTGTCCTTCTGTGAGGATGTGATGTCACAGAAGGAGGCGGCGGAGAGGGCGAGGGAGGCTACAACCGAACACGCCATCCGCCGTAGAAGGACCGGGCGCCGGAGAGCGGCTCACGATCGCCGCCTCCCCCCCTAACACAGGCCAGAGGGTGGTAGGCTTGGGGAAGCCTTCCGCCTAGTCACCTGGCCCGAGTAGGCGCGCGCGGTGTCCGCCGCGTGCCACTCAAAGATGGTTGTCGGGGGTTTTAAAACCGACACCGAGACGTGCCGTGAGGCAATCGCCGTTGGGGTTCGCGGATGACTCTATTGGTTCCCGTGGCTCCGACCTTAAGGCGATCAAGGTGGACACCGTCAGGTTTTAGTGGGTAGGCTGCCGTGCGCTTACCATCTTTGCGCGGTGGGAGCCCCACATAACCCGTCGCCTTCCCCAGGGCGGCGGGTACCCGGTAACAGGGTTTCCTGACGTTAAAAAAAAAAAAAAAAAAAAAAAAAAAAAAAAAAAAAAAAAAAAAAAAGGTTAGGTTAGGTTCCCGTGGGAGTTGCTGGAACTTCTATCGGGCGCGTCCCCAGGTGGCGGATAGGGGAATGCCACTCGCATTTTGCGGGTGGTAGCGGGGAAACCCGCCGCGGACCAAAACCAGCAGGTGTGGGCGCACCTATAGGGGCTTGTTAGCCCTGCGGCCTATGGGACCTCACCCTAAACAAAGGCGAAGCTGTGGATCAGCAAAAACCTCATCATGAAAGCAGCCAGTGAACATATTCCCCAGGAGGGCACCGATGTGACTATCCGTCGGCAATCCCTCCGTGCTACGGCACGCCGTCCCGTCGAATCTGGGGGGGACAACTACTGCTTTGGTGATGTCCGGGAGCCCGAGAAGGGCGGAGTTGACGTTGGGCCTGCGATGGGCGGCGAAAATATTGTTGGTAACGTGCCTGCGACGGGCGGGGGTTTAGTGCCTGCGACGGGCGGGGGTTCAGTGCCTGCGACGGGCGGGGGCTTAGTGCCTGAGACGGGCGGGGGCTTAGTGCCTGAGACGGGCGGGGATGTGGTGCCTGAGACGGGCGGAGGTTCGGTGCCTGCGACGGGCGGAGTTGACGTGGTGCCCGAGATGGGCGGTGAAGAAGGTGCGCTAGCGACGGGCAGTGTGTTGGTCGCCGGTGATTGGCCTGAGACGGGTATAGGTGCGCCGCTTTGTGGCGCGAGAAGGAAAGAGGCTGTTGGCAGTTTGCCATCAGTTGTGTTGTCTCGCATCGAGGTGGGGGAGTGTGCGAAGACATACTCTAGGCGGGGCTCACTATCCTCGCAGGGAGGGAGATTATGGGCAGAGGGCTCGGAGTCTGAGGTGGAGAGTATAGCGTCCACAAGGTCGGAGAGGGGCACTTCTAGGGGTCAGTATATGAGGAAGAGACCTCGGGATCCCATGGAGCCGTCTGGCTCTTCCGAGGAAGATAGCGGGAAGCCTAAGGCCAAGACGTCGTCCAGTCAGAGGAAGCTCGTTAGGTGTCCAAAGACTGGGCGATTTATTAGCCCAGGGGTTACTCAGGCAAACGAGGCGCCCAGAGAGGAGCTGAAGCGGCAGGTAGAGCGAGAGGTCGCGGAAGCTACACTGGAGGTGCAGACTAGGGCAAGCTCTAGCCTCTCTGATGTATCGGTGAGGTCCTTATATGAGCCTGGTGAAGGAGTACTGGCCACTGACTTGCACTCGCTGGTGGCCAACAATTTAGAGGTCATCAACAAAGTGGCCAGTAAGTCGAAAAATCTTAAGGGTACCTTCACTAAGGCCCTTAAGCAGGCGTCGAGCTCGATTGCTGCAGCAGTCGATATTCTTGCTCGGCGCACAATCACGGAGGAGACTGCACAACTGCGTGCTAGCAATACCCGACTGCAGGCGGAGCTAGCCGAGTTGCGGAAGGAAGTCGCAGGAATGAAGGAGGCCATGGAGAAGGAACGAAGGGAGCGAAGACTACCTACGCCACCTCCTACCAACCTGCAGGGATCGGACGAATATACGCGCTCCATCATGGTCCAGGTGGGGACTCGCTCGCGTCCGATAGGACGAAAGAGAGGAGGACGACACCAACGGAGACTGTCGCCGCCGCCGCCACCACCTTGGTAGCGCCGGCTAATCCTGCCACGGAGAGGACACAGAAGCCCCCGAAGAAAAAGAAGGGGAAGAAGAAGAAGAAGGCGAGTGCGTCCCAGCCGACCGCACCGGAGAGCTCCCGTCCTTTGCCGCCTGCTCCCGCCACTCAATCGGAGGGGTGGAACGTGGTGGTTAGGAAGGGCTCGAAGAAGAAGGAGGGGGCCAAAAAGCAGCCAAAGCAGCGAAGGGCACAAAAGCCCAAAGCGCCTAAGCTGCGCCCACCCAACTCATCGGCGGTGGTTCTAAAACTACAGCCAGAAGTAGCCGACCGCCTGACCTACAGCGAGGTGTTCGCTAGGGTGAGGCGGGAGGTGCGCCTGGAGGACCTGGGGATCGTGGATCTCCGGCTCAAAGTAGCGGCCACCGGGGCCAGAATGCTTGAGCTTCCTGGCAGAGATAGTGCGGAGAAGGCAGATGCTCTGGCTGAAAAGATTAGGGGGGTACTGCCTGACGGAGAGGTGTTGGTGTCCAGGCCGACAAAATGCGCAGAGATTCGCATCGCCGGTCTGGATGATTCAGTAACGCGGGAGGAACTGACCGAGGTCATTGGCAGATTGGGTGGTTGTTCCGTCAGTGCAGTGAGGTCTGGTGAAATCCGCCGTGATCGTGCCGGGCTAGGAACGGCGTGGGTCCGATGTCCGGTGGCAGCGGCCAAGAAGGTGGTGGATGGTGGCCGAATCTTCGTCGGGTTGACGTCAGCACGTGTCCATCTGCTGCAGACGAGACCCCAGCGGTGTTTCCGCTGTCACGAGGGAGGCCACGTCGCGGCGCAATGCAAGGGGGCAATAGACCGTAGTGGCCAGTGCTACAGGTGTGGACAGCCTGGTCACATACGGAGTCATTGCACATCTGCACCTCATTGTGCAGTGTGCGAGGCGGCGAAGAGGCCAGCGGACCACACGGTCGGTAGCGCGGCCTGTGCTCGTTCTCATACAACGAGAACGAAAGGGAGGAAAGCGGCACCTGGGTCGAAATCTCAGGAGCAGCCAGTCCGCAATAGGGACGAGGAGGGGAGGGTCATGGAAACAACATAACCATGGCCCTAAGGTTCCTTCAGGCGAACCTAAACCACTGTGCCAGAGCACAGGACCTGTTCGTCCAAAGTCTGGTGCAGTGGTCGGTGCAGGTAGCGGTTGTGGCGGAGCCTTACTCGGTTCCTCCGCGTGACAACTGGGTTGGCGACAACGACGGCCTGGTGGCGATTGTTACCCAAGTGGCTGCAGGCTCCCTGCCTTTTGCGCGTATTGCAAAGGGTTCGGGATGCGTTGCAGCATTACTGGGTGAGATTGTAGTCGTGGGGGTCTATTTCTCCCCCAATCGATCCATCGCAGAGTTTGAGGAGTTCCTCTACGAGCTGACGAGGCTAACCCGGAACTTCCAAGCCAGTAACCTTGTCATTGCGGGGGACTTAAACGCTAAGTCTGTATTGTGGGGTTGTCCCGCAACGGATGCTCGGGGTAGGGTGCTGGAGGAGTGGATCATTGCTGCCAACTTGACCGTTCTGAATCGAGGGACGGCCAACACGTGTGTGCGACGGCAGGGCGGGTCCATCGTGGATGTTACGTTCGCGAGTCCGGCTGTAGCGCGCCGTGTTGAGGGCTGGCGAGTGCTAGGAGATGTGGAGACTCTGTCGGACCACCTTTACATCTTTTTTGAGGTCTCCACACATCCGGCGGTGTCGTCAGGTCTTAGCCGAAACACGGGACAGGAGGGTCCCCGGTGGCAACTGAGGCACCTAGACAGAGGGCTCTTGGAGGAGGCTGCGTTAGTAGCGTCGTGGCTGCCACATAATGTAGCGTCAGTGGAGGAGGCTGCTGAGTGGATGCAGCGGAGCTTAACGCGGATGTGCGACGCGTCTATGCCCCGCTCTGGGTGTCGACCTATGAAGCGACAGGTGTACTGGTGGTCAGCGGAAATTGCGCGATTACGCAAAGAGTGCGTACGCGCAAGACGCCAGTACACCCACTATCGGCGTAGAGTTAATAGAGACCTGGAGGAGGAAGACCGGTTATACGCCGGTTACACGGAAGCGAAGAGGCTCCTGCAGGTGGCAATCCGGGCGTCACAGATACGTGCCAGGGAGGAGATGTTGGATGGGCTTGACAGGGACCCGTGGGGGACGCCGTACAGGATGGTGCGTAATAAGCTCCGTCCCTGGGCTCCCCCACTAACGCAGACGCTACCATCTGACGTCTTGCGAGAGGTGGTATCCAATCTGTTTCCTCATCGGGAGGATCATACGCCACCTCCTATGGTCCCGCGTCAAGTCGTCGGTGCGGAGGATGAGGAGGAGGAAGCTCCAGTCGTATCGGAGGAGGAGTTTTCTCGGGCAGTGGAGAGATTGAAAGGCAAGAACACAGCCCCTGGGTTAGACGGGATCCCTGGCAAGGTGCTAGTCTTGGCAACTGACACCATGGGTCAAGAGTTGAGAGAACTATATACTGCCTGTCTGGCTCATGCCTCAATTCCACAGCGTTGGAGGACAGGCAGATTAGTTCTCCTCAGGAAGGAGGGACGCCCGGCGGATTCCGTATCTGCCTACCGCCCCATTGTGCTGCTCGACGAGGTCGCAAAAACTTTCGAGCGCATAGTGGTGGACCGGCTTACGGCCCATATGGAAGGAGTGGGTCCGGACCTATCGGACGCTCAGTTTGGTTTTCGCCGTGGTCGTTCTACGGTGGATGCCATTCTGCAGGTCAAGGCCCAAGCGCAGGAGGCAATCGCCCAGGGTGACGTCGTGCTGGCGGTGTCGCTTGACATCGTCAACGCTTTCAACTCGTTGCCCTGGAGCTGCATTAGGGAGGCGCTTCGTCATCATGGGGTGCCGACCTATTTGCGCCGTGTCATCGGTGTCTACCTGTCGGGCAGGAACGTGTCATTTCCCGTGAAGGACGGCTGGAGCACGAGAGAAGTGTCGTGTGGTGTTCCACAGGGTTCCTCCCGAATGTTGGTGGACCGGATAGCTCGTGTAGGCGACTATATTGTGGTGTTGTTCGGTCCATGGTGATGTACGGTGCTCCCGTATGGGTGGACGCCCTGAATAGGGATAACGTCGCCCTGCTGCGGAGGGCGCAGAGGGTGATGGCGACGAGAGTCGTGAGGGGGTACCGTACGATTGCCGGTGAGGTGGCGTGTGTGCTGGCTGGTGTTTTACCATGGGATCTGGATGCGCTTTCCTTAGCGTCGATCTATTGTCGGCGCCGAGGCCCTGCGTCCGGAGACCTTAGCCTAGCACCGCGTGGGAGCGAAGAGCGGGAGACCGCTATCGAGAGGTGGCACAGTAGGCTGGAGCATCCTTCAGCTGGTCGCAGGACGATTGACGCTGTTCGTCCCGTCCTAAGGCAGTGGTTGGCGAGAGGGCACGGTGAGCTCTCTTTTCTCTATAGGACGCAAAGGTGTAAATACTGTATGTAAATGTATAGAATAATAAAACATTTATAGATAATAATTACTTATTTATATTTATACAACAAAAAATGGTTTATTTTTAATTAAATATAACGTAAAATAAAAGAAAAACATCTTATATTATAACCTCCTTTTTTTATGACTGTCAACTGGTCAATGGCCACTCATAGTTAGCCAGATGGTTCTTACATTTTCAATTAAGTCGATTCAATTTAAAGCGTCTGTCTCAAAGAGGACTCTGTTAATTCATTATTTGTTGTGTAAAATGAATAATTTATGAGATGATGAGATAAAACATTGATCGAGTCGGATTATTTGTCGTTATTCAACCATTAGGCGATGTCGTTAGGAAAATACGAAGCTGTATTCGCGGTCCTGTATCTGTATTGGATATTTCGGTATTGAAATTATTTATTGTAAACGTTAATGAAAAAAGATGCCAACTGGCTTATGTACAATCAAAAAAAAATATTTTTATTAATATAACTTATTTTTCCTTATTAAAATATTAGAGGCGCTGGAAGAGCGACTTTTGCCAGAGCGGCGGATTCGTCCTCCCTTGGCAACAGACGCCACACGGACAAGGACAGCGGCGGAGTCTGTCACCACCTTGATGGCTCCAGCCAATAATCCGGCGGAGACAAGTAGGAAGAAGAAGAAAACTAAGAGTGCAAACCAGGCAGCTCCGTCTGCTGAGGTACAGCCGCCGCCAACGAGCTCTGCCAAGGCAACGGAACCCTGGTCAGAGGTGGTCAAGAGAAAGAAGAAGAAGGGGAAAACGGCTCAGAAGAGAGACCGGAAAGAGAAGATGAAAAAGCCAAGGCTACGCCCTCCGAGCTCAGCGGCTATTTCCATCAAGCTGCAGCCGGAGGGCGTGGATCGAGGTCTTACGTATGCGGGAGTCCTCAAAAACTTCACGCAGCACGTGGACCTGGCTGAGTTGGGTATCACCGATGTTCGTTTTAAGGTGGCAGCAACAGGCGCACGAATGTTGGAGTTGCCCGGCGATAAAGGGGGAAAGGCGGATGCACTGGCCCAGCGGTTGGCTGCGATTGTGAACTCGCAAGAGGTGCACATCTCCAGGCCCACTAAATGTGTCGAATTGCGCGTTGGTGGCCTGGACGATTCCGTCACACAGGAGGAGATAGCCTTAGCCCTTAGTCGTGTTGGTGGTGGCACTCTCATCGATTATAAGGTGGGAGTTGTTCGGCAGGGTCGTAGGGGGCTTGGTTCGGCGTGGGTGCGTTGCCCGGTCGCGGCAGCGAAGCCAATCTTGAAGAGTGGGAGAGTGTCGATGGGCCTGTCGACGGCGCGTGTGTCGTTACTGGACCATCGGCCTCTCAGGTGCTTCCGGTGCCACGAAGCTGGCCATGTTGCGGCCAGTTGTAAGAGCACGGATGACAGGAGTGGCCAGTGCTTTAGATGTGGAAGTGAAGGGCACAAGATTGGCCAATGTCAAGGCGTTCCACATTGCCCGGTCTGCGAGTCGGCAGGGCTCTCTGCGGACCATTCCGTAGGGAGTGCGGCCTGCTCAAAGTTCGCGGCTAACAGGCGGAAGAGGAAAGCCGGGAACCGGCGTGTCCCGCGTGGTAGGCCAGAGGGCGGTCGACTTGGGGAAGTCGGCCGTCCACGGAATCTGGCGGAGTAGCGTGTGCTTGGTAGTTCCCGCACGCTACTCGAGGAGGCCGTCGGGGGTGATAACCCTTGGCATCTTGAGACGGGCCTAGCAGCTCTCGCCGTCGGGGTCGCGGAGGAATTTGGATACCCGTGCCCCGGCCTCATGCGATGAGGAGGAACACCGTGTGGTTTTAGTGGGTATACCGCCGTGCGCTTACGGGGAGTTAGTGTCGTGTGCTATGCCGACGATACCCTAGTTCTGGCAAGGGCAAAGAATCATAGGGAAGCAGTGATACTAGCTACGGCAGGTGTGGCCCACGTAATCAGTAAGATCCGAAGATTGGGGCTGGAAGTATCACTAGAGAAGACAAAGGCGCTGTGCTTCTATGGCCCGCGAAGAGCGCCGCCATCTGACACTTATATTATGGTGGACCGAGTCCGCATCGGCTTGTCGAGTGCGATGAAATACCTTGGACTCGTGCTCGACGGCCGGTGGAACTTCCGGGCGCACTTCCAAGCCCTTGCACCGAAACTCTTGAAAACTGCGGGTGCCCTTAGCAGATTACTTCCCAACTTGCGTGGGCCAAATTGCACAAGTAGGCGCCTTTACCTAGGGGTGCTGCGCTCTATGGCGCTTTACGGGGCCCCTGTATGGGCAGACGCGCTCGGTCAAGAGAATGGGGCCGTCTTGCGTAAGTCGCAAAGGGTGATGGCCATAAGAATAGTCAGGGGTTACCGAACTATTTCAGGTGACGTAGCATGCATGCTGGCTGGAATAACACCCTGGGACCTGGACGCACTTTCCCTAACGTCGACCTACCATCGGCGTCGAGGCCATGCGTCCGGGAACCTCAGCCTAGCATCTCACGATGGCGAAGAAACGGATGCAATTATTGAAAAGTGGCTCAGCAGGCTACAGCATCTTCCAGCGGGTCGTAGGACCATTGATGCAGTCCAACCAGTCCTAAGACAATGGTTGACGAGACGTCATGGCATCCTCACCTTCCGGTTGACGCAGGTCCTAACGGGACACGGGTGCTTCGGTGGATACCTGTGCCGCGTCGCCGGAAGGGAACCAGATGCACGCTGCCACCATTGTAATGACTGCGTCGATGAGGACGCGCAGCATACCTTGGAGCTTTGCCCTGCCTGGGCGTCAGAGCGGGAGGCGCTCTGCAGTGTTGTGGGGGCGGACCTGTCGCTCCCGGCCGTGATCAAAGCCATGGTCGAGAGCGAACGGGCCTGGGACGCCGTCCAGACCTTCTGCGAGGTCGTGCTGTCGCAGAAGGAGGCGGCGGAGAGAGAGAGGGAGGCGACTTCCGATCTCGCCATCCGCCGTCGAAGGACTGGGCGTCGGAGAGCGGCACAAGACCGCCGCCTCCCCCCCTAACACTAGCCAGAGGGCGGTAGACTTGGGGAAGTCTGCCGCCTAACAACCTGGCCCGAGTAGGCGCGCGCGGTGTCCGCCGCGCGCTACTCTAGTTGGTGGTCGTCGAGGGTGCCTCCTCCACCCTCCGACACCGAGGTGAGCCGTTGGGCTATCGCCGTCGGGGTCGCGGATGATTTCTGGTTCCCGTGGCCCCGGCACCAAGGCGATCAAGGTGGACACCGTCAGGTTTTAGTGGGTAAACTGCCGTGCGTTTACCATCTCTAGCACGGCAGGAGTCCCACATAACCCGTCGTTCTTCCCCAGGCGGCGGGTACTCGTAATGAGTTTCCTGACGTAAAAAAAAAAAAAAAAAAAAAAAAAAAAAAAAAAAAAAAAAAAAAAAAAAAAAAAAAAAAAAAAAAAAAAAAAAAAAAAAAAAAAAAAAAAAAAAAAAGGTTCCCGAGGGAGTTGTTGGTCCTCCTACCGGGCGCGTCCCCAGGTGGTGGATAGGGGAATGCCACCCGCTTTTAGTGGGTGGTAGCGGGGGAAACCCGCCGCGAACCAAAACCAACAGGTGTGGGCGCACCTTTAGGGGTTTGTTAACCCTACGGCCTAGCGGAGCTCACCGTACACAAAGCCAAAGCTGTGGATCAGACGACTTTTTTATCATGCAAGCAGACAAGGGAAACAAACTGCCCCAGGAGGGTACCGGTGTGCATATCCGCCGGGAATCCCTCCACGCTACGGCGTGCTGTCCCGTCGAATCTGGGGGGGACACTTTCTGTTTGAGTGATACCGGGGAAGAGCCCGAGAAGGGCGGTGTTAATGTTGCAATGAGGCCCGAGACGGGCGGCGTAGATGTGAGGCCCGAGACGGGCGCGGAAGATGAGTTGCCAGCGAGTGGCGGAGTAAAAGTAAGACCTAGGACAGGCGGAGTTACAGGCGCAGCACCTAGCAGAGGGCGAGTGCGGTCTCCAAGCACAGTCCGAGCTGGGCTTTATAAGCGCTCAGGCGTACCCGTGAAAACCACAACATCTCGTAGTCAGTCGGGGTCGCCGGAAGACGATTTAGGACCTAAATCTAAAATACAGGTCAATCGCGGAAGAGGCCGCCCACCTACCACGGCCCAGTACGTTGGGCTAGCGGAAGCCCAAAGGGCTCTCAATGAAGCGAAGAAGGAAGAGCTCAAGCTTAGAGCCGAAAAAGAGGTGGCGGACATGGCGTTGATATTAAGATCCAGAGCCGAACAACGCCAAGCTAACACATCCCCTAACAACATCAGAGGGGAAGAGGAGTCGGAGTTAGTGTCGGATCTCCAGGCTAAAATAAGAACCAGCCTGGATGTGATCGGAAAAGTTGCCACAAAATCTGGTAACCTAAAGGGCACTTTCGCAAAGGCCCTAAAGGATGCAGCGAGTACGATTGCCGCAGCAGTAGACCAGCTGGCCAAGCGTACAGCATCTGATGAGGTGGCGCAGCTACAAACTAACAACCAGAAGCTGCAGAACGAGATAGACCAATTGAGGAAGGAAGTTGCAGAGATGAGGTCGGAACTCGAGGTTCAGAAGTCTCGCAATGTTATCTCGCAGGCATCAGTGGTACAGGAGATATCAACCCCTCCCTCACAGTTTGCAAATGCTGACGAACTGGTTCGCTCTGTAGTGGTGCAGGTGGGCACCATGTTGAGCGACCGTGTAGAAGCCTTGGAGGCGAGGCTGCTAAGGGATCAACGAGTCCCAGTTCCGTTGGTCTCGGACGCAGTTCGTGCGAGGACTGGTGCCACTCCTACTACCCTTATGGCCCCTGCCAATCCCGGGTCAAAAGCGCAACATAAAAAGGAGAAAAAGAAGAAGAAGAAGACGCTCCCAAAGGCGACGCAGTCAAAAGCTCGCACTGACGCCACACCACCTCTCCCTGATAACAACGTGTCAGAGGAACCAGGTTGGAATCTGGTAGTCAAGAAGGGTGCAAAAAAGCAGAAGGAGGCTCATCAGCCTAAGAAGAAGGCACAAGCGCATAAGCCGAAAACACCTAAGTTGCGCTCACCTCGCTCTGCTGCAGTGGTTATCAGGCTCCAGCCTGCAGCAATTGAGCGCAATGTAACGTACGGTGAGATATTTGCCCAGATCAAACACCAACTTGATCTCAACGACCTGGGCATCAAGGATCTTAGGTACAAAGTTGCTGCGACTGGAGCCAGAATGCTGGAGCTTCCGGGCGCCAAAAATGAAGAGAAGGCCGACGCCTTAGCTCAACGGTTGGGTGCTATCCTAGCTGGAGGGGATGTGCAGATCTCCAGACCGGTAAAGTGTGCAGAACTTCGAGTGCTGGGCCTGGACGATTCAACTACCTCAGACGACTTAGCTGAAGCCATCAGTAAGGCAGGCGGCTGTACGAAGGAAGCCGTAAAGGTCGGCGATATACGCTGCACTAGGTTTGGAGTAGGTGCAGCCTGGATTAAATGTCCAGTTGTCGCAGCCAAACAGGTCGCTGACGAGAAAAGGATTCGGGTAGGCGTTGCGTTTGCTCAAGTCAAACTCCTGCAGCCGAGAGTACAGCGTTGCTTCCGCCGTCACGAGGCGGGCCACGTAGCAGCTAAATGCACTGGCAGCGATGACCGAAGCCGTCAGTGCTTCCGATGTGGGCAGACTGGACACAAGCGCGGGCAATGTTCTGCTGCGCCTCACTGCCCACCCTGCGAAGCTAGGAACAGACCAGCAAACCATATAGTTGGTAGTGCTGCCTGCACCCGGGCCACAGCTCGGAATAGAAGGGGAGGCAAACGTCCTGCGGCTAATGCAAACAAGCCGTCCGCAGAACACATAACGGACTAACAATGGCCGTTAAAACTGTGCAGACCAACCTTAACCACTGTGCCAGAGCCCAGGACCTCTTAGTCCAAAGCTTGGTGCAGTGGTCTACTCAGCTGGCAATATTATCGGAGCCTTACTACATTCCATCTAGGGACAACTGGGTCGGCGATAGCGACGGACTAGTGGCGCTCGTCACCCAAGAGCGAACAGGAGCACCGGCGTTCGTAAATGTAGTAAAAGGATCCGGCTTTGTGGCGGCTCTCCTTGGCGAAGTGTATGTAGTGGGCGTCTACTTCTCCCCCAACAAGACCCTTGTGGAATTTGACAGCTTCCTGGATAGTCTGGGGGAACTAATATCAAGAAGTAGGCACCGCTACATCCTGGTGGCTGGCGACCTTAACGCAAAATCAGGTGCATGGGGTTGCCCAATGACAGACGCTCGCGGGCGCCTTCTAGAGGAATGGGCTGCTGCCACTGGATTAACCGTCCTGAATCGGGGATCGGTCAACACGTGCGTGCGACGGCAGGGCGGGTCTATCGTAGACGTAACGTTTGCGAGCCCTGCATTAGCACGCCGTGTGCATGGTTGGCGAGTGCTGGAGGATGTGGAGACTCTCTCGGACCATCTCTATATCCAGTATGAGATCTCCACACATCCGGCGGTGCCGCCAACCCATATCCAAGCCCCGAGGGAGGAAGGACCGAGGTGGCAGCTTAAGCGTCTCGACCAAGAGGCGCTGAAGGAGGCATCGGTTGTGGCTTCTTGGCTGCCTCAGAACACTACAGACCCAGAACAGGCCGCTAACAACATAGAAAAGCTGATGAAGCGCATCTGTGATGCTGCTATGCCTCGGTCTCGAGGTCGCCCCCCAAAACAACAAGTGTGGTGGTGGACGACAGAGATTGCGGAGCTGCGAGAGAACTGCGTCGCTGCTAGGCGCCTTTACACGCACTATCGACGAAGAGTGCGCCGAGACCAGGCAGAGGAGGATCGCAGATATGCCAGTTATGTGGAGGCGAAGGCGCTTCTCCATGCCCAGATTACCAGGGCTATAGCTGACGGTAGGGCCAAGATGTTGGAGGGGCTTAGCCGAGATCCTTGGGGCACCCCGTACAGGTTGGTGATGAATAAACTTCGCCCATGGGCCCCTCCAATCACTCAAACACTTGACCCGGAAATGCTGCAGGGTGTGCTGGAAACCCTTTTTCCACATCAGGAGAACTTCGTGCCACCGCGGTTCGCCCCTAGTAGAGAAGTCGATGAACACGAAGTACAAGAGATGGTACCGGAAGTCGACGAAGAGGAGCTGGCAGGAGCCACAATACGCCTGCGAGGAAAATCCGTTGCTCCTGGGCCGGATGGAGTACCAGGTCGCGCTCTAGCCTTGGCCATGGACGCCTTAGAGCCTTGTGTGAGAGGGCTTTTCACTGCCTGTCTGGCTCAAGCCATAATTCCACAGAGGTGGAAGACAGGCAGGCTAGTCCTCATCAGGAAGGAAGGGCGTCCATTGGAGTCTCCCTCCGCCTACCGTCCTATTGTAGTGCTGAATGAGATGGCCAAGTTATTTGAGCGCGTCGTCGTTGACCGCTTATCACGGCACTTGACTGAGGTGGGACCAAATCTGTCAGACGTGCAATATGGCTTTCGCAGCCATCGCTCAACTATAGACGCCATCTTGAGGGTCAAGACCTACGCGCAGGATGCGGTTTCCCGAGGTGAGGTAGTTTTTGCGGTGTCCTTGGACATCGTAAACGCTTTCAACTCCCTGCCTTGGGGTTGCATAATGGAAGCGCTCCATTACCACAGAGTGCCGACCTACCTGCGCCGCGTTATAGGTTCTTATCTCTCTGAGAGATCCATAGTCTTCCCTACCAAGAACCGTTGGGAAAGATGGGAAGTGTCGTGCGGTGTTCCGCAGGGCTCGGTTCTTGGACCGCTCCTGTGGAACATCGGCTACGACTGGGTGCTGAGAAGCAGCACACTTAGGGGTGTCAGTGTTCTCTGTTATGCGGACGACACAGTGGTCTTGGCACGAGGAAAGGACCACAGAGAGACTGCGCTGTTAGCAACAGCAGGAGTGACACACATCGTCAAGAAGATAAGAAGGCTGGGGCTAAGGGTTGCCCTCGAAAAGTCGCAAGCAATATGTTTCCACGGCCCACGAAGAGGACCTCCACCAGGCACACTTATAGCGGTGGATGGAGTCTGCATCGCCCTGTCGAGCACGATGAAGTACCTGGGACTCGTGCTCGACAGCCGGTGGAAGTTCCGGGCGCACTTCGAAGCCCTCGCTCCAAAACTAACAAGAGCGGCTGGAGCACTCAGCAGACTTCTGCCTAACCTGAGTGGCCCGAGTCATTCTAGCAGGCGCCTTTACCTCGAAGTCATACGATCCATGGCGCTTTACGGTGCCCCTGCATGGGCGGATGCTCTCTGCCGTGAGAACGCGGCCGTATTACGACAGTCGCAGAGAGTGATGACTACTAGAGTTGTGAGAGGATACCGAACGATCTCAGGCGAGGCGGCGTGCGTGCTGGCAGGAGTTTTGCCCTGGGATCTGGACGCGCTATCCTTGGCGTCGAAGTATCGTCGACGACGAGGTCACACGTCCGGAGACCTCAGCCCAGCATTGCATGATGGCGAAGAGCGGGATGCCGCATTAGAAGGGTGGCTTGACAGAATTGAGCAGATTGCGACCGGTCGAAGATTTATTCAGGCAGTTCGACCTGTCATAAGGCAGTGGTTGGCGCGACGTCATGGCCTTCTCACCTTCCGGCTAACGCAGGTCCTCACGGGGCACGGGTGCTTTGGCGGCTACCTGTGCCGCGTCGCCGGAAGGGAGCCCGACGCACGCTGCCACCATTGTAGCGAGTGTGCAAATGAAGACGTCCAGCACACCCTAGAGTTTTGTCCAGCATGGGCGACAGAGCGGGAGGCGCTCCGCAGTGTTGTGGGGGCAGACCTGTCGCTACCGGCCGTGATCAAAGCCATGGTCGAGAGCGAACGGGCCTGGGACGCCGTCCAGACCTTCTGCGAGGTCGTGTTGTCGCAGAAGGAGGCGGCGGAGAGAGAGAGGGAGGCGACTTCCGATCTCACCATCCGCCGTCGCAGGACCGGGCGTCGGAGAGCGGCTCAAGACCGCCGCCTCCCCCCCTAACACTAGCCAGAGGGCGGTAGACTTGGGGAAGTCTGCCGCCTAACAACCTGGCCCGAGTAGGCGCGCGCGGTGTCCGCCGCGCGCTACTCCAGTTGGTGGTCGTTGAGGGTGCCTCCTCCACCCTCCGACACCGAGGTGAGCCGTCGGGCTATCGCCGTCGGGGTCGCGGATGATTTCCTGTTCCCGTGGCCCCGGCTTTAAGGCGATCAAGGTGGACACCGTCAGGTTTTAGTGGGTAAACTGCCGTGCGTTTACCTATCTCTAGCACGGCAGGAGTCCCACATAACTCGTCGTTCTTCCCCAGGCGGCGGGTACTCGTAACGAGTTTCCTGACGTAAAAAAAAAAAAAAAAAAAAAAAAAAAAAAAAAAAAAAAAAAAAAAAAAAAAAAAAAAAAAAAAAAAAAAAAAAAAAAGGTTAGGTTAGGTTAGGTTAGGTTAGGTTAGGTTAGGTTAGGTTAGGTTCCCGTGGGAGTTGCTAGACCTTCTATCGGGCGCGTCCCCAGGTGGCGGATAGGGGAATGCCACTCGCATTTTGCGGGTGGTAGCGGGGAAACCCGCCGCGGACCAAAACTAGCAGGTGTGGGCGCACCTTTAGGGGCTTGTTAACCCTGCGGCCTATGGGACCCCACCCTATACAAAGGCGAAGCTGTGGATCAGCACACCTTCACTATGGCAAGTAACAAACTTCATTCGGAACTACCCCAGGAGGGTACCGGTGTGTCTATCCGCCGGGAATCCCTCCGTGCTACAGCGCGCTGTCCCTTGAATTCTGGGGGGGACACTTACTGCCATGGTGATGCCGGGAAGGTGCCCGAGAAGGGCGTGGACGATGGGCCTGCGATGGGCGGCGAAAATAATGGAGGAAACGTGCCTGAGACGGGCGGTGGCGAAGTGCCTGCGATGGGCGGGGGAAAGATGCCAGAGACTGGCGGTGTTAGTGTAGGGCCTGAGATGGGCGGTGTCGAAGGGGCCGTGCCTTGTAAGGGTACAGCAGTAGCGGTGGATAGTACGGCGAGGCAGCCGAAAGTCGTCTTGACTCGGATGGACGTAGTTGAGGGTCTGGTGTCGAGAAGAGGTTCGGTGTCCTCGCTTGGTTTGGAGTCCGATGGAGATAGTTGTTTCTCGATAGGATCATTGGGGAGCGTAGGGAGATCTCAAAAACATCTGAGAAAGAGGCCGAGGGACAACCTGAACAGTCGGTCTGGGTCTTCGGATGAGGAGAGGAGGCCCAAGGCCAGGGTTGTGGCCACCAAAGGAAGAGGGCGCCCGCCAACAACGGGTGAATACGTGGGCTTGGCTGAGGCGAAGCGAGCCCTCAATGCGGCGAAACAAGAGGAGATCCGACTGCGCGCGGAAGAGGAGGTGGCCGGGTTGTCATTGGCGGTGTCCACCCGGGCCAATTCGCGTATGTCGGATCATACACCGGCGGTGACACAGAAAGAGGCAGAGGCTGCTTTGACACCAGAGCTTCACGCGCAGGTGGCAGACAGCCTCATGGTAATACTGAAGGTGGCCAAGACGTCGGGGAATCTTAAGGGTACCTTTGCGAAGGCCCTTAAAGACTCCGCCAATAACATCTCGGCGGCCTTTGACGTCTTGGCGGAGAGAACAGCTTCGGACGAGGTAGCGCTTTTGCGGGCGAGCAATGCGCGCCTGCGGTCGGAGCTGCAAGATTTGAGGAATGAGATGGCGGACATGAGGAAGGAGATTGAGCGCTATCGGGCTGACATGCGTCCTGCACCATCTCAGGCGCAGATTCCGGCTAGCGGTCCGCCACAACATCCGGCGAGGACTGATGATGATGAGCTAGCCCGGAAGATCATGGTTCAGGTTGGAACCATGATCAACGCCCGATTTGCAGCGATGGAAGAGCGTCTTCTGCCAGAACGGCGGATTCGTCCTCCCCTGGCGGCAGACGCCACACGGACGAAGACCATGGTGGAGCCATCTGTTACCACCTTGATGGCTCCAGCCAACAACCCGGCGAAGACAAAGGAGAGTAAGAAGAAAAAGGGAAAGAAGAGTGCAGTCCAGGCAACAACATCTGCTGAAGCACAGCCGCCGCCAACGAGCTCTGCCGAGGCACAGGAGCCCTGGACTAAGGTGGTGAAAAAGAAGAGGAAGGGGAAGCAAAAACAGGCTGCCCCAAACAAAAAGACAGAGAAGAAGCCAAGGCTGCGACCTCCTAGCTCAGCGGCTATCTCCATCAAGCTGCAGCCGGAGGCCGTGGATCGAGGTCTCACTTACGCGGGAGTCCTCGCGGGCTTTACGCGAAACGTGGATCTGGCATCGTTGGGTATCTCTGACGTCCGGTTCAAGTTGGCAGCAACGGGTGCCCGGATGTTGGAGCTGCCCGGCGACAAGGGGGCAAAAGCGGACGCGTTAGCGCAACGATTAGCCGCGATCGTTGATCCGCAAGAAGTCCAGATCTCCAGGCCCACGAGATGCGTGGAGCTGCGTGTCAGTGGCCTGGACGATTCGGCCACGCGGGAGGAAGTAGCCCAAGCGATTAGTCGTGTTGGTGGTGGCACTCCCACTGATCTCATTAGGGTGGGAGATGTTCGGCGAAATCGTGGGCTGAATTCGGTGTGGGTGCGCTGCCCTGTCATGGTAGCGAAGAAACTTTTGAAGACGAGGAGAGTGCCGGTGGGTTTAGTGACGGCGCGTGTGTCGCTGCTGGACCATCGGCCTCTTAGATGCTTCCGCTGCCATGAAGCCGGTCACGTGGCGGCCGGTTGTAAGAGCGCGGACAGGAGTGGCCAGTGCTTCCGCTGCGGAGGAGAAGGGCACAAGATTGGCCAGTGTCAGGCGGTTCCACATTGCCCGGTCTGCGAGTCGGCGGGGCTCTCTGCGGATCATTCCGTGGGGAGTGCAGCCTGCTCTAAGTTTGCGGCAAACAGGCGGAAGAAGAAAGCCGGGAACCGGCGAGTCCCGCGTGGTAGGCCAGAGGGCGGTCGACTTGGGGAAGTCGGCCGTCCACGGAATCTGGCAGAGTAGCGTTGCGCTTGGTTAGTTCCCGCACGCTACTCGAGAAGGCCGTCGGGGGTGATACTCCATGACATCTTGAGATGGGCCTAGCAGCTCTCGCCGTCGGGGTCGCGGAGGAATTTGGATACCCGTGCCCCGGCCTCATGCGATGAGGAGGAACACCGTGTGGTTTTAGTGGGTATACCGCCGTGCGTTTACCATCTTTGCGCGGCGGGAGTCCCACATAACCCGTCTGCTTCCCCAGGCGGCGGGTACTCGTAAAGAGTTTCCACACGTTAAATAAAAAAAAGGTTAGGTTAGGTTAGGTTAGGTTAGGTTAGGTTAGGTTAGGTTAGGTTAGGTTAGGTTAGGTTAGGTTAGGTTAGGTTTTTTTTTTTTTTTTTTTTTATAATAAGACCGAATTTCCTCTAACGTTGTCAGAGTCCTTGTTTACAGTTTTTATTACTACTAATTATTTATCAGAAGACCTGAAGGGTTTTTGATTGTTTACATATTCTTTGCTATTAATTAATATTAAGTTCGATTTAAACTAGTACGTTATACATTTACATTATATATTTTCTGTTTTATCTTATACCTGAAGGGTTACTAATTACTTACAAATATTGTAATTTATTTTACATTTTTATAACTTAAATCTAGGGAAATACAACTTTTATACTATGTGTCTGTTATACTTCATATTATATATATTAAAGACTTATAGTTATGTTTATTCTATTTATATTATTACACTTACACTACTTAAGACTACATATAGAGTATACCTGGTACTTAACTTTTCTATTAATTTTACTTTATTTTCTGTTTTATCTTATACCTGAAGGGTTACTAATTACTTACAAATATTATAATTTATTTTACATTTTTATAACTTAAATCTAGGGAAATACAACTTTTATACTATGTGTCTGTTATACTTCATATTATATATATTAAAGACTTATGGTTATATTTATTCTATTTATATTATTACACTTACACTACTTAAGACTACATATAGAGTATACCTGGTACTTAACTTTTCTATTAATTTTACTTAATGGCTTATAATCTTAGAGTATTACAATTTACTTTTAATAAACTATGAGTACATGTTACATATTGAAAACAATAAATAAATGTACTTATTTTCGTACTTATGTAATTATATACAATATTGTACTGTTTTTTTTTTTTTTTTTTTTTTTTCCAGTACTGTTTTGTTATACTTATAACGCTTATGTCTAGATTACTCTAAGTCGGTTGTGTTATGTAAACTTGTGTTTTGTATGTGTGGTGTTTGATAGGTAATTTATGTTGGCTTTTCCGACTTGCGTCTAATATTAAATATTACTTTTAATATTAAGTATCTTCATGATACTTTTACGCTTATTAAGTCTGATGCCTTTACTGATACGGTCAACAATAGGCTATGCTGGATCTGGCCAGGGCGTCCCACTTCTGTCGCACTGGACATTTTGCGTCGAAGGCATTGTGGTCTGCATCATGCTGGTTTGTGTGTGTACAGTTTCTGCATTGTGGTTTCTCTTTTGCCAGTTTACTCGGGCACTCCTGCACCATGTGCGGCCCTGAGCAGTGACTGCATAGGTCTACTGTTTCGGTACACCACTTCTTACCATGCCCGAAGGCCAAACACCTCGAGCATTGTACTAAGGGTGAGACGTCAAATACTGGGACTCTGTAGATGTCTACATAAATCCTGCCCGCTGCTGTGAGCCTTTTCCACACTATGGGGGATACTTCTAGTACCACATGGTTCTCCATAGGGTTTCTTGCCTTTCTTCGGTGCCGCGGTTTGATTCTAAAGTCATCGTCAGGTATACCATATACTAAGTCGTTATTCTGGGTTTTTATTGCCTCTATAATTTCGTCGTCGGTATAGATTTTATTAAGGTTTCTTATTATGATTAGTGGGTCTTTGTTCGCTTTTTCTTCTACTTTAAAGTTTTCCCTCTGTAATACTTCTTTAATTGTCTCGTAATGTTGCTTATTTTCGCTGCCGATTAATACACGTTGGTCTTTTACTTTTCTTATTTTTGAAATTTGAAGGCCGGTCTCTCTCGCCTTTAGCACTTCCTTCACCTTGGTTATAACTTCTTCACTACTGTCTATTCCGTGCTCTCCTCCTACGAGTAAGCAGTGGGTAGGCTTTGGGTGCTCTTTGGCTGCGACTTCGGCGTAACTTTTTTGTGGTAGGTTTTCTGATACTTCCTGTAGTGCTGGTTTTATTGTTGTTAACTCCTTCATTTCCTCCTTCATGTTCTGGATTTCTGTTTGGGTCTTCGCCGACATGGTACTCTGCTGTTTAGTTTCCTCTAGTAATTTTGTAATATTTTCGTTTAACTGTATTGTAATTTTGTGTGTTTCTAAATTTTTTGCTTCTATTAATTTAATTTTGCTTTCTATTGTGTTGTATTTTTCTTCTAGTTTGGGTGTTAATTCGTAAATGTCTTTTTGAAGTTCTGTTATTATTTCGGTATGTATGTTAGTTACTTTAGCTGCTTTTTCCCAGGCGTGATTCTCTATCTCTCTCTGTACTACCATCTCTTCTAGCTCTCCGATTTCCCCTTTTTCTTGGAGCTTAAGGCTCTGAAGTACCATTTCGTAGAGTCCCTTCGTGCTTATTGAGATCTCTTCTTTTATAGAACGTTTAATATTTCCAGACATTTTTAAGTTTGCTTGTATAGTTTCAACGTACTTTTTTGTGTTTGCCATTATCTCCTTTATTAATAATGCCTGTGTTTGAGTCTTGGCCTTTGGAGTGTCTGGTCGTGTGTCTGTTGATGTACGTGTGGTTGTAGATGTTTTTGATGTTGAAGGTTTGGTTTTTGGAGGTGTTCTATGCATTTTGAATTCGGTCTAGTCAATTTTTAATAAGTATGCAATGTCAAATCGAGTGTATAGTGCTCGACAGTGTCTTACACAAGTTATTTATAGGTTTAATGATAAAATATAACCTAGTTTTATAGTTCTTTAGTCTAATATTAGTCTTCAATATCGTAGGCTTAACTCTGTAGAGGGGAGTTAAGGTCAACTTAAATGTATGCTTATTAAATGTAATTATACTAAGTGTTAGCGTTTTTTAAAAGTCAAATAAGTATTAACTTAAGGTTATATATTTGTTATATATATTGGTTCAGCTGGTGGAAGCTTCAAACTGCTGTCAAAAGGCGGCAGGAGCTCCACACAGTAGGAATCTCAAATAAATTTCTGAATTTGTCAGTTTTAAAAGGAGTTAACTTAAAAATTCTTACGTGTGCAAATTTTGAAAATATTATAGTGTAGGTCTATTGGTCTAATCCCAAAGACGTCGAATCTCAAATTAAATTTTGTAAAAATTTGTTCTAAAGCAGTATAAAGATGTTTTAAGTCCCCAAGGTCACTGAATCCTATATGGTAAATGACAAGAGGGAGGGTGGGAGGGCCTTTTTTTTTTCGATTTCCCGCCTGAAAATGGGGGAAACGACTATGGGGGGTTGTTGTATGAGTAGAAACAATAAATTTAAGCCAAAAGACGCGAACAATTTGTATAGAAAAATATTTAATAATTTTGAAAAATGTGATTTTTACGTATAAATTCTAAGTTTTTTCTGTTTCAGGTCGTGGAGAGCTGCTGAAAACTGCGAGGGCTATTGAAACTAATTGCCTCCAGTCAACCGGAGCCGAAATGAAGACATTTTGCAACTTGTAAAAATTTTTAAAATCAACGTTATATGAAAAGTTTGTATCGCTTAAGTAACCTCGGTTTAGGTATTTATGTATTTTTTCGATTTCCCGCCTGAAAATGGGGGAAACGACTATGGGGGGTTGTTGTATGAGTAGAAACAATAAATTTAAGCCAAAAGACGCGAACAATTTGTATAGAAAAATATTTAATAATTTTGAAAAATGTGATTTTTACGTATAAATTCTAAGTTTTTTCTGTTTCAGGTCGTGGAGAGCTGCTGAAAACTGCGAGGGCTATTGAAACTAATTGCCTCCAGTCAACCGGAGCCGAAATGAAGACATTTTGCAACTTGTAAAAATTTTTAAAATCAACGTTATATGAAAAGTTTGTATCGCTTAAGTAACCTCGGTTTAGGTATTTATGTATTTTTTCGATTTCCCGCCTGAAAATGGGGGAAACGACTATGGGGGGTTGTTGTATGAGTAGAAACAATAAATTTAAGCCAAAAGACGCGAACAATTTGTATAGAAAAATATTTAATAATTTTGAAAAATGTGATTTTTACGTATAAATTCTAAGTTTTTTCTGTTTCAGGTCGTGGAGAGCTGCTGAAAACTGCGAGGGCTATTGAAACTAATTGCCTCCAGTCAACCGGAGCCGAAATGAAGACATTTTGCAACTTGTAAAAATTTTTAAAATCAACGTTATATGAAAAGTTTGTATCGCTTAAGTAACCTCGGTTTAGGTATTTATGTATTTTTTCGATTTCCCGCCTGAAAATGGGGGAAACGACTATGGGGGGTTGTTGTATGAGTAGAAACAATAAATTTAAGCCAAAAGACGCGAACAATTTGTATAGAAAAATATTTAATAATTTTGAAAAATGTGATTTTTACGTATAAATTCTAAGTTTTTTCTGTTTCAGGTCGTGGAGAGCTGCTGAAAACTGCGAGGGCTATTGAAACTAATTGCCTCCAGTCAACCGGAGCCGAAATGAAGACATTTTGCAACTTGTAAAAATTTTTAAAATCAACGTTATATGAAAAGTTTGTATCGCTTAAGTAACCTCGGTTTAGGTATTTATGTATTTTTTCGATTTCCCGCCTGAAAATGGGGGAAACGACTATGGGGGGTTGTTGTATGAGTAGAAACAATAAATTTAAGCCAAAAGACGCGAACAATTTGTATAGAAAAATATTTAATAATTTTGAAAAATGTGATTTTTACGTATAAATTCTAAGTTTTTTCTGTTTCAGGTCGTGGAGAGCTGCTGAAAACTGCGAGGGCTATTGAAACTAATTGCCTCCAGTCAACCGGAGCCGAAATGAAGACATTTTGCAACTTGTAAAAATTTTTAAAATCAACGTTATATGAAAAGTTTGTATCGCTTAAGTAACCTCGGTTTAGGTATTTATGTATTTTTTCGATTTCCCGCCTGAAAATGGGGGAAACGACTATGGGGGGTTGTTGTATGAGTAGAAACAATAAATTTAAGCCAAAAGACGCGAACAATTTGTATAGAAAAATATTTAATAATTTTGAAAAATGTGATTTTTACGTATAAATTCTAAGTTTTTTCTGTTTCAGGTCGTGGAGAGCTGCTGAAAACTGCGAGGGCTATTGAAACTAATTGCCTCCAGTCAACCGGAGCCGAAATGAAGACATTTTGCAACTTGTAAAAATTTTTAAAATCAACGTTATATGAAAAGTTTGTATCGCTTAAGTAACCTCGGTTTAGGTATTTATGTATTTTTTCGATTTCCCGCCTGAAAATGGGGGAAACGACTATGGGGGGTTGTTGTATGAGTAGAAACAATAAATTTAAGCCAAAAGACGCGAACAATTTGTATAGAAAAATATTTAATAATTTTGAAAAATGTGATTTTTACGTATAAATTCTAAGTTTTTTCTGTTTCAGGTCGTGGAGAGCTGCTGAAAACTGCGAGGGCTATTGAAACTAATTGCCTCCAGTCAACCGGAGCCGAAATGAAGACATTTTGCAACTTGTAAAAATTTTTAAAATCAACGTTATATGAAAAGTTTGTATCGCTTAAGTAACCTCGGTTTAGGTATTTATGTATTTTTTCGATTTCCCGCCTGAAAATGGGGGAAACGACTATGGGGGGTTGTTGTATGAGTAGAAACAATAAATTTAAGCCAAAAGACGCGAACAATTTGTATAGAAAAATATTTAATAATTTTGAAAAATGTGATTTTTACGTATAAATTCTAAGTTTTTTCTGTTTCAGGTCGTGGAGAGCTGCTGAAAACTGCGAGGGCTATTGAAACTAATTGCCTCCAGTCAACCGGAGCCGAAATGAAGACATTTTGCAACTTGTAAAAATTTTTAAAATCAACGTTATATGAAAAGTTTGTATCGCTTAAGTAACCTCGGTTTAGGTATTTATGTATTTTTTCGATTTCCCGCCTGAAAATGGGGGAAACGACTATGGGGGGTTGTTGTATGAGTAGAAACAATAAATTTAAGCCAAAAGACGCGAACAATTTGTATAGAAAAATATTTAATAATTTTGAAAAATGTGATTTTTACGTATAAATTCTAAGTTTTTTCTGTTTCAGGTCGTGGAGAGCTGCTGAAAACTGCGAGGGCTATTGAAACTAATTGCCTCCAGTCAACCGGAGCCGAAATGAAGACATTTTGCAACTTGTAAAAATTTTTAAAATCAACGTTATATGAAAAGTTTGTATCGCTTAAGTAACCTCGGTTTAGGTATTTATGTATTTTTTCGATTTCCCGCCTGAAAATGGGGGAAACGACTATGGGGGGTTGTTGTATGAGTAGAAACAATAAATTTAAGCCAAAAGACGCGAACAATTTGTATAGAAAAATATTTAATAATTTTGAAAAATGTGATTTTTACGTATAAATTCTAAGTTTTTTCTGTTTCAGGTCGTGGAGAGCTGCTGAAAACTGCGAGGGCTATTGAAACTAATTGCCTCCAGTCAACCGGAGCCGAAATGAAGACATTTTGCAACTTGTAAAAATTTTTAAAATCAACGTTATATGAAAAGTTTGTATCGCTTAAGTAACCTCGGTTTAGGTATTTATGTATTTTTTCGATTTCCCGCCTGAAAATGGGGGAAACGACTATGGGGGGTTGTTGTATGAGTAGAAACAATAAATTTAAGCCAAAAGACGCGAACAATTTGTATAGAAAAATATTTAATAATTTTGAAAAATGTGATTTTTACGTATAAATTCTAAGTTTTTTCTGTTTCAGGTCGTGGAGAGCTGCTGAAAACTGCGAGGGCTATTGAAACTAATTGCCTCCAGTCAACCGGAGCCGAAATGAAGACATTTTGCAACTTGTAAAAATTTTTAAAATCAACGTTATATGAAAAGTTTGTATCGCTTAAGTAACCTCGGTTTAGGTATTTATGTATTTTTTCGATTTCCCGCCTGAAAATGGGGGAAACGACTATGGGGGGTTGTTGTATGAGTAGAAACAATAAATTTAAGCCAAAAGACGCGAACAATTTGTATAGAAAAATATTTAATAATTTTGAAAAATGTGATTTTTACGTATAAATTCTAAGTTTTTTCTGTTTCAGGTCGTGGAGAGCTGCTGAAAACTGCGAGGGCTATTGAAACTAATTGCCTCCAGTCAACCGGAGCCGAAATGAAGACATTTTGCAACTTGTAAAAATTTTTAAAATCAACGTTATATGAAAAGTTTGTATCGCTTAAGTAACCTCGGTTTAGGTATTTATGTATTTTTTCGATTTCCCGCCTGAAAATGGGGGAAACGACTATGGGGGGTTGTTGTATGAGTAGAAACAATAAATTTAAGCCAAAAGACGCGAACAATTTGTATAGAAAAATATTTAATAATTTTGAAAAATGTGATTTTTACGTATAAATTCTAAGTTTTTTCTGTTTCAGGTCGTGGAGAGCTGCTGAAAACTGCGAGGGCTATTGAAACTAATTGCCTCCAGTCAACCGGAGCCGAAATGAAGACATTTTGCAACTTGTAAAAATTTTTAAAATCAACGTTATATGAAAAGTTTGTATCGCTTAAGTAACCTCGGTTTAGGTATTTATGTATTTTTTCGATTTCCCGCCTGAAAATGGGGGAAACGACTATGGGGGGTTGTTGTATGAGTAGAAACAATAAATTTAAGCCAAAAGACGCGAACAATTTGTATAGAAAAATATTTAATAATTTTGAAAAATGTGATTTTTACGTATAAATTCTAAGTTTTTTCTGTTTCAGGTCGTGGAGAGCTGCTGAAAACTGCGAGGGCTATTGAAACTAATTGCCTCCAGTCAACCGGAGCCGAAATGAAGACATTTTGCAACTTGTAAAAATTTTTAAAATCAACGTTATATGAAAAGTTTGTATCGCTTAAGTAACCTCGGTTTAGGTATTTATGTATTTTTTCGATTTCCCGCCTGAAAATGGGGGAAACGACTATGGGGGGTTGTTGTATGAGTAGAAACAATAAATTTAAGCCAAAAGACGCGAACAATTTGTATAGAAAAATATTTAATAATTTTGAAAAATGTGATTTTTACGTATAAATTCTAAGTTTTTTCTGTTTCAGGTCGTGGAGAGCTGCTGAAAACTGCGAGGGCTATTGAAACTAATTGCCTCCAGTCAACCGGAGCCGAAATGAAGACATTTTGCAACTTGTAAAAATTTTTAAAATCAACGTTATATGAAAAGTTTGTATCGCTTAAGTAACCTCGGTTTAGGTATTTATGTATTTTTTCGATTTCCCGCCTGAAAATGGGGGAAACGACTATGGGGGGTTGTTGTATGAGTAGAAACAATAAATTTAAGCCAAAAGACGCGAACAATTTGTATAGAAAAATATTTAATAATTTTGAAAAATGTGATTTTTACGTATAAATTCTAAGTTTTTTCTGTTTCAGGTCGTGGAGAGCTGCTGAAAACTGCGAGGGCTATTGAAACTAATTGCCTCCAGTCAACCGGAGCCGAAATGAAGACATTTTGCAACTTGTAAAAATTTTTAAAATCAACGGTTAGGTTAGGTTAGGTTAGGTTTTTTTTTTTTTTTTTGTTATTATTTAATTATCGTCACTATTGATTATGTGACGGTTTAACCGTTGAGTATATTTTAAACTGTAGAATTTGTGTACTGTAATAGGAGTCCCGCCCTTACAGTACTGAGAACTGATAATTTATACTAGTGTAAAGTGTAGGGTAACCTAACCCAACCTACCTATTGTTAGTATAATAATAGTTCCAATTTACAATATAGCTTAACTTAATTCAGTTTACTAAAATAGTTATGACCTCCCTATATATATATATTTTTTTTTTTTTTTTTTTTTTTTTTTTTTTTTTTATATTGTATATTATGTAGTACCTCTTGTTTCTTTTTTTTTTTATGGAATAGTCATGCTTGAGTGGTTTTTTTTTTTTTTTTTTTTTTTTTTTTTTTATGGGGGCCATAACTGCGAAAACGAATACAATTTTTACAATAGTTAATTAATAAAATTACGATTGTTAATGGACAATAAATGATTGTTTATAATGATGCAATAGCAATTCAAATTAAATATAAAATTCCAATGATTATGATGCAATAGCAATTAATTAATTCTAAAATAATTACAAAATAAATAAGATAAAAAAAATAAATTTAAAGTTAATTACAGATTCAATGATGTCAATTATTACAATAAAATTACAAATTCTAAAATTAATAATAATTTACAGTTAATAATAAATGAAAATGGAGCAATAGCATGCAATATAATATAAATTTATAATTGAAATATGGTTGTTTTATCTTATAATTAATTAAACTAAATAAGCAAAGCAACTATCTTAAGACTACGCTAGGGCCGCCACAGCCGTATTCTAGGTGTTAGTATAGTATATTGCTAGTTCTAAAGGTAATGATATAATAATAATGTTGCAATAGCATAAAATACAATATTTACAATTACAATAATAAAACTAATGATAAAAATAACAATAATAAAATACTAAAAATGTTGCAATAGCATAAAATACAATATTTACAATTACAATAATAAAAATAATGATAAAAATAACAATAATAAAATACTAAAAATGTTGCAATAGCATAAAATTTAATAATTACAATTATATTAAAACTGATTATAATAATGACAATAATGATAATGTTGCAATAGCATAAAATTCCATAATTCCAATTATAATGATGTTGCAATAGCATTTAATTCGGTAATTACAATGAAAATGAGAATAAAATTGCAGTCTTTTTTTTTTTTTTTTTTTTTTTTTTTTACCAATGTTTTTAAATTCTTGTGCCATTTTCCTTGGCTACAGTTTTCCATATATCATCAATGAAGTCGAGGAATATATGCTTATCTTCATCATGAGAGAGTATTTGGTTGTAATTTTCTGCTTTGAGGGTATTGTGTAGAAGTATTGAAGTTTTGTGTCTTTTAGCTTCGAATCGGGGGCAGTCATCGATAAGATGCTGTACGGTTTGATCTGTTGAGTGGTCGCATGGGCAAAATGGAGTAGGCGACAGCTTGAATTTAAATAGGTAACTTTTAAAACCCCCATGGCCCGTGAAAAGTTGCGCTAGACTGCTTGTAAGTTTTATCTTCTTAAGTAATTTATGTGCTTGTATTATCGAGGGGAAGAATAGTTTTGTCGTCTTTCCAGTTTCCAACTCAGTGTATCTGGCGTCCCATGTAGCAATTGTGGCTGTTCGTAATTCTCTTTTAACGTAAGATCTAGGAATTCTGTCGTATGCGAAGCGGCTTTTTTTGGTGAGTGCGGCTTTTTTGGCCAGTTCATCAGCCCTCTCATTTCCGGGTAGACCAGCGTGAGCCTTGATCCAAAGAAGAGTGATTTCGGTGTTTATGGAAGTTAAAACATGTCTAACTTCTTGGACCAGTGGGTGTGTGTGCTCCGGATTTGAGATCGACTCAAGTGCTGACCTAGAGTCACTAAGGATGTAGGCGTTTCGAATTCCTTTTTTGTTCTTAATCAAGAGTGTTGCTCTTAGTAGGGCCATGAGCTCCGCCTGGTACACTGAGCAGTATGGAGCGAGAGTAACTATGGTGTTGGTCTTCTCACTGCCATTCTCCCACCAGGAAACTGCGGCTCCAACCTTACCGTCCAGCTTACTGCCATCAGTGAAGATCTTAGGAGAATTTTCATCAAGAGCGGTGAGGTCTTCAATCGTGGTGATGTGCCCAAATTTGATCATATTCCTCTCCGCTGGGTGAGGAAAAGTGAAAGGCCCAACCATTTCCTCCACAGGTCTGTCAGGTGCCAAGTTCCAGGGTTTGCCCCTTTTTATTTCGTAATATTCTTTATTTTCATTGAGCCTTAAGTCAAGGGGCAAAAGTCTGGAGAGGCATAGTGCCGCCGGCAAGGAGGTGGTACGGTGAGTTTTTGATATTAATATGGCGAATTTGCGTGTAATGGAGTTGAGTCTTTGGGCAATATATTTTTTCTTGGCAACATGTCCCCAGGCACCGGCTGCGTAAAGTATGACGGGTTCCACTACTGCGATATAGAGGAGTCTATTAATCGTAGGGCTGAGTCCCCAGCTCACTCTAGTCGCTCTTGCCATCTTCTGGTAGATGTTAATAGCCTTTGAGCTTGTCTTATTGACGTGCGATTTGAACGTGAGTCCGTCATCAATAGTAAGCCCTAGGATCTTTATTTCTTTGGCAAATTTTATCTCCACATCCCCCAACCGGAGCTGGGGCATGTCATACTTCAGTCTCTTAGTGATTAGAATTGCCTGGGTTTTATGCGCAGCAAACCTCATCCTGCTGGCTACCCCCCACTCTTGCACTGTTTTCAAGGCTTCCATAGCAACTCTATTTAGTTCCTCAGTTGTGGTGGCGGAAGCAATAATTAAGAGGTCATCCGCAAAAGCTTGCAAGTGCGCTTCAAGTGCTGCTGCTTTTTTTAGAAGTGGATCCAGTTGTAAGTTCCACATAAGGGGTCCACAAGTGGACCCCTGGATGCAGCCAAGATTGGTTGATCGATGGCTTTCGGTACCAGCATACTGGACATTAATATTTCTGTCAGAGAGGTAACTGTTAAACAAAAGTAGTAAGTCTGATGGACAGTTTGTTTCTATAAGTTGATGTAAGATACCTGGCCACCAGGCTCCATCAAAAGCTCCCTCTATGTCAAGGGAGATTACAGCGACCAGTTTCTTTTCCTTGATTCTCTCATTGATGACAGTCATGGCGTCATACAGTGCATCCTCTGTACTTCTCTGTGGCATGAAACCATACTGTCTAGGACTAAGTAGTTTGTTGCGTCCTAGATGCCAGAGGAGGCGTGTTGTAGCCATTTTTTCAAGTATTTTGCCCATTACGGGCAGAAGTCCTATTGGTCTAAACGATTTAGGTTTCGTATAGTCGTCTTTACCTGGTTTCGGTATTATTCTTATTGTGGCTCGTTTCCATATAGTGGGGAAGTGGCCCAGTTCAAGTGCTTTGTTGTACAGGTTAATGAATAAGTTGCCAGTAGCTTCAATGGTTTCTCGGCATATATCCCCCGTAAAGCCGTCCTCCCCAGGTGCTTTTTTAGGATGAATTTTTGCTAGCGTGGTGTCCAATTCAAATTGAGTGAACGGCACAAATGTGGGATCTTTCGCACATTGTCGTGTCACTTTGAGGCGTTCCACATGATCATTTACTGCTTCGCGTATAGTTGTATGTTGGTCGGTGTCTTCACTTGGGTTATCCCTTGGGTAAAATGTGTCTGCTAAAAGGTCTGCCGATTTCTTGGGATCTAGAATTTCGTTGTTGTTCCCAATAAGTAGACTATCCCCTCTGCGCATATGTGCATTTAGAACCTTATATGCACTACTCCAAAAAGTGTCTCGCTCCTGACCCGAGCAGTAGTCCCTCCAGCTAGAGGCCTTGGTTTCGTCTATGCGGCACTTATATTTATTGAGTGCTTCAAGATAGTCTAAGACCAAATGCGGTCTCCTTCTAGGGTTAGAACCTCTGATTCTGTTTCTCCTTTTAATGACGTCCGCCTTCAGGTCACTGAGTTCTTTAGTCCACCATTTAACTTTGTTGTTCTTTTTTGCCGAGATGGGTGGTATCGCTGCATTGCAGGCCTTAGCTACGTCCCTCTGGATCTGTTCCACCGTGATGTCGAGTTGTGTCGCGCAGGATATTGATGCTACTGTATTGATGTTTATGTTGCTGGCTTCTAAGTTAGTCGTGATTTCGTTTCGAAATTTCTTCCAATCAGCCTTTGTTGTCTTATATTTACGTGTAGTAAGTCTGGGATTAGTGGTGTCTCCACCAGAGAGATTGATTGAGAAGGTGATGGGTCTATGATCTGAGGCGAGAATTAAGTTCGTATCTACCTTCCAGTTCGACACATGTGGGAGCAGGTGGTTTGAGCATGCCGTGACGTCCACTATACTTTCGTACGCTCGATTATTCCTAATTGTATGGAATGTTGGTGTTTTTCCGCTGTTGAGTACTTGTAATTGAAGTTGGGCTAGTAGTTCTGCCCAGGCTTCACCTCTGGCATCCTCGGTGTCGCAGCCCCACCAGTGGCTTTTGGCGTTAACGTCGCCAGCCACTATGATGGAGGGGGTGTTGATGTAGCCGATGATCCGCGTGACTTGCTGCAGGTACTCGTCCAGGGGTTCTGTGCCTTCAAAGTAGATGCTGAGTAATCCTATTTTTATGTTGTTTTGCTCGATAATTGCGCATGCTACATTAGGTGTTATATAATTAGGAATTTCGCTTATAACTAGGTTAGAATTGAATACTACTATGGCGGCCTTAACTGGTTTAGTACTTGGTTCTGCTTGTACAACCCGATGCAGTCCCATACTCATTTTCCCCTTATTGCCTGTGTAAGGCTCTTGCAGAAGGGCAAAGTCTACCCCCCCTCTAAGTGCAGCTTCCAGGCACTCTGAAGTTGCCGCTTGCCCTCTCCCCAAATTGGCCTGAAGGGCCTTAAGTTTGCTGGTGGCGCTTAATTTACTATGTGAATCTAGTGTATCGGTGCCCTTAGCAGTAACTAATAAGGGATCGGGCTAACCGATCATACTTTTGCCATTCAGGGCAGGATGAACTGTAAGCTGGGTGTGTGTCATCGCTTTTACAGTTGATGCACTTGGGGTTGGTATTTTTGGAACATTGTCTGGTGTCGTGGCTGCCGGCGCAATACCCACAGGCCTGCTCTAGCGAGCAGGTCTTGGCTTCGTGTCCGAAACCTAGGCATTTAAAACATTGTTTAATTGGTGACTGGTCTGTCACTGTAATGTGCTGGTAACCTATTCTAATTTTATTGTCTTTCATGGCGTTCCAGATACCAGGTCCGACCTCAAGTATTATGTTTTGTAACATGTTTTTCCTGTGCGTCGTATGTCTCAAGATTTTAATTGGCTCCTCATCGTAGTCGGCCAGAAGTTTTCTGTTTTGTTTCCTTATTGCATTAAGTAATTTTTCATCGTTGAGGTCCTTTGTGACTCCTAGTAGCCTCAGTTGGGGCAGTCTAGGTGAAGGTTCCTTAATTGAAAGTTTGTTGCTGTGGGTTTTTATTGCTTTAGCCATAACTTTTCGATCCTCTTCAGTTTCCACTGATAGGACTACTTTGCTGTTTTTGCCTTTACGGATATTGTTGACCGAAACACCCAACTCAGCTACGTCAATGCCCTTCTTTATGCTGTTTATTATGTCATCACTGCTGTCTCGGGGGTCTATGGATTCAATTATCATAGCGCGTCGTGGTGTTTTGGTTGCATCAGCGTAGGTAGAAGGGGTGTGAGACTTGTCTTGCGGGGATTGAGTGGGTCTGGTGCCTGAGGTACTGGGATAAGTGGGGTCAGTGGATGGTACTGAGGTCTGGGTTTCCTTAATTTCAGACCTTAGGGACTCCACTGCGGTCCTAACTGGACTGATGGTGCCGACTATTATTTCCATAGCCTCGTGGAGCTCATCTCTTAGGCATTGGCTCTGCGTGACAACTTCTTTAACCACATCATCCTTTAGCATTTGGTTTAGATTTCCTACTTCTTCTTTTAGAGCTGTGGCATTGTGCTGAGCATCAATTGTGGAATGGGCGAGTTTATTGGTGGTTTGCGCCTTGAACTCTTTAAGCTCGTTGATTGTTGTATTGAGCTCGGTTCGTAGGGGTTCCACCCAGTCCGGCAACAGCGACGTCGTAGGGGAGCCCCCCCGACCAGCCCGACCCCGGCCGGCCGCCTCAAGGGATTGCAGTCTGTCTGCAATCCTTGTGCAACCGTGTCGTAAGTCCCTGAGCTGGTCGGCGAGGTCCCCCAGACGGCCCGTCACCGCACTTAGTGCCGCCTCTGTTTTTGTTGTCGATCCGTCAGCTATGGAGGGCATTGTTGTGGATTGTTGTGTCTGGGTCGATGCTTTAATGGAGATTGATTTAAGTTCTGTCTTTATGATTTCGATAGTCTTGATGGGCTCATCCATTTCATAAGAGAGCCAAGACTTGGTCGCCTCCGCGACCTTGTGAGTGTTTTGGAGGAGCTCTTGTATCTCCACCAACTTCAGGCTATAAGATGTAAATAGTTCTGTGAGCTGTTTGTTGTGTGCTCTTTCCACTCGCACCAATTCCCTAGCAGATCTTGTTTTCTCTTGCTCCAGCATAACTTTGTGTCTTGAGCGCGAGTCAGACAAGGCCAGGACTGTCTCATAGAGTGCTTGTAGGCACTCGATTGCCTCGGCCTTGGACTCGCGCTTCATATTGCCCGCCTTCTCCAGGGCCTCCTTACCGGCCAGTAGGAGCTCATTAGCCCTTTGGGTTGCTAGGTCCATAGCGATGCCAGTTCTTTTTGTCGATGAGGGTATCATTGATGAGCGTCTGCTACTGACGCTGCTTTCGGCGTCAGACCACTCATCGTCTGTCCTCGCTATGGGCCCAGCAACCCCGAGCCTCGTGAGCTCCTCCCCCGTGTATTGGGTGGAGGCCTCAGAGGGTGCGGTTATGATTATAGCCGTGTTGTCATCTCCGGTGAAGGCGGCTAGTGTGTGATCTATATTTTGATCTTTGTCTGTGATCAGCTCGTGTGGTTGTTGTTCACTGTTATTTGTTTGAGCTCTCAAAAGAGCTTTTTTCCTAAGCGGTTTGGGAGCTGCGCGCGAGCTGCCTACCGAACTGGTCTGAGATTTTTGTGACATTGTGTATTGTACAATTCCTTTTTAAATAATTATTTATTTATTTATTAAAAAAAAATTTTTTTTATTTATTTTTTTTTTTTTTTTTTTTTTTTCAGGTTCCGGACTTCAGCGGCGTGGGAGCAGTTTCGTCTCGTCGAGCCCTTTCCAATGAGCCCAAGGTCGGTATGGTTATGGTAATTTTCTTGATAGTTATGACTGTTTTAAACTAGGGGGCTGATATAGGGGTTGTTATTAAATAATTTAGTATTTTTAATTCAGAAAACTGGTCACTTATGGAGCCTCTACAACATAGATTTTTTTCCAAAATTTCGCCGGACAGGTTGTCTCAAAAAGTGAGATTTTTGAAGATTTTACCCTGAAGGGGTGAATTTAAAATTTTGATACCTAGTGTATTGGGTGCGGATTTAAGAGCCCTTTCACCCGATACCTGGATTTTGAGGATACGTTCAATAGTTTCAGAGCACTGCCTGTTTAAAGTAAAGGGTGAGGTAGATTTTGGGTAGTGGGGGGTGGGGGGGATTTTGGTGGATTTTGGGTAGTGGGGGGTTTCGTGGGGAGACGTTTGGCAGGGTCGAGTTTTTGGAAGTTGTTAGAAATGGGGTGGGGGGTGCACCTGCAAAATTTGGGATTTTGGGTTTAAAAAAGAGGAAGGGGTGGGGAGAAGGTATACACTCAGGCAAAAGCACAATTTTTGAAAATCTAATAAAATAATAATGGTCAAAAATTTTTAACAACCAGGTTGCGGGTTCGATTCCCGTCCCAGACTTGTACCTACTAGTATCATAAAAAATATAAAAATGTTGTATCTAAATATCCAAAAATATATAAACTTCTCAATTATAAGTATTTCTTAACAAAGAAAATATTGGATAAAATCCCATGTCACAAGGTCCAATACTGAATAAAATCATATATTTTAATGAGCACGACTCTGTCTTGACCTAATTTAGAACAGATTATATTTTTAATTAATTATTGCCAATAAGGTTGGGAATTCTCATATATAATAAAATAATATTTTAATTTAAATGCGACTCGCTCTTGGCACATTTGTTAATTGTTCTAGAATATTCGAGATTTTTCTCGATCAAGTATATGTAAGTTAAAGTTAAAGTTAATTTAAATATAATATTATATCAAAAACGATTCTGACTTGGCACTTTGCACGGATTGTTCGAGAATGTTCATGAACTTACGAGATTCTTCCAGATCATAGGAAATTTTAAACTAAATGTAATATATTTATTTCTACAAACCCGCTCTGTCTTGGCAATCTACAAATAGGCTCCTCCCACTTATCTAATATTAACTCAGATTGTACATTTTTTGTTCATTGAAATATTAATTTATATATTATTGTGTGCGAACTTGTTTTTATGCTATTTTTACTGGGCCTAAAATTTTTATTTATTGTTTAACAGTACTCTCTCTAATATTTTCTAATTTAATTTTGTTTTTTGAAAAATTTTGAATTCTTGAAGAATTTTTAAATTTAAATTTTGGGAAAACTAAAGATTTTTTAATAGTCAAAACTTTGGGAATTAATTCTATTATTTATTAACTAAATATTCCGATTACTAATTTACTGGATTTTGAAAAAATTTTTGAAAAGTTTAAATTTAATCATAAAAATATATTATCAATGAACAAACAATTTCGCCCACACTATTATATATACGGAATTTTACGTAAAATATTTTTACTTAAACTTTTACATACGCTTTTTACTTGTTATCTACTTTTGCCTATATCTCAGGATCCCCTGAACGGATTTCGATGAAACTTGCACTAAAAAATTCTTAAAGAGTTGCTCTAATTAATAAATTTTTTCGAGGGGGGGTCGTCACTGAAGACTTCGAGATATTAGGCACTAAAATTAGGTCATAAAAATATGTAAATTTACATGTTAAATATCTATGGTTCTAGAAAGAATATTTTAATGGGAAAAACCTTTTTGTCTTCTGCTCCGACCGGGCTTCAATCCTAGCTAGGTTGTGGCGTTCCAAATTGCTCGACTTGGAAAGGAGCAATTTGGATCAACTTGTTTTTTTGGCTTTTAAACCAATAAAACGGGCTCAGAAAAATCTGGTTTTTTGGTCACTTGTGGGTCACAACGAGCACTTTAGAACGCACTAGTAAAAATACTATGTCATCGATCGTATGCGCGCGCCACACGCAAAAAACTGATTTTTATTTTCACAAAAAGTAGTTTTTGTGTGAAAAACACTTCAAATTTTCCGATTTCGGAAAATTAAATTTCGCTATGATGTTTAGCGTCACTTTTCACTTAGGATACGTCACTTTTCTCACTGAAATCCAATATTTTTCCACTTTTAACGATTTTTGTCGTAACTTTGCAGTCGTTTGAGCTAGCGGAGCGCGGTTTCCGGCGTTAGGACGCGTGCGCGCGCCTCCGCAGCTCGGGCGGGACTCGGTTAGGTTAGGTTAGGTTAGGTTAGGTTAGGTTAGGTTAGGTTAGGTTAGGTTAGGTTAGGTTAGGTTAGGTTAGGTTAGGTTAGGTTAGGTTAGGTTAGGTTAGGTTAGGTTAGGTTAGGTTAGGTTAGGTTAGGTTAGGTTAGGTTAGGTTAGGTTAGGTTAGGTTCGACCCACGCGCTGGTCCCCGGGTTCGTGTCCCGGTCCGAACATAATTTAATAATTTATATATGTTCGGGGTCGGTGGTCTATAGCGAGTACAACCACCCCCGCATAATTTGGGGGTGGCTACGAGCTATTGGAGGCATGTTTAGAAAGCTCTAAGCCTGACGGGGCGGTGAGTTAGTATAAACATAACTCTGTGGTGTGTGACCGAAAGTTCACTGCTTCAGAAGTCCTAGGCAGACGGCCTATAATGGACGGACGTTGCGGTGGATTAGTAGGTATGACGGTGGAGCCTAGCTCCAAAGAGATGGTAGAATGAGTACCACCGGTGGAGGCCGGTGGGAAAATTCGAATCTCTTTTTTGACGGGCCAGTTGGCGTAGTGGTGAGCAATGTACGACCCACGCACTGGTCCCCGGGTTCGTGTCCCGGTCCGAACATAATTTAATAATTTATATATGTTCGGGGTCGGTGGTCTATAGCGAGTACAACCACCCCCGCATAATTTGGGGGTGGCTACGAGCTATTGGAGGCATGTTTAGAAAGCTCTAAGCCCGACGGGGCGGTGAGTTAGTATAAACATAACTCTGTGGTGTGTGACCGAAAGTTCACTGCTTCAGAAGTCCTAGGCAGACGGCCTATAATGGACGGACGTTGCGGTGGATTAGTAGGTATGACGGTGGAGCCTAGCTCCAAAGAGATGGTAGAATGAGTACCACCGGTGGAGGCCGGTGGGAAAATTCGAATCTCTTTTGACGGGCCAGTTGGCGTAGTGGTGAGCAATGTACGACCCACGCACTGGTCCCCGGGTTCGTGTCCCGGTCCGAACATAATTTAATAATTTATATATGTTCGGGGTCGGTGGTCTATAGCGAGTACAACCACCCCCGCATAATTTGGGGGTGGCTACGAGCTATTGGAGGCATGTTTAGAAAGCTCTAAGCCTGACGGGGCGGTGAGTTAGTATAAACATAACTCTGTGGTGTGTGACCGAAAGTTCACTGCTTCAGAAGTCCTAGGCAGACGGCCTATAATGGACGGACGTTGCGGTGGATTAGTAGGTATGACGGTGGAGCCTAGCTCCAAAGAGATGGTAGAATGAGTACCACCGGTGGAGGCCGGTGGGAAAATTCGAATCTCTTTTGACCCACGCACTGGTCCCCGGGTTCGTGTCCCGGTCCGAACATAATTTAATAATTTATATATGTTCGGGGTCGGTGGTCTATAGCGAGTACAACCACCCCCGCATAATTTGGGGGTGGCTACGAGCTATTGGAGGCATGTTTAGAAAGCTCTAAGCCTGACGGGGCGGTGAGTTAGTATAAACATAACTCTGTGGTGTGTGACCGAAAGTTCACTGCTTCAGAAGTCCTAGGCAGACGGCCTATAATGGACGGACGTTGCGGTGGATTAGTAGGTATGACGGTGGAGCCTAGCTCCAAAGAGATGGTAGAATGAGTACCACCGGTGGAGGCCGGTGGGAAAATTCGAATCTCTTATGACGGGCCAGTTGGCGTAGTGGTGAGCAATGTACGACCCACGCACTGGTCCCCGGGTTCGTGTCCCGGTCCGAACATAATTTAATAATTTATATATGTTCGGGGTCGGTGGTCTATAGCGAGTACAACCACCCCCGCATAATTTGGGGGTGGCTACGAGCTATTGGAGGCATGTTTAGAAAGCTCTAAGCCTGACGGGGCGGTGAGTTAGTATAAACATAACTCTGTGGTGTGTGACCGAAAGTTCACTGCTTCAGAAGTCCTAGGCAGACGGCCCATAATGGACGGACGTTGCGGTGGATTAGTAGGTATGACGGTGGAGCCTAGCTCCAAAGAGATGGTAGAATGAGTACCACCTTTTGACGGGCCAGTTGGCGTAGTGGTGAGCAATGTACGACCCACGCACTGGTCCCCGGGTTCGTGTCCCGGTCCGAACATAATTTAATAATTTATATATGTTCGGGGTCGGTGGTCTATAGCGAGTACAACCACCCCCGCATAATTTGGGGGTGGCTACGAGCTATTGGAGGCATGTTTAGAAAGCTCTAAGCCTGACGGGGCGGTGAGTTAGTATAAACATAACTCTGTGGTGTGTGACCGAAAGTTCACTGCTTCAGAAGTCCTAGGCAGACGGCCTATAATGGACGGACGTTGCGGTGGATTAGTAGGTATGACGGTGGAGCCTAGCTCCAAAGAGATGGTAGAATGAGTACCACCGGTGGAGGCCGGTGAGAAAATTCGAATCTCTTTTTCCGGGGCAGAGGCTGACTGCTACCGGACGCGTCCCCAGGTGGCGGATGGGGGAACGCCACCCGCTCCTGTTTAGAGGGACAGGAGCGGGTGGTAGCGGGGAAACCCGCCGCGGACCAACAGCCAGGGCGGGGTGTCAGGCGGACACCCCCGGCCCACCGGAGGTAGCGCGGTGTCTCTGGCCGTTTTCACGGTAGGAGGCACTGCGCGGGCCGCTCGTCGGGACTAGCTCGGCGGGTGGCGGCTGGGAGCGGGACTGCTTGCGGTCTCGCGACTGGTGAGGGGTTAGGGGGGTAAGGGCTCTGCCCTCTTGGAGGTGCGCGGTGTCTTTTGCCGTTTTCACGGCAGGGGACATTGCGCGGGCCGCCCGTCGGGATTAGCTCGGCGGGGGGCGGCTGGGAGCGGGACTGCTGGGGAGTGGTCTCGCGACTAGTGAGGGGATAGGCAGGGGCTGCATGCGGCCGTGGTGCCAATTGCATGTTTGGTGCCACGGCTTTTCAGACGGGAGCGCGGTGTCTCTGGCCGTTTTCACGGTAGGAGGCACTGCGCGGGCCGCCCGTCGGGACTAGCTCGGCGGGGGGCGGCTGGGAGTGGGACTGCTGGGGGGTGGTCTCACGACTGGTGAGGGGTCGGCAGCATTTGCCTGTGGGGCTTGGCCGACGGTAGGGCGGACCGCGGGGGGAGTGAGTGCCGGTTCGGTGCCAGCTCGTCCCTATCCTCCGCGGCCTGACGGGGCCGTCACCGTAGGATGACGGTGTGGTGGGCCCACTTCGGTGGGCGTTGGTGTTTTAATAGGGCTGCTCCGGGTACTTCTCTGCTGCTATCAGAGTGGACTTGTGAGCAGCCCTATCGGAGTGGCCTTTAGGCCAACCGCTGGGGCGTCGCGGTTGAATGCTTAATGCGATCCCGTGGCGTCCCGTTAAGGCGGCTTGGAGTAGGGCGCTGGGTTTTAGGGGGTATATCACCGAGTCCCCCACAGTGCCTCCTGGTTAGCAGGGGGCCCGTGCGAGAAATGCATTTCCCAGCGATAAAAAAAAAAAAAAAAAAAAAAAAAAAAAAAAAAAAAAAAGGTTAGGTTAGGTTAGGTTTTTATTTTTTTTTTTTTTTTTTTTTTTTTTTTTTTTTTTTTTATTTTTCTGGACCGAGTTTTCCTCCCTATGGGGGGGGAGACCTTTTTATACAATTTTACTGTTTACATTATAGTTTTTTTAGAGAACCTGAAGGGTCCTTAGGTTTTACAATATTTTTTACTTACATGTTAAATTATACTTTTTAAAGACTTAAAGAATTTTTACAATGTCTATTTTATACTAGTTTTATTTTACATTATTATACTAATCTATTCTATTTCTAGTTTTTATTTACTATCTCACTTTCTATTTTAATATACTTTCTTAGTGTGCTAGGTTATACAATTCATAATGCTTATTTTACTAATTATTAATACGTAACACTTGAGTCTTATTTCAGAATCAAGATGTTATATACTATAACTATAACAACATGGGATTGTTGCAACATATTACAATTGTGTTCTATATTCTACTTTTAATGTTACAAGTTATTCAATAACTTCGTAGCATTACCAAAATGTAATAGATAGATCTAACATAAGAGTGCTTTTATATTATACTTAATTTATAAATGTATAAAATATATATTGTGTACAATATATATGTATACTAAATTTCTTACTTATTCTAATTACTTGCTATGATGTACTGTTTCTATTTTATGCTTTTTTTTTTTTTTTTTTTTTTTTTTTTTTTTTTTTTTTTTTTTTTTTTTTTTTTTTCCAGTACAGTTTTTTACATGTTTGCTCTTAGTATGTGTGTGTATGTGGTGGTTGATTGGGTGTGTGTGTGTTAGTTGGCTTGGTATTGTGGTCTGGGCTCATTTCTCTTTTAGCTTTTTCAACCATGCGTCTGAATGTAAGTTTACTCTTACTTCCTGAGTATCCTTTATGATACTCTGCGCTTATTGGGTCTGTTGCTTCGAGTTTGTTCTAGCAATAAGCCACGCTGGACCTTGCGAGGGCGTCCCATTTCTTTCGCACCGGACAAACTGTGTCGAAAGCATTATGGTTTACCTCGTGGAGTTTTGCGTTCTGGCAGTTTTTGCAGGCTGGTTCCTCACCAGCTGTTTTGCTAGGACATTTGTCCCCCATGTGAGGCCCGGAGCAATGGCTGCACAGGTCGATGGTCTCTGTGCACCATTTCTTCCCGTGGCCAAACTCCAAGCACCTGGAGCATTGGACGAGCGGTGACAAGTCGAACACCGGTACTCGCTGTATGTCGACGTATATTTTGCCTGCTTTCGTGAGTGCCTTCCAAACAGGCGGTGAGACCTGCAGGACCACGTGGGTCTCCTGTGGATTCCTTGCCCGCCGTCTATGCCGCATCTTTATCCGGTACTCATCTTCTGGGATATGTTGCACCAATTCCCCGTTCTGTGTCTTGATTGCTGCTATAATTTCCTCATCCGTGTTACTTTTAGTTATGTTTCTAACTATTACTAATGGGTCCTTGTTTGCTTTCTCTTCAACTTTAAACTTTTCCTTTTGCAGAGCTGTTTTGATTTTTTCAAAATCTTCCTTGTTCTCGCTGCCTAGTAGGATTTTCTGGTCTTTCACCTTGCGCACTTTGGAGATCTGTAGGCCAGTCTCCTTAGCTCTTAACACATTCTTGACCTTTGTTAACACTACTTCGCTAGTGTCTAATACGTTATCCGTGCCTATTAATAGGCAGTGGGTAGGCCTTGGTCTTCCTTCTGATGTTACTTCGGCGTATGTTTTAGGTTCTGCCTCTATTTTGTTGCTGTTAGTTTCCTCGCAAGGTTTGGTGCTCCGTTCCTTTAGGTCTGCTTTCAGTTCTCTCATTTCTTCCTTTAGGTTCTCTATCTTTTCCTGAGTCTCTTTGGTTCCCTTCATTGTTTGCTCATGTCTGTCACTATAAATTTCCAAACTTTCAACATACTGATCTTGTAGGTATTTAGTTCTATCGTCTAATAGGGTGGATTGATGTTCTAATTTACAACAAATTTTCTGTACTACTGTATCACTAATTTTTGTTTGATTGTTGTCCAAATTTGTGATTTTATTTTCTATTTTTCTATAGTGTTGGTCTAGTTGGGGTGTCCATTCAGAGATTGCTTTACCTATTTTTCCATTCATTTCCGTTAGTTCGTCTTCCCGTTCAATTATCATGTCTAAGTCTTTTCCGATTGTTTTTAAATGTGCATTTACTGATTTAGTTTCTTTGCCTAAAACTTCTATATTTGGTGTCAATTCTAAAATTTTTTGCTGTAACTTTTCATTATTTTTACTTAAAGTTTCCACTAGATTGGTTAAGTATGTTAATTTTTCCAAAATTTTATCTGATTCAATTTTAGTTTCTGGTGTCTGCTCTGGATTTTTAATTTCTGAAACTTCTAATTTGGTGTCTGAACTTCCGGAAATGGCTGTATCTGGATCTGATTTTGATCTTAATTTTGCCTCAAATTTTTCTAATGTCTTTCGGAATTCTTCTTCTGCATCTTGGTATTGTCTTTTGATACTCCATGTGTAACTACTTGTAATGTCGTTTAAGTATTTAAATACGTTATCTTTAATTGTGGTTTTCAGGTTGCCTGCGGATTTTAGTTCTTTTATGATCGCATCTTTGCGACGTAATGCTCCCAGCCAATTATCGTCCACTTGCTTGCGGCGAAATTCAGACCTTTTCCATAGGTAGTGATACATAGAAGAAGGTGAACTTATCATTATGGGTAAAGGGGTGGATGACCCCTGCCCCGTTGAGCCACGAGACGAAGATGATAGTGATGTTGAGGGTCTGGATGTGAATGTGTGTGTATTTTTTGGAGTGTGGAACATTTTTACGTTTGAGGTCGGTCCTCGTCAAGACTAATACAATTACAAAATATAATCGAGTGTATATAGCTCGATTATGCGTCCTAAAAATGCTAAAAAGAAAATATTCAGGTCTGAGAGACCCAACACTGTATGGGGGTGTTAGGTCTTGTTGAGCCCTTTCGAAAGAGCCCAAACACAAGGTATCTATCTTTAATTTTGACGAAATTACGTTAATTTTTAATTTAGGGGTCTCTACAGGGGTTATTTTTGAGAAATTTTTAATTTTTAATTTTGATTACGTGTTAATTAAGTATTCTTTATTACATAAATTTTTTGCCAAAAAATCGTAGGAGTACTTTTTCTAAAAAAGGGGTTTTTTAGGGTTTTTAACAAGGGGGATGAATTTAAAAATGAAATTTATGAGGGGCTAGGTTTGGGGTGAAAAGACCTATCTCTGGACACCTATATTGTCAAAGTCGGTTAAGTAGTTCCAGAGATAATGACGTTTTTGTCTGAGGGGGTGAGGTAGTTTTAGGGGGGGGAGGGGGGGGGGAAACGGGGATTGGCGGGGATTGGCGGGGGATGGTCGGGGGATGGCGGGGGAAGAAAAGTTGGTGGGGGGTAGGTTGGGGTATAAGGTGGGGGGGATGGAGGGGGTGTTATAGAAGGAGTACACTCAGACAGAAACACTAAATAATTAAAGAATAGGAAGAAAAGAGAAAAATAAAAAATTTTTCGTCAAAATTAAAAATCTAAGTCCTAAGGTTCAATTTTGCACAATAATTTAGATATATTAATTGGGCGACTCGGTCTTAACCAAAATTTACGAAAATCCAAAATTTTTTCTAAGTTCTATACAAAAGTAATAGAAATAAAATTACTCGTCAATAAAGTCTAAATTCCTATCAAAAAATATAAATTTATCCAAGTTATAGAAAACCGACTCGCGCTTGGCACTTTGCGCCAAAAGTTCGAGAAGGTTCGAAATTTTCCTAAGTTCTATACAAAATAATTGAAATAAAATTATGTGTCAATAAAGTCTAATTTCCTACCAAATATATTAATTTATCTAAACTATATAAAACCAACTCGCGCCTGGCACTTTGTACCAAAAGTTCGAGAAGGTTCGAAATTTTCTAAGTTCTATACAAAATAATTGAAATAAAATTATGAGTCAATAAAGTCTAATTTCCTACCAAATATATTAATTTATCTAAACTACAGAAAACCAACTCGCGCCTGGCACTTTGTACCAAATGTTCGAGAAGGTTCGAGATTTTTCGAGATCCTTCTCGATACAATAAAAATATTAAACTTAAAAATATAATCTTATTCTACAGTACCGCTCTGCCTTGGCACTTTTGCCGAACAGGCTCCTCCCACTTATCTAATATGAAATTAAATCGTACATTTTCTGTCTATTAAATTATTAGAATACATACTATTGCGTGCGAAATTGTTTTTTGGATTTTATTACTAGGTCAAAAAATTTTGATACTTATTTAATGCTACTATCTATAATATTTTCTAATTAAATTTTAGTTTTTCCCAAAAATTTTGAGTTTTGAAAATTTTTTAAAACTAGATATTATAAAGACTAGAGATATTTTGACAGTCAAAATTTTGAAAATTAAATCTATAATTTGTAATCTAATAATACCACTACTAAAATACTAACTTTTGGAAATTTTTTGAAAATCTTAAAATTTTTATACAAAAAATATATTTACAACACACAAACAATTTCGCCTACACTAATATATATATGGAAATTTACGTAAATATTTCTAACATATTTTTTTAACATAAACTTAATCTACACTTTTCCCTTACTATCTATTTTAACTTATATCTCAGGATCCCCTGAACGGATTTGGATGAAACTTTCACTAAAAAATTCTTAAAGAGTTGTACTATATGCTAAATTTTTTCCAGGGGGGGTCGTCACTGAAAATTTTTAGATTTTAAACACTAAAGTTAGGTCTTAAAAATATGAAATTTTGCATGTGAAATATCTTCTGTTCTACTGGGAGTATTCAAATGGGAAAAACCTTTTCGTGATCCTCTCGTTCCAGGCTTCAATCCAGGTCAGCTTTCGGCGCTCCAAATTGCTCAACTTAGAAAGGAGCAATTTGGGTCAACTTGTTTTTTTGCCTTTTTGGGCAAGTAAACGAGCTCAGAAAAATCTGAATTTCACTACACTTGTAGAGCTTGTCGAGCACTTTAAAACCCACTAATAAAAAGTGGGGGTCGTCGATCGCTTTTAAGCAGCGTTCACAAAAACAGTTTTTTGGGCGTGTCACTTTCGGTTTTTTGTCAAAAATGCGTATAAAACGTCCGAATTTCGAAATTTAAAAACTGGCACTGGGTTGAGCGTCACTTTTTACACTAAAATAGTCACTTTCTATGATTTAATTGTCACTTTTTACCACTTTTATTGATTTTTGCGATAACTTTGCAACGGAGCGAGCTAGCGGAGCGCGGTTTTCACCGTTGGACGCGTGCGCTCGCCTCCGCGGCTCGAGCGGGACTCGGTTAGGTTAGGTTAGGTTAGGTTAGGTTAGGTTAGGTTAGGTTAGGTTAGGTTAGGTTAGGTTAGGTTAGGTTAGGTTAGGTTAGGTTAGGTTAGGTTAGGTTAGGTTAGGTTAGGTTAGGTTAGGTTAGGTTAGGTTAGGTTAGGTTAGGTTAGGTTAGGTTAGGTTAGGTTAGGTTAGGTTAGGTTAGGTTAGGTTAGGTTAGGTTAGGTTAGGTTAGGTTAGGTTAGGTTAGGTTAGGTTAGGTTAGGTTAGGTTAGGTTAGGTTAGGTTAGGTTAGGTTAGGTTAGGTTAGGTTAGGTTAGGTTAGGTTAGGTTAGGTTAGGTTAGGTTAGGTTAGGTTAGGTTAGGTTAGGTTAGGTTAGGTTAGGTTAGGTTAGGTTAGGTTAGGTTAGGTTAGGTTAGGTTAGGTTAGGTTAGGTTAGGTTAGGTTAGGTTAGGTTAGGTTAGGTTAGGTTAGGTTAGGTTAGGTTAGGTTAGGTTAGGTTAGGTTAGGTTAGGTTAGGTTAGGTTAGGTTAGGTTAGGTTAGGTTAGGTTAGGTTAGGTTAGGTTAGGTTAGGTTAGGTTAGGTTAGGTTAGGTTAGGTTAGGTTAGGTTAGGTTAGGTTAGGTTAGGTTAGGTTAGGTTAGGTTAGGTTAGGTTAGGTTAGGTTAGGTTAGGTTAGGTTAGGTTAGGTTAGGTTAGGTTAGGTTAGGTTAGGTTAGGTTAGGTTAGGTTAGGTTAGGTTAGGTTAGGTTAGGTTAGGTTAGGTTAGGTTAGGTTAGGTTAGGTTAGGTTAGGTTAGGTTAGGTTAGGTTAGGTTAGGTTAGGTTAGGTTAGGTTAGGTTAGGTTAGGTTAGGTTAGGTTAGGTTAGGTTAGGTTAGGTTAGGTTAGGTTAGGTTAGGTTAGGTTAGGTTAGGTTAGGTTAGGTTAGGTTAGGTTAGGTTAGGTTAGGTTAGGTTAGGTTAGGTTAGGTTAGGTTAGGTTAGGTTAGGTTAGGTTAGGTTAGGTTAGGTTAGGTTAGGTTAGGTTAGGTTAGGTTAGGTTAGGTTAGGTTAGGTTAGGTTAGGTTAGGTTAGGTTAGGTTAGGTTAGGTTAGGTTAGGTTAGGTTAGGTTAGGTTAGGTTAGGTTAGGTTAGGTTAGGTTAGGTTAGGTTAGGTTAGGTTAGGTTAGGTTAGGTTAGGTTAGGTTAGGTTAGGTTAGGTTAGGTTAGGTTAGGTTAGGTTAGGTTAGGTTAGGTTAGGTTAGGTTAGGTTAGGTTAGGTTAGGTTAGGTTAGGTTAGGTTAGGTTAGGTTAGGTTAGGTTAGGTTAGGTTAGGTTAGGTTAGGTTAGGTTAGGTTAGGTTAGGTTAGGTTAGGTTAGGTTAGGTTAGGTTAGGTTAGGTTAGGTTAGGTTAGGTTAGGTTAGGTTAGGTTAGGTTAGGTTAGGTTAGGTTAGGTTAGGTTAGGTTAGGTTAGGTTAGGTTAGGTTAGGTTAGGTTAGGTTAGGTTAGGTTAGGTTAGGTTAGGTTAGGTTAGGTTAGGTTAGGTTAGGTTAGGTTAGGTTAGGTTAGGTTAGGTTAGGTTAGGTTAGGTTAGGTTAGGTTAGGTTAGGTTAGGTTAGGTTAGGTTAGGTTAGGTTAGGTTAGGTTAGGTTAGGTTAGGTTAGGTTAGGTTAGGTTAGGTTAGGTTAGGTTAGGTTAGGTTAGGTTAGGTTAGGTTAGGTTAGGTTAGGTTAGGTTAGGTTAGGTTAGGTTAGGTTAGGTTAGGTTAGGTTAGGTTAGGTTAGGTTAGGTTAGGTTAGGTTAGGTTAGGTTAGGTTAGGTTAGGTTAGGTTAGGTTAGGTTAGGTTAGGTTAGGTTAGGTTAGGTTAGGTTAGGTTAGGTTAGGTTAGGTTAGGTTAGGTTAGGTTAGGTTAGGTTAGGTTAGGTTAGGTTAGGTTAGGTTAGGTTAGGTTAGGTTAGGTTAGGTTAGGTTAGGTTAGGTTAGGTTAGGTTAGGTTAGGTTAGGTTAGGTTAGGTTAGGTTAGGTTAGGTTAGGTTAGGTTAGGTTAGGTTAGGTTAGGTTAGGTTAGGTTAGGTTAGGTTAGGTTAGGTTAGGTTAGGTTAGGTTAGGTTAGGTTAGGTTAGGTTAGGTTAGGTTAGGTTAGGTTAGGTTAGGTTAGGTTAGGTTAGGTTAGGTTAGGTTAGGTTAGGTTAGGTTAGGTTAGGTTAGGTTAGGTTAGGTTAGGTTAGGTTAGGTTAGGTTAGGTTAGGTTAGGTTAGGTTAGGTTAGGTTAGGTTAGGTTAGGTTAGGTTAGGTTAGGTTAGGTTAGGTTAGGTTAGGTTAGGTTAGGTTAGGTTAGGTTAGGTTAGGTTAGGTTAGGTTAGGTTAGGTTAGGTTAGGTTAGGTTAGGTTAGGTTAGGTTAGGTTAGGTTAGGTTAGGTTAGGTTAGGTTAGGTTAGGTTAGGTTAGGTTAGGTTAGGTTAGGTTAGGTTAGGTTAGGTTAGGTTAGGTTAGGTTAGGTTAGGTTAGGTTAGGTTAGGTTAGGTTAGGTTAGGTTAGGTTAGGTTAGGTTAGGTTAGGTTAGGTTAGGTTAGGTTAGGTTAGGTTAGGTTAGGTTAGGTTAGGTTAGGTTAGGTTAGGTTAGGTTAGGTTAGGTTAGGTTAGGTTAGGTTAGGTTAGGTTAGGTTAGGTTAGGTTAGGTTAGGTTAGGTTAGGTTAGGTTAGGTTAGGTTAGGTTAGGTTAGGTTAGGTTAGGTTAGGTTAGGTTAGGTTAGGTTAGGTTAGGTTAGGTTAGGTTAGGTTAGGTTAGGTTAGGTTAGGTTAGGTTAGGTTAGGTTAGGTTAGGTTAGGTTAGGTTAGGTTAGGTTAGGTTAGGTTAGGTTAGGTTAGGTTAGGTTAGGTTAGGTTAGGTTAGGTTAGGTTAGGTTAGGTTAGGTTAGGTTAGGTTAGGTTAGGTTAGGTTAGGTTAGGTTAGGTTAGGTTAGGTTAGGTTAGGTTAGGTTAGGTTAGGTTAGGTTAGGTTAGGTTAGGTTAGGTTAGGTTAGGTTAGGTTAGGTTAGGTTAGGTTAGGTTAGGTTAGGTTAGGTTAGGTTAGGTTAGGTTAGGTTAGGTTAGGTTAGGTTAGGTTAGGTTAGGTTAGGTTAGGTTAGGTTAGGTTAGGTTAGGTTAGGTTAGGTTAGGTTAGGTTAGGTTAGGTTAGGTTAGGTTAGGTTAGGTTAGGTTAGGTTAGGTTAGGTTAGGTTAGGTTAGGTTAGGTTAGGTTAGGTTAGGTTAGGTTAGGTTAGGTTAGGTTAGGTTAGGTTAGGTTAGGTTAGGTTAGGTTAGGTTAGGTTAGGTTAGGTTAGGTTAGGTTAGGTTAGGTTAGGTTAGGTTAGGTTAGGTTAGGTTAGGTTAGGTTAGGTTAGGTTAGGTTAGGTTAGGTTAGGTTAGGTTAGGTTAGGTTAGGTTAGGTTAGGTTAGGTTAGGTTAGGTTAGGTTAGGTTAGGTTAGGTTAGGTTAGGTTAGGTTAGGTTAGGTTAGGTTAGGTTAGGTTAGGTTAGGTTAGGTTAGGTTAGGTTAGGTTAGGTTAGGTTAGGTTAGGTTAGGTTAGGTTAGGTTAGGTTAGGTTAGGTTAGGTTAGGTTAGGTTAGGTTAGGTTAGGTTAGGTTAGGTTAGGTTAGGTTAGGTTAGGTTAGGTTAGGTTAGGTTAGGTTAGGTTAGGTTAGGTTAGGTTAGGTTAGGTTAGGTTAGGTTAGGTTAGGTTAGGTTAGGTTAGGTTAGGTTAGGTTAGGTTAGGTTAGGTTAGGTTAGGTTAGGTTAGGTTAGGTTAGGTTAGGTTAGGTTAGGTTAGGTTAGGTTAGGTTAGGTTAGGTTAGGTTAGGTTAGGTTAGGTTAGGTTAGGTTAGGTTAGGTTAGGTTAGGTTAGGTTAGGTTAGGTTAGGTTAGGTTAGGTTAGGTTAGGTTAGGTTAGGTTAGGTTAGGTTAGGTTAGGTTAGGTTAGGTTAGGTTAGGTTAGGTTAGGTTAGGTTAGGTTAGGTTAGGTTAGGTTAGGTTAGGTTAGGTTAGGTTAGGTTAGGTTAGGTTAGGTTAGGTTAGGTTAGGTTAGGTTAGGTTAGGTTAGGTTAGGTTAGGTTAGGTTAGGTTAGGTTAGGTTAGGTTAGGTTAGGTTAGGTTAGGTTAGGTTAGGTTAGGTTAGGTTAGGTTAGGTTAGGTTAGGTTAGGTTAGGTTAGGTTAGGTTAGGTTAGGTTAGGTTAGGTTAGGTTAGGTTAGGTTAGGTTAGGTTAGGTTAGGTTAGGTTAGGTTAGGTTAGGTTAGGTTAGGTTAGGTTAGGTTAGGTTAGGTTAGGTTAGGTTAGGTTAGGTTAGGTTAGGTTAGGTTAGGTTAGGTTAGGTTAGGTTAGGTTAGGTTAGGTTAGGTTAGGTTAGGTTAGGTTAGGTTAGGTTAGGTTAGGTTAGGTTAGGTTAGGTTAGGTTAGGTTAGGTTAGGTTAGGTTAGGTTAGGTTAGGTTAGGTTAGGTTAGGTTAGGTTAGGTTAGGTTAGGTTAGGTTAGGTTAGGTTAGGTTAGGTTAGGTTAGGTTAGGTTAGGTTAGGTTAGGTTAGGTTAGGTTAGGTTAGGTTAGGTTAGGTTAGGTTAGGTTAGGTTAGGTTAGGTTAGGTTAGGTTAGGTTAGGTTAGGTTAGGTTAGGTTAGGTTAGGTTAGGTTAGGTTAGGTTAGGTTAGGTTAGGTTAGG